>CM075061.1:45688500-46344500 GCA_037428765.1 Rubia yunnanensis | reverse complement strand
CCCAAAACGGATCAACGGTTCACCCAGAGGAAGCGAAATAAAATGGGACTTTTTTTCGTCGTGACTCGCAACAAGTGTGTTGCGACTCATGAAATGTTGGCCTGAGAGCTCACAATTTCCTGATCTGGTCGCGGCTCGCGATGGAGGCATCATGAATCGCGATAAGCCTTGCAATTTGCTTTTTACTCCCTTTTTTCTTGTACTATAAATAACTTTTTACCACCTTCTTCCCCAACTCTCAAAGCCCGACTTGAGGGGCTCCAAAACCCTAGTTTTTCACCATTTTCTTCCATTTCTTCTTCTTTCTTTGTAGATCTTTGTTCTATGTTATGGGTTTTAATTATCCAGCTTAGTTTTGTACTTGGGAACAATTGATTGAGACTTCCTTGCCAATGTCTTGAGAATAATTTCTATCTATCTATTACTTTCTCTATTGTGCATTTATTGATCTTTGAATGTGGATTGTTAATGGAATTAATGTTGTTGGAAGTTTGAGTATATGAATTTCTTGTATGATTGCTTGTTAGGATTGGGAGAAAATAACTAATTTTTCCCTCTTTTAATGTGGAATCCAAAAGCATGAGTTAGAGCTTCTAAATGATGTTGATGTGTTGATAATTGCTAGATGAATATGATAATTTTGAACTCGTTGTCATGTTTGTTTTAGGTAGCAAATGAGATAAGTCTATGAATATCGATCATTCTTGACTAATCTTGTGTAAATGCATGAATTGGTTAAATGCTTAGACATGGTGTAGTGTTTATAAGTGTTACCAAGCTTGTTGATTCTTTGTGCTCAATGTCATCAATAGGATACGTTTAGTCATGTTTCAACTAAGGGATTCATTGATGAGTTTTGACAAGAGATATCAAATTCACTCTTGAAAACTACTATCTAAGAAGGATAGAATATTTATCTTCACAACAAGTAGTTGAAGCAATTAATAGATTGGTTCACTCATTCTTGAAGATTTTGTTATTTAGCATTCATGTGTTCTTAATGCTATGTTTTACTTCATTTATGCCATGAGGTGTTTGAGAATAGGAAGTGTTTTTATAATTGAAGTGTTAGGGTATTAGGAAAGTGACAAATTCCTTAGCTCTTTGGCATTAAAATCCAAGAACATGGACTTAGAACTTCTTGTGCATAATGTGTTGTGATTCTTGCTATATAAGTATGTTATTGTAGATTGTTCTCATATTTATCCTATATATGCAATGAAAGGTTGAATCTTGAATGTGGTTTGTTCTAGGTTTAGCCTAATGAATGTTATGTTGGTTAAATGGCCATGTCTTTGGTAGAAGGATTGTTGTTATCAAATCTATGGTCCTTCATGTGAAATGCCATTGATGAAATACCTCTATGGTTTGGTTTGCTTAGAGTGATTGTCAACGAGGTTTGCAAATGGTCGTTGTTTGTCTTTGCAAATTACTATTAAGAAGGAATGAATGTTGATATTCGAATGGGAAGTGATAACATTCCCCATAGGTAACAAATGTGATCGAATGAGTGAATGGTTCAATGATCTACATAAGGTTCGGAAGTGGATATCAATTGCCCCCAAGGCTTTATCTTTTGTAGTTTTTACCCCCTTTTCTTAGTTTGTTGCATGATTAGCATAGTTACTTGACTTTTCTTGTTAGCTTGTCTTTTAATTTCATAACTTAGGACCAAAACTAACCAAAACCCCCCATTTACTTGCTTGTATATATATATATATATACATATATATATATATATATCTACTTCTAGCCTAATATAAACCCCGATTTGCCACAATCTACTTAATTGTATTTAGTAAGCATAAAGGGCTTATAAGTTATAACTTTGAGAGATACGGCAACGACCTCCCAGTAAGATTTTCAGTGGCATCAATTTCATTTAAATTTGGAAAATATGTACCTGTAACAATAAAGAACAAAATTTCTAATGTAAGATATGCATGTTTTGATGTAAGTTTTGCAAAATTTTTAGGAAGTAATTTAAAATTAGAAAATTATAGAAGCTCTGTTCCGATAAGCATAACAAATACTATTTTTAGTGTAGCATATGCTATGTGTAGTGTATTTTGTACATGTTATAATCTGAACAATGCACAAGTTTGTTAAAAGTTGAAATTGAAAAATGCATTTTCTGTGATTTGTTCATTTTAATCTAATGCATGTTTATTTGTAAACTATACATGATTAAAGTTAACAAATGCAAAAAGTATACGAAAATTTTGTGCATCATGTAGTTTATATTGCTAATGTTGCCACATATTCATATATGTTCATAGCAGTTGAATTTCAGTATTAAAAAGTTTCAAAAATAGCTATATTCATATCAATTTCAATTCAACACTAGAATTTTAGTCTGATGGGAGAAAATATACCTTCATTGGAATTTAGTAGTATTTCAGCTTCTTGCAATTGAATTTAATTTGCTTGAAGTTGAATCCTTCTATTTTCCATCGTATTTTCTTCTGCAAATTCTGATTCGACATCAGTAGTTTTTACAATCAAAGCAGTTAAAATTCCATCTACTTCAATAGGATCTAGCGACAGATCTGGTTGCTCAATTCCATTGGAATCACGATGGTTGTTGTTGTCAGAGGACATCAGAAAGGCACTGTGGCCAGATTGGAAGAGAGGAATTGGAAACATGTCGGCCAACTAGTGAGGAAGAATTGATCGGCGTTCAGAGGATTTCGGAGAACAGAAAGAGTCAGAATTGCATCGGTTGTTGTCATCAGAGGACATTGGAAAGATGTTGTGGATGAGAAGATCGGAAACGTACCGACGAGAGATCAGAAAGATGAGGAAGACTTGATCGTTGTTGAGAGCTTTTTGGAGAAGAAATGCAGTGTAGTGTGTGTTTGTCTGGAAATTTACTGCGTGAGAAATTCTATTATCTTCAACGCATTTTTTTGTTAAAGTTTGCATTATTTTCAAATAGGCCCCTCCCTATTCATAAACTTATGGACATGATGTCTGTCAGGAGACCTACGCAATAAAAAAATTACCTATTCTCTCCATTCCCAGTTCAGATATTGTGCGCCATTATTCAAGCAGCACTGGTACGCCACAAATAAAATGGTGTCTTTTTATGGCGTTGGGATTAAAAATTTTACTTTAACCTTTTACATTATTGATGTGTTCATGTGGATCGCACAAGCCGATCCGTTTGCCATTTTAAAAAAAAATTGTCTTTTAATTTTACCTAAACCTTTTGACTCTGAATCTGTTTTCTCAATCCATGCAACCTTTACTTTACCAATTAATTCGTTCGCTGCCAGAATATTGTTCTTCTCATAATTTACAATTTTGGAATATAATTTGACCTTCAACTTTGGTACATTATTATGTAAGTGATTTTTTAAATGGTAATAAAATTTGCTAGTTTCTTGATAATTATAAATATATTCATTTCAAATAGAAAAAAGAGTAAAAAATCATGGAGTGGTTGTGATGTTAATTCTTTTTTATGTTATAATGTTATAATGTTAATGAGGTAATTAATTTGTAGGTTTAGTAGTTTGAGTCCGTCTCGTGAGAAGACGTATGACTGTTACAACAAGGACTAGAGGGAAAATAGCAAATGGCAAACCAAATTCGGGGGAAAAATTAGAAATAATTTGGACTTGGGGTCATCAATGAAAACTGCGCAAAACTATAGGGACCAAAGAGAAAATAAGCAAAATTAGCCACAGAAACCTAGCCCAGCCCAAAAGCGTGATACTAACCCCCCTTCCAAAACACGATTTCACCGAATCTCTTAAACAAATACAAATTGATTATCATTTTCTGAAACAAAAACATTCTAAAACACCAAATTCTCCCACCGTTGTTCATCATCTAAATTCAACCGCAACGAATTTAAAGAAAAATGATGACCGGCATAAAAAATCATCAATCAAGTAATGTACAACTACATTTTGGTTTAAATTCAACATCAATCATTACAAATCTGTGATTAAAATCAATTTCAAAATTTTGCAAATTCAAAACTCAAATCATGATTGAAGAAGTTGACTTATGGATCGAAAATCCATTTGCAACCATACAAACCACGCAAACACAGAATCCTACACAAGAAAGCAAAAAAGAATATCAATGATGAACATATCGTATCTGTTTTGAAAGGTCCGATGATGAACTTTCAATACTTGAATATGATCTTTTTATTTTCTGATTTGAAGTACAGATTACTCTATTTATGTATGGAAGATTTCCTTTACCGTGTTAATGCATTCAATTTTATGATTTGAACAACAGCAAGCCGTGTGTAGCAACAAAAGTCTGATTTGTATGAACGATTTCACATACATACTGCTAATATGTTTTTGTTCACTATAAATTTGCAGAAACTTTCATTTAAAATGATAGATCTCTCACGTGCTAGAGTTCATATTATAAGAAGTTATTTTGAAGTTTTAAACAATTTTCACTAAAAGAAACAAGACCTTTTACCTCGGTTCTATAGGACTTTATACCTCAGTTTTTAGTCTCAAGAAACCCATGGTAAATACTTTCATAGTAAAAAGTACATTTTTTTACCTTGGTTCAGAACTGAGGTAAAAAGTACCTTTTACCTCAATTTCTGGTCGACGTTGGTAGGTTTTGTGACAGATATCGATCCAAGCAAGAAGGCCGACAATAGGAAACCATAGCTGCGAATTCGTTTAGGCTGACGTTGGCATGCATAAAGACTAACATCAGTCATATCAAGAAGGCAGACAATGGGAGAGGAAATGTTATGACTTCGTCCAGGCCGATGTCAGTCTTAATTAGAGCGACATTGCAGATGCTAGTAAGTGACATCGCGCATTGTGGGGAACCCACATCGTGTGCTTGCTGACGAGGAACACTGATGAATATGACGTCCTTTTGAATTGCCGATCTTGCAAAAAAAAATCGACACCAGTTTATGCAACGCCGGTAAGGTGTCGTTTCTGCACAGGTTTGTGTGACGTCACAAATTAATCGTGGAGACATCGTTCCTCATACAATATTAAAATATTCAATATTTGATGACATAAAAAACCGTTCGTCGATAGCCGTTACATGTTATTTAATATTTGATGACATAAAAAATCGTTCGTCGATAGCTGTTACATGTTATATAATATTTGATAACTCGTGCAATGGTTAAAACATACACCACTAGAAAAATGACTTTTAACTTTGCCCATGTTAAAAGTTCTAGAATAACCGAAGTTAAAAGTTATCTTTAACGTTGGTTGTAAAAATAACTGAAGTAAAAAAAATTATGTTTAATAAAACCAAAGTAATAATTAAAAACAACCGATATTTGACGGGTTTCGGAAGCGGTTTCGGATAATCCCAAACCATAGCCAATCTCGGAAGATCATTCCAATGAGTCCTATCTGAGCCCAAACTTTTCAGCCCAAAAGATACAAAACTTAATCCAAGAAATTGCTTCTGAACATATTTTATCACTAACTCTTTCTTCCTTCGCCGCTTTCCACTGCATTCTCTAATCTCTTCTTCTCTTCATTTAAAACGCTACTTATCACGACCACTCCCCGCTCCGTAACCACCTCACCACCACTCACCGCTCAGGAACCACCTCCCCAACGCTCACCATCGCTCATGGGCTCATCACTGCCACGCCATCTACGCCTCACCACCGCTCCCACCGATCTCTGCCTGCTCATCGCCTTACCACCGACCCCCTCCTCATCATCGCCACACCATCTACGCTTCACCACCGCTCTCACTGGTTTCTGCACGCTCTACTGGACGAGGAAGCTCACCGCTGGGATCAATATTCCGCTGGGATCGATATTCTCCACGTCCAGGTGATCATAAGGCCACCTCTATTTTTGGCCCAGACCTGAAAAAAGATGATAAACTATGATGTTTGATTGCTTTGTTAGAATAAATTAGACTCCTGATTAGATTATGATTTATTATGATTAGAGTTCTTTCCTTATTACACCTCTATTGTACTCTCTATATATTTAGATATCAATAATACAATTATCTACGGCAAATCATTCTGTCATGGTATCAGAGCAAGTTCTGATCCTAAACCCTAAATTTTAATTTATTGTTCAGTGCCTACCTCTCCGGCCCTGATTCCGGCGAAATTCCGGCCAAAATTCTGGCAACATCTGGCGTCCTCCGGCGTCTCTCAATCCTCGATTTTCCGGCGAGTTCTTCCAGATTCGAAGCTTCCATCAGCGGCAAAGTTCTTCCAGCGGCGAGTTCTTCCTCCGACGTCTTACTAATCCGGTCAAATTTCCATCTTCCGCAGCGAATCAAGTTCCCATCTCCGGCGTCCATCTCCGGCGTCCTCTCCGGTTTGTATCTCGGACTCCAGCACCGCCTTCTTCCAGCGGCGATCTTCCTTCCAGCAGCGCTGCCGAGCGTCCGACAGCTAAGAAGATTTCCGCCGCCGTCGTCCTCCTGGTCATCGGACTCCGCCGTCCACTCAATTATCGTCCGCCTGTGTCTCGTCTGGTTTTCGCGAGATCCACGCGCCCAGGATTTGAGACTCCGGCGCGTGAACGTCACGCGCGATCTGACTCGCGCACAAGAGGTATATCTCATGCCTCCATTTTATCGCGAGTGGATCAGTTTTATCGCGATTTGTAGCAGTTATCGCGGTTCTCGCGAGCCAAAGCCATTTCTCGCGAGTTGAAGCACTTTCTCACGAGTTGCTCAAATTCTTGTCTCCACCTAGTCAATTTTTGTGCAATTTTCGGTCCTTTGCTATGGTTTATTTGAGCCCTATATCTCGGGAAGATTGCTTAACTAATCGGATTGCGGACAAGGATTTGTTTCAGGCCAGTTTGAATGGTTCCAACCGTCATTCTTCGTCAAATCAGTGGATTGTTGATTCGGGTGCTACATCTCACATCACTGCTCGCACCAGTCATCTTGATAAGGTACAATCTTATTGTGGTTCTGATTCTATTCTTGTTTACAATGGTGAATCATTATCTATTTCTCACATCGGTCAGTGTCATTTCTCTGGTTTTTCTGTTAATGATGTTCTAGTAGTTCCTAAGATTACTAGAAGCTTATTGTCCATCAGTAAGCTTACTCGTGATTTACCTGTCCGTATTATATTTGATGCCGATGCATTTTCCATTGAGCATAAGCATACATGGACGATAATTGGTAAAAGCCGTCATAGTTCAGGTCTTTATTTTCTTGAGACTGGTGATTCCAGCTTTTTAGGTGAACTACGCTCTACAAAGCTTCATGCTTCTTTTGAGCATTGGCACTCTCGACTCGGTCATGTGTCTCATGATACTGTTCAGTTATTGAATCGACGAGGCCTTATTTCTGTCACTTCTGCTATGCCTGCACCTGTCAGTTGCTCTCCTTGTCAGATAGCCAAGAGTAGCCGTTTGCCCTTTTTCACTAGTGACAAGCACGCTACTGGTTTATTGGATAAAGTACATTGTGATTTGTGGGGACCAGCTCCTGTTTTATCTGTTGGTGGTTTCTCTTATTATGCCGTTTTCATTGATGATTTCTCGCGATTCACACGGTTTCTTCCAATGCGGCATAAGTCGGATTTCTATGACACTTTTATCCAGTTTCAGAAATTCGTTGAGAATCAGTTTTCTGCTAGGGTTAAAAATTTTCAGACCGATGGTGGCACCGAGTTTACTAAACACCGACTTCAGACTCATCTCATATCATGTGGCATTCATCATCAGATGTCCTCGCCTTATACACCTGCTCAGAATAGCCGGGCCGAGCGGAAGCATCGTCACATCACAGAGACTGGTCTTGCCATGCTTTTTCACTCTTCTATGCCGCACTGTTATTGGGTGGAAACTTTCTCCTCTGCGGTTTACATTATTAACCGTCTGCCTAGTTAAGTTATGAGTGGCAAATCACCTTTTGAGGTTTTTTTTGTCATGTGCCTGACTATACCCTCTTTCACCGGTTTGGTTGCCATGCATTTCCATGTCTGCGTGCCACTGCTACTGATAGGTTTGCACCCCGATCCATTCCCTGTGTTTTTATTGGCTATAGCCCTCGTTACAAGGGCTTCCAGTGTCTCGACCAGACTTCTGGGCGCATCTATATCTCTCGCCACATCTCAGCCTATATCGGCTATTCTTTCTCCGGTGACTTCCGACGGCCACTCTCCAGTCAGCACAGCTCGATCTTCCCCCATGTCATCAGCTGGTTCGACTCCTCCAGATTCGCCGCCCCAGATTCGTACTCATCGGATGGCCACTCGGTCTTCTACTGGTGCCATTCAGCGGCGGGATTTTTCGAATATTATTGCTCATGGTCTCACTGCTGCACTCCTCTCTCAGACAGAGCCCACTGATTATCGCATTGCCCTTCAGGATCCAGCCTGGGTTTCAGCCATGGATGATGAGATAGATGCTCTTCGTTGTCAGCACACTTGGGATTTGGTGCCTCGACCTTCGAATGTCAACATTGTTGGCTCCAAATGGGTCTATAGGCTCAAGTATCGACCAGATGGCACTATTGAGCATCACAAGGCTAGACTTGTGGCGCAGGGTTTCTCACAGATTCTGGGTTTTGATGTTGACCACACTTTCAGTCCTGTGGTCAAAGCCTCCACTGTTAGGACGGTTCTTGCCATAGCCACCATGCGTTCCTGGCCACTTCATCAGTTGGATGTCAAGAATGCTTTCCTTAATGGTGTTCTTGATGTTCCTGTCTACATGAAGCAGCCCGTTGGTTATCAGGATTCTGTCCATCCAGACTATGTTTATCGTTTGAAAAAGGCCATTTATGGTCTTAAGCAGGCTCCCCGGGCTTGGTTCCAGCGTTTCAGCAATTATCTGACACAGCTTGGTTTTCGGTGTAGCTCAGCTGATACTTCTTTGGTTGTCCTTTCGAGAGGGTCGTCATTACTGTACCTACTTGTGTATGTGGACGATATCATTCTTACAGGCAATGACTCGACTCTTCTTCGCCAGTTCATTGATCGGACACACAGAGAGTTTGCGATCAAGGATCTCGGAGCTCTTCATTACTTTCTTGGTCTTGAAGTTTCGCCTACCTCCTCAGGATTACTGCTTGGCCAAGCAAAGTATGCTCGGGATATTTTGAATCAGGCCGGTATGTTTGACGCAGCACCAGTTTCTACTCCATTTGTTGCTGGTTCTCAACTTCACAGCTCTACTAGTCCTCCATTTCGGGATCCTACACTTTATCGTTCTCTTGTTGGTGCCCTCCAGTATCTCACCATCTCTCGCCCATATTTGGCATTCTCGGTCAACACAGTGAGTCAGTATCTTTAGGATCCCAGAGATGACCATTTTGCTGCTGTGACTCGGATTTTGCGGTATGTTCGTGGCACTCTTCATTTTGGTCTCCGGTTTTGTTCTGCTAGTACTCCTGATGTGTTAGGATACTCTGATGCTGATTGGGCTCGCTGTCTGGAGACTCGTCGGTCCACTTATGGTTATGCGGTTTTTCTTGGTGGGAATCTGGTTTCTTAGAGTGCCAAGAAATAGCCCACTGTTTCTCGCTCTAGCACTGAGTCTGAATACCGTGCTCTCGCCAACACTACCTCGGAAGTGGTTTGGCTCACTCATTTGCTTCGTGATCTTCGGGTTCCACTTTCTGGTTCTCCACTGTTGCTATGTGACAATAGTAGTGCTATCTTCTTGGCTCAGAATCCAGTGGCTCACAAGCGGGCGAAGCACATCGACATCGACTACCATTTTGTTCGTGAGTTGGTGACATCCGGAAAACTGAGTGTTGCTCATGTTCCGACTTCTCTTCAGATTACGGACATTTTCACCAAGGGGCTCTCTCGTCCGCTGTTCGAGTTCTTCAGGTCCAAGCTGTGCGTCGGCGAGCACCCGACGCTCCGCTTGAGGAGGGGTGTTAGGATAAATCAGACTCCTGATTAGATTATGATTTATTATGATTAGAGTTCTTTCCTTATTACACCTCTATTGTACTATCTATATATTTAGATATCAATAATACAATTGTCTACGGCAAATCATTCTGTCATGCTTAAGTTTTAGTTTTTGATTGCTCGACTAGTAAAAGAAAGATAGATTTGAGATGTAGAATTGGTTAGATAATTAGTATATTTTGTATTTGATGTAGCCTGTGTATCGAACATTAAAATTGTTGGTCTAATTTTGTTTATTATTGATGGGGGGCTTCTGGATTGATTGTAAAAGACAAGGGTTCTTGCCAGTGTTGAAACACTAGTCGGAATTTTTTTTCTCGATTGAGGCCAGTTTTAACTTCTGTTTTTTTAACCACTGTAGAAGTTTTTCTTTTTTACTGTGCCTTGTATTACTGTGGTTGTTTTTCTGAGAAAACTGAATTTGTATGTCTGGCAGACCCGTAGTAATAGGCCCATTATGTTGTAGTGATACAACAATCAATTGTCGTTCAATTAATGTGGGAAAGAATGACATGTTAAAACCCAAAAATTATAACATATATTACAAATACATGTTACAATACATTAAAATACATAAGATTGATATGAATTGAAACATTAATTGTATTGAACCCCCATTGTCTACGTTATATGTCATTAACACTGTCATGGCGACTAGTTAAATAACAAGTTTGTCCATCTACATGCTGAAAGCCCATCGATAACTCTCTTTGTCCTATTACAACCAATATACAAGAAACAAAATTCATGTTAGAATTGGGCAGTCCCCAAATGATACACATAATATAGTCATACGTAAACAACATTAATCTCAACATGGAGAAAGTAACCCATCTTCTTTTTTTTTAGTTAAATCCACCTGTGATGGTGGGGGGTTTGGCAAACCCCTACCCGTTTATTAATTAAAAGAAGGATACAAATAAAGAGGGGGGCTTAATACCGTACCTCTGTGGATTCATCCGATGATCTTAGAATCTAAACATCAATCTAGTGCTACCCTGAAGATCATTAGAGGACAATTGTGGCCTAAAATTA
The DNA here is from genome assembly GCA_037428765.1 of Rubia yunnanensis. Taxonomy (NCBI): domain Eukaryota; kingdom Viridiplantae; phylum Streptophyta; class Magnoliopsida; order Gentianales; family Rubiaceae; genus Rubia; species Rubia yunnanensis. Next base: position 46,333,585 of record CM075061.1, on the reverse strand, counting down.
CAAGATTTTATAATAACCGAATATGAGGAGTTCCTTCAGCATCAAGCTTTACATGTCCAGCCACTAAATTGGGCAAATCTGTGGAACCAAAAAGAGAATGTACCTGGTTGGAGATGGCCATTTTCGCCAGTGAGTCCGCCGCTCCATTAGCTTCTTTGAAAACATGATGCAGTGAGTAAGTCATGCCCTTAAGAAGATCCCAAATCTCTCTGATCATTGGCATAATCTTCCATGGTATCTTGAATTGATGTTGAAGCAGCCCGATGAGAATTCTTGAGTCGGTTTCTATGTCAATGACAGTGATCCCCCTGTCATGGGCTAGGTGAAGTCCTTGCAGCAGTGCTGTAGTTTCTGCCTGCAAAACAGTTTCAGCTGGAATGGATTTCGACAATGCAACTATTACATGACCAGAATGATTTCTGATTATACAACCAATGCCTGCAGTTCCCTTAATAGTAAAGGCACCATCAGAATTGAGTTTGAAAGCTTGAGGCAGTAGCCATTTAATGATTATGATATTTCTTTGTTTCATTGGTTTATGATACAGCAGCTTTATTGTATTCAAAATATCCCATTTGAAATCTATTTTAAAAGCCAGGAGGGTGTCATTGAAGTGATACAGAATTTGTTTGAATATGATCTGTATGTTTGGTTTTGTTCCCTCGAATAAATATGCACACCTGGCACACCACAGGTACCAATTCACAACGCAGGGAATGATACAGATCAGTTTTAAAGATGGGCCAGTATTGGAGTTAACATTCCAATAGAAATAGAACCTATCCCATAGAAGTTGGAAAGAGCTATTTGGCAAATTAAAGGTAGCATTCACTCTCTTCCAGATTTCGTCTACCTTTAGGCAGGAGTTGAAACAATGGTGAATACTTTCAGATTCGCTAAAACAGAAACAGCACTGTGAGGGGAGCTGAAATTTAAATTCCTCTAGGATATCCGGAAAAGCAAGTAGTCTATTCAAAAGTTTCCAATTAAATATACTTAGCTTCCTCGGTAGTAAATTAGACCATAGATGGGAATAGGATGGAATTATCATTTTCTTGGATCGGAGTAGCTCATAAGCTGATTTGACAGAGAAGATTCCAGATATTGAAGGTTTCCAGATTAGAGCGTCTTCATAACTTGGGGATAAGGAGTAGATTTGATCCAGGTTTTGTAAGATTTGTTCCGGTAGAAGGTTTTTGAGCTGGGCAGTGTAGAATGGTTTATTGTCTAGGAACTCAGCCACTGTTAGATCCTGATATGGGGGGTCAAAAGAATCGGTTAAGTGATCAGATAAAGGGCCCTTAGAGGTCCAGTTAGAGCACAAAAAAGATATCAGTCCGGATCCTAGGAGGGTTTTTGTGTTTTTTAGTGCTGTGTTGTTAATCTCTTTGATTCGTTTCCAGGTTCTGGATGCCTTATATGTGTCAGGGATTGACCACATGGATTTTGCCCATAATGACTTCCCTGTTTGTAGTTTCCACCACAGCTTTAGTGCAAAGGCTGTTGTTAATGTGTTCAGGTTTCTGAAATTAAGGCCATTTTCTTCTGAGGGATAGCAAAGGTTAGGATATGATCTCCATGATCTGTTTTTCTGTGAATTATCTGATTTATTTCGCCAGAAAAATCTAGCTAGAGTCTTATGAATTTGGTTAATGATATGTGTGGTTAGTTTGAACACCGTTATGAGATGAATTTGCATTGAAGACAGAACATGTTTAATTAAGGTTGTCCTTCCTGCAGGAGATAGAGTCTTATTGTGCCAATGGTTAATTTTGTTTTGCACAGACTGTAACATGCTTTAATAGGTAGAGTTTGTTGCTCTTCATGTGAAAATGGGGCACCCCAAGTATTTGAAAGGTATGGATCCTTTCATCATAGTTGATTCTCTTTTGATCGAAGAGACGATTCTGTTCGAGGTGTGTTTTGATATGAAGAAAGTGGATTTCTCAAAGTTGACCTTTTGGCCAGAGGCTAATTCGAAAGATTTCAGGAAGTTCATTATCGTTTGTAGTCCCCGTTTGGAATATTTTAGAAGAATTGCTGTATCATCAGCATAGGAAAGATGCGAAGTGGTAATCATCCCCCTGGGGAGTTTGTAGGGTTGAATGTTTCCAAACTGGTATAAAAATCGTAGGTTATGAGAGAAGGCTTCAGCCATCAGAATGAAAAGCAAGGGGGAAAGAGGATCCCCTTGCTTGATACCCCTCGATGCAGGGAAGAAACCTACAGTTTTTCCATTGATGAGTATGGACAAGTGCGCAGAGCGGATGTTCCTCATGATTAGCTCAACGAAAATGTCTGAGAATCCTTGTTTAAGGAGGACTTTAGTTAAAAAAGGCCATGAGACCCTATCAAAAGCTTTCATCATGTCTAATTTGATTATCATGTTGGTTCCTTTTGTTTTCGAGTGAAGGTGGTTAGTGAATTCTTGCATGAGTAGGATATTATCCGCTATTTCTCTTCTAGGGATGAAAGCAGATTGCTCCGGACTGATGAGAGAATCCAGATAGACCTTGAGCCTCGTTGAGAGTAATTTTGAGAAAATTTTATTTGAGAAATTACAAAGGCTTATGGGTCTGTAGTCTTGGAAGGAGGAGCAGACATCGTTTTTGGGAATTAAGATGAGTTGGGTTGATGATATGGCTTTGGGAATTTCTATCCCAGCGAAGAAGTCTTCCACAGCCAGCATGACATCAGTTTTAATGATGGTCCAGCATTTCTGGAAGAAAAAACCAGAGAACCCATCCGGACCTGCAGCAGAATGGCCATTCATAGAAGTGACTATGTCAGTCAGCTCCTCCATACTGACTTGTTTGAGAAGGTTCAAGTTCATTTCATTAGTTACTACATTCAGAATGTTCTCTATGAGCCATGAAGTATTAATTCCTGATGGGTCTGAAGGTACATCAGTGAGAAGATTGGAGAAGAAGCTGATTGCTTCTTTCTCAATATCTTCAGTAGAATTCAGCCAGGTTCCTCCACTGGATTTGATAAGAGAAATAGTTTTCCTTTTGTGTTTGGATTGGATTGAGTGATGAAAGAATTTGGAATTAGCATCCCCTTCTTTCATCCATTTGAGTCTTGATTTCTGCTTCAAAAAAGATTCCTGGTCTTTAAGTGCCAGTCTCAGTTTTGCCTTAGCTAAATTCAAAGCTTGTAGGTTTTTAATGGTTTCATGACTTTGTAAATCTCTTTCAGCATTGAAAACAAGGTCCTCACTGAATTGTACATTGTCTAACACATTGCCAAAAACCTCTTTGTTCCAGCTTTTGAGTGTCGATTTTAGGTTTTTGAGTTTGAAAACTAGCCTTTTCATCCCTTTGTGGTTTGTGTTAGAGTTCCAAACATCTTCCACAAGCTTCATAAAAGAAGTGTGGTTTACCCAACATTCTTGAAATTTAAAAGATTTTGGGGCAGTTTTGGTAGTGGAGTTAGAGACAAATAGCATTAGGGGGGTGTGGTCCGACCCCTCCCTGGACAGGGTTTTAATTTTAGAACTGGGAAAGGTTGAACACCAAAGGGAGTTTGAAATTCCTCTATCTAGCCATTTCGAGACCCTTCCCTTCGTTCTCATCCCTGTCCAGGTGAAAAGGCTACCCGAGGTTGGAATTTCAGAGAAGTTCTGATCATTAAGGAATTGATTAAAGTTTCTTATACTGTTTTGATTAGGAATAGAGTTTCCTATGTATTCCTCATTTTTGGTGATTACATTAAAATTGCCTATTAGACAAATTGGATCCTGTTTTAGAGTTGCTAGCTCTTGCCACAATTTATTCCTTTCATGGATTGAGTGCTTTGCATAGACAAAGCCTATCCTGCAGTCTGCGGTTAGGGAGGGGGCTTTGATAATCACCATAATCAACTGCTCCTCCACTTTTGAAATGTCTAACATAATGTCTGCATCCCACATTAGCCAAATTTTGTTGATAGGATTAGCATAGGAGTTGCTGAAACCAATTTCTTTGGAAATGTTTTGGATTTGGTCCGAGTTAAGCATTGGTTCTATTAGAGCACAGAGTTTAACGGAGTTACGCCTTTTAATATTTTTCAAATGGGTTTGAGTGGGTTTATTTCCTATTCCTCTAATATTCCATGCGCATATGTTCAAACTATTCATGGATAATCTTTAGAGAGGTTCAATGAGGAACGGGTGAAAACCGTCTTTGGAATGGAGGAGTAGTTTTTTTTGGTATATTTTTTGTGTTTATGTTCTGGTTATGGGTGGATTAGTTTAAGGGTGTTGGTTAGTCTTAGGTGATCCTTTAGTAGATTTGCCTTAACTTGTTCAAAATCTAGTTGAGCATTTTCCAAAAAGTTTCCCTTTTGTTTGATTGAGATCTCTGTGTTAATCCAGTCCAGGGATTTATGAGGATTCCAGTCAGATGGCATGACAGGAGAGGCAACTCCATGTATCTATATACAAACCGGGTCTTTGTTAGGGGGTTGGATCTGAGGTTGTTTAGTTGAGCTATCATTTGGCTCATTGGATGGATCAGTGGAGTGGTTCTGGAGATGGGGATTTTCTGGAATTGGGGTTGTGATTCTATCCTGGGAGATTTGGTGTGTGATGGGGGTAATAAAGCCAGAGCTCAATTTGGGGGACCTGGGTTTTAGGCCAAAAGATTTGGGTAATTTTGCTTGATTTACTTCACTATTATCCGACTGTTCTAAAACTAACGCATTGATAGACAGTTGTTTTTCAGGAGATTGAGTCACATTATCATTCTGAAGGGATTTAGAAGGAACCTGTGAACCTTGTCCAAGGATCAGTACTTCAGTACTTGATTCAATATTCCTTTGATCGTTTCCATGCTTGGGGTCAAGTACCTGAACTATCTGCTGAGTCTTAAAGTCAGTAATATTCTTTTGAGTAGACTGTGTCTTAGGCACATAAATAACTTTGGAAGAGGTACCATTTCCTTTACCTTTTAGTCTGCCCTATTCATCTATGGAAATGGATTTTTTACCTTCATATGAGGAGCTTCCTTGGGGTTTCCATGGGATAAATCTAGAAGAAATCTTCTCGGACCTGCAAGCTGTATCTAGGTGGCCAAGTTTGAGGCAATTAGAGCAATAATAAGGAACTCCCTCATATTCTAGGTATTTCCAGAATCACATGTCTCTGAAACTCAGCCAAATTCTTTCCATCCTAGGTTTAGTGACATCCAATTCGACACAAATTCTAGCAACATGGGTCTAGTCCTATTCAGAGAGGCTCTATCCACCCTAATTGGGGTACCAATGATGTTTCCTATTGACATGAGGACATTGAAATCAAAAAATTGTTGTGGCAGACCATACATGGAGACCCAAATTGGTACAATAGGGGAGTCTGTGTTGGGATTGAAATTGGGAACCCATTTCGTTATGCGGATAGAGTATGAACCGAAGTTCCATATTTTATGCAACCAACAGCGGTAGTAATCATCAGCAAGGGAAAAGGATATCAAAACCTGTTTGTTGTCCAGCAGAGTGATACTATTATGCCCCTTGAATCCGGTTGTATGGAAGTCTTTTCGGAGTTTCTCCAGTTGAGGTCTGCTGCATGAGAAATTTCCAATCAAGGTCCATTTGAGTGGAGCCTCTAAATAGAGACACTCCTCCTCCAAGAAATGGAGACCCGGTTCTCCTAGATGATCAATAGCTGGTTTAGAGGCGAAGGCCGCGTTGTGAACCTCGTGAGGATTTGGGGGGGGGGAAATGTTTAGTGCTTCGCGAAGTTCCTGGTTCACGGCCTGGGCATAAGAGAGCGGTGGATTTGTAAAAGTAGGCGGTGGCTCCGCCATATTGGCGGCGCCAGAGATGAGCGGGGATGAAGATACAGAGCGTGGAAAGTTGCACCTTCAGTGTGTGTAATTCGCACAGAGTACCGTTTCTATTCGCACTGACTAGTAAAACATAAAATTGTGAGTAACCTATCTTCTTTAAAGCATGTTGCATGCATGAGTGATCGATGTCGCAAAGTCTGAGTGTTGAGAAACATTGGAAATTCATAGATATTTCAATCATTTCCTAGACCTATGCAACACCGATCTTTGTTTGGTACTATATCATATGGGCCGATTAACTGTGACTGGCGTCACACATTTAAACTCTGTTAATATGAAAATGTAATCAACCCTAATCTAAGCATTTTTTCACTCCTTACAAACATGATATTATCTTGGAAATACAAACAACATACACATATAACATGTAACACAATAATCATAATTCATGAAAATATTCAATCTTTGATCAATGAGGAAAAAAACATATTGAAGGTATGGTAATAGAATTGCTGAATGGATGGAAAAATACCTTAATTTATTTTAACCCAGAGTTGCTTCATCCTCGGATACTTGTTGATTTTTAAGAGAAGCAATTTGATTGAACTCTTTAATTGTTGCAATGGTGTGAATGGAAAGGATGGTGTGGAGTTGGGTTTGGAGGAAGTGTGTTGGATATGGGAAATGAGTGTTATTTTTGAATATTATTAACATGAAATAGGGTTGGGGGACAATTTTGGTTCAAATTTTTGGCTCAAAGTTTTGGTTCTCGCTGGAAATTTCAGGTCGTCGCACATAAAGGTCATAGTCTAATTTTTGAAAAGTTTGTAAAATACTCCATTTTAATTAAGATTGCATCCCCTTCCGCCGACCCGTTTATGCCCAAATTGGAACAACATTTTCGTGAAAATGTGAATAAAAAAAATTTATCTCGAACTTTGCATTTCGACTTCTCCCATTTTCTTGGAGGAACCTAACTACAAAAATTAAAAAATTCACCGGTTGTCCCAAACTTGATTCCGATCTTCCCAAAAAGAAACTTTGTCATCCCTAGTTGAACTTGTAATAAGCGAGAGTAATAAAGAAGCTTGTCTTATTCCACAGTCTTCCACAAGTTCTTTCGACTGTCCCTTGTATACTTATAAGTATCATCTACAGTTTACTCTAGACCACGTACTAGGGATTTCTAAAATTTGATGGATGGAATTTTATTATCTTTTTATTTCATAAAAAACAAAGAATAAAATTTTTTTTATGTGATTCTATGTGGTGGAAATGATCATTCACATGTCTGTTATCATAAGGGTATTAATCGAATCCTAATAAAAATGATGGACAATTACCCCAGTTCTTGTCCCTCTTAGACAATACGCATAATCTCCATATCCAACATTTGTCCTTATGTTTGGGTCACTAGTAGAAGGAATGGCAATTGAAGGCGGTTCTATCAGACCAGAGGAGGAACTTTTAAAGTGCATTCTCTGGTAGTGCCGTTAATCGCTATCGATTAAAGGCGGTTCTGAGAACTGCCTTAAAATATAGCAATTATAGGCAATTATGAATCGCCTTAAAAAGGCCCGTGGAACCTACATCCTCTACCTCGGTCCTAGCACCCATTCCAAACTTGAAACTCAAATTGATGGCATTTTAAATCGCCTTGGACTGTCATTTTAAACCGCCTATAATGTTCCTCAGTCAGAACTAGATCAATTCAGCTAAACCAGATGAGTTGTTTCGAGTTCGGAACATAACCACCTTTAATTGGTTCCTCTGTCGGAATAAATAATCAGCTCCATTTTCTTTGATTCCTTGTTCGAGTCAAGTTTCCAGGCCGCCTCTGTAATTTTCGTGGCATTATTTATGTGCGTAATTTTCCATTTCTAAGTTCGAAAACCGAATCGGTCCTATGATTTTGAAAGGGCGGATTGCACTTACGAGTTCGGAACTAAAATTGGCTCCAATGGCAAAAAACCAATTTCATTGAATTTCCCGGCACAAATAGGCCTCTTTCAACAGCCAAAAATGTAATTCAGTGCACACAATTTTTCTACGAGCTCACAAAAATCTATAGAAAATGCTAACCAAACAATAATCTATAGATAGGAATAGAAATCAATCGTATTCTATTCCAAAGCTTTATATCACAACTAGTTACCTGAATAGTGTTACTCTACCAAGTTAGGGTTTGCAAGAAGATGTGAGCGGTTGGGAATGAGATGGCTAGCCAAACAGATCCTAGGCCTTGTTTCCTTTGGGAAAACCTATTTGCATAGAAAGTTAGATGGAAATATTATTATTGACATTGGGACATTACTAATGTATATTAGATCCAAATGTACAATTACTTTCTCAATCTCAAGTAAATCCAAGGTCATGACCTCTATGCACTCTATTGCGTACAACATTACATAATAGCCACAATCACATATTTGCGCTTGTTTCTTGTAAAGTTTTAAACAACATGAAATTGGTGATATAGAGAAAAACAAAAGGTTATCTCGTTGGGAAAAAATGAAGCAATTTATGCATATTATACCTTGATTTCGACCAGTTGAAATTTGTTTTCATCATCTTCGCTATTGTTCTCAATAGCGGACTCCAAAATATTGACAAATGAGTCCAATGGTTGGAAGTGCAATGGATTCATCCAATACACACGTCTTTTTTTCCAAAAAAAATGATGAACAATCTCCAATGATCCCTGTAAAAATAAAGTGTAATTTCATTAAATTGCATAAATAATGTGGTCAACCATAATGAAGATTCTAAATATAAACTTTCAATGTAGGGCTTAATGAATAATTTCTTATCCCTTCTCCCAAGGTTTTTGTGAATGTAGTTAATTCTCTCTTGGTTTGTACAACCGATCTCTTGAGTCATCACCGGGCACATGTACATGATCCACTCATTCTTTTGATTTTACATATCACACATGTATCTTGAAATTATGAAATGTTTTGCATTATTCGTAAATAAGTAGAGAAAATGAAATAGTAAGCTTGAATTTAGTATGTAAATATAAATTTTACCCACAAGATGTATATGGACATTATCGTGTGATTAACTTGCTCACATTTCCAAAGGTCCTCGAAATCACTCTACATTGCGATGATGTCTCTTTTGGCACCGAATACGCCATTGTTTCCCGTGAATGAGTAAATTGAGTTTCTTTGATGCGGTTGAAGCCAGTTGCATAGCATTTTTACAAAGTGAGATGCGTCATTCGGGAGTTGTGCCCTTGGAAGCGGTTTTCTAATCTTGTCTGGTGTTGTTTGATCCAGTTTTGGTTCCTTTTGGACCGATTTGGGTGTAGTATGGATGGGTGTAGTGATGTTTTGACCGCCTTTGGTGTACTTTGGACCGCTTTTGGCGTTGTCAACCGTTTGACTTTCAAATGTCTATCCTTTATGGGATCGGCATATACTAGTCGACGTGACCACAAAAGAAACATGCCATGAGTGGAACCAACATTCCTATATTCTCTGTCCGGAAATAACAATGGGGTACCCTTCACCAATGCCTTCTCCAAAGAGTTGACAAACCTTCAGGAATTAGTACACTGTAATGATGTTTCATTAACTCATGTAAAATTCCATCAGCTACATGGAGTGGACTATCACCTATGCCTCGATCTATGTATATCTCGCACATAAGTGAACCTTAATCGACACCAACTACATTTGTTAAATTTGACCAAAAAATTGAATTAAATATTTGATAAATTTTAGATGCTTATGTTTGTATCACAAGCGAGGATGGCCTTATCGTGGTTGTCAGTTTCGTTTTTCAGAGTTTCAATGATTGCCTCCCAATTGACCTCAAATATTTTGGTGGATGGTGCGATCCTCTTAATGGCGGTGTCCAATTAAATGTCAAATTATCTAAATTCTTGGGAAGCACGAGGCTGGTGTGTTGGATCAACTTCCGAATGAGAATGTCTTGTTGCGCTATACGTTTCTCTTGTTCATGGGCATTTTTTTTGCAAAGTGTGGACACACGATGGCATTGCACGACCATAGTACCGAGTAATTCCAAATGCCTCATATCGGTTCAGTGACCCACCGACTCCCCTGACACGACCCACATGGTCAGGTTTGTTGGTAGCCATAGAAAGGATGTCGTTCTTGAACATGTGTATGAATTTCCCTTCCAATACATCATTCTTCAATTTATCCTAAGTATTGCAAATACGTGAATTTCATAACATAAAGGAAGTAAAAGAATAGTTGTAGCGTTCGGGTTTACCACTTGTTTCGCTAGTTCTTTTTCTTCAGGCTTCTCGTATAGTCCCTTCTTGTTTTGCCAACCTTTGAGGAATAGATCACACCTCTCTGTGTCTTCGATATCCATTGGTTGCATCGTAGCCCTTTCCTCCTCTTCGGTCATTCCCACCTCAATTGCATTTTTTACGTCCATCCCAGGACATTCTTCAACGTACTTGAGAGCCGCTAATCCATACCCCCACGGCTCAAACGATGGGGAATCACATTCAAACCTGCATTGCATTGTTTTTATTGCCTTATACCCTATGCACACTTGTTAGAGGATTGACATGACTAAATGAAAGTACATCTAAATGGGAGGTAGTCGCCGTACCTCTCAAAGTTATAATTTATAAGCCCTTTTGATGCTTACTAAATACAAAAAAGTAGATAGTGGCAAATCGGGGTCGTCCACGAAGAAGAGGGATTTTCTTAACCGTTTAAACATATAAGCTTGATATTATGCTAGAAGTAAATATATATATATATACATATAAAAGAAAGTATGGGGGGTACGGTTGGTTGTTTTTCATATGTTATGTAATTAAAAGACAAACTAACTAGAAAAGTTAAGTATCTATGCTAATCATCAAAAAAACTAAGAAAAAGGGGTAAAAACTACAAAAGATAAAGCCTTGGGGGCAATTGACATCCACTTCCAAACAAAATGTATATCATTGAACCATTCACTCATTCTCTTAGACTTGTTACCTGTGGGGAATGTTATCACTTCCCATTCGAAGATCAATATTCCTTCCTTCTTAATAGTAATTTGCAAAGACAAACAACGACCATTTGCAAACCTAGTTGACAATAACTCTAGGCAAACCACACCATAGAGATATTTCATTAACGACATTTCACACGAAGGACCATAGATTTGATAACAACAAGCCTTCTACCAAATACATAGCCATTTAACCAAACATAGCATTCATTAGGCTAAACCTAGAACAAACCACATTCAAGATTCAACCTTTCATTGCATCTATAGGATAAATATGAGAAAAATCCACATTAACATACTTATCTAGCAAGAGTCACAACACATTATGTACAAGAACTTCTAAGTTCATGTTCTAGGATTTTCATGCCAAAGAGCTAAGGAATTTGTCACTTTCCTAACACCCTAACACTTTACTCATAAAAACACTTCCTATTCTCAAACAACCCATTGCATAAATTAAGAAAAACATAGCATTAAGAACACATGAATACTAAATAACAAATGCTTCAAGAACAAGTGAAACAATTTAATCACTACCTTCACTACTTGTTGTGAAGATAAATCTTCCATCCTTTTTAGATAGTAGTTTCAAGAGTGAATTCGACATCTCTTGTCAAACCTCACCAATGACTCCCTTAGTCGAAACATGACTAAAATTATCCCATTCATGGCATTGAACACGAAGAATCAACAAGCTTGGCAACACTTATAAACAGTACACCATGTCTAAGCATTTAACAAATTCATGCATTTACACAAGATTAGTCAAGAACGATCAACATTCATAGACTTATCTTATTTGCTACCTAAAAAAACATGACAACGAGTTCAACATCATCACATTCATCTAGCAATTATCAACACATCAACATCATTTAGAAGCTCTAACTCATGCTCTTGGATTCCACATTAAAAGAGGGGAAAATTTGCTACTTTCTCCCAACCCTAACAAGCAATCATACAAGCAATTCATATACTCAAACTTCCAACAACATTAATGCCATTAACAATCCACATTAAAAGATCAATAAATGCACAATAGAGAAAGAAATAGACAGATAGAAATGATTCTCAAGACATAGATTTAGAAGTCTTAATCAATTGCTCTCAAGATTAAACTAACCTAGATAATTAAAAGACATGATTAACCAACAAAAACAAAGAAAAGAAAGAAAAGAAAACTAGAGTTTTGAACCCAGAAAAATTGCAGGAAGAAGAAGGTATGTGAAGAGGAGAGGATAAAGTGAGTATTTATAGTACAAAAAAGTAAGAAAGTTTCTAGCCATATGTTCGTTGCGAGTCGCGACCGAGCCCAGTTTCAGCATCTTGATTTCTTTCTTCTTTTTGTTTCAAGTTCTCCTCTTCACTTCACTTATCTTTCATTCTTCAATTATTCAAAAGATCGAATACAACTATTCAAGTATTCAAATCTTTAAAGGTATTCTTTAAAGTCTTCAAAGTTTTCAAACAAATTGCCTTGTCACACAAAATCCTCTAGAAAAGTAATAAAAGCGTAAAAGTCGCTTTTAACTCTCCTTAGAGAATTTCAAGGCAAAATGTCATATCTAGAGCACAAAAGTGTACAAAAGTGAATCCTAAAAGTCCTAATATAACCATATAAAATGGGCACATCACTAAATAATTGGCAAAGTCAATTTTTTTTACTAACGTTAGAAGCATTTTTCAAAGCCCTTCTCTTGTGGATCTCCCAACTCTTTGGTTGAATGTGCGTCTAAGTTATCTACAGACGATCACCCTTCTCCGAAGAAAATACGTAGTCCCGTGACAAAGTGTATTTGTGCTCTCGCCAACTCATGCATATCATGGTCATCACCATCTTTTTTAGAAATGTCATATATCGTGCATCGATTTCGAATGGTCTCTAGGGGGATTTATAAGAATGAGATGATACGATTAGTTATATTTAATTTTTTCAACAAGGGTATGGAACAATTTAGGTGGGGAATTTAAAAAACAGTTAATTGTTTTAATACGGCACCTTGCACTCCATCCATAGGGTCTCCTCATAGTGCTGGGGAACCTCATGCCAACTATCCTACTTTATGTCCTCCCTCGTTCTACCAATTTTTGCTACCCAACTAGACCATTTTTCATGCTCTTTGGACAAACATTTGCCCAACTTATAAAAACTAATGGAGTGAACTCTTTTCTAGCTATCCTACGTGCTAATGTTCTACAATGTGTTTTTCCCATTCCTACCTTGTGGGATCCATCATTGTCATCATCACAACCAAATTCCGATGTTGTGGGGATGGCTACTTTGTGAACGTGACGTATCATCACAAGTCCTTTTTCTAGACATTATTGAACCTAAATCTAAAAAATTGGCACTAAATCATGACTCTAACCACAATATATATATTATACTAATAAAATACCACATTAATAATGATTTCCAACATATAATATAATTTTCTTCACGGGAATGAACCATAATTATATTTACACTATAAGAAATGAAACAAAAATGACAATCACAATGTTATCACAAAGTAACGTTTCTGAACACTTTAAATAACAAAATCCCTCACACTTTTACACCTTTGAAGAACCATTTGTGTAACTACTCAAAATACTAGGGTTTTGAAACACCAACCTTCACATCAAAGAAGTGAAAACTAGAATTCCATAACACCTTGTGTACCATCAAGTCTCAAAGCACTAGTTTTGATCATCCTCTTCAAACAATGAAAAAATGGAATGAGAACAAAATAGAAGTAGAGATAAGGAATGTAGGGTTTGGATGCTTCAAATCTTACCTCAAATCACCTTTCAATGAAACAATGGATTTGAGATGGAGAGAAATTTAAGGAATGGGAGAAGAAGGGTTTTTTTTAGGGAATAGGGTTAAAAAAAATGTGGGCTACCAAAGGGTACTTAATACCCTTTGGAAAAAAACACAATTTTCAAAAAAAAATTTACAGTTTGAGTAGGCTTCTGAACTTGGAACTCATTCATGTCTTTATAAAAGACCCCGGATTACGTTCCAAACTCGGAACCTATTATAACATATAAAAAATTCAGAACTCAATCGACATAACACGACCCCCAAATTCAAACTCAAGAACCCTGACCCCAAAACCCAATCGGTTAATATCCCAATTTCCACCCAATCCACCTAAAATGTCAAGACTAAGATAAACTAAGAAGAATACCGAGACGGCGAGCGACCAAAGGGAGCTTTCGGCATAGGAGAAATTTATCAATGGAAAGGATGATGAGAGGTATGTGGGTCTTTGAAATTTATGGTTATTAATTCGAAAGTTACCCCTAGAGTGTCGATCAATGATTTGTGCCTAGGATATTTGTTAAGGTGTTTCAAGGACAAACAATTGGAAAATTTGCTATGTTTAGAGGATCCGGTTTACGTAGATGAGGTTATTCAACTCTATGCAAATTTGGGACAAAGCATGAACAATCGTGATTGTGCTAAGGTTAATGGAAAAAGACATAGCGGTTAATAAGTACACTATAATGGGTGCCCTAGGTAGCGAGTACTCTTCCCCCGATAAAGTGAACCCAGAAGATGGTCATGGCACCGTAGAGATCTATCACCAATAGAGTTGGCCTTCCATCACCGAAGCCATCCCAATTGACCCCATAGAAATGGCTATGAAATACTTCCATAGGGTTGGAGCCGCAGGACTGGCATATAGTTATGATATAGCTAAGTTGACAGTAAAGCAAAAGCTAATCTATGAGTGGGTGTGTTTGAATGCTTTGCCCACGGGGGGGACACACGTGTGAGCGACCATTGGAAATCTAATGATTTTCTACTATGTGTTGGAGGGTGTAAAAATTAACCTCGGATATACCATCCTGATGAGTATTCTAAAGGAAGAAAATGCTAAGAAAAAGGATCTACGATATAGTGGCTTGATCAGCGCAATGATAAAGAAGACCGGTGTCCAACCGAAAGACCACCCACTCCACCAGGAGAATTATGAAAAGGCGTGGTTTTATCACAAGGGCCTGAAGCTCGGTTCTGACCTTAAATGGGAGCCTAGGGTTGTCCCGGGAGACAAAGCAAAAAATGCCAAAAGGGCAAGGGAGGCGGAATTTGAAAGAGCAAAGGGTTGGGGATCTAGTAAGTGTTTGGCTAAAATTCTATTTTAAGTTATCAAAAGCTTTATTTTTATCGCTCTTTACTGATAATTGTACATTGTAATTTTCCTTTTTTGGAGTAGGTTCCCAAAGTAACTGGAAGACTACACTTGGTCGCTACTTCAACTTCATTCGTGGCGATGCTAAAGAGATCTCGTCAATGTTGGCTAAAGCAGAGGTGCAACAAGAATGCTTCTTGAAAACCCAGAGAATCCTCCTCAAACTCAGTGAGGATGAAGAGCCTCAAAACTTTGATCCTGAGTTCTCGGATAGTGATGCAAGTGGTGGCAACAAAGACAATCGTGAGGATGCCGAGATAGAGCACATGTTCTGCTCGCGCTAGATTATTACATGGAATTGAAACAATGTTTATTAATTTAGCTGTGTTTTAAGACTGATAGATGGTTTGGATAACGTTATTTTATACTAGATTACTATTTCATTGATGCTTGGCATTTATTAAGTATTGAAAAATGGTTCCTGAATGCATTAAAATATTTTGTAGTCAATTGAACCTGACTTTAGCAAAATTTATCAATTGTAATTAATTATAGATAGATATACCACATTTGGGTAAGATTTAATTATAAATTATAATCCTCCAATTATTAAAATTTGACCATTGTGCAGGAATGGCTTCTGAGTTCGTAAATTAATCGGCCTTTCAGATTTACAGGCCGGATCGGTTTCCTAGCTCTTAACCACGAGGATTGTAAACAGAGTAAAGAGATGATTTAGGTATCCACGCTCGGAAAAAATATGGGGGTTGAACAGAATAAAAGGCTGAATTTGCTTCCAAACTCAGAACGAATGGTTTCGAGTTCAGGTGACAAATCTGGGCCGCCTTTGTATGAAAAATGGCGTGTATTTTTTGGGTATATAAATTGGTTCCTCACTCGGAAGCAAGTAGGCCCTGAATTTTAAAGGGCCGATTTACAGTTCCGAACTCGTTACCAACATACTATATTAAAATAAGAGAAAAGTGCACATATAACCCTACATAATTGACAAAAGTGCAGATATAACCCTGCGATAATTGAAAGTGCAAACATAACCCTAGATATTTAGGTTATGTACAAATATAACTATTTTCGGCAGTTGTAGGATGGAATTTAGTCATAATACTATTTTAACCCTCTATAAAAGAATATAAAAACACAAAATATTGAGATTGCATTTATGCACCTAAAGCACAAAAAATTATCTTCTTTCTTTGTTGTTTTCTTTCTCGTCGTTTCTTCCCAAAATCTTCTTTGTTGTTTTCTTCTTTCTTCACCATTTTATCTTTTTTGTCTTCGTCTTCCCAGGCGCAAATCTAATCTGGCAACGGTATGGGGGGTGGTGAGGCTGGGTGGCGGGGATTATGTGGCGGTGGGTTTGGTGTCGACGGGGTGGTGGAGCAGTAGCAGAGGAGGTGAAGTGGTGGTGGGTGGAGGTTGAGACCGCTTCTTGAATCAGTGGGGTGGATGTACGTGTTCCCAGCGGCGGTGCTTCTCAGTGACTTCGTCACCCAGTTTTCCCGGGAGCCAAAATCGGGGATTAATCTGCTACTCATAGCCCTCGCGACTATCCCAATCAAACCGGTGAGATCTCCGGGGTTGGTGGTGATTGGTTCAGAAAATGGGTCACCAGAGAAAACTTGGTTCAAATTAGGGCTTTAAAGGATGGAGATTGGTTTAGAAAATCTGGCGCTTGGCTGATTGGCGCTGGGGTCTGAGGTGCTCTATTTCACTGTAACTTTTTCTTCACAGGATTTTTTTCTCTCTTGTTTTCATTTCCTTTTGAACGTATTTTTTACTTCTTCTGATGTACTAAATCTGTAATGTAGCAGTGAAAAATATATAACTAAATCAACCTAGTATCGTTCTGATAGACCGATTACATCTCATACTTTTCGTGTTTCTCTTGTTGAGTGTATGGTAAGGGTTAGGGTTCTGGGGTTTGGGGTTTAAGTGAGAAGAATTGCTCAGTATCCCTTGTTAGGTTAAACTTTGGAATGCGTTTTACAAGTAGGTGCCTTATCTCTGTACATAATGTTTATAATTGTTGGTAAATGGTCCCAGGGGTGTTATTATTGATGTTAAACTTGGGGATTTTTTAGCAAATTAAGTCCGTCGGGATACTATTTTCCTTGAGGTACTCTATTTTGGAATGGCTGGTGATGGTGGTGGAAGTGGTGGAGCAACGGTGGGGCAAGGCTATTTTTTTCTTTTAGATTTTTGTATTTAGCCTAAAGGGCATTTTGGTCATTTTCGATCGGTCAAATAGCCATTCAATGCCATAATAATGGCTTTAGAGTTAAATTTGCACTTACGTATGATAGTTAGACACTTTCTCAATTATATAGTGTTATATCTGCATATTTCCCTAAACCCCTCCTCCCCCAAATTAGACCGCCGTTTCTATTGCATTAATATTAAACCCTAGGGGTGATTTATGATTTTGGAGAGCAAATCGGAGCCTCCAATCCTCCAAGCATCAACAAGGGGATTCAAATTCCAATGGCTAGAGGTGGTTTACGTCGCACCCCCTGATCTCAATCGGCCGACAATAACCTTAGGTATGATACCGTCAAATTTGTCTCTTTTCTTGCATAAGCTAGGTACAAAATTCTATATGCTAAGGGTAAATTTATTGATGCCTACATTGTTGATTTTAATGAGTATATGAGAATTGGTTTAGCCGACCCGTTAGACAAGTTTAAGGACCAACACATTGACACATTTTTAGGGCTTGATGAATCTTCTTATTTTTATTTATGCTATCAATCCTATAGCAATTTAAGAGAAGTGAATGGTGACTATTCAACTAGGGTTGGGGGAATTGACATTCCAGTTAGTGAGTGGATTTTGAATAAAGCCCTATATTGCCCTTATATGGTCCCCGAAGATGTATATCCCGAAGACACCGATGGTCCATTGGATTATTGTTACTTTAGGGAAAGACATCCATCAGTAGCAGAACTCCCATACGTTGATCCTATCCAATGTAGTGTTAAGTACTTCTCCTGTGATGGAAGGGATTTAGGTAAACCGGAAACCTTTAGCCTCAAAGTTCTACCCGTAGATTCTCGATTTGTCTATGAGATGATTTTTAGATGTTTTGTTCCCACATCCGGACACGTAACAAAGCCCAACTATAGTGCCTTGATGTTGTTTAATCTCATTATGGAGGGTACGATAATTAACCTGAGGGAATTGATATATAGGCACATTCTTTATGTTAGGATATGGACTAGGGTAGTTAGGATCCTCCCTTATGGGAATTTGATCACTAAAATATTGAGAAATATTGAGGGGTTGACAATCACTGATAAGGAGAAAACACCAAAGTACTTTGACAAGACCTATTTCAAAAATAAGGGAATGATGTTGGTCAACGGAAAGTGTTACTATCGGGATGTAGGAGAAGGGGAGCCAAGCAAAAGGCCTAGAGTGGATGATGGTAAGTGAATAATTTTGTTTGATTGAATTTTCTACATGTTATAAATAATTTACTTATGATTTTTTTCATTGTTGTTCATAAGTTGTAGATGAGGGGAAGGCATTTCTAAGGGGTGTGTAAGATTTTTACAGGTTAGTGCTCAAGGAGTTTTCAAAATGATGGTCAGGATATTGAAGAGGAAGAAAAGACAACGGGCGTACAAATTCCATCTCACTTCCACCCAGCATCCCCATCTTGATTGGTCAACATCGACTGGTGATCTTGAAGATGACTTGGAGTCACAATTACCATAAAGGCAAAATTTATGATCTTGATGGTTTCCCTTCCATGAACAATTTGAGAATGTTAAATTTGATTTGGAGATTTATTATGTAGACTTCATTGTTATAACATATCTATTCGTAGTAGGGTATGATTTCATTGTATAGATTTTATGTGGAGATCATTGTTGTGGATTGTGATTTCATCCCACCAACCTGTTATTGATTGAACCTAAGAAGATGCAACATTTTTATCAAATCCTTAGTCTCACTAATTTGAATCTAATATTGATTAAAAAATACAATTACAAAGGATTTGTCTACATCTTTTGTCTCCTTTTCTTGGTAGCCATTTTAACCTTCTTGCGTTTACGGCTAAACTTTCCATGGATGTCCACCCAAATTCCCTCATCATGATCATTGCGGCTGATGGAACAATTCAATATTTGTTCATCCTTTTCAAGTAGGATAGCATCGTCTATTCTGACACCCGTTGCATTGTGACCGAATCCGACTATTTCTTCAGCTTTATATTCTTCAATGAAAACGTGTTTACCTTCCACCACAAAATCTCACTAAGATCAGATGGATCCCTTACACAAAAAAACATGGGCGGTTGAGATGCCAATATGAATGGATCTTCTCACGAATGATTTAACTCCTATCCACAAGGGTGAAACCAAATTCCTCGGTCTGCTGCCCACTGTTGAAATCAAACCAGTGACATTTAAAACCTGCGACCCACATGGTAACATAGTCAAGCTCCCAGATATCATAAATTGTTCCAAAGTAACACTAATGAGCGTACCTAGGATTATTACCACTATCGACATGCAAAGCTTCAGACACAAGGGAAACTCCACTATTATGAGACATGCTCTTACCATCCATCAATTTTTTTAGCAAAGGTAAAACCATTGACGTCGTACCCTCTATAAGAAAGTATGCTACCATATGGTCTACGAGCCAAGCATTTAAGTGTCAATGGATGATCCCCCACAGATACATGATCAAGCAACCACGATGCAAATGTCCTACTGTGTAATTATAGGACTTGCGCTTAATTAAAATTGGGGTTAGCCACTCTGATGGCATCCATGTGAATCTCTATATATGGGAAAACATCTTCATGATTACGAAGAACATATAGATGGGCAGTACATAATTCTTTAGCACTCATACGCAACAGTTTCCCCTGCCTGCCCCTTGACTTTCCAAGCGTCCCTCATGTCTATGATTTGGAACCCAAACTAATCGACTTTATTCATATTATTATCAAAAAAATTGATGGCCTCCTCTGCTACATACTTTGTAAAATACTTGCATAGGATCTGTAGTGATTCTTCACAAAATGCTTAAATATTTTCAATTACCTCTTGAATGGGTACATCCACGTAAGAAACACTAGACTACAAAGATTTATCTCATGCACAAGATGAAAACACAAGTGGACCATTATGTCGAAGAACGATGGGGGAAAATATATTTCCATCTGGCATAACACCTCAACAATCATTGTCTGCAAACAGTCCAACTTTGACTCGCTAATGTTTTTGCTACAGATGAACTTGAAAAAAACATAGGTTTGCAATGCACAATCTTACATGGGATGACAACAATCCTCGAATTGCAATCACATTCAAATTTTGCATCAAATTGTGACAATCATGAGACTTCAAACCAGCCAACCTCAACTCCTCCAATGAAACACAAGAATTAATGTTGGAAGAATATGCTGCTGGGACCTTAATACTTTGGCCTCACAGTATGATTTTATCACTTTGTGACATAGAATAGCAAGCATGCGGAAAGTAACAATTGTCACCTAAACTCACTGGCCCCGAGCTCTTCTTCTTTCCCATCTCAACCAAATCTAACCTAGCCTTCAACCCATTCTTTGTTTTCCCTAGGGTATTCAACATCGTCCCGATCAAAGAATTGCACGCATTCTTCTCAATGTTCGTAACATCGAGACACTGTCTAACATAAGGCAATGTAAAGAAAACTGAGCATTTCTTCAAACTTCCATCCTCCGCAACTTTATGCTTCCTCTTCCCAAAGGCATTGGAAAAATTCTTCATAGTTTCAAACACATGAGTGCCGGTTCATACCACCGGTACTTGTTCACCCTCTACCTCCCCATTGAACCAATTTTTAGCTAATCGACATGGATAATCCTCCGGAAGAAACCTACGACGACCTTGGTATACATTTTCACAACCATGCTTCAATTGGTATCAATCAGTCTCCCTCTCACAGACAGGATAAGCAAAGTGACCTTTAACTGAGTAGCCGGACAAATTGTCGTATGCTGGAAAATCATTAACGGTGAAAAATAGCATTGCTTTCAACATAAAGTAATCTTTGACACTTTAGTCATATGTCCAAACACCCTCATTGAATATGGTCAACAAATCCTCGATAAGAGGAGCAAGATATACATCTATGTCAATACCCGATTGTTTGGTGCCCAAAATCATCACAGATAACAACACGTACTTATGTTTCAGTGTTAGCCATGACAGAAGATTGTAGATAACCAACATTATAGGCCAAGAACTGTGTGTACTACTCATATTACCAAATAGATTCATTCCATCAATGCATAGGCCGAACCTCAAATTTTGGGGTTCTTCACCAAACTCGAGGTAAAGGGCATCAATTTTTTCCATTGCTCACCATCTGACGTATGTCTAAAGAAATTATCAGCCAGTAGATCCCTCTCTGCATGCCAACATATAAATTTCACATCTTCCTTACATGCAAGAAACCTCAACAGTAGTGGAATGATAGAGAGGTACCACATCACTTTTTCTGCTATCTTTTTCTTTGTTTTAGTTAACACTTTTGCACCCACCGCAATTGCATTCATCTTCAATTTGTAACGAGACTTACCACACACCCTACATGTTTATCGATTTTCATCTCCCCTCTGTACAACATACAATCATTCGGCCAAGCATATATATTTTCCAATTCCAATCCCATTGGACGAAGAGCTTTCTTTGCATCATGTTACCTTCGGGGAGGAAATTCGTAAGCAATTCAAGAGTTTCATTCATTGACTTATCGGTAAACCTAAATTTGGCTTTAAAATTAATTATCTTCGGAGTCGCACTAAGTACTGAATTTTTTGAACCGTTGTACAATGGCGTCTCTTTGTCGTCAAGTAACGCTTGTATTACTTTGGGTTTACCTTTGAACTCTATTGCAATATCCTCCACCATTTCGTCAAATTCTGCATTCCCATCTAATTCAACTTCCACATTAGTGTTACTCAAATCATTCATCCCAGTCGTTTCTCCAACGTCCTGATGCTAGATCCAACGAGTATAGCTAGTTTAAAACCTCTTCATTATGAAATGTCCCCGCAACTTTTTCCTCCCTAGATACACATTGTTTTTACAATATTTTCATGGACACCGGGCTCGCACAACACCATTATTTAAAGCATCATCAAATGCAAAAATAACAAATGTTTCAATCAATGACATGTGATTGGGTGATTTTCTAAGATCATTACCAATGAGTTCAATGTGGTCCATTGTCCTACAAGTCAGTTACAATGGAACCCATTATCATTATTGCAAAATTGATCATAACCCAACCCTATTTTACATAAATACAAACCTTAATTCAAAATTTTAATATGAAAAACCATAATTCAAGATAATTTCCAACGATATATTTATAAACAATTCTTACCTCCTTCAATGGAAATGATGTTCTTGATGTATATATTGACTTTACTTCTTCATCAATGGATAGTGAGAGAGATCAAAACCCTAACAATGTTTTTGTTTTCTTGAGTTCAAATAAGTGGCTGAACTTTTTTTATATACATAACTGATCTGAGCTCGGAACCCAACTTCATTAAACCCTTACCCCTGCTAAAACTTGTTCCAAGTTTGGAATAGAACCCCGATCAAATTCCGAGTTTGTAAAGGCAATTGTCTTTTCAGAAGAACTGGATGGAGCCTTTTCCAAACTTGGAAAGTTGATTTTCCTCTGTTACAAACTCGGAACCAGTCCATTTTAAAGGCGGTTAGACACAACCAAATTTAAATATGTTTAATTAAAGGTGGTTTTATTTTAAAAAAAACTTTAATTAACATTAATTAAAGGCGGTTATTCCAGAGCCACCTTATAATATAAAAAACTGCCTTGAATGGGATTTTCCTGGCCTGGAATGAGGGTTCCTAGTTTGGAACCACTTGACCAAGGTAGTTCTGCATTTTTTCTCCCTAAACTGGCTTTAATAGGCGCCTTTAATTGGTTTGCCTCTACTAGTGGGTGAAGAGTTCTGAAGTTAAGTGACCATGGAAGGAAGTTTGGGCCATAGTGTAACTTTTGCAATGTTTTGTCATATGCTGCCCATGAATAGCTTGGGCCCATTCCATTGACCCGTTCATACCCAAATTGAACCATCGTTGTCCTGACAATGTGATTTAGATAGGGTATCTCCAATTTTGCATTTTCACTTTTCACACTTTCTTGGAGGGACCTAAGTGCAAAACTTAAAAAGTTCATCGGTAGTCCCAAAATCGATTATGATCATATAGGAAGGGAATGTTGCCATCCCTAGTCAAACTTATAATCCCCAAAATTGATAAAGAAATGGGCATGTTGCCAGAGATACTTCCACAAGACCTTCTAATTAACCCTTCCATACTTATAAGTAATCATCTACAATTTACTCTACACCACGTACTAGCACTTTTAAAAGATTGATGGACACAATTTCATTATCTATTTAATATATAAAAAAGAAAGAACATGTAATTTCGTGTAATTTTATGTGGTGAACATTATCGTTCTAATAACGCTCATCGTATATTGGAATACTAATAAAAATGAGGGACGAATACCCCGGTTTGTTGATGCCTAAATGAGAACAACATGCTTGTGATAATGTGATTTAGATAATTAAGTATCTCTAATTTTTCATTTCGACCTCTTCCACCCTCTTGAAGGGTCCTAAGTGTAAAAATAAAAAGTTTCCGGATGTGCTAAAATCGATCCCGATTGAACCCGACGTTAATAAAGCTAATGGGCCTTTATAAATTTCAATTAGTAGTTTCTAATATACTATTAACCATTATTAAAGTAAATTATATTCGTTTTGGTCAAACACGGGCTCATTTGCTATGGTAGTGGGCATAAATGGTGAGGTCCACATTGAGGTTAGCTGACGTCAGTCAGAGGAACTTTAGATTGGGGATACACTATACTTGGAGCTCATAAATGGTGTTGGGCCAGTGGTTTTCCGTGTTGTCATTCTTCCCCACGAAATTAGAGGGCTAGCTAAGACTTCATATATATGACTATGTATTTAAAACTAATTTTCTCGTATTTGGATGAATTTGAATTGAGACGTATTTTATATTAGATATCTTAAAGTTTAAAATTTTGTTGTTTATTATTATTTTAATGTTATTCAATGTTTAATTTTTAATATAAAATGTTATTCGATGTTATTCAGAATTTTATTTATAAAATGGAATTGTTGATCGGCTGAGTGGTAGGCTGAAAAAATTGTTAGGCCCATATACATGCGATGTCGGTCTCATGTTTGTATATTTTTGTATGTACCGACATACGTGCGACATCGTACCTTATGTAGCAGACTCAAAATCTAGTTAAAACGACGTCGTTCCAATACGGGTATAAATATGGTAACCCTAACAGAGAGTTCTAGCTTTTCTTCACAAGTTTCCCGCCAAAGAGTTTTTGTTTTATTTCATGTTGATGAAGCTTCTTTTTTCCGGTTTGATGTGTTTCTTCCCGTAGCAACCTGTGATATCTGCGACGTCAATAGTCTATATGACACAGTTTGGTTCGTCTGATACATGTACGACCTCGTGTATTTTTTTCTAGTTACTGATTCTTTGGTTTTTTACGTCGAATATATCTCGGTATGACATTCTGTTTGCACGAAGTGTTACCAACTTTGCATTATGGCATCTAAGTTTACTTTGCACTTCCCAACGGGAGATAAGTATTGTGTTGGTTTATTGTTCGGTGTATCCGACACAAAATCGAGATCGCATTTACATGTCGACCAAATCACTGCTTTGTACCACGATTCACCTGCAACACTTGTTGCGACACCGCACATAGCATTCCACATTGTGGTTCATCACTTCACATTCTCACTTATGATGCAGGACTAATGGCTGGCGAAGGATTGTTTGATCGGCCTTTTTTTCAGGTATTTCACCTATTTACACACATACACAAACAGAACTCCACACTTCATAACAACTAATACATTCTAGTTTTCGTACATTTCACCGTACAACGGAGGCACCCAGAGCCTTTTTTCTTCGACATTGAACATCATTCGTTGGCTATTGATAGCCCACATTTTGACTGAACTTTGAAGCAACTGAACTTTGGAAAAATACCAACTTTGGTAAAAAAATTATTTTTTGACAATTTCATATGTATATACACACACAAACATACACACACGCATATATATATATATACATATATATATATATATATATATATATGTTTCTAATCAATATTTGTTACAGTGACTTAGTACATCCCATGGGAGATTGTACCAGTATTGTCGACTGAGAAGATACCCATAGTGGTGAGGTGCTACAGGACAAAGTGACATATGAACTACTAGGGGGTGGGAGGGTTGAGCCCTTTTCCAAAAGGATTTTGGCGAGTTCCTTTGGGGAAACAACCTACGCATCAGGGACACATTGTTCTTTGAGGTGATACAAGCTAGGGGGCCAATAATCTCCAAGGTCATCATTGTCCTCACTGATTGAGTGTACTGTAATTTCTGTTATATTGGAATTAAGACAGTACATATTCGAATTCAATTATGTACTATATAATTGTAAGAATATTTTCATGACTATTGTGTTTTCTAATTATTTGTCTATCTTATTTGAACATTGAACAAATGAGGTACTGGTTGTGTTTCAATTAGGGTGGGATTTGTAGGGTGTTTGTACCACAATGATTGCTAGCAACTATTGTTCCTAACTAACCTTAATTTTACATTCCCCCAAATTAATCGTGATGACGGGAAACTAGGAGGAGAGAAATGCCAAAGACAACAGGGAAAAGTGCACGACCTCCATTTTGTTGTATTTTATTTTCTCCCGTCACTGTTAAACTCTTTACTTTAACTTGTTTGTTGCATATATGTGACTTTGCTAATCGTTCACAATACCTATCGGCATCAACGACATATCTAGCAAAGTCGGGCAAGTTTTTCAAAGAACATATGCGATGTCGAGCGTTATTTGGTAACATTATTTACTTTGTTTTTTAACCTTTTACTTCGGTTCGAATAGTAACCGATGTAAAAAACTAATTATTTACTTCGATTTTTTATAACCGAGGCTAATAATATATTTTACTTCGGGAAAAAACAATAACCGAGGTAAAAGAACTTCTTACCTCGGCTATTTGGTGTTAACAAAAAAACTCGAGGTAAAAGGGGCGAAGTAATACATGTTTCTTGTAGTGTAAATTGAGTTTTCATCATGAACACAACGATCTTATCGATCAGATCAAAGAAAAAAAAACTGATATGCGAACACAAATCCCACACTTATTCAATAACAAAAACATGGATTAAAATAAATTGTTGTTCCGGATTCCCATCTCCCCTAATGAAAAAATGGAGAAAGAAGATTGAAGAAGAAGGGTTACAACAAAGTTGGACAGAGGGCTGCGTCAAGAGAGGGTTTTAGAATAATCTGACATGATTTTATAAATATATAGAATGATGGTACATATTCACCGAACATAATCAGATAACTAATTAGCAGCAAAACACGATGTGAATTTATGGATTGATGTCAATTGATGTCAACTGGCGCACCACCATTGTTATGTATAAATTTCCATATCTTCCCCTGTCATCAATACTTAAATTTTTTTGAATATGCATAGATGTTACATGCAACATAATTAAATTGGTAATTTCGGGTTAACATATATTATTTATTCATAAATTCTTGTTTTATGAAGTCTAAAGTTTAGTTCATGGTTTATTGTGCAATATTGTAAATTTTATTTGGGATGAGATTTAGGGACCTATTGTGGAATTATTAAATAGAATGTACTTTACAAATTTTCATTATTTCCCTTTTTGTCTTCATTCGAAAACCGCCACTGACCACAGGTAAATGCCACTGGCGGCCAGATTCTGGATGGAAACTACTAGGTTTTGCTGGATTTTCGCTGCCTCCGTCGTTCTTCTTTGTACGTCGCCAAATTGTCTCTATTCCTTGGCTCGATTCACCAGAATCGTCGTCACAATAATCCTAGCGACATCGTCAGATCCGCATTTTGCAATAATCATCGACGTCGGAACCCTAGCCCCAGCCACTGGCTTGCTATGGAAGCCTAGCTGCGGTGCCGCACAGAACATTAGATTTGCAAAATAATCGTTGCATAGAACAGCGACGAATTTACAGACTCTGGTGACAAGGCCAACAACTACTGCGACAAGGTGACGAGGCGGCGACGTTAAGTTTGCAGAGTCGAACAGAAATAGCGAGGCAAACACATCAAACGTCATGAGGAGGAAAAAGAGCACGTGAGATTACCGTGCTCAATTGGGATGCACGTAGAGCGCGTGATTTTCACGCGCGGCGTTGTTAAATGCACTATTCTCGTGGCACCGGAGGCGGCGAATGGTGATAGAGGGGAACGACGACATCTGATAGTGGGGGATGGCGACAACGGATGGCAACGGCGGAAGTGGCTGATGAATAAGCTTCTGCGCATGACATGTGAGGTTTAATTTTGTGTTTTACCTTTTTCATAGACATATATTAAGGTTTAATATTATTTGGCTAAGTGTATGTTAGCAATGGTTCTTTGGTTTAGTGCTTATTACTCTGGACTTTGAGGTTAGTGGCCTGGGTTGGAATCCCACTAGGACACAGTTTTTGAAGAATTTATATTCATGAGGTACATGTGGAGGTTTATTATTATTTGACTGGGAGAATGTTCAACAATAGTTCTTTTGTGCAGTGTTTAGCACAATGGGCTTTGAGATTAGTGGCATGGGTTTGAATCCCACTAGGAATTATTTTTGAGAATTTATGTTCTTGAGGTATCGTAGATTTTTGGTTGATGTTTGTATCTTTTATTCCTCTCATATTGATGTTTTTCATTATTCGGGTAAGGTTTATTTGATATGAGTTGATGTTTTGTAGTTTTTTGGGTGACATGGATTGATATTTGTAGTTTTTTAAAAAAACAATTCTCATGTTAATGTTTTCATTTTTTTGGTTGAGGTTTGGTTGATAGGAATCAATGTTTTGTAGTGTCTTTTTTCTCATGTTGATGATTATCATTTTTTCGGCTGAGGTTTAGCTGATAGGAGTTGATGTTTTGTAGTGTCTTTTTTCTCATGTTGATATTTTTCATTTTCTGGCTGAGATTTAGGTGATATAAGATGATGTTTTATTGTGTCTTTTCGCATGTTGATATTTTTCATTTTCTAGATGAGATTTAGGTGTTAGGAGGTGATGTTTGTAACTTTTGGGTGATATTGGTTAATATTTGTAGTTAAAAATAAATAAATTGTTAACGTTTTATGGTTTCTAGAGTAAAAAATTTATACTCTTGAGGTGCTATAGCTTTTTGGTTGATGTTTTTAGTTTTTTTCCTCTCATTTTTATGTTTTTCATTTTTTGGGTGAGTTTAATTAGTTGACATGGGTCGATGTTTTGTTGTATTTTGGGGGTTATATGGGTGATATTTTAAGCTTTTGTTTTCTCTCATGTTGATATTTTTTTATTCCGATGTGAGGTTTAGGTGATAGGAGTTGGTGTCTGTAGGTTTTTTGGTGATATAGGTTGTTGTTTGTAGTTTGTTTTTCTCATATTGACGTATTTCATATTTCGGGGGAGTTTTAGGTGATAGGAGGTGATGTTTGTACCTTTTGGGTTATATAGGTCAATGTTTGTTGTTTTTTTAAAAAATAAATTGATAATTTATGCTCTGTTGATGTTTTTATAACTTTTAGTTTATGGTGTTTTTTTATTTTCAGTTGATGTTTTATTAGTTGTAGCCGATGTTTTTTCAATTTTTTGTTGATTTTTTTTAATTTCTAGCAAAGTCTTGGGACAAACCGTCTTTCCATACGAATTTAAATTAGAATTATAGGAAAGTATAAGATTTTAGTTGCAATATTAAAAATTTATTATATAACGTGCAGTAGTTATTTTTTGAATAAAAAACCTTCCACATCATTGGAGGTGTAAAGATTTATTAGGCTTTCCAAACCTTTCAAAAACTACATAATCGAGTACAAAGTTAATTACATAAGGATATCTTTAGGATCTGGGGGTGGCTAGTTTGGATATGTTTCCTATGCTTCCACCACATGTGTTAACACTCGCTGAAAATAACTTTACTCTCTCTGTAACAGCACTGGAACTAATCGAGTCAGGGGGAAAAGAAGTCCGGAGTAAGGATTTCAGAAGTTCTGAGGTCAGGTATCTGAAACTTATCCATATTAATCAAACCTTTTAACCTCAAACTGAAATTATGGGGGTAAATGATCCCCACTGCCCATCCTGCACCATATTATGCCCTTGTTAGGAAACTAAGTTAGCTACCAAATTTGCTTCTCTATAAATGACTTTTTTTTTAATGAAAACACCCGAAGGTGTGGGAGTTATGTATTAGGTTCCCCAGCCCCTATAGCAAGCTTAACCGTTTATACATAAGTATATCTAGATCCCTAGACACTTAGGCAACATTGTTGCCGCCAAAAAGTACTAAAACTATCTATAAGAACAACTGTACATAGGTAATAAACGTCTGTGAAGAAGTTACGATCCAAAAGAGAGAATCTCCACCCCTTGTGTCAATTCTCTCCCTTGGCCAGGCAACTTCCAAAATATGAGTAATATAAAAGCTATAAACCTTTCTAGTCCAGGAGTGAGTACGAATGATATGGACAACACCAGTAGAATGGCATCCTCCAGTTCCTCAGTATGGCATAAATGAACTGCCAAAGCCAAAATCCATAAGAGAGCAGCAACATCCATCCAACCTCATTCAGAAACAAGTCCTACATATGAGAAACAAACCATAACTTAGCAGTATCTATTCAGAGCCATTATCATTTCTGCAAACTCGAATATAAGGTATGGGTTCTTTGTCTAAAGTAATGAGGCCTTTTATATGCCTAGGGACATTAGATATAGAAAGGCCATGATCTGTATGAGAATGGTACTTAGCCAGAGCATCAGCTACAGAATTACCCTCTCTTAAAACATGTTGAAGAACAGATGTACCAAGCAAAGCCTTAACCTTATAAACTTTGTCAAAAAATTCCCATTGAGCAGCGTAGGGGTCATTTATCATATTGACCGCAATTTTTGAGTCTGATTCAATTATAAAAGTGTGGTCAAGCTGAGGGAAAAAAATGACAAGCATGCAAAATGGCATCAATTTCTGCTAGTAGCGATGAAGCAGCAGAAGAGGGCAATTGGGCAACAAAAGGTATCTCTAGCAATAAGACCAACAGAAGCTTTGGTCTGACTCCAAGAAGCATCCACATTAATTTTTATGAAACCAGGCTTAGGCCTTTCCCAAAAAATCTTAGATATGTTAGGCTTAGGAGGAGGTCTAAGCAGAGGTGATAGATGTATGAGTGAGGCTGGGATAGGACCAGAAGGAAACAGTTTAGGGGGCACACATATAATGTTAGTTTGATCAGTTCTTGCACCTCATTGCAAATAGAATTGACTAAGAGGGGTTTATTATCAAATAAGAAACCATTTCTAGCTTTCCAGAGGCCCCAGCATATCAGAGAAGAAAGGATTCTACAATACAAGTGCTCAAATTTTGGTAAATCACTACAGTTCCAGAATAAATAAAACCTCTGTGGAATGGAATGAAGAGCATGTAGATTAAAATGGAGCAAAGATGCAAAATTTGACCACACTGCCTGAGCTATGTGACAAGATATAAAGAAATGCTGAATCGAGTCAGAATGATAACCACCAGGGCCTTTTGATGCTAAACTGAAACCCAAAGTCGTGAGCACATCAACAAATGGGAGAAAAGAATGCAATAATTTCCATGTAAAAATAATGATCTTTTTCTGCAAAGGGATCTTCCAGAGAGAAGTATTTTCAAGGAAGTTACCTGATGCTGCAGTTAAGGCCTTGTAGGCAGACTTGAAAGTAAAATTACCTGAGAAATCAGGTTTCCAAATCATTCTGTCATCCCTTTCTGATGTTATTTCAGCGCCCTGCCAAAACAGATGCGTATCATACTCCAGGAAAGAAGAGATCTGATCCAAGATATAGTTTCTATTAGTGATAAATTCAGCCACAGAGATGTTAGGCATAAGTGAAAAAATATTCTCTGGAATTTGGTTTATCAGAGGGCCATATGGACACCAGTTGGCCAACCAAAAA
Organism: Rubia yunnanensis; assembly: GCA_037428765.1. Lineage (NCBI taxonomy): Eukaryota > Viridiplantae > Streptophyta > Magnoliopsida > Gentianales > Rubiaceae > Rubia > Rubia yunnanensis. Next base: position 46,302,571 of record CM075061.1, on the reverse strand, counting down.
CTACAACTCCCTTTGCCATGAATTATAGTAAAGTTATTTTCAGCGAAGGAGTTAATAGAGCAGATTCTTTTCCATGTTACAGATTTTCTGTGGGATGGGGGAAGTGCCCATAACAATTTAGACCACAAGGATGTACCTAGTTGACACTTCCACCACAGTTAACTGAACAAGACTCGATTATGGCCTTGAAAGATCTAAAACCCAGTCCATTAAATTTAGTAGGCTTTGCTAGATCAGCCCATTTTTTCCAAACCCTGTTATTCTTATCCTCAGTCTTACCCCAGAAGAAATGAGACATTTTTTTCTCAATTAATTTAATGATACCTTTAGGGGGATTTGTTACAGTCCAAATATGTTGAGGAATAGAATAAATGCAAGATTTTATTAAGACCATTTTCCCTCCTCCACTAAGCCATTTATTTTTCCAATTTTGAAGCTTGTGGTCAATGTTAGCCAGCAAAGGGTGATAATATCACATTAAAGTTCTTCCCTTAAAGACTGGACAACCTAAATATTTAAATGGGAAAGATCCTTTTTTCATTTTTAAAATGGTTTTGACCTGATTAAGCTTGGTTGGTGTTGCTCTTTTACTTAGATAGAAATCTGATTTATCAAAGTTAAACTTTTGGCCCGAGGTAAACTCAAATATTTCAAGGAAAGCTTTGATCTTAATTAGATTCGAACTTGATGTTTGCATGAATATGATAGTATCATCCGCATACATTAGATGAGATACAGAAGGAATAGAAGCAGGAGTCTGAAAACTAGCCAATCTATTATTATGGAATATAAAAGCTAAACTCCTAGAGAAAGCTTCAGAAAATAAATTAAATAGGAAGGGTGATAGAGGATCACCTTTTTTAATACCTCTTGATGCCTTGAAAAAACCTACAGGATTTCCATTTACAAGTATAGAGAAATATGCTTGTGACAAATTATTCTTGACAACATTTAGAAAATTCCCATAAAACCCAAACTTGAGCAAGATTTATCTAAGAAAGTTCCAATTTACTCTATCAAAAGCCTTTCTTAAATCCAATTTCAGAATGCAGTTTGGAGTTCTATATTTTTTATCTAGAAATCTGATCATTTCTTTTAAGTACAAGATGTTATCAGATATATCTGTGTTTGTCATAAATGCTGATTGGTTAGATGAAATCAAGTTTTCCATATAAGGTTTTAACCTTTCCATTAACACTTTAGAACAGATTTTATTCAACACATTAGAAAGGCTAATTGGCCTGAAATCATCAAATGAGCATGGGGTAGGCTTTTTAGGTATCAAGGTAATCCAGGTGCTAGAAATCCCCCTGGGCATAGCAGTTCCAGTAATAAAATCATTAACAGCAGAAATCAAGTCCATTTTAATTATAGGCCAGCACTTAGAGTAAAATTTTGGAGAGAATCCATCCGGACCTGGGCTACTCATCTTGTTCAACCCTTTTATAACTTTTTCCAACTCAGCTTCAGTAACCAGAGAGGCTAGTACTTGATTATCTCTATCCTTAATAATATTTGGGATCTGACTAAGGAAATGAGAAAAGTAGGTCTCATCAGATTCCTGAGGGGGCTCAGTGAGAAAATCAGAGAAATAATCAACAGCTGCATTTTGAATTCCAACCTGAGAGTGAATCCATTGACCAGCACCATTTTTTATTTTAGTAATCTGCAACTTACAATTTCTTTCCTGCACTACCTTATGAAAGAAAGTTGTATTATTGTCTTCTAACTTGTGCCACTTAAGTCTTGCTTTCTGCTTCCAAAATTTTTCCTTTTCTTTTAAAGATTTAAGCAATAAGGCATTTTTCTCATTCAGTTTTACCCGTTCCAAGGTAGAGGGGGTCAAATCAAAGATAATTTCCTGTGTTCTTAAAGCCTCCTCAGCCTGTTTAACATTAAGGTCAATATTGCCGAAGCTATCTCTATTCCAGTTCTTTAGAACTTTCTTAAGTCTTATCAATTTTAGGTAACATCTAAGCATACCTGTTTCAGCTAAAGGTAAATTCCAATTATCATTAATTAATACAGTAAACTCATTCCTCTGAAACCAGGCATCAATAAATCTAAAAGGCTTTGGATTGGAAGAGGTCAGAGAAGAGATTTGGAGAAGAAGGGGTGCATGATCAGAGGTCTGCCTATTCAAAATTTGAATGGAAGAGGATGAGAATTTAGAGTTCCAAGAGATGGTGCTAAGTCCTCTATCAAGTCTCTTAGAAGTTGGGTTCCTAAGCCTAGCATTACACCAAGTGAAAAGGTTACCAACTGTATTAATTTCTTGTATCCCATTCAAATTAATCCAAGAGTTAAAATCCCTAATACAACCTAAGCCAGGAGAACTAGGACCTCTATACTCAGACAGAGAAGTAATTGAGTTAAAGTCACCAATAAAAATTGTATCTCCTTTAGAGATAGGCTGCAGTTCTTTCCATAGGTTCTTCCTACCTTCCCTATTTCTAAGAGCATAAACAAAAACTGCATCCATATGCCAATTAAGGTAATGATGCAGAATAGTAACAAGCATGAATTGTTCATGAGATGCTAGTAGAGAGACAGAAATTGAATTTGTCCACATTAACCAAAATTTTCCATTATACAAAGTCAAATTATGAGCAAAGGGAAGTTTCTGCATGTATGCTTGACAGGAACTATTGTCATGCATAGGTTCAATGATACAAAGCAGCTGTATTTTCTTAAGTTTACATAAATTAGAGAGCCTAAGAATTAAAGTGTCCATGCCCCTAACATTCCACAATTTACGTGAGAGTTTGCTATCATTGTTCACATGATTTATGACTTTTTGTGGCTGATCTAAGCATCATTCTGTTTAATTGGCTTAGATAATTGTTTTTCTTTGATTTAGGCTTACCTTGTTGCGTACCTGTAGGAGAAGAAATGGTAGGATTTTGTTGTACAGAATTGGCCTCCATAGATACCGCCGCCTCAGGAGTTTTCTCTTGGTTCTTAGAGCAATCCTCTAGAGTCTGCAAAACAGAAAATCAGTTTGCCATCTTTCCAGGCTGGGAAAGTGCCATTTTGTGATTTGGACTATACATTGGTATTGAAAAGGATCCTATCTAAATATCATCTTTAGCATATGACAGAAGGTGGTTTGGAAATAGTCGTATCCTTTAATAACCTTAAGATAGAATAATCTGAGCTGTCCTGAGTCTGAGTATTAGTAGTAGGAGAACTCTCAGTATTAATGATAACCAGGGAAGGAGAGCTGTGTGATGAATTATAGATAGTACCAATTGATGGGCCTTCAGTGTTATCAATTGGAGGGGGTGATTGATCATCCACAGAGTCTATAATTAAAGGTGCCTTATCAAATTTCTTACCAGTAGGCTACCAATGTGATTGGGGTAAGGTTTGAACTAGATTTATTTCCTGAGTTATTCCATTATTAATCAAAGGATTAGCTTTACATTGGGACAGAGAATGACCAAGTTTTAAACAGTGATCACAGTATAAGGGGACATCCTCATATTCAACTTGGTATTTCCTATTGTTGGTTACAGAGCCAAGCCTTATGAAAGAACTCAATGGTTTTTGAAGATCGATTTCTACACAAAATTTTATAGCTGATGGCCTTGTTAGCATATCAGTGGCAAGATCATTCTTAATAAAACTGCCAATGCTATTCCCTATTGCATCAATGGATGCTGAGTTATAGTAGTATAAGGGAACTTCACGGATTGTACACCAAATAGGAACTATTGGTGATTCAATATGAGTGGAAAAATCAGGTGTCCATTTTAAGATTTTCAGAGAAATTCCATTAAAATTCCACACACATTTCATCCAACATCTTTGGTAATCGTTTATCAATTCAAACCTAATTAGAACATGCTTGTAATCGAGGGAGCATAGCTGATACTTACCTTCAAACCCCACCGTTTTGAAAGCCTACTCCAGAAGATCCATTGAAATTCTACCTTTGTAAATTTTCCCACCAAAGCATTAGCGTAATGGGCAGAGAGGGTGGCAATCTGATCATCTGAGTATAGGCATGAGGTATCCCCCAAGTGAAGCGTTTTAGGGGTAATTTCTGGATTGTTTGGAAGGATTTTAGAAAGAGGCGGAGATTTATTCTGTAACACTGATGCAAAGGTTTTGGGGGGGGTTTGATCACTGGTAGTTGCCGCCATATTGGCCAGCACCAGAGTAGGGGCGACCGGAATGACTGTTGAATAAAGGGCTAGCCGTTTCCGGCGAGGAAGCCGTTAACGGCGAGCAGCGGAGATAGAAGAAAGTACACAAAAATGTTTTACAGTTGGGAAACTAGGGATTCGTGCCTGAGAGCTTTTTTTTAATGAATTTTTAGTTTTTCTATAAATGACTTGATCAATGCAATTTACCATTTTTATCTTTATTTTTTCTAATTGGTAGTTAAATCTTCATTTTTCCATAACTTATAGAAAGACCGTCTTTCAAGAGATGTGCTCTTGATTTTTTTTTGCTGGAATTATTTAGTCGATGTTTTATGATTTTCTGTCGTTGTTTTGCTAATTGTGCTGATGTTTATAAATTAAAGTTTGATGATCATATTAATTTCTGGCAAAGTCTTGGGAAAGACCGTTTTCCCATAAACTTATGGAAATATGAGATTTAATTATTAGAATAATAAAAGATAAAATATTTTAGTTACAATATTAAAAATTTATTATGCAACATGTAATAGTTATAAAGTTATTACCCGATTCATGCAACCTGAAAATTTTATCTTCATTTCTTCTAATTTTCACTTTAAACTTTGGTCATTCCACGGCTTATGGAAATACCGTCTTTCAAGAGACAAACTCTTAATATCTTGCATTTAAAAAAAATATTTAAGCAGTTTTAAAAATAAATTTTAAATATTTATAAAAACAATTTAAAAATTACAGCTGACGGGAAAATGATAGGAAAAATTAGAGAAAAATCCCTTGAAAAATATTAAAGATAGATCCCTGAAAAAATATTAGTGATAGATTCCTAAAAGATTATTAAACATGAATTTTTTTGGAGATAATAGAGTTAAAATTGCGTAAGGATACCTGCTTAAAGTGTAGGCTCACTAAGAGATCATCTCTTATTTGGTTATGTGAAAACACAAAACGGTAGATAATTGGCATATTGTAACAGTACATCCATGATCCATTGAGAAACTCTTTTAAAAGGACAAGAACATTTCTAACTAACTGAATTTTATAGAGCCACCGGAGTTATAGACAAAAATTAAACAATGCACTGATAAAGTTTATGACGTCCATATACACTATGAGTGATGATGTTTACATGGTAAACTAAACCCATGTCTAACCAATTTGAAATTTAGTTTTACCAATTTTTCTAGTCTTTATTAGTGTGTTCCAACATGACTAGTTTAACCAAGTGCATAATAACTTAATACGTAAAAGGCACACGACTTGGTTACGCAGTTCGGTGAAATCCACCTACATCTGCGGGGCCTGGCCCAGTTCAGAATGAATCCACTAATTAGAAAGATACAGTTAAAAGTACAGTTTACAAAATACTTATCTTTACTAACTATTAGCGTGTGGACTCTGCTAGCTCCCCTAGCTACCAATCCGCCTTGATCAGACTCCCTCTGACCTCGAACTCCGTCGACGCAAGATCTCCTCCTCCAGAGGAATTAAGGTTTGTGATTCTGAACTTAGTGCGGCAGGTCAGTGTGTTGGAACACAGTGTTCTGACTCTTTGCAACTTCTCGAAGTTTCAAAAACCTGAGTGCAGATTTTTGCTCTGTTAAATCCGTGAGTATGCAGCCGTGTTTGTCCCCAATTTATATCCACGAATCAAACTTGAATACTCCTTGATTATCTCCACAATATTTCTATTCCAAATCTGATTCTTGAAGCATATCCAAATCCCATAAATAAAGGGATATACCTTATATCATTCTATCCCATATATTCGAATAAATCTTCTCCATATAAGTAGGAATTTTCTATAAACCAATTATGCTTCACACGCCTGATATATATAGTCAGATATACGAATTCCATTTATACCAAACTACTGCAATATTCTGACTTTGAGTTCCATAAAAACTTTGGCGTAACTCTGCTGCACCAGCATGTTCCAACATGGTGTGATTTGCTGTTCAAAATTAATTCACACAAAATTGCCAATAAAATATTTACTTGCAACTCCTGTGACTTTACAAAATTACGTGTTGGTATGCCTTGAATACTGTAATAGCCGCTTCTGCGACCTTGGCCTGGGGGTCCGGGGGGCGGCAGACGCCCCCGACTAAACGGGAGACAGCATATAAAGTGTCTCTCTCCTCTCTGTAAACACTAATTCTGTTCTGCACTTAGATAGGTAGAAATCTGGCCAATTTCTTGGCATCTGTAACTTGCTACCTACTATAGTGAATCCGTCTCCCGTGGATGTAGCCAAAATTTGTGAACCACGTAAATCTTGTGTCTTGTTATTTTCGTTCATATTTTCTGTTCTTTCTCCAAATAGCTGCAGCTATCCTCATCCTCACTGTGGCTGCTGTGTATACTTTTGATCCCAGTCCACTTCAAGACTTTTGTGTTGCAGTTGTCGATGCTAAGGCTGCTAGTAAGCAAAATTCATAATATAGTTCTTAGGGGTTTACATAATAAGGGGTTTAGATGACCATTTTCGGTTTTTATATCTAAATCCTTCATTTTTGTAACCTATGTTGAGTCTAAGGGATTTTTGGTCCTCATGAGCATCTAGATTCCTTTTTGTGAGCTTAATTTGTAGATTGCTCATGAGCATTTAGAAATGGTTTAGTGAAGGCCATTCGAAAGGATGGTAGAAGATAAAGTGAAGAAAGGAGAGCAAAGCAACGGGTGAAGGATGGTCCAGGGTTTTCAGAATTTACCGAGAAGAATCAGCCTTCAAGAGTGGTACCATTGGATTCCTCTTCTTGAGCACTATGAAATCGACTACAAGAACTCTCAAAACGGATCAACGGTTCACCCGGAGGAAGCAAAACAAAACAGGGCTGGATTTTACTGATCTGGTCGCGACTCGCGATGCTTGGTCGCGACTCGCGACGACAACGCGAATGCAGCCCTGCAGCAACGCTTTTTCTCCCCTTTTTCCTCCACTATAAATACCTCTTCACCCCTTCTTCTCCATAGCTCTAAGCCCGACTTGGGGGCTTCAAACCCTAGCTTTTCACCATTTTCTTCCATTTCTTCTTCTTTTTTCGTAGATTTTTGTTCTATGTTATGGGTTTTAGTTCTCTAGCTTAGTTTTATCTTGGGAGCAAAGGATTGAAGCTTCTATTTCTATGTAGTAAGAACCATTATATCTATCTATTTGGTGTTTTTGCTGTTGTGCATTTATTGAGCTTTGAATGTTAATTGTTAATTGCATTGATGTTGTTGTGAGCTTGAGTATATGAAATACTTGTATGAATTTCTTGCTAGGGTTTGGGGGAAGTGGGTTGATTTCCCCCCTTTTCTTGTTAGGAATATATGAGTATGATTTAGAGCTTCTTAAATGATGTTGGTGTGTTGATAATTGATAGATGAATGTGATGGTGTCGAACTCGTTGTCATGTTTGTTTTAGGTAGCAAATGAGAGAGGTCTATGAATGTCGATCGTTATTGACTAATCTTGTGTAAATGCATGAATTGGTTAAATGCTTAGACACGGTATAGTGTTTATAAGTGTTGCTAAGCTTGTTGATTCTTCGTGCTAAATGCCATTAATGGGATACTCTTAGTAATAAGGGAGTCATTGGTGAGGTTTGACAAGAGATGTCGAATTCACTCTTGCAAACTACTACGTAAGAAGGATGGAAGATTTATATTCACAACAAGTAGTTGAAGTATTGAATAGATTGTTTCACTCGTTCTTGAAGCCTTTGTTATTTAGCATGTATGTATTCTTGATGGTATGTTTCACATCATTTATGCTATGGGTTGTCTGAGAATAGGAAGTGTTCTTATGATTGAAATGTTCGGGTTTTAGGAAAGTGACGAATTCCTTAGCTCCTTTGCATGAAAATCTATGAGCATGAACTTAGAACTTCTTGTGAAAAATGTGATGTGATTCTTGCTAGATAAGTATGTTAATGTTAAGTCAAGTAATGAATGTGATAGAATGAGTGAATGGTTCAATGATCTACATTAGGTTTGGAAGTTGATATCCCTTGCCCCCAAGGCTTTATCTTTGTAGTTTTAAACCCCCTTTTCTTAGTTTTGTTTGATGATTAGCCTAGTTACCTAACTTTGCTAGTTATCTTGCCTTTTTAATTTCATAACTTAGGACAACCAACCAACCAAACCCCCTTTTTACATGCTTTTATATGTGTGTATATATCTACTCCTAGCCTAATATCAACCATTTGTGCCTAAACGCTTAGGAAGATCCCTCTTCTTCGTGGACGACCCCGACTTGCCGCTATCTACTTAGTTGTAGATAGTAATCATAAAAGGGCTTATAAATATTAACTTTGAGAGGTACGACGACGGCTTCCCACATACTCCTTTTCCAACTTTTCCTTCAATTATTATTACATTTTTCTTAGTTGAATTTATTATGAGTCTATCTTTTGAAAGATGGTACAGAAATGAAGATAAAAAATTTTAGTTGAATGAATAGGGTTATAAACTTCATAACTACTACACTTTGCATAATAAATTTTTAATATTGCAACTAAGATATTTTACTTTGTATTATTATAATTAAACCCCGTATTTCCATAAGCATATGGAAAGATGGTCTTTCCCAAAATTTTTCCATTTATTATTACATTATTTAATTTGAGGAGTATTTTGTGACTGAGGAGTATTTAATACCGTTTGGCATTTGATCTCAAATCCTTTTTATTATTATTACCCTATTAATTTGACTTTTGTTTTACCGTTTCCATGCATGATGAATGTGTTTATAATATATTTTATGATTTATTTCTCTTCTATTTATATAAGTAATTTAAATACATTTAGAGGGTGAAACAAAAATTCCACTATTAAATTAACACAACGTCTTTTTTTACACTGACAATTCATTATACGAGGTTATTTTATAACTGATATAACTAATGAGTTGATTTGATATTTATTTTTATTTATTGCAACAAATTTCTTATAACTTTTAAAATGTATAGTAATGTATAAATAATTATAATTTGACCCTAATAGTTATTGAAACGAGATTTTTTCATGATTAGTCTAACATTTAGATGGTCTAATAGGAGACTTTCTCCTAAATTAACTATGATATTTATATATTATAGTTTTTAAGTTTTTTTAAAGTTAAAGATTACATATTTTAGTAGATATATTCATTAAAATTATTAGGAATTGTATTTTTTTTAAACTAAGAGTTAATGTATTAAAATGTATTATATTTTAGTTCAAATATAAAATCTAAATTATCATAAATTTTATCTCTTACATCTTTATGTTTATGTAAAAAATGATATTTTATACATTCTAGATCGTGTATTATGTTAAATTATTTTTCTACTATTATCATCTCGCCCCTCCTTAAAATCAGTTCTGGTTCTGCCACTGTCTGCGGTTAGATAAGGGTTGTACCAGGCTAGTTGCTTTAGGTTCTCTACGAGTAAATTTAAACGTGTGGTTTTGACTTTGAACTGACATATTTTCTTCTTCTATTTTAGTGAATATGGGAAGTGGAGACTGGAGATTACGAATCAGATTGAAATAGACTGATTTTCATGCTACCAGAAGCATAACCATTCAACAACGATCCACATCCTCACTTGTTTATGCTTCTCGGTTGGCTAATCACTGTCTTCATCTCTTCATCAAGTAATCTCTTATGAGTCTATTGTAGTTTGTTATTTTTTTAGAGCGGAGGAAAATGTATATTGTTTGAGGAATGCTTTAGTCTAATGAAAGATTACTGTTCAAGAATCAATTATTCGTGGACTTTATCACTGTGATTACTAAGAGCATTGTAGTTTAGATAATGATATTTATTGATTATAGTTAATGCTTTTCCGTTTATGTTCATACCAATGAGAATTGATAAGAATATATATACTTGTTTTTTAAATTTATAAGAAATTTAAACGAACTAATTTATTAAACTTGTTTATAATGAATATGGATTGTAAAACACTTGAATATCAGTCTTTTGTCTATTTGATCAATTTCATGTAATTTGTTTGGGGAAAGTTTTTAAAATTTATAGATTAGTCCTCCCACTTATATTTACTTGAAAATTTAGTTTTGTAATTTTAAAATTTATTTATTATTATATATATTTAATTTATTTATTTAATTACAATTCGGTATTCGGTTTGGTTTCAGTTTGAGTTTTAATATCCAAAACCAAACCAAAAACCGTATTCAAAAATTGGTTTATTCAATTCGGATACCCAAAAACCGTATATTAAATTCGGTTCGGATTATTCGAATTCGGATAATTCAATTTTTGGTTCGGTTTTTGGTTCTTTTGCCCACCCCTACTATAAACTATCCAGTCAGCTCAGTTAAAACAATTCCTAAAAACCATGTATACATCATCGTATCTTTATAAATAAACGTCTAAAATTGTAACATTTTTTTTTCCGTAAAAACCATCCAAAGATGGGGGAAATTATATTAGGCCTTCCCAAGCCGTGTAAAATAACAGAAATTGAAAACAGGAACAGAAAATGAAGCCATTGGCTTAGTTGGAATTTACATGAGGGAGCTAAAGCTAATGAAGCAACATTTGTTGCTTCCAAAATGTAGTAAAAAACTAGCTAATTGTTGGAGGATTACGGAGACTGTTAGTAAATTTAGGAAGAATATCGAACTTATTAGTGAATCGAAAGATCGAGACACAGGTCAGTCAGACACATCCCAAAAGCACTAAGGAGCCTATCTTCTAGATAAAAGTATCGAAAGAGTAGCTAATTTCAACAAAGAAAAACAGCATCAAGCAACTCACTTCATCCTTAAGCCTTCATTACCTTTAAAAACCGCATTCAATACACCTGCAAGTAACATTTTATCAGTAGCATCCATTCAATGTAAAAATCTTAAGGAAGGTGTACCTATCTGATCTAGTCTAAGTAGCCCCTGAATGTTATTAGATAACATATTAAAAGTAAACATGGATACACTAGTCTCAGCTTTGAGACATGTCTTAGCAAGAGCATCAGCTACCAGATTAGCTTGCCTCTAAATATGAACAAGAATAATATTTCCCAAGATTTGCTTTGTGTCATCAGCTAATTGAAACAGCGGCCAGGGGGCACATAATGGATCAAGAACTGACTTCACAGCATTCATACAGTCAGATTCAAGGCAAGCATGAGTAAAGAAACCATCATATTTCTGTATGGAAAACTTTATTGCCTTCATTTCAGCTTCCTGAGGGGAATTAGCAGCTGTAAATTTAGTATGAGTAGCAATAAAGCCACCCCTGGTATCTCTTATGATCATACCAATTCCACACATATTCAATTGGCCATTCCATACAGCATCTACGTTAATTTTATAACCCCTACATGGTTATACCAAGCAATTTTGAGGATTTTCGGCTTTGGAGGTAGTTTAATTAGAGGGAGAAAAGAGTGATCAGCAATTTCAATGTCTACTTTAGCTTTTATGAAAACAGGTTTAGCAGTGAACATATAAAACATTTGTTCCTTGATGTGAGATAAGACTGAACCTGTTAATGGGATGGCAGAATCATACAAAATTTTGTCCCTCATTTTCCACAAATGCCAACATGTAATAGCAGTAGCAGATCTAATAATTTCAGAGTGGAGAGCGCTCAGACCAGAATATGTCAAGTAGCAAGAAAGTCTATCCCATATAGATGGGTAAACCATTCCTGAAATTCCCATGAATGAGTGGACTACTTTCCAAATTTGAACATCAAATGAACACGAATTAAAAAAAATGATCCAATGAATCCTCATGATTATTACACATACAGCACTTAGAAGGCAGTGAGAATCTCAAATTGCGCAGGACATTGTCAAAGGGAAGAAAAGAATTCATCATTTTCCACATGAAGACAGAAATCTTTTTTTCAATTCTTGAACTCCAAATATATTGAGCAGAAAGGATAGTACCTCTCTGATTTCTGAGCAGGAGATAAGTGGATTTAAAAGAGAATTCACCTTTGGGACCCGGTTTCCATATGAGTCTATCTTTCCTGTGTGAAAATAGATTTGCTTCCTGTAAAAGAGTGACAGCATGAGGGGATAGAAAAGGGCAAATTTCCTGAAGCATAAATGATTTGTTTGTAATGAAGTCTGAGACTGTACATGAGTACGAAATATTGACAAGGTTTGGATCACACAAATCCTCAACTGGACCAATATCTAACCAGTTTGAGGTCCAGAAATTACAATCTCCTCTTCCCACTATAACCCTGGAGTTAGTTTCTGCCCAAGTATTAATTTCACTGATTCTCTTCCAGTTTGGGGAGTTTCTGGAAGAGAAAGGCAGTGATGCAACTAGGTGAGTCCATAGTGCCTCAGCCTTTTGAAACTTCCACCACAACTTAACTGAGCATGTTTTTATGATGGTGGTTATTGATCTAAAACCTAGACCATTTTGGTTTATGGGATAGCAAAGTGCATCCCATTTCCTCCATGATCTTTTAGGTTTTTGATCAATATTCCCCCAAAAAAATTTACTGAGTTTTTTCTCTATGGCAGAAATGATCTCATTGCTAGGCTTTAGGACTGACCATATATGTTGAGGAATGGAGTAGATACATGACTGTATTAATGTGATTTTCCCCCCAGTAGAGAGCCACCTATTTTTCCAACCCCCAATCCTATTATCTATCTGCTCAATTATAGGTTGGAAATAGATTTTCCTGGCTATCCCTGTGAAAATGGGAACTCCCAGATATGTGAAGGGGAATCTACCAATTTTCATACCTAGAGCCCTTCTTATATTGCTGACTTTTGAACAGAGGCATGTTTTCCTATGTAGATGTCACTTTTACTGTAATTTATCTTTTGGCCAGTAACATCTTCAAATTTTGTGAGGAAGGCCTTAAATCTGATCAGTGTTTGATTATTTGCTGTTAAGAAGACCACAGTATCATCAGCATAAGATAAGTGTGAAATTTGTAGGGCATTACCTGGTAGATCATAATATGAGAGTTTACCATTCAGAAAAATGAAATCTAAACTCCTGGTAAAGGACTCAGAGAAGATATTAAAAAGAAAAGGGGAGAGGGGATCTCCCTGTTTAATTCCCCTTGTAGACTGGAAATAACCTACAGGCTTACCATTTATAAGGATTGAGAACCAGGCCTGTGCTAAATTCTTCATAATGATGAAGATGAATTTTGCAGAAAAACCAAATCTAGCAAGAACAGAATAAAGGAATGACCACTTAACTCTATCAAAGGCTTTCTTAAGATCAAGTTTAACAATGCAGTTGGGATCCCTTTTTTTCCTGTTCAAAAACCTGACCATTTCTTGCAGGTAGATGACATTATCCGATATGTCTCTTCCTTTAAGAAAAGCTGTTTGATGTGGGGAAATAATTTTTGGCATTATAGACTTAAGTCTTTCCATTAACACTTTGGAAAAGATTTTGTTAAGAACATTGGAGAGACTTATTGTTCTGTAATCATCAAATGAGATAGGTGTTTGTTTTTTCGGGATAATGGCAATCCAGGTGCTACCAATGCCCCTTGGAATATTACTTACAGTAAGAAAATCATTTACAGCAGACAGTAAATCCATAGCAATTATATCCCAAGAATTAATGTAGAATTTAGCTGTGAATCCATCAGGCCCCGGACTGCTATTCTTATTCAAACTTAGTACAATATCCCGAAGTTCAATCAGTGAGGCAGGTTGCATGAGTCTCTCATTTTCTTCCTGAGTGATCAGTTTAGGAATTTGGCTAAGGAAGTGTGATTTGTAAAAATTGCTATCAGATGGACTGTCTTCTGTTAAAAGATCTTGGTAATAGTGAATGACATCATTTTCAATATCTTGTATACTATCTATCCACTGGCCATTACTATTCCTAATTTTTGTAATCTTTAATCTGCACTTTCTCTCCTTGACCGAGTTATGGAAAAAACTAGTGTTATTGTCCCCCTCCTTTAGCCATTTAACCTTTGCCTTATGTTTCCTGAAACTTTTCTGCTCTACTAGAGACCTAACTAACTTAGCCTTGGCCTCTTTTAGCTTCAGCATATTTCCCTCAGAAGCATCTAGGTCATACTTCTGCTCCTGAGTCTGGAGAGCAGCTTCAGCTTTTATGACATTATCAGTTATGTTACAAAAAAATTCTTTATTCCAAATTTTGAGCTCTTTTTTCAGTCTTACCAGCTTGAGGAAAAAACCAAGCATTCCTGATTTGTGATGAGGCAGATCCCAGTTTTATCTAATCACTTCACTGAATTCTTTCCTTTTATACCATGTATTTAAGAATCTAAATGGTCTAGGAGTAGAAAGGATATCACTGCCAATAGTGAGAAGCATAGGATTGTGGTCAGAAGATATTCGATTCAAAATGTGGACAGATGATGTAGGAAAATTGGAAGACCATGAAGAGGTACAAAGGCCTCTATCTAGTCTTTGAATAGTAGGGTTCCTTAGTCTGTTATTGCTCCAAGTGAACAGATTCCCAACTGTATTAATTTCTTCCAAAGCCATAACATTAATAAAATCCTTAAAGTCCCTCATACTACCTAGTTTAGGAGTAGAAGGACCTTTATATTCATTTATTGATGTTATAGCATTAAAATCACCTATGAAAATAGAATCAGAGTGGTTTAATGACTTACAATCAGACCAAAGGGAAGTCCTGCCATTTCTAGTTCTAAGTCCATACACAAAGAATGCATCCATACTTTTATTCAGAGTTAGACTATTCACATTAACAGCTAAAAATTGCAGATTATCACATTTCAAGGTTAGAGTTATGCTGGAGTTCCAGAAAAGCCAAATCTGGCCATTGCCGGCCTGCAAACAGTTATCAAAATGTAAACGATATCTATAGGCATCACATTGCATATTATCATGTTTTGGTTCAATCAAGCATAAAAGATCTAAGCTGTGCCTATTTATCAAATTATGAAGTCTTAGCATAGAAGTGTCCATTCCCCTAATGTTCCAAACCAGAAACTTAATCTTAAGTGTTGTGTTATTCATAAGGAAACATTGTTAGAGCTTTTTGATCTAGTCATGATAGTATTTAACTGTGTTAAATAGGTCTCATTCCTATGGTTAGAAACTGTGTCTGTTTGTTTCCCTTTTTTCGACTTGGATGATCCAGGGTGGGAACTAGATACCTGACTTACCTGGGTAACAACAGTATCATCACCAGTGTCAAAAGGAGAAGAAGTTGGGATGTCACTAGGAGGAGCCTCCTCATTGGATATATCCTCATCATCAAGTGGTAGGAACCTATTTTGCCTATGCTTCTGCTGGGAGAAAATGAATTTTTTTGCAGCAACAATAGAGTTAAAAGGGGAGAAAGGCTTACCCCGTTTGCCAGGAATGTCATCCTTAGCAAAACCTACCTTTTTATTGAGATGAGGAGGGGCAGATAAGGATTGTTTGGTCAAGTATATAGGAGACCGAAGGAGAGAATCCTAGGGCACATCAGTTTTAGCTTGATTCACTTTAAGTAATTCAGTATTGGCATTATTACCCTCAACTTTTTCCTAGTTAGGGATCAAAACTTGATTCCTATCTACAACTTGTTTCTCAACATCAGAGTCAATAATCAGCAGGTCAGGTTGCTCAGTAACATGATTATCTTTGGTTTGATTATCAGCCCTCTCATGTGTAGAAACCATATCCTCATTTTGATCAACAATTGTTTCCCCAGCCTCATTATGATCAACATTTTTAGTCTGAACTACTTTCTGTTTTGGGACATATCTAAGATTCTGAGTAGACAGGATTTTCAGTTTATCAGAAACCGAAAAACCAGAACCCCCTGCCTTGTTAATTCTTTCATTTATTCGGCTGACTACACCCTGCTCATGATCATCATAAACCAATTATTGATCCTTAGACTTTCCCATATCACTATGGTTAGGGATAGGTTTATCCATCTTATATATCTTTGGCTTCTTAAGTTCTGTATGTAAGTAAATGCACAGGTTATCATCATGTCCTATAACTTTACAGTGGTGGCAATAAAGGGGAAGATCCTCGAATTCTAAGTGAAGTTTAACCACATTGTATTCTATTCCATCCTCCAATGCCCACTCTAATGAATGCCGGCTATTTTTTTTAAGTCAGTTTCAACGCACATCTTTACAGCAGATGGTCTAGTTAGGCCAGCAGTTGCAGAGTCCAATTTAATATAGTTACCTA
Organism: Rubia yunnanensis; assembly: GCA_037428765.1. Classification (NCBI taxonomy): domain Eukaryota; kingdom Viridiplantae; phylum Streptophyta; class Magnoliopsida; order Gentianales; family Rubiaceae; genus Rubia; species Rubia yunnanensis. The sequence continues at coordinate 46,286,298 of CM075061.1, read as the reverse complement.
TCTGATTACGCATGGATTCTAGTATAGTGAGGTTATAGAAAAATACTAGAACATGATGGATAGTGACCCAAACAGTAACTATCGAGGATTCAACCTCGGGGGAGAAATCAGTAGTCCATTTAAGCACTTTCATGGGGGCATTATTGAAATTCCACTGACCTTTGATCCATAGTCGCTGGTAATCTTCCTTATCCTGGAAGCGGATCAGTACGTGCCTGAAGTCGATGGAGCCCAGCTGAAATTTACCTTTGAAGCCCACAGAGTTGAAAGCGTCATTCAGAGCTGCCATGGATGGTTTCCCTCGTGCAAACTTACCCACCAAGGCATTTTGATAATGAGAAGTAAGGATTTCCGCCTCTTTCCTGGTTACCAGGCAAGATATTTCCCCCTTGTAGTTGGTTTTTAGGACACTTTCGAGATTAGAGGGGAGAGAAACGGATAGAGGGGAGGGAAACGGATAGAGGTGGGGGTCGATTGCCCAAAGCTTGTAGAAAGGTTTTGGCCGGTGCAATTCCGCCACGGCCTGGCGGAGGAGCCACCATGATTGGATCAAAGAAGACGCAGAAAGGATCGTTAGCGGTAAGAACAGTGAAAGTAAAATGGAAAGAAGAAAAAGGATGAGAAATGGTATGTGTTTCGCACTTCGATCGCACACAGCTATAGTAATCGGCAATATAATCGGCAGGGTGAAAAACCTTTTTGAGTTATCATTAGTGCATCCACCGCCATTAATGATTTTGTGTCTCGTAAGTCCTGGACTCAAAACATGTATTTTAGTAATCGCATTAATGATACACGACCCCAAAGATCCGATAGACGATGGTTGACGTAGTATTGTTAATGTCAGTTTGGCTTTAACCGCGGTTAAAAATGTCATTAAATGGTTGTTCAGAAAAACTTCTTTAAAAAAACTAATTTAGGGGATTTCGAGGGAATTTTTAGCATCGGGACAAGTGTCTGAAGTGTACTAAACAAAACAACAACAGTTGAACCGTGATCTAAAGAAACTCTATAAAAACATGCACCCATTAAAGCTAATATTTAAAGTGGGTTTTGATGGCAGTTCTGACGTTGGAACAGGTGGCGGAAGTGCACTAAAGTAAACAATGGTGGCTGAACCGCCTTCTCAAAATAAATACTACAAAAATATTCCAGTTCCTTTTTAAATCCTTCCTTACCACACCGCAACAGCCATTCTTGTTTATTTTTTGCTTCCATCTTTCATTTTTTTCTCCCTTCCTTCTTCTCCGTTTGTTCCTTCCCCAAGTCTAACAATTCCTCCTTTCCACTACTGGAAAACAGGTACATAGGCACCGGTACCTAGCCTGGGGGGAGTGAAAACTGATGCTAACATTATCAAAGGCACCGGTATAACAGACCAAATTCTACGGTACTAGTGCTAGAACACTGTATCAGCACCAAAAATCTAGAAATGATGCTCGAAACCGGTGCCATACCTAATAACTAGCACCGGTGACAATAGAATGGTGCAATGTACCTATGCTGAAAATTGTTCCCATAAGTAAAATAGTGTTTTTCGCACAAAAAAATGGAGGGAAAAACATAGCACCCGTACAAAACTGTCTGCTGGTGCCTCGGATAAAACTTAGCACCAGAATTGAGTACACTGGTGCCTGAAATATAGGACTCATATGAATTGTGGATGGTAGTGTTGACCATACTAGCATCGGTTTACGAAAACATTTTCCAATCGGTGCTGATAATGATGAAATGGACACTTTGGCGGGTAAATTTTTGGAGGGAAATTTCCTAGCACTGGCATTAAGCCATGAAACTGGTGCTAGAAAAGAATTTTTTTGTTCACCTACCACTATTCAATGACGGGTAAAAATTTGGTTTTTGGCAGAGAAAGACATTAATGGTATTTTTGGGAGGGTTTTGACATTTAATGCTCCAATGAAGACCCACAAAGGTAGCTTTAAAATTGTTTGACATCTTATTAATGATCTAATATTTTAAATATGGTTTGTATGAATATATTTTGTGTGTTTGATAATGATATTGTATGTTTCATCAGGTTCATGATACCAAACTTTAAGGAAGAAATTTGATTGTTTTCTAGATTCGTTGATGTTATTAATACTTTGCTTAGGAATGTGATAATGTTGGTGTAGTTTGGAATGTTGGGATCTGAGTTGTACGTAATCTTTGCCAAATGAAACTTCCATGTTTAGAATCATGTGTAGCCATGGTCATTTTGTGGAACTATAATAGTCATATTTTTTTGAATTTGTAGAGATGAAACATGCAATGGAGAGGCGTAAGCATTTGTATTGCAACGTTAGTTGGTTGACCAAAGAGTATGTTGATTTTGTGGAGGAATTTTTAGATTTTTCTTTTGGTCGTAAGAAGCGAGCGTTATGTCCTTGTCGTGATTGCAAGAATCGTAACCGTGGTGGTGATAGAGACATGATGTGATACGAGGTCAAAAATGTCATGTATTATAGTTTTTTTGTTTAGTATTTTTAGGAGGATAACACTATACTCTTTTTTCCATTGGGTTTTTTAATGAGGTAGTGCGATCATTTGTAATTTATTTAATTTTAGGATAAAGCTCATTAACTCGGTCATGTTGGCGGTAGAATAGTTTAAGTTCGGCTATGCTTTATTTAGGATTTAGAACATTTAGTTCTGATTTGATAAGAATTAGATTTGGTAATATTAGATAAGGCAATGTTCATTCAAGATATCATTAATAATATAGTCATTTACTTTAGGTATACAAGTTAGATATGGTTGTAGCTTCTTAAAGCTGCCATAAGTCATTCCAGTTTCTTTTTGTGTTGGCAGAATTATACCCTATAAATAGGGAGGCCTTCTCCACGAAATACAACACACTTTTATCAATCAAATATACAAACCTTTGAGTTCATATTGTTGTTTCTTGCGAGTTTCTTTCATTGAAGCTTAACCCTGAGGGCTAGTTAAGTATCAATAAAACTTGTGATCAGATTCTCTAGACTAGTTGGAGAGTAAGTTGACATTGAGAGCATCCTGAGGTCTAGGTTCTTGAAATTTCATTCAATCAAGTGAGGGTTTACAGATCCTTTCATTCGGTCAAAGATTTTAATTCCGTAATCCATAGTCTTCGCAAGGAGATTAATATCATGATGAAACTTCACATGGTTAGAAGGGGGTTTGAAAAAGATTATTTGGTTTGGACATTTCATGGTGAGAAGACTCCGCTGGAGGTAGTTGTAGGTAGTGGAGAAGAGTGTTTTGGAGACTTAAATTTAGATGACATGCGTGAGGAGGTTATCGATGAATTTAGGGGGAGGCTCGAGGTTTTGTCAAATTTCTTAGGTTAGAAAACAGGTTGTTGTATCCCGGATGCAACAAGAGGGATATGGAGATGTCATGTTTAATTGAATTGTTTAATTTGAGAACCTTGGTGCATGGAGCTACACTAGCATGAACAAGTTACTGAAGTTCTTGAATGAGAAGCTTCCCGCCGGTAACGGGATACCGCACAACCTGTATGAAGTGAAGATGATACTATGTTCGATGGGATTGGAGTATGAAAAAAATACAAACTTGTCCCAATGACCGTGTATTGTACATGGGTGACTTATTGAAGGAGGTGGCATGCCCATTATGTTACGTGTCACGCTACAGGAAAAGGAGAAATGCAGTTGTCGATGGAGATATCGTTGTGAAGCTAAGTTAATGCGTTCCCATGAAATACGTGTGGTTCTTCCAATTATTTTCTAAGAATTCCAATTATTCAAAGAACATGACGTGGTACATGGGTAGGGGTTCTGTTCAGGAAGATGTCATTCGCCATCCAGTGGATGCCGATCAATGGAAGAGATTTGATAACAATTATCCGGATTTTGCAAGTGAACCAAGGAACTTGTGGATGGTTTTCTGTACCGATGGAATGAATCCGTTCGAAAAAATTTCCTCATGGCACAGTTCATGGCTGGTAATGCTGGCCATATAAAACCTTCCACCGTATTTATGTGTGACGCAGAAATATGTGTTAATACCTTTGTTGATTTCTAGGCTGAAACAGCCTGAAAATTACATTGATATGTATCTGGCATCTTTGATACAAGATTTGAAGGTTCTATGGTCCGACAACGTTGATGTGTTTGATGGTTTTAGGGGATTGTAGTTCTATTTGAAGGAAATGCTTTTTGTACCATAAATGATTTTACTGCATACGGAAACCTTTAAAGTTATGTTATGAAGGGGCCCAAGGCATGTCCGGTGTGTGAAGAGTCCACATATTGCCAATAGATAAAGAATTAATGGTCGTATGACTGTGTATTTGGGTCACCAAAAATTCCTTCCGAGGAAGCACAAGTTTTGTGATGACACATTGCATTTTGTTAGCGCGGGGGAGTTGAAGAAGGCTACATGACCATTGAATGGGGTTGTAATACACAGCAAGGTGAAGAAATTGAATGTTGTTCTTCGGAAGAAGATGAAGAAGGTTGGTACAACACTTGATAGATCTTGGAAGAAGAGGACAGTTTTCTTCGATCTACCTTACTAGGAGCATTTGGAGGTTCGACACTGTTTAGATGTGATGCCCATTGAGAAAAATGAGTGCGAGAGTTTGATTGGTACCTACTTAATATTCTGGGGAAGACGGAAGATAACTTGAATGTGCAAAAGGATTTGGTGAACCTTGGAATTTGGTCGGATCTAGCATCGGAGGTGAGATAGAGGTGAACATACCTCCCTCCCGCTCAGTACAATCTGTTAGTGGATGAGAGGACATCGATTTGTGAGTGTATCCAAGGGGTCAAGGTACTATTCGGAGACTCTTCAGATGTTAGTCAATTTGTGAATGATAATTTTTGTATGAACGGCTTAAAATCGCATGATTGTCATGTTCTCATGCAACATTATTGCTCGTTTCCATCTGTAGCATTATGGAGAAGGATGTGCGATTTAGCATTATCCAACAGTGTTTCTTCTTCAACTCCATTTTTGGAAGAATATAAGTAAGCATACGCTTGATGTCTTGGAGAGGGAGAGGGTATTAGTGTTATGTCAGTTGGAGAAATACATTCTTCTGTCCTTCTAACATCATAGTTATTCTAGTCATTCATTTGGTTCGGGAAATTCGACTATGCAGTCCAATGGGTTTGCATTAGATGTACCCTTTCGAGCTGCACATAGGTGTTTTCAAAGGTTACACTCACAATTGTAGCCGACTGGATGCAAGCATCGTGCAAAGGTACATCACCGAGGAGATAATTGAATACTGTACCTTGAACTTAGTCGGGAAGAAGTTGGTTGGATTACCAGAGCAAGCGCACATTGGTAGGAAGAATGAGGTTTCACGTTTTATAGGTACACTTCATACTCCCTTCTATGCTGAGTTGATGATAGTTCACCATTACATTTTAAGGAATAGTAGTGAGACTACAATCTATGTTCAAGAGCACATGTCATATTTACAATCACTCTTTCCTGACTGGCCTTCCAATAAAATAAAACTAGAGCATTCTTCCACATTTATTAATTGGTTTTATAATCGTTGCAATGTAGAAGACACGCCTAGTAAAGTTTTACCTTTGCTAGAAGCCAAACTGCACAGTTAGGAGGTTCTAAGGGTATCATATTAATGGCTTTACTTTTGTAATAGGTGATAAGGATAACAAGAGCACGACGCAGAACGATGGAGATTGCATTGAATCTGAATCGATGTGGAAGTCTAGCAAGAAAGAAAAAAACCCTATCGTTGCAGTGGTGGCCTTATATGGGGTGATTGAGGAAAATTTGGAGTTAGACTATGTTGAATTCAAAATGTGGTTTTCAATTGCCGGTGGGTTGATAAACCCATGGGACGAATGGGTTTCACATTGGTGGACCTTAACCGAGTTGGGTTCGAGGATGATAAGCTCATCTTAGCCGCCCATGCACGGCAAGTTTTTTATGTCCGGGATCCTAGCAATAAGAAGTGGCATGTTGTTCTACATGGGAAGAAGTTCTACTTCGATGAGGATATTGATTGTCCCGTCCGAGGAGAAAGTCTAGAATTCCCATCTGTATTTCCACATTTGGAGGATGTGGGTGGAGCTTTAGCAGGAAGACGGTCACATGGCAATAGATTGTGGGTTGATGAGAGCGGTCAAATTGTGGGGGTGATGTGGTGTAGAAAAGGAAAAGGTATGTGCATGTAATGACCGTAAATATAATTATCATTATACTTTTGTGTAATCGCCATTGTTCTATGTACTTGATGAGACGTCAAATGCATGTATTTTCCAAAGCATTCAACATCTCTTTTGTCATATTTTTGTTATAAGATTACTAGATTTTGGTAGGTTTACATGATAAGGGGTTTAGATGATCATTTTAGGTTTTTATATCTAAATCCTTCATTTTGTAACCTATGTTTAGTCTAATGGATTTTTGGTCCTTACGAGCATCTAGATTCCATTTTGTGAGCTTCATTTATAGATGTCCCATGAGCCCTTTGGAGTGGTTTAGTGAAGGTCACGTGCCAACACGTGGTAGAAGATAGAAGGGTCAAAGAAGGAAGGAAAAGAAGTAGATGAATTGTCACCCAGAAGTTTAGACAAAGTTCTTAAAACTATCTGAGAAGAATCAGCCTGCGAAGTTGGCGTCATTGGATTCTTATTCTCGAGCACTAAAAAATTGGCTACAAAAACTACCAAAACGGATCAACGGTTCACCTGTGGGAAGCAAAACAAGAAGCCACAAATTGTAGCTCGCCTGGGCAGAAATGGCATTGCCCAGGCGGATGGACCTGAATTTTGGACTAAAATCTTCGCCGCTCGGGCGAGGCCATTTCCCCCCGGGCAATGCCTGTTGCATTTTGACTAACTTGGGCTATAAATAGCCCATCCCCATCTGCCTAATCCCAACTTGGGGGATCCAAAACCCTAGTTTTTCACCATTTTCTTCCATTTATTTATTTTTCTTTGTAGATTCTTGTTCTATGTTATGGGTTTTGATTATCTAGCTTAGTTTTGTACTTGGAAGCAATTGATTGAGACTTCTTTGCTAATGTCTTGATAATTATTTTTATCTATCTATTTCTTTCTCAATTATGCATTTATTGAGCTTTGAATGTGGATTGTTAATGGCATTAATGCTGTTGGAAGTTTGAGTATATGAATTGCTTGTATGATTGCTTGTTAGGGTTGGGAGAAAGTAGCTAATTTTCCCCTCTTTTAATGTGGAATCCAAGAGAATGAGTTAGAGCTTCTATATGATGTTGATGTGTTGATAATTGCTAGATGAATGTGATGAGGTTGAACTCATTGTCATGTTTGTTTTAGGTAGTATATGAGATAAGTGTATGAATGTCGATTATTTTTTACTAATGTTGTGTAAATGCATGAATTGGTTAAATGCTTAGACACGGTGTAGTGTTTATAAGTGTTTCCAAGCTTGTTGATTCTTCGTGCTCAATGTCATCAATGGGATACGTTTAGTCGTGTTTTGACTATGGGAGTTATTGGTAAGGTTTGATAAGAGATGTCAAATTCACTCTTACGAACTACTATCTAAGAAGGATAGAAGATTTATCTTCACAATAAGTAGTTAAAGCAATGAATAGATTGGTTCACTTGTTCTTCAAGCTTTTGCAATTTAGCATTCATGTGTTCTTAATGTTATGTTTTACTTCATTTATGCCATGGGGTGTTTGAGAATAGGAAGTGTTTGTACGATTAAAGTGTTAGGGTGTTAGGAAACCGACAAATTACGTAGCTCTTTGGCATGAAAATAAAAAAACATGGACTTAGAACTTCTCGTGCATAATGCATTGTGATTCTTGCTAGACTAGTATGTTAATGTGTATTGTTCTCATATTTATCCTATAGATGCAATGAAAGGTTGATTCTTGAATGTGGTTTGTTCTAGGTTTAGCCTAACGAATGCTATGTTTGGTTAAATGGCTATGTCTTTGGTAGAAGGCTTGTTGTCAAATCTATGGTCCGTGTGAAATACCGTTGATGAAGTACCTTTATGGTGTGGTTTGCTTAGAGTGATTGTCAATGGGCTTTGCAAATGGTTGTTGTTTTTCTTTGCAAATTACTATTAAGAAGGAATTAATGTTGATCTTCGAATGGGAAGTGATAACATTCCCCATAGGTAACAAATGTGATTGAATGAGTGAATGGTTCAATGATCTACATGAGATTTGGAAGTGGATATCAATTGCCCCCAAGGCTTTATCTTTTGTAGTTTTTACCCCCTTTTCTTAGTTTGTTTGATGATTAGCACAGTTACTTAACTTTGCTAGTTAGTTTGTCTTTTAAATTTCATAACTTAGGACCAAAATCAACCAAAACCCACCATTTACTTGCTTATATATATGTGTATATATCTACTTCTAGCCTAATAATAACCTTATATGTTTATACGCTTAAGAAAATCCCTCTTTTTTGTGGACGACCCCAATTTGCCACTATCTACTTAATTGTATTTTATAAGCATAAAGGGCTTATAAGTTATAACTTTGAAAGGTACGATGACGACCTCCCAATACTCGGCACAATAATATAATTATATGAATTTGGGTTTGCCTTGTCTACAGTGTATTGTTACTCTTTTGTTTTTCATTTTGATTGAAAGGTCCGTTGGTAGTATTATGAAACCAATCAGCATTGTTTTTATTAGTCAACCCGGTGCTGGAAAACAGAGTATGTGCTCTGTTTTCCATATCAGCACCAGAATATTTATTTTTGGCACCTGTTCTACGACTGGTACTTTTGAGTTAGTAACTATTTTTACATCTTCGCTCTCGGGTGGGTGTTGTCATAAATAAATAGGGTCTCCTCAGGCAGCTGCTTGACTTGTAATAGGCACTGGATTTGCATTTCCCATCACATGTTTATCAATATAATTGCCTGAGGCTAGGAAACGCAAATCGGATGCCTATTTCAAGTCAAGCAGTTGCTTGAGGCTGACCTATTTTTTATGAAAACATTTTTCCCACCCGAGAGCTAAGACCTAAAAATAGTTACTAACTCTAAAGTACCGGTTGTAGAGGCGGTGCTAAAAATAAAAATTTTGTTGCTGATATAGAAAACATAGCACATACTCTGTTTTCCAGCACCAGTTTGATGAATAAAAATGGTGTCATTTGGTTTCACAATACTACCAATGGACCATATTTCAAGTCAAGCAGTTGTGTAGTTCGTAAGTCTTTTCCCTTCTTAGCTCTTGGGTTGGAAAATAGTGTGAAACAATACATGGTAGCCTCATGCAGCTGCCTGACTTGAAATAAGCACCAAATTTTTTAGCCACCATGGGTTTAGAAATCAGCACTATGGAATCAGTAAATTTTTTTTCCGTTAAGCTCTCGGTTGGGAAAAATATGTAAAAAATAAATACATGGCAACCTTACGCAGCTGCCTTTCACAACAACACAAGTTATCAATGTAGTACCGGTGCTGCGATTTATTCCCCATCCATCCACCATCTCAAACTCTGTAAAGCAAAAAAGGTGAGTTCTTTTTCAAAGATTATTTATTATTCTACAAAATTATGTAGCATTACAATAAAAATAAGAATTTCCAGTGTAAATTACAAACTAATTTTACCGAACTTATCCTACAACATACATCAGCGATTTGTCAATAATACTATAAAAAATTAAAGTATTTTCAATTCACTAATTTATGCTATAGTAACAAGAATCATGATTTTCATGTCAATGGTCAAGGTCATACTTTGTTTTGGGCATAATTTCTGAAAATTCTGAACTGGTAATCTATGTTCACTTACGGGGGTGTTCCATTTACACATTCAAGTTCTAATCACATATTTATAATTTTACAATACTCAGTTTCACTTTTGAATCGGAAATTTTGAATTTTGACATTTGCAAGATTCTTGGAGGGACCTAAGTGTAAAAAGTAAAAACTTCACTCGGGGGTCCAAATAGAAATCTAATCGGATGGCCAACAATATGACACCATAATGTCAATCCCAAGCTCGGGTTGAAAAAATGATTCACCTTTCGGCAAAAAAAAGTCACAAGCATACCTCTCCGTTTGGACTTCCTAACTTCTAAGTTATCTAGAGTATGATACTCTAAGACATGTAGTAGCGCTTTACCAAACTCCATGATAACATGACTTTCTTTTGAAAACCTTAAACTAACCCAAGAATACGTAATTTGAAATAATTAGGATAGGAGAAAGATGGTGTAACTTAGATTTGGGCAACCGTGATATTTTAACAAAGTTTTGGTACGAGCATTTCTAAGTCTCCATCTGGCATAATTTCAAAATGCTGGAGCTATTGCATGGTTAATTTAATATTTCTCAATTTTTGCATTTGGAATAAAAAGGACAAAACTTTTCAACTAATTATGTACTTATATTAATTATAGGGAAATAGTAGACAAATAACACATCACCGGTTTAACATTTAACAGAATCGGTGCTATGTTTTTAAAAATAGTCAAAATTTTAAAAACATTGATCTAGTATTGGCGGAAAATTCAAAATTTCTGCAGTTTTGGGCCAAAAATATTTCAGCCCAGAAGTGAATAATAGGCACCGGTTTGTGAATATAAGGACCGGTAAAATAAAAGGGTTCTTATGATTGAATAATAGTCGGGATTAAGCAGCCACTGCTTTAGTTTATTCCTAGCACCGAATATAGCTAGAAAGATCTGGTTTCTATACCGGTACTCTATACTTTGACATTTTTTTCTTGTCCTTCTCTTGGATTATAAATAAAATATACAAGGCAACGTGACGCACCTGCATTTTAAAAATTTGATGACGTTTTTAGACAAGAACAACACATGTTTTTTGACTGGTGCTGTGTACTCATAAACTTTTATTCTGTCCATACTCTCGTGTTCAAGAAATGAAATACCAACGCAGTCTTAGGCAGCTATGTTTCATATCACATGCACCAGTATATCTGATGTGGTACTGGTGCTAAAACTGTTAATATAAAGGGGACCAATTGTCTTCAACACATAACGGTCCCCTTTGTCTTCTCCCTCCACCTTCTTTGACTGTTTTTCCCTATAATCTGCACGTTTTCCACCATTCATTCTGCAAACATCCACCATTTCCTACCTTATTTCTCCATATCCAAGCATTTAAAAACCCTAGAAAACCCCAATTAACATTCGCACACACGAGATTCTCTATTTTCCCACTCGATGACGGCAAAGCCTCAGTGACTAGGTTTCCTGCCGCAATTTGAAGAGGTAAGCCATGATTCCATCATTTTCTTTTTTGACAAAACTAAAAATTTCATCACTTTGATTAAAATTAGTATAAATTCTATGTTTACTTTTGTTGGGGTTGTTTATTGTGCAATGTTAGAGTATGATGTTGTTGTCCATGTGATGTTCAATTGTGTTTCTTATTGGGATGTTGGTGTGTTGTTAGTGCTATGTAATGTTTTAGTGTTTCTAATACAATTGATGATATGTAACTTTTAATGTTTCTAATACAATTGATGTTTTTTTTAATGTAAATGGTTCTTATTCATTCTATACTATTTTTATTTGTAGATGCCCTCTAAAGCAAAAATGACGGCCAGAAAAAGGAAGAGGGGTGGTGGCCCTCCACCTTAACCAAAAAAGGTGTAGGACAAACAAATTAATGCTAAAGGGGAGAAAGAAGAGTTATTACCCATGGTTCCCCTGAAAATATAGTTTGAGGAAGATTGAGCGGATCCAATGGGTGCTCCAGCTGAGGAAATTACAGAAGATGTTCTAGTAAAGGAATTTCAAGAAGAACTAACGGATCAGAGCAAGGACAAGCCCCGTTGGGATCCGAAGAATGATAACCTTACAAAAGCAGGCGGGCGTAATGGGAAGGCTTTCAATAAATTCAAGATTGGCAACTATAATAGGGAATGCGGGATGGCTACGTGCCAATCTGTTATTTTAGCCAAGGAGAAGAACCTCAACCTCATCGTATTCGAGGAAGTTGACGGTCTGTTGGTTTGTACCAAGAATTCGAGTGCCTGGATCGCATATTGCAACTATGCTTTTAGAAGGCGCATTAGATTTGTTACTTGGATACACTGGTCCAATGTGCCAAAAGATGTTAAAGAGGATGCTTGGAAGGACATTAAGGTAATGATAAAATTTACAATACTTAGTTCATCAATGCATACTTGTGAATAAATTACATTATGCTCATGAGCCTGATATTTAATTCTAAGTAATCTTCCATCGAAAATGAGATTTAAGTTCGATACAGAGTTGACTAAAGAACAAATGAAGAGTTTGAGGAGGACTGTGCAGATTAAGGCTAGCAATGCACACCGCAATTGGAAGACCAAGGTAGCAAACAAGTACATCTGGCTACTCCTGGATTGTGAAGTTCCTAAATACAAGACTTGGGAAAAATACAAGTGGATGGATAAGGAGGAGTGGGAGAAATTTGAGGAACACATAAGAACAGATGAAATGCTAGTAAGTACAATTAAGACATTCTATAGAAAAAAATATATCAATATCCTATTGCCATGTATACTGAGATGTTAATAACTAATTAAAATATTTAATTTTTAAAATAAAGGGAAAAAGCAAGTAAGAAATCAAGGGAAAAGAAGTATGTCTACCACACTGGACCACAGGGGAAGATGGAAAGAAAAGAAAATTTGTGGAATCAGATGAAGGAGAAAGAGAGAAAGATGCTAAGGGACCTTGGATACATGGAACAGGAGGTTGAGGACATGGGAAAGGGTTTGAGGACATGGTTGAGGAATGTTTTTTTTCAATAAAAGAAAAATACTAATCTAACTTAGAAGCTCGGGTTGCCTACCGAGAAGCTTCGTATTTTTAAGGTCGTCGGCATGACCCTAATGTTATCCATATGGTGAAAGTTTGAACCCCTTCACCATGAGTATCCAAAAGAGAGGTGGGGGTACAAAACTTTCAAGGGGAAAGTTTTGTTTAGGTGGAAATGGTTTAAAGGGAGTTGGGTGGTTAGGAGGCTTGGGGTAGTCTTTTGGCTCCTCTTTTGTCTCCCTCAAAACTTCCGAAAATGGTAGTTGGTTCACTAGGTGGGGGAAGGGGTGGCGATGCTAATGAATGTAGCACAATCACCTCTTCCTCCATTTTTTTATCCTCAACAACCAACTCCTTATCCCCTTCGAACTCAAAGTCATTTCCCATGGTGACCTCACTCACCGAATCTTCGAGTTCGATTTGGGATGGTGTATTTTTAGAATCACGGGCTTCCATTTAGGCCAACGCTTCTAACATACTCCTCACATGCCCCTCAAAGCCTCAACACTAGAGGAGAGTCGAGTGTCCGGCTCCTCACTAGTAAAGTTGTTCAAGTTTGCTATTGTATTCATGACTTCCTCATGTGTCAAACTTGAACTTCCTTGTTGGGCTTGGTTTTGGGGTATGGTATAAGGTGGTGATGGCCAACTATTTTGCTCATATTGTTGGTTTTCTGGTTCATTATCATACCACCAATCCGGATTACCACTCCATTCCGTATTGTAAAAATTGTGGTATGGATACCATTCCTGAGCTTCATGCCCTTGAAAACCAACATCTCCTACATCTTTGTAGCACTCTTCATAATACCCTAGGTTTTGGAAACCAAGGGTTCCTTCCCGCTCATAGTGCTCTTCTCACAACAAATAGCAAGACTTGGTAGGATGGTCGGAATGACACATCCTACAAAACCTTGCTTGTTGAGCCTCTCTTCTCGTCATGAGTTCCCTCAAGGTGAGACACTCCATTTTTTCTTCTTCAAAAGTCTGAAATCATATTGCAAGGATTCTCGATAAAAATTCACCAAGAACTCAAGCAATACCAACTCCGAACAAAACCAACCACCAAGGAGTGGAAAATAAAAACAACTAGCTAATATGAAACAAAATACACCTAAACACTTAAAAATAAATGCCTCTTCCCCGACAGCGGTGCCAAAATTTGGGAGGTCATCATCGTACCTCTCAAAGTTAATATTTATAAGCCCTAAATGCTTACTATCTACAACTAAGTAGATAGCGGCAAGTCGGGGTCGTCCACGAAGAAGAGGGATCTTCCTAAGCGTTTAGGCACAAAAGGTTGATATTAGGCTAGGAGTAGACATATATACATACATATAAAAGCATGTAAATGGGGGGGGGGGGGTTTGGTTGTTTGGTGGTCCTAAGTTATGAAATTAAAAGGACAAGATAACTAGCAAAGCCAAGTAACTAGGCTAATCATCAAACAAAACTAAGAAAAAGGGGTTTAAAACTACAAAGATAAAGTCTTGGGGGCAATTGATATCCACTTCTAAACCTAATGTAGATCATTGAACCATTCACTCATTCTATCACATTCATTACTTGGCTTAACATTAACATACTTATCTAGCAAGAATCACAACACATCATGCACAAGAAGTTCTAAGTTCATGTTCATAGATTTTCATGCAAAGGAGCTAAGGAATTCGTCACTTTCCTAACACCCGAACACTTCAATCATAAAAACACTTCCTATTCTCAAACAACCCGTGGCATAAATGAAGTGAAACATAGCATCAAGAATACATAAATGCTAAATAATAAAGGCTTCAAGAATGAGTGAAACAATCTATTCACTACTTCAACTACTTGTTGTGAAGATAAATCTTCTATCCTTCTTAGATAGTAGTTTGCAAGAGTGAATTCGACATCTCTTGTCAAACCTCACCAATGACTCCCTTAGGACTAAGAGTATCCCATTGATGGCATTTAGCATGAAGAATCAACAAGCTTGGCAACACTTATACATACTACACCGTATCTAAGCATTTAACCAATTGATGCATTTACACAAGATTAGTCAAGAATGATCGACATTCATAGACATCTCTCATTTGCTACCTAAAACAAACATGACAACGTGTTCAACATCATCACATTCATCTAGCAATTATCAACACACCAACATCATTTAAGAAGCTCTAACTCATGCTCTTGGATTCCACATTAAAAGGGGGGAGAATTAGCTACTTTCTCCCAACCCTAACAAGTAATCATACAAGCAATTCATATACTCAATATTCCAACAACATCAATGCAATTAACAACTCACATTCAAAGCTCAATAAATGCATAATAGCAAAAACACTAAATAGATAGATATGGTTCTTACTACATAGATATGGAAGCTTTAATCCATTGCTCCAAAGATAAACCTAAGCTAGATAATCAAAACCCATAACATAGAACAAAGATCTACAAAGAAATAAGAAGAAATGGAAGAAAATGGTGAAAAACTAGGGTTTTGGAGCCCCCAAGTTGGGGTTAAAGAGTTGGGGAAGAAGGGGATTAAAAGCTATTTATAGTACAAGAAAAAGGGAGTAAAATGCAAGTTGCAGGGCAGTTATCGCGAGTTGCGATGCCTCCATCGCAAGTCGCGACCAGATCAGTAAAATTTTGAGCTCCCATGTCAACATTTCGCAGGTCGCGACACACTCATCGCGAGTTGCGACGGAAAAAAGTCCCGTTTTGTTTTGCTTCCTCCGGGTGAACCGTTGATCCATTTTGGGAGTTCTTGTAGTCGATTTTATAGTACTCAAGAAGAGGAATCCAATGGTACCACTCTTGGAGGCTGATTCCTCTCGGAAAATTCTCAAAACTCTGCTTCAAAACATAGATCATTCTTCACCCTTTGCTTTGCTCTCCTTTCTTCACTTTTTCTTCTACCACTTTGTGAGTGGCCTTCCATCTTCTACCATTCTTTCGAATGGCCTTCACTAAATCACTCCTAAGTGCTCATGAGCAATCTACAAATTAATCTTACAAAAAGGAATCTAGATGCTCATAAGGACCAAAAGTCCATTAGACTAAACATAGGTTACAAAATGAAGGATTTAGATATAAAAACCAAAAATGGTCATCTAAACCCCTTATCATACAAACCTAATAAATCTAGCAATCTTACAACAAAAATATGATAAAAGAGATGTTAAATGCTTTGTAAAATACATGCTTGTGACGTCTCATAAAAAAGATCCCTCGTGCACTTGGAGTCGAACAGGGGAAAAACAAGAATTACACAACCCCGGAAGTGAAGCCCATAATGGACAACATTCTCAGTATATGATTGTGTCATTTTTCTAGTTTTCTATTTCTGGTCAACTATAGTTTTCAATACTAACACAAAAAAATGAACCACAGTTTAAAATGAACAATGAAAAATAGAAGGGAACTCTAGTCTTGGATCTGGGGGAAGACATCCCGATAAGAGCGACAGGAAAGAAGGTTCACCTGGGGCAGTATAGAGGTACTCAATCCTGACTTTTTGCAGCTGTTGTTATCCCCGGATTATCATAAAGCATATGTGGCAGCAGCTCCTCATCCTAGAAGAAGCCTGCCAAAAACCCTCCATTGATCAGCTAGTTCTGAAGGAGATGGTCTTGTACCTCGAGCCATTCGTAAAGAGTACAACTGTAGTTGGGGGTAGATATTCCCGAGGGACTAGCGAACCCAAAGAGCTTCATTGAGAATGAAATTTTTGGTGGTATATCCACCAATTTCAGCGGCTCGGCCCAAGACCCCCCATCGATGAAGAAGCAGACGAGGAGGTAAAAATCCTTTACAACAAAAAAGTTCATAGCATTTGGATTTTTCCAATTCAATTTCTAGCTAACTATTTTAATGACTAACAAAAATCCCATGTCCTTTTTAACTGGACAGTGAGTTGGTCACTCTGTACATCAATGGCATTGAAGGATGGAGGATAAAGGTTGCACAAGCTTGGCTAAAAAATCAAGGCTTGCAGAGCAAGTTCATGGACCATTATCTCGCGTTCGGGTGACCGAGCCTATCTACCATCCTAGAGCTAGGTTTCCATCAGCCAACAACCATTTCAGTGACGTGGGAGACGTTTTGGGGAGTGTGATAGACTGGCCAGTGACTTTGGTCACGTTCGGGGTTGACACTCAAACAAAGGATAATGAGGAGGGCAAACCACAGACAGATGAGTTTTACTGTCTGAATGTGAGCGACAATGAGGTAATAAAATGTAGTAATATGCAACATTTTACATTTACTAATGTTTTTTGGATAAAAATTGAAATTGTTTACATTTCCTGCATAAGTATTCACCCCTAAAAATTCTGGATCAACCAACTCATTCCGTCCCTTGGAGCTACAATTTTTCCATGAGAGACCTCTGAAGCAGACATTTCTTGCTAACAAAAGTCACTTATATTTTATAAGCTTCATTATAAAGTCGCCTAAATTTTTTTCAATTACATAATTTCAGATAGTCAACTAGCGCTAATACAATGCATATCCCTACATGGGGAAGTACATCACATACTACAACGAGCTTCTTAAGAGCATACAACTGTCGGGGTCGGTGGCTTTATTTACTGAGTACAAACCAAGTTTATTTTCAAGAGCACATAAATCAGAATTATTTATGGAATGCTAGGTGGACTTCCAGACCATGCTTCGCAACCTAAGAGGAATGGCATGGCTATCAAACTCAATGACAGATGTCTAGATGAGGTGAGATTTACTTGTTGACAAGTTCTTAATGAATTTGTACACTTATATGTTTTAAATATTAACTATTTTATTTTTCAAGTCCCCAAGTCTTCGAAACAAACAATGGCCACATCCAAGTTGTACGGGAGAATACTCCATGGAAATAAAGGAGGCGGAGGTCGAAGTTCCTGCTGAAGCCATTCTCTCAACCATGCTCGTTGTTGAAGCCCTGGTTTATGTGGTGCCATATATTAAAATTTAAGTGACACTTTATAATATTTCACATCTTTCATAGGCGACTATATTTAAATTCCTGAAATACATTCTTTTGAAAACAACGGCCATTGATACTTAATAATCACCCGTCCTAGTACGGAGGAAGTTTTTACCCTTGACTCGATGACCGGAGGGATAAAGCCAAAAACCATTAATGAAAACAAAATCATTGCTAGATACGTACATTAATTTCACCGGAGTTTATTTGAGCAACTTAAACTATGAGTTCACTAACATTTATAAGTCCAGCATTTCCAGGATTGCATGCAAATGTCAAAGGCAAAAGTTGAAGGTGGAACCCCTACCGGACTACACATGGAGTATCACAAACATTGATGTAAGTCATACAGTCCAAGATTCTCTTCGTATCCACAATTATTCAGTGGTAAGTCATACAATTGCGTTTAACGTGATATTTTCATTACAGTACCGATTGCAATTCAGTGGTTGGGAATGCAGATACTACGTCCTCCTCTTCATGGAAGCGTCTGTGCTCAAGCACACCTCGATAGATATTCTATAGGTTTGTCGACATATTTCAAATTAATCATTTGTTCTTCTTGCTTACTAAATACTTTAATGTATTAACTCATTTGCTTGTTTTCGATACAATAAATTTTTCCCTCTAAACAGGGAGCATACAATGAGAAGGAGATATTATCTGTAGCCAAGAGATGGTGTCAGTTTTGGGTGGACACGCATTCCAAATATTGCAAGACTTCGATGGACAGTGACGAGTTTCTTGAGGTGTAGAAAGTAGAATTCTTGTACTGATATTCCTTGAATTTGTTTGTTGATTGATTTTATTCCTTCACATTCATATTTAGTTATTCATTTGTTCTTTACTCCATTCAAAATTTTATTCTTGTTTGTGAATTGTTGTTGGCTGTTGTGAAATACTTCAATCATCAAAAATAAAAATCAGGATTGCAAAATAAAAATCAAACTAGCACTGGTCTAAATGACCCATACCGGTGCTAGAAAAATGGAAATAAAAATTAAATTAATAGCACTGGTTTCTGACAATACATGCCGGTACTGGAAATTGAAATACTTTTAATCGCCATCCGTAGGGCCAATCAATTTGTGCTACAAGGCGGTTCCCGCATTACTGTTCCAATTTAATTTCGACTTTGTGGTGAGGACATAAAATTTTAATGTGGTTACAAAATTTATACTATCATTGGTATTTCTTTTGAATTTCTAACTTGTAATTGGTAAACTAACTTACAGATTTTGATGTATGTTATTGTTCAAGGTGGATCGATTTGTTGTTTAATTGTTCATTAATATTGATTGTATGTGGGTTTTATATGAGCGTTAAAAATTACCATGACGCTTGTTGTGGATTTGAAGATCAGTGTTGGTACGGTCATGGGGATAATATGATAGATCAAGATTTTCTAGTTTTGACAATACTGGAGAGTCCAATTGTGTATTAACTTCTAAGAATAGTTCTGACATTGAAACTGTCATATACAAACAGCATCAGAATGCAGTTTTGAGTTTTCAATTGTTTATAAGGTTGGTTTAAAAAAGCATCCCACCTAACCACTTCACACTAGTGATGGATGAGGGTATATGCACTGGTATTTTTCCGCATACGCACCGGTATTTTGAGCCTTTTGAATACCGGTGCTTTAGTAGGGCGATCCTGGAATGTTGAACTCCAGCACCGGTTCTACATCACTAGGGGAGGAAACCTAATTATCGGCAGTTTTATCGGACCAGAGAATTCACTTTGAAGGTGATTTGTCTTGTCCTGACTTTCATCATCACCGATTAAAATTGGTTCCTAGTGTTAGAATATGAATTCAATCTAAATCCTTTTCTGTTTTAGATTTTTTATTGGGTAGTTCCAATTCCTTTTAGGGCTAGGATTAGTATAGTTCTATTCCTTTTTTGTTTATGATTATGCAGTTTCAGAGATCTATATAAAGTCTCATTTGGGTCTGTTAGTAAAGTGCCTGAGATTGAAGATATATTTTTTGGTTTAAGAAATCTCCCTTTCGTATCTGTTAATAAAATGTGTTTCCATTTTGTAGACGTAGCAAACACATTGTTAGTGAACCACATAAAATTATGTGTTCTTATTTAATTCATTTTTTTCTTGAGCTACACTTGTCATAACAAACTAGTATCAAATCTTTAGGTTGATCAGAGACTTTGGTTACAAAAATGATGAAGAAGAAAAAGAAGAAATCTTAGCTTGGGTGAACCGCTGATAAATTTGGAGATTTGTTTTGTCGCCTCTGAGGAAATCATGAACCGCTATGTTTGAAAAGTTCAAAAATATGGTTACATGTTATGTCATTTGTTACACAAGGTCTTTCCTAGCCTAGTTGGACTTGTGAAATTTTTTTTGCTTTGTTAGCAAATCATGGCCTGGTTGGATTTGTTAAATTTGTCTGTTGTTACGAGTTCTTTCATGGTTGGGCTTGGTGAAATTTGTTCTGTTTGATAAATCCTTTCCTACTTGGATTTATTCTAATTGGTGGTATATGAGTTTGTAACGTCTTCTTGTCACTTCTCCACGTGCATATATTTTTATCTAGTGCATGTAGAACAACCATCGTCCATCTGACACATTCCCCGTGCATCAGGTACATTTGGCACTACTGTTGGGTTTCTGTTACATCTAGCACAATCAATGTTCAACTGTATCTGGGATATCTATTTGTCTGCATGTGCCTACTTGATGATTCAATTCAAGGGAGGAGATTGTTAGAATTGCATTGAATCTTATTTTAACAATCTCCTCCCTTATTCGATTAAGGTGGAGAGTGATCTTGGTTTACATCATGATCATGCAATTGTGTATTGTGACAGCTTCAACAGAATATGTCTGGCCAAGGTTCAAGTCCATCATGAGAGGATTAATCATATAGATGTAAGATATCATTTCCTAAGAAGTGGGAAAAGGATTAAAGTAATGAAAGTATATACATATGATAATCCTGCTGATATGTTCACCAAACTGGTTCCTCATGGCAAGTTTAAACACTTCCTAGACTTGCTAAATGTTCTGAGCTGTTAATCTGAGCTATTAATCTGGGCCCGGGGGAGCATTCTAGGGTAGGGAGAGTCATGAAACATCTGACAAGTTTTATTACATATGTTATCATCTAATATCTACCATCAGTTATCTGTTTTATGGAAGAGGATTCTAGTCAAGGTGGAGATTGTTAGAAAATAACTTGAATCTGAATCCATTTTTGTTTTGGATTTGTTGATAGGTAATTCCAATTCTAATTAGGACTAGGTTTAGGATAGTCCTATTCCATTCTTGTTTAGGATTCCGTAGTTCGGGAAATCTATATAAACTCTCATCTAGGTCTATTTGTAATGTACCTGAGATTGAAGACATGTGTTTTGATCTAAGAAATCTCCATTTTGTATCTGTTAATATCTTTTCCCATTTTGTGATGAAGCTAACTCATTGTTAGTGAACTAAGTAAAATTCTCCGTGTTCTTCTTTAATTCTTTATTCGTTAGTTGCACTGGTCATAACACCTAGAACCGACTTTAAAATTGCCCAATAGGGGTGGTTGTTTTCTGCCTTTGACCTTCGTGGAGGAACCAATTTCTACCAGTTCCGAGCTCCAAACTGGAGTTCCCAACTCATAACAGGAGTTTCGAGCTCATAACATTATAATCATCCTCAACTGTTGATGGAAAGTTTTGGATTCGGGACTGGGGACAAGTTCCAGACACGTATTCAGTTTCTGGGCTTTGTAATAAGTTCCTGAATCGGGCGTTAAATCTACTACACTACAGTATTTGGATGCATGAAGTGGTTATTTTTGATAATTAGTTCCCAGCTCAGGTCCTGATTCGTGAATTATGTTCCGAGTTTGGAAAAGTAATTTTTTGTCTTTGGAATTTAGCATACTAGAGGCTGTGAAAGTAGTTTCGGACTCGAAAATATGATGGACAAATATTTAAAAAATGCCAATTGCCATATATATAACCCGGCTTAACAAAATCCTCATATAACAATTCCAATTTTTCCAACAATCTCTACACTATGCTTACAAAGCATCAATTCGTAGTGTGCAATAGATATCTCCCAACATCTTCCACAAAATAGATTAAATGATCATCATAACTAGAAAAAATCTATAGAATATGCTAACAAAGCAACAATTTGTAGATAGGAATAGAAATCTTGCAAATTCTATTCCATGAATTTCATGTAATAACACTACACATTTTTTCCCACACGAATCTATACTAAGGTTGGATTTCCTAAAGATAACAATCGGGAGTTCACCAAATGCCTAGCAAAGCAATTTCTTGCAATATTGATATCACCTTGTGAATACGGCTTTAAAGTCCATCCACGCGACGATGATTTCTCGCTTTTTACTGAATACATACTCATTTTTGGAGAATATGTATGTGGAGTTATGAGGATGGACGTCAAATACACACTCATATCTGGTGCTGAAAATATAATAGCATCGTACTGATACAGAAATGACCAACAACTTCAGTTCAAGAGCACTTATGACTTCAGTTATTGCCCGTAAAATAACCAAAGAAAAAGAAGTGGAAGTAAACAATTATAATTTTACTTCAGTTATGAAAAACTGAAGTTATAATTTTCACCCAAAATTATAGTCGGAACCGCACCAACGTTGGGTGGATTTTCAACCAAAGTTAAAAGTTTTACCCAAAACTGTAACCGACATCAGGTGCACCCATCACCGCAACTGATGTGGGTCACACGAGGGCTTGGGATGACCAAAATTATGTCATATTTGGCGAGAAATTAGGATAGTGTAAACAAGTTAATTGATATCTGGTGGTCGGTTTTGGGTAAACAAAACAAGCCAAAGTTCTACCAAATTTGATTGTCAGTTTCTGTCAGAAGCTTTGTAGAACATGAGGCCTACCCGAGGTTGGTTCCTCGATTATGGGTCCCTTGAAAACAAACCGACATGCTACCAATATCGGGTGAAATACAGAACAAATTAATATTTTAAAATTTATATTGAATGCCAGATAGGAACCATCACATTGATTGCACAGTACAAACAAATGCATCACTACAAATATAATTAATATAATTGTTATTCTATTAATAATACACCAGAAATATCTTTCATCCATGGACTATTAGGAACAGGCAAATATTGGTCATGCCAAAAAGTCTCACAAAATGAATTTTACCATTGATACTCTATTTCTAATCTAGAAAAAGTTCCAAAGAGATAATAGGTCTTGGAGAGTATCAATAGGCATTTTAAGAGAATCAAATACACAAAACCATAACCGATAGGTAGTATGTTACTCCGTAGTCGGGTGAATGCACCATCATATACCTCGACCAATGCTCAGTGATTTCTTCCAATTCATTGAGTGTGTAGGGATTCTTGTCTTCTCGGAAGTAATGAATGTTCAAATGACATAATAGATTTATTGTTTGGAATAGAAGTTATTAATTATTAAATATCTGAATTATAGTTTGTATTCATACCACTTGTAGTTGTAAATTGCTATCAACAACATTCATAACAAATTCCCTCATGAAATGCATCCAGTAATATATGCATTCCGAACCACCTCTTTGTTTTTTATGTTGGTAATGATAAATACAGACACCAAAATCAGTGAATGAAAAAAACCTAATGTTAGCCACATTTATATAATGGAATTTGTACCCTTCAAGGATTTCCAATGCATTTATTTGTGGTGGTTGATTAAGGGATATTTTGACACCTTCTTAATAGCACATGCTAGTGTTTAATGTGGTTCTCTATGAAGTGGATCAAACCAGTAGATCGTGCTTGATGGGAAAACAATCACATCTCCCATCCAATGTTCACTACACATAGGGTTGAGGGGAATGAGAAAGGTTAGTACTGTCAAATTTTAAGTAATAGAGAACATGAATTACTTCAAACTAACCGTTCGTACTAAGGGTAATGCACATAAAATTTTGAAAACATAGCATCATACAACACTTATCATAGTATTAATGACTTCCAAACCTCATTTTCAATCTTCCTTGTAGAGAAATGAAAAAAGATAGGATCTTTATAAACACAAACCTAGAATGACATATTCACTAAGAAAGATTCAATCTTTTGCAACCCATATATATTGTTGCACCTCAAAGCAACCAACGATGATAATTTCTTTTACCTTTGATGAAGCAAGGTACACATAATATGAACAAGCTTAAAAACCCAACAAATATTTGAAAATGAGTTACCTTCTTAAAAAAGAACCAATGTTTTGGTTCTTCCCAAAATAGATGAGAGATTTGTTGTAGTTTTGGTTTTGGAAGAATCAAAGGAGGTGAGTGGAGTAGACATTGAGGGAATTTTAGGATTCAGGAATGAAGGGCACCAGTTTCGCATAATAAATGCTCTTTCTAACCTTTTTGGATGTTCAAACAAAAGGGCATAAGGAGAAAAGTCTTGGAAAAAACTCTCTCATTGAATTTCAGAGCAACAGTAGCATTAGTTATATTTGTGCCCAGAATTGCATTCAGTAAACCAACTACATGTTCATCCACTAAATCTTCATAATTCCACAGTTTCATCTCATACCAAAACCAAATTCTGTCCCTGAAGAACATATTCCACACACATACCTAACTTCAAATTCCCATTCCGGATCTCTTTTTGCAGTTCTGTAAGGAAATCTCACAGCCAAACAATTACATAGCCAAGCATCAAACCTCAGCCAATCAAATCCTGCATCACACAAAGAAGATATCACATGGAAATACAAACACAAATACATTCCAACCACTTTTCAAACACGTTTAGAACAGTCGTTGTTCGCCTGTAAGGTGTTAGGGAATCATGGCTAATACAGTTAGGGAAGAGCACTGGTCAAAAGGGTCTCGTGATGGCTCAGAAAACTCAAGGGAAAGAAGAGATGTCTTCTTCGGGGATCAACTTAACCGAGTGACTCAACGTCCACCCATAAGGGAAGTTATTTTTACACCAGAAGAAGAGGAATACCAAAGGAGACAGAGCCTACTCGAGGATTGTCTAGTAGGGTATTTTCTCGACTATCGTCACTTTGCCCTAACTAGAATGCAGCTCCTCATATCAAACTACTGGGGAGAAGGTGTACATGTCATTGCAAAGAATGGGAAATTCTATGTTATACAATTTCAACAGAGATCCAAGCTCCTAGCAGTACTTTACAATGGTCCTGTCAGTATCGCTGGTGGTCTATTGGCTTTGAACAAACTAGTCCCTGAAATGGCTCTGTCCCATATGACAGTCACCAAAGTACTAATATGGATATGCATTTATGGTCTCACAATGGAATATTTCTGAAGGAGTACCATACAAAAGTTTCCTTCGGTTGTTTGAGATACTGAAGAAGTGGATTTTGGAGGAAGGTTGCTACAATATACTGAGTATGTAAGCGTCCGGGTGTGGACGTTAGTCCAAAAACCACTGGTTTTCGGATTCTGGTTAAAATTGCGAGGGGGTGAAATGGTTTGAATAACTATTGGTTTTGAAAGAGTTCACAAAATGTGCCGACGTTGTGGAGCTTTAGGTCATACCTATCCATGGTGACATTGGCAAAATGTGGATGCTCTTGAACGGCATATTGATGAAAGATTTTCTACCTTCGGGTCGGAACTACAGTTGGAGATTTATAGAGACCTTTAGGAGGAGCTCCACCCACCCGCTGTTCGGGTTCATAGGCACATTCCGACAAGAAGGTTCACCAGGTTTCCCCCAAGCTATTTCTATACAAATGAACACAAGTTTCAGCATATGCCGGACGAAGCTTTTCTGGATGGGTTTAAGTATGAAGAAGAAATTTATCCTACACCACAAGAACTGAGGGAGGCGGAGGAGTACAATCCAAAAAAATTTCAAACGTTAAACCTAGCGGAGGATGACATAGGCGAAGACCCAGGGGATGATCCGGAAGAAGAACCCGAGGAGCTAACCCCGGAGGATGTTGTTCAAAGGTATGCAGTTAATCAAATTTACCTTCAAGGACTTACAGAAGCACGCGAGAAGATTATCAATCTCCCAGAAGTACCAGATTTCTGGGAAGAAGTTGATCATGTGCTCCCTTCACAGAATCCAAATTCCAACAAGGAAATGCAGGAGATCAACCCAACACCAGTCCCTCAACAAATCTATCAGCAACAACAGCCAAATACAGACAGTTTGTTGATCCATACAAGACATGAGGAGGGTGAAGACGGTGATATCGTAACTGAAGAATACATGATCACCGGTGGGAGAAGATATATTCTCGATGCCACATGTGCGGAAAAGTGTCATCAAGCCAACAAGGTGGAGTTCAAAAAATTCACCTTGTCAGATGGAACAGTAACTGAACCTTTTTTCACCAACGGGGCATTTTCAGAAAATCAAAGTTTTGGTGTTGACTCTGACCAAATCAGTGATGGGCTAAATTTTGATATGGATCTTACCATCAATTTTGGTGATCTAGGTGATGAGACGGATGTCGTCATGAGTATCCAGAGCTCATTCAAAGATAGTATACCTATCACATTCAATTCTGAGGAAAGGGGAACAGTGACTGAGCTAGGAAAAGGGAAGTTAAAGATGGTTAAACAAATCAAGAGAGCAGGAAGATGCAGGGTGCAATGAAGTTGCAATACTGGGGTTCAAATTAATGAACCCAGTAGCACATCACCTCTACAAGACCTAAGTTCAGACTTTGAGCCAGAGCCAGAGAATTTAGATAACAAAGAGTCACAGCTTAGACACAGTGGAGAATCAAGTGGATCCAGAATGCAGCCACACCTACACTTAGAGGATGATGATAGGGGATGTATGGTTGGCAGGAAAAGGTGTGCGGAGTTAAGTAGACAAGATGGAAGGAAAAATTTGGATATGAAAGGAGATGTGACAGAACAAGGAAAACAAATAGACTTCGAAGGGGGAAGCAGTGACAATTTATTGCTAGCAGGTGGAGTTTTTATTCAAACAGATATAGATAGCTCTTCACCCATGCATAGGGACCCAGGTATTTTAAAAAAATTTCATTACATGCACTACTGGGTCAACAGAACTTTTAGGCATACACACCAGGCCACAGTAAACAGCTTAACAATGCCATTATAACCCATCCCTTCACCCTATTCTAAACAAGACAATCCTGCCACCACCATCACCAAAGGCCCAACCAAAAAAATATGCCAATCTTTCTCAGCCTACAAAAACAGTCCACAATCCCACAAACGATCATACCAACGAAAGAAATAGCCTAACAAAAGAATCTATTGTACCTGGCATGACCCGAAATAGCTCAATTGTGATATCAATAAGGGATAACAGTGATCGTTCTGAACCTGGAGGCGGCGGAGATTGTTCAGTCGGCACTGGTGGAGGTGGCAATGGCGACGGCGGTCGAAGTAGACGTGGAGATGCCGGAGATGCCAAACAACAAATTGAACGAGTGAATTTTGAGGCCATGTTTCATCAGATCGGGGAATCTCAAAATGATTGTTAGGATGCAAGTGATAGTTCCAACAGAGACTGCGTACCTACGGTGGAAGATACATCGATCTTCGATCCGACACCACTGGCTGTATAGACCATCGTGAGGTCAAGCCTAAGGCGAGGCGAGTCTCCGGTACGGTATGGTGAGGAAGAAAACTTGGATCCGGGAGAGAGTGAGGTGAGATCGATCTTCAATGGGGAGGGAGGGGAGTGGAAAATCTGGCCGAGCTTGGAGACCATACTTGTCGGGTCAATTTTTCCCCTTTTGGAAACTAAGAAATAGACCATATAGTTGTTGAGAAATTCATCCAGGAGGAGAATCAATCTAATATTTTGTGGGGGTATGATCCACAACAAGGAAATGCAGATGGTATATCAATCATGGTTTTGGGCCAGCAACAACTTACACATGCTGGCCCAAATGAGCCCAATATTCTCCTACATGATGCCCGTTGGAAAAGGAAGTTTTGAACAGGTATCAACAGTCCAGGCAGAAGAGGGGTAGTCAGTCTTTCAACATCTACATCAACAACTGATACCAGATCCCTCTTCCAAATTAATATGGACAGAGTAAGGAAGCTGAAAATTAGGGATGATGAGGTACAAGGGCAGGTGGGGTCTAGTCGTGTTGCAAATATTTGGCCAAATTCTATCGCAAGTCATATTGTGGACCAAACAGTGAATATGGACTTGGGTCGAATCAATACACAAAGAAAGGCAATTTTATGGGCAATGACAGAATACATGCCAGTGGCGGAAGTTTTGGGTGGCAAGCGGAAGAGACTCCTTGAGAAGGAGATGGGAGACATTACCTTTAACAAGAGAAGATCTACGGAGGAGCATGAAGAGGAGCTTCTGAATCGATCGCTTGTTGAGTTCCCAGAGTTTGACTTATCACTTGGAGAGGAGCAGGGCAGGCAAGTTATAGTCACATTAAGAATCTTCGATTCAGTAATACAAACAGTGTTGACAGAGGAGGGAGAAGAAAGCTGCGGTATTTCGGTGGTTGGTCCAGAACAACCACCCAGAGGTACATGAATCTACTCTCTTGGAACTGCAGGGGACTGTCGCATTCTCTGACAGTACATTTCTTAAACAATTCCATCAATCAGTATAAGTCTAATATTGTGTTTTTAATGGAAACTAAGTGTGAGTATAGGAAAGTTAGGAAGTGGCTAGGTAGTACTTATTTCACTAGTTGGGAAGTGGTAGATTCAGTAGGTTTAAGTGGAGGTCTCTGTGTAGCCTGGTCGCCAGAGATCCTTGTATCGGTAGTAAAAAGCTGCCAAAATTTTGTATGTTGTAAAATCACTACCGCCAACAGCGAGGAATGGATGTTGATCCTTGTGTATGGGCATCCAGACCGACCACAAACAAAACAAGTGTGCGATTTCCTACATGTGGTCCTACAGGGCACTCAACTACCGGTTCTAATCAAAGGTGATTTTAATCAAGTCTTAGATATGGAAGACAAATATGGTGGTAGACCGGTCCAAAAACAGGAGACAAAGGAACTCAATGGCCTTCTGAAGGAGGCTAACTTACGTGAACTCATGCACAAGGGACAATGGTATACTTTGTCCAATGGTAGAGGAGGTTATGACCTGATTCTGGAACAACTAGATAGAGCATTTGCTAATGAGGATGCCACTATATCAAGATTATAGCCTAACAAACCATACAATCATCAGGTCGGACCATGGGGCACTCACCATCAATACACATCACAGTGTTAGGTCACCAGACAAACACAATGCAAGGAAGTTTGAGTCCTTCTGGGTAAGATTTGACCAGACAAAGGAATTGGTGAAATGAGTATGGATGCCCGTTCATCGTACGAGAATCCAACATACTGGTATCCAACCACGATATATATCCAATGATCATGTAGCCAACACCACAACATGTTTCAATCAGAAGTTGCGGGAAACTACAACTAGATTGCACAATTGGGCTAAAGAGAGTGTTGGTAAGACGGAGTCCAAAATCAAAAGGGTGAAACAACAACTTGGTGCAATGCAAAGACAGAAGGATGCAGATGGTATGCGCAACAAGACTGTAGAATTGGAGGGACTCCTCACTATGAAGAATGATTACTGGAAGCAGAGAGCAAAGTCACTATGGCTTAAAGAAGGAGATAAGAATACAAAAGTCTTTCATCAATGGGTGCAAAAAAGGAAAGGGAGAAATTACATAACCCAACTCAAGGATGAAGCAGGAGCCTGGATTTCAATACAAGAAGACATTGATCAGCTAGTGTATGATCATGTGAGCTCTGTTTATCTCTCTCACTCTGTGATGCCAGATGATGCTTTTGGCCAATCGACTATGTAGGATATCCTAAACGTAATGACCAAAGGGGTTAATCATAGTGAACAGATGGCAGTGGAGGAACCAGTATCCACATAGGAAATAAAATCAGCCAGCTTTCAAATGGGCAAATGGAAAGCACCAGGGCCAGATGGCCTACCACCTGGGTTTTATCAACATTATTAGTCTGAAGTAGGGGAGGAGGTAACAACTGTGATTCAGAGGTTTTTCTCTACATCCTCTATGCCAACAGAGTGGAATCACACTACTTTGGTCCTTATCCCAAAAAACAGATGTCCAAAGGAACCTGCAGACTTAAGGCCAATAAGCCTATGCAATGTCATATACAAAATCATTGCGAAGATCCTTGCAAACAGAATAAAAAAAGTCATGGGTTTCCTCATCTCTGGAAACCAATCGGCTTTTGTTCAAGGAAGATTCATTGTTGAAAATTCACTTATAGCGCATGAAATCATTGAATTCATACGTAAGAAGAAGTCAGGAAAACAACAAATTGCAGCAATAGACATGAGCAAGGCCTATGATCGGGTGTCATGGACATTTTTGGAGAAAATGATGGAACATATGGGCTTTCCTCGGAAATGGATTGGGTGGATTATGGCATGTGTCACTACTGTCTCCTACTCCATTAAGCTTAATGGAAGGATCTCACAGACTTTCCAACCAAAACAGGGTCTCAGGCAAGGTTGCCCTCTCTCACCATTTCTATTCATAATTTTTCAGGAAGCATTTTCATCCATGAGAGCATCACAGGGCTTCCAAAGTGTCTGTCCAGGGGTTAAAATTGGAAGATCAGTCCTACCTGTCTCACATTTGATGTTTGCAGATGATTGTATTCTCTTCTTCAATATTTCGGAAACAGGTTCAACAAAACTCGCACAAACACTGAATCTCTTTGCAGCCTACTCGGGCCAAAGAATAAACTTCCAGAAGTCTGCACTCCTAGTCAGCCCAAAAACACAACCAACGACAAAGGAGCGACTTAGTAAGACTTTCAGAATCTTTACTGACCTACTAAAGGAAAAATTCCTTGGCCATGATATGGATTTCAATGGTCCCAAAGTGGGAATGTTCAGCATGTTAATCCAAAGAGTAAAGGCAAAAACTTCCATTTGGAAAACTGGAGATATATCAGTCATGGGAAGGATTACCCTCACCAAACACGTACTGGCTTCAACAACCTAGTACACTCTTAGTACCTTCTGTATACCGTCTACGGTTGCTAAGAAAATCGATAGTCACCTTGCACGACTCATTTGGGCAGGGGACATTGATGGGAGAGGAATACACTAGATGTCGTGGAAATCAATGTGCCAATCTAAGTGGTGGGAAGGACTGGGGATGAGATCCACACGACAGATGAACCAGGCCTTGTTAGGAAAGCTGGCATGTAAGCTGACTACAGACAAACAATCTTTTTTCTCAAGATTTTTCCTCAGCAAATACTGCAGTAAAGAATATTTTAACTAGGTCAAAATCAAACAAGGATCATCGTGGGGTTGGAGAGGCATAATGTGGGGAAGAGACCTTATCAGGAGCGGGTTAAAATGGCAAGTGGTTAATGGGCAAGATATTAACATCCAGGAGGAGTGGATTCTAATCATAGAAACCCAGTCAGGTATGAAACACAACTTCTTCCTCAACTTGGCTTCAAGGTGAGTGACATGATCGATAGCAATAAGCAGTGGCGTAAGCCTCTATTGGGACTCTTTGTTAGCCAAGATATAGTCAACCGCATTGCGGGAATATATATTCCATACACCCCACTAGGTTTGAAGGATTTCCAATTATGAGACAAGGACTGTCTAGGGAATTACACGGTCAAGAGTGGCTGCCATGAAGCATGCAACTTGGCAAACACCCAAAGCCCATCATCCTCCAACTTCCAATTAGACGCGCATGAACATCAACACCTTTGGAAGACACTTTGGCATTTGAACATACCAGAGAAAGTTAAGTTCCTTGTACGGAGACTGGTACGAAATGCAGCACCAACAGGCCCGGCACTAAGAAAGAGAAACATGGAGGTATCATCATATTGCCAAATGTGCCATAAACATGTGGAAACATCGTCTCATATGATCCTCGAATGCAACATCGCAAGAAAGGTTTGGAAAACATCCAGACTTGGGTTTGATTTTGGTCAAGGATCTCCTATGCAAATGGAATCGTGGCTTCGACAATGGTTCAAAATGGCGCCTGAAAAGGATGATATAAATCTAACGTGTATCATTATATGGTCGATTTGGTGTGTAAGGAATAAGGCTACAATTGAACATCAAGCGCCTTTGGTGGACATGACTCTAGCAATTATCAAGGAAACCTTTGAGGGTGCCATGGTCGGAAATCAGTCAAGACAGAGAGTTCTTACAAATCCGAACTCTTCCCAAATGGCACTAGAACATATAACGACCCAGACACAATCAGAAATACCAAAAGCGGAACAAGTGGGAGATATTAGACTAATATGGTACGCAGAGGATAATCACATGAATCAGGTATATGAAGATTGGATGTGCATCAACACAGATGTGGTATTTCAGAAACAGAATGGCAAGGCCGTTGCGGTTTGGTGCACGGTATAGGGTTCAACAAGTGCTAGCTTCCATGGTTATCGTTTAATACAGGGGACAACACCGACTCAAGCGGAGATCATAGCCATACACGAAGCAATGACACATGCTAGCATTATGGGTGCCACTAGTATCTGTATCCGTACAGACTGAGAATTGGTCCTCAACCATACCAGCAACTTCCCGTCAGTCCCACCTGGTCTCAAAGGTTTAATTAGGAACATCGGAATGTTAGCTTTGATTTTCCATAATGTTCATGTCATGAAAGTGCATAGATCTGGAGTAATGAATGCTCATAGTCTTGCACAAGTTGCAATCAGGGGGGATGTTGGTAATATAATATCACGTTTATTCACAAAAAAAAAAAACCTTTTTGGATCATTTCTATTAAGACATTTTGATATGAGCCTCCGTATTCCCATTGCCATCACCGACTCTACCGATATCGTGTGGTTTTGGGCCACATGAGACCACAAACCAACGTCAAGTGCGGTTTCAAGTGAGACAAAACTAAAAGAGATTTGACTTTTCTATCTGGATCTTAATCCGGCATGTTTCACATGGTAAACTCTTCACTACCATTCCATTAGTTACTACAAAAAAACATTGACTTCAAACAATCAGAGGTTAATGATCAACCCTACATTATCTTTCCATATACGAATATAACAAAAAATGTTTAAACACTCGTAACTACCAGTCAACGTCAGCTTATTTTACTCTACGTACACACTCCTTTATAAGTTTGACGTTATTTAATTAATTATGAAACCTTGCGCCACTCTCAATAAATAATAAATAATAGAAGAACTTTCCTTTGAGAAAGATTACTCTCTATCAATACTAAAAAAATGAGTTTGACCTTCCGTCTTGAGCGGTCAACATTGGCTTTTCTCTTTAATATCACTTGAAAATTGAATATGAATTTTTGTAAACAACGGTTAACCCTCAATTACCTTTCTATATATGTACATAAGAAAAAATATTTGACTACTCGTAACTAGCGATCAACCTCTGCTTAATTGAGTCTACATATATACTTCATTATAGGTTTGATCTTATCCAAAAAGTTGTCAAACCTCGAGCCACAATCAATGAACATTAAAGAATATGATGAAATTTCCTTAATGAAACATTATACTATATATGAATACTAAGAAAATGAGTTTGACATTCCGAGTGATCAACATTGGCATTACTCTTTAATAGCACTTGAAAATATAACTTGACTTTACGTAAGAAACAACTGACCCTCAATTACCCTTCTATATATGTACATAAGAGAAAATGTTTGACTACTTGTAACTAGCGGTCAACGTCTACTTAATTTACTCTACGTATACACTTCGCAACTGGGCCGTTGATGGCCAAATTGCAGTACTGAATCTCAATTAGTTGTACACACTAACATTAATCATGTAAAATTATACTCATTGAATTCAAATTACAATGATAATAAAGACATAAGATATATGAGTCTAAGAATCTCACTAATTGTGCCTTATGCCTTATAATTACATGATGGGAGGTCGTCGTCGTACCTCTGAAAGTTAAATTTATAATGTCTTTGAAGTTAATGTCTTTGAAGTTGCCTGGCCAAGGGTGAGAATTAACACATGGGGTGGAGATTCTCTCTTTTGGATCGTAACTTCAACTAGATTACGCTGACCTTGTAAAGCTATTTAATATATCCTTAGTCATAAATAGTCTAGAACTTTTGGAGGCAACTATGTTGCCTCAACGCTTAGGGAACTTACTTCACTGGATGTACTATCAGTTGATCTTGCTCTAAGGCCTGGGGAACCTTAATATATATTTCCCTCACCCTCGGGTGCTTTCATTCAAAAAAAAGTTAAATTTATAAGCCCTAAATGCTTCCTATCTACAACTAAGTAGATAATGGCAAGTCGGGGTTATCCACGAAGAAGAGGAATTTTCTTAAGCGTTTAAACATACATAGTTGATATTATGCAAGAAGTAAATATATATATATATATATAGATATATAAACACAAGTAAAAAAGGGGGGGGGGGTTTGGTTGGTTTTGGTCTGGAGTTATGAAATTAAAAGACAAGATAACTAGCAAAGTTAAATAACCATGGTAATCATGCAACAACTAAAAAAAGAGATAAAAACTACAAAAAGCAAAGACTTGGGGGAAATTAATATCTACTTCCAAACCTCATGTACATCATTGAATTATTCACTCATTCTATCACATTTGATACCTATGGGGAATGCTAAAACATCCCAATTGAAGATCAACATTCATTTCTTCTTAATAGTAATTGACAAAGACAAACAACGACCATTTACAAACCTCATTGATAATCACTTTAGGCAAACCACACCATAAAGGTATTTCATCAATGGCATTATACATGAAGAACCATAGATTTGATAACAACAATCCTTCTACCAAATACTTAGCCATTTAACCAAACATAGCATTCATTAGGCTAAACCTAGAACAAACCACATTCAAGATTCAACCTTGCATTGCACCTATAGGATAAACATGAGAACAATCCATATGTACATATTTATCTAGCAAGAGTTACAACACATTATGCACAAGAAGTTCTAATTCCATGTTCTTGGATTCTCATGTCAAAGAGCTAAGAAATTTGCAACTTTTCTAACACCCTAACAATTCAATCATACAAACACTTCATATACTCAAACAACCCATAGCATAAATGAAGTAAAACATCACATTAAAACACATGAATGCTAAATAAAAAATATTTCAAGAAAGAGTGAAATAAAGGTTCTTACAACATAGATATGTACACTTCAATAAATTTCTCCCAAGTACAAACTAACTTAGATAATGAAAAGATATAATTAATCCTACAAAAACTAAGAAAAGAAAGAAGAAAACTAGGGTTTGAAACCCAAAACATTGCAAGAGAAGAAGAGAGGAAAGAGGAAAAGGATAAGGTGAGTATTTATAGTAAAAAAAAGCAAGAAAGAAGTCTAGCCACTCGTAGTTTGCCCTGGGCGAACAATAGTTTGCGTTGGGAGAACAAAAGTTCGCCCGGGGCGAACTTTGCCAATTCCAGCATCTCTGTTTTTTTTCTTCTTCATATGTCAATTTCTCCTCTTCATTAATTTTTCCTTCAATTGCTCAAGTCTTCAAAAGCTCAAATGAAAGTGTTCAGATCTTCAAGGGTAATCTTCAAAGTCTTCAAACAAACTGCCTTGTCACACAAAATTATCTAGAAAAGTAATAAAAGCGTGAAAGTCACTCTTAACTCTCCTAAGAGAATTTCAAGGCAAAATGCCACATCTAGAACACAAAAGTGTACAAAATTAAGCTCAAAATGTCCTAAAATAACCATATGAAATGGGCACATCAAACCTTCCTGCACTTAAACCTTATTCGCCCTCGAGTAAGAAAAGATCCAAGCACACAAAGGAATTCATATGTCCACATCCTAAACTAATATTCCCCCAAATCAAAGCCTCACAAAAACTCTCAATATTATATGTCCCAAAATCAATGCTCAAATGAGAATTTTTCACACACAACCCCAATTCCCAAATTTAACCAAACATAACACTTATCAATTCACTACTACCCATAGAAACATATCCAAGTCCCGAATCGATAATCCCAAGGTCCAATGGCACAAAATGAAGTTAAAACCATATGATAGGTTCAAACACATACTTCACTCTATACCAACATATCAACAAAAATGAAGTATAAAAGAATCAAGAATTTCATAACCATACTTTGTTTTTCAACCCGCTAAGTTACCACTTCCAAAAACTACTATAATGTTAGGCTACCCGATTCATCCATATGTCGACCGCAACCTTATGACTCCAACGCCGGCAAATGCGTAGAAAAGTAACAAATTTATCTTTTTCTTTTATTTTCTCTCTTTCTCTCATTTTGCCTAAGAGCCCCTTCGGGTTTTCATCCTAGCCACACATCATGTTTCTTTTGGCTCACATCTCGCCCAAATTTAGTCTCTCATTTTTACCTAGGCTGGCCTTTCAGGTTTTTGACCAATCCGGGACCCCAATGTTGCCTAAGTTTCCCTATCGGGTTTTCAACTTAGCGGGTTTTCTTTTTATATATTTTTTCTTTTTCATTTTTCTATATTTTTTTCAAAATTTTCAAAATTTCAATTTTTTCTTCCTTTTTCTCATGTTTTTCCGATGAAAAGTAGCAGAAAGCATTACAAATCAAGCTTGCATGCATGTGAGTCCTCTAACCCCTCCCTGCACTTAAAACATTACATTGCCCTCAATGTAAGCATGCAAGGCAAGAACAATAAAACTCAAGGTAAGAGGAAGTGTGACTCCTATTTCTCTGCGTAGTCACCGTTGATACGGCATAATCCCATGTATTTGTGTGGGATCGGTTCCGAAATTGGTTTCGAAGCCAAAGGGGGTGCAAGAGTGCCATAGAAGAACTCACCCCTCGAGAAACACGTCATCTCTTTGGCGCCGTTTGATCAAGACTAACACCATAGAGAATAACATCAAACTCACAAGTACATAGGGATTTGTAATACTAGGTTTTGAATCAAAAGTTAATAACTATAATATTTTCAAAGAACAACCAATGCCTCATGCAATCACCACTGTGAAATTATTTAACGAAAATATCTAACATATATCGACAATCATCCAAGCATCATTATAGAATATAGAGATCAAGATCACAATGATGTAGTCGGCACACTACAATCAACAAGGGTACTATAAAGATGTAAGAATATTCATGTCTATATATGTAAGATAGTGGAGAAATGAGTGGAGATGTGGTGGTTCTTTGGAGTATTTGTTGGAGAGGAAGGAAGTTATGAGAAGAAAAATGGATATTGACCGTTTTTAATCTGCTCTGGTCAGCCTCCACAACGGACGAATAGAAGTTCGACCATGGTGAACATATGTTTGCCCCTTGTGAATTGGATGGACTCGGAGATCAAATATTTTCCAAACTTCCTAATTTCTTTGCCCAGGGCGAATAGATTTTTGCAACGGGTGAACATATGTTTGCCCCTCGCGAATTAGATGGACTGGGAGATCAACTTTTGCCAAAATTCCTGATTTCTTTGCCCAGGGTAAAGAAACGTTCCCCCAGGGTAAATAGATGTTTGCCCAGGGTGAATAGAAGTTTGCACAAGGTGAATAGATGTTCGCCTCTCGTGAATTATAGGTCTTCTCAACACTTAGAAAAATTTTGAAGTTACCAAATGTCCAAGCTTTTTTTTCTCCATTTCTTCAAGCTTTTCTCCCTTCATCAATCCAACATAACCTCAGATTGATACAAAATCAAGGAAGATATACATTGTGAAACGAACAAGATAAAATAAAAAAACATAATCAACAAAAACCAAAATAAAAGCCAAATTTATTTATGTCGTCGGCACAACTTAGCTCGTATGTTTGAGGTCGTTGGCACGACCCTAATGTTATCCATATGGTGAAGGCTTGATATCCTTCACCATGAACATTAAAAGATAGAGAGGTGGGGCTAGAAAACGTTCAAGAGGAAAGTTTTGTGGAGATGGAGATGGTTTAAAGGGAGTTGGGTGGTTAGGAAGCTCGGGATTGTCTTTTGGCTCCTCTCTTATCTCCCTCAAAACTTCCAAAAATAGTGGAGTTGGCATATTAGGTAGGGGTAGGGGTGACGATGTTAATGAATGTTGCACATCCCCCTTCCTTCATTTTTTATCCTCAACAACCAACTTCCCATCCCCTTCGAACTCAAGCTCATTTCCCATGGTGACCTCACCCAATACCAATATATTGGCATTGGGTGAAGTATGTGTTTAAACCCCCTCTATGGTTTTGACTTCATTTTGTGTCATTGTATTTTGGTTGATATATTGGTATGAAGTGAAGTATGTGCTTGAACCTTTCCTATGGTTTAACCTTCATTTTATATCATTGGAGTTTGGGATTATCAATTCGGGACTTTGAAACATTTTTATGGGTAATGAATTGATAAGTGGTAGGTTTGGTTAGATTTAGGAATTGGGGTTGTGTGTGTGAAAAATTCTCATTTGAACTTTGATTTTGGGATTTATGATATTGAGAGTTTTTGTGAGGTTTTTATTGGGGGAATATTAGTTCAGGATATGGACATATGAATTCCTTTGTGTGCTTAAATCTTTTCTTACTTGAGGGCGAGTAAGGTTTAAGTGCGGGGAGGTTTGAGGTGCCCATTTTATACTGTTGTATTAGGACTTTTAGGATTCACTTTTTTACACTTTTGTGCTCTAAATGTGACATTTTGCCTTGAAGTTCTCTAAGGAGGGTTAAAAATGACTTTTACGCTTTTATTACTTTTCTAGAGAACTTTGTGTGACAACGTAATTTGTTTGAAGACTTTGAAGAATACCTTTGAAGATTTGAGGATTTTAAACATCGGATTTTAAACGTCGGATTTTAAACCACCGGTTATTAGGTTCAAGCTGAAAATATCGTTCGTTCTAGGACAAATAATGGTGAGGAACCAATGTGACCTACACAAGTTAATATTCTAGGAATCAGTGTTCATTTTCTTAATTTAAACATTAGGAAAATGTTTCACACTTCATGAGGTAGGGTAGCAAGTAAATGTCACCTTTAGATGCATTCATCCTTTTCCAGACTAGGTTAAGCCGATTTTTGATATCATCATCTTCAAAACCGATGTCACTCTTTCCTGTGTTCGCGACACATAATTAGATTTTGCCCATGTTGGTGTCCTTTTATTTTTTCTGTACGTGTTTGTAAGAGTAATAGTAAATTTATGTCTTAAATTTTATGTGAAATTTTAATTTGAAATTTTCAAATTTGAAGCTTACCTTATCCACAAATTCATCTGAGCGTTCGAGATCCATGTCATACCATGGCAATTTCCAAGCTTGCATCCGAACTTCAGTATTTTTTCGATATCCAGACACATCTTGTAAGGTCTGGTATATGTGGATACCTCAAAGATATTGAAATACGCAACCCTCTCCTCTGCGTTCAATTTTTTCTCCACCTCATTGCAATGTTTGATGAATGCCTTCATCATTGGATACCCGGTTAATTTGCGTCTGTTTACAATCTCTATGTGCATAGTGTAAATAGAATGAACTAAGTATAAGGAAGGTGTGAACTAAGTGCATTTATGATGTAAAGGTATGTTGTTACACGTGACAGGAAAACAATGTCTCTTTGCAATATATCAATGAACTTTGGGTATATCCACATACTAAATTATTTGTATTTTAGTATTTTAATTGAATTACCATATTTTTGCCAGGGACCTCTAGGAATTCTCATTCATTGTCCGAGGAAGCCTTTGCAGGCACGTCCAGCTACTTTTCCTATGCGGGGTCCTCTTCCTTTTTGGCGTCCTCTTCCTTTCCGGGAACCTCATCTTTATCGACCAAAGCCATTGGCCAATCTACCACATGCCTAATAGCCTCTCCAAGATCAATGAATTTGTGGTTGGTGGAAGGTAATCCTGCCTTTTTAAAGAAGACTCGCTCACACACTCGGACATGAGCAACTCCATTTCTTGAAGTATGGTCGTGGAGGGCTTTTTGGAGTAACCCTTTTTCCACCATGGTCCTTGTCCCATCAATTTTCTTGACGAACAAAGAATCCTTCTACCCATTCTTTCATGCAATGTAGAGGAAGAGTTGTTAGAAAACAAAACATTAATTGGATAGAAATAACAAGGATCACATATGTTAAATGGAATTCAAATATAATTTCTTACCTCCTCATCATCCTCCTCATCATCCTCCTCATCATCCTCCTCATCGCTAGGATCACCCTCAGACTTGGTTTATGTCGTGCTAACCTGTCCTAATGCCTTCTCAATGAATGACTTCGGAGCATCGAGGCCCGTAGGAATTTGAACTCCTTCAGTAGCTGTGATCCCCTTGACTAGCTGGTCAAGGTATGCCACCATCGCCTTCACCACAGGTTGTTGAGTGAGTTCTGTCTTGAGAATTTTTGGCTTGGGGGATGATCTGCTACCGCATTTGCTTCGACTTTAGGTTAGAAGGGTCATACCGACATTTTTTTGGGAGGTTTGTATGTGTACCCATGTACCTCTCCCGATGATCCACCACATCGGTCACCTTTATAAAGATGTCATCCCCAAGTTCCAGGACTGATGTGCTCCTAGCAGCCTCCTCGTTCATCCTTATTTGTGATTACGGGAAAGTTACATACATTACAATGAATGGCTAAAACTATGATTAAGTAAAAAAATGCTTACGATATCACCAGCAACGACCCTGTCCTTTGGGTCACTATATTTTGTCTTATCCCTCTGCTTGTTGGACTCAAGGTAGACCAATGACCAGTTGACATTGAAACTCATTTTACTCAGCTCCTGCTCAATCTCCTCCTCTGTGAAGCCCTTAACATCAAGTTTAACTCTCTCTTTTTCATCGACGATCTTTGCCCGAGTCGCCCTGTAACCGCTCCTACCAGTCCGATTGGTGTATTTCTCTTGCTTT
Source organism: Rubia yunnanensis (assembly GCA_037428765.1). NCBI lineage: Eukaryota > Viridiplantae > Streptophyta > Magnoliopsida > Gentianales > Rubiaceae > Rubia > Rubia yunnanensis. Next base: position 46,245,752 of record CM075061.1, on the reverse strand, counting down.
GATTGGCTGCTAGCTCTGTCATGTATTTTCTATCCAAATCACAATAATTAAAGTGTTATGTGAACCACAATATAAGTAAAAATAGTATTCAGAAAATAATGCCTCAAACTCTGGAGTCATTCTCATTTTGAAGAACTGGTTCCACTCCTCCTCTTCAATCCACTTGTATTTTTCCCATGGTTTGTGTTGGGATTTGTTTGTGCCGACAGGCAGCTTATTGATGTATATCTTTGAAATCTTGGACTTCTAATTGCTGTGTGCATTGTCGACAGCTACATATACCACGCCTTTCAATTTTTGTAGCTAGTTTGCAATCATTTTTGGCTTGAACTCGAAGCTTGTCTGCATTGAATTTACCAATAAATTTCATAAGCTATCAATTGTCGATAAAATTTTGTATCCAATGGTTGTTACAAAAACTATTTGAAATTATAATAAATTAGGTACAAATGGATCTTACCAAGATATCCTTCCATGCCCCCTCCTTGGTGCATCTATAACGTTATTCCAATGTCTATGAGTCCCAAACTTGATACATCGCCGAAATGCATAGATACAATTTGTAGTCCATGCGGTCCAATTCATTGTGCAAACCATGCCACTCAAATTGGATGTAACCGGTATTGGATCCTTCTCCTTTGCAAGCATCACAAATTAACACGTGGTCGTACAACGTTCCTTGCACCAACTATCAATTTCAAACTTGTCGAATGCTTTCTCGTTCTTTCATTCCGCTTTTGTTACATCATCAGTTCTGATCCTCTTTCCGTTTCCTTTTTAACCGGAGGCTCCTCATCCGGTAGAGAGTGATCTGACTCTTGAGTCTCACCTGGTTCCTCAATTTTTATTTGAGCTAAATGATAGGTATCACAGGTTCTTCGGACACACTTTTGGGTTGTGTCTCACCCCTTTTTCTTTTGCCGATGGCAGTGCCCTTCTTTGCTTTAATAGGAATCTTCAAAACACAATTCAAAGTTTTTTAAACACAATCATACAAAAATATTTCAACAATCCAAACCCACAACAACCACAACGATTAGAAGAATCAAATCTACGTGTACAATCCATAATCCATAATCCATGATTGAAGAACCAATAAAGCATTGCACAATCAACCATTGCCATAATTAATAATCCATAATCCATAATCCACCAAGAATCCATAGCATGAAATCCTAAATTTTCTACTTTCCAAACAAATATACAGTACCTCGGAATCATTCACCACAGAAACATAGAGGATCCACCACAAAAACATTTTAGTTCTTAGGAAATTCATCGAACATGATATGCACATGCAATGATTCGAGCAAAGAAAGTAAAAATCACTAAGTTTTATACACACCAATGTCAAGAGGACATTTCCTTTGATTATTGTGACCCTCTTAGTGTAGGAATTGCCGAAAGGAAGCCAGGAAATGCTGAGAACACGATGGTGAAAAATGGGTTGTCGGAAAGGAGGAAAAATGCAAGAAAGGCACCGGTTTTAGTTCCTAAGACAACCAACCCTCAGGGTTTCAAACAAGGTGGGGGTAAATGGGGAAGTTAATTGGAGTTATTGAGCGTTAAAGATGTCTGAGACGTGGGATGATCACCATTAATGGTGAAATACGAAGAAGAACCTTTGTCAAGGAAGATGAACTTACAAAGGTTCCTAACTTAGGGGATTTTATAGAGAAATAAATTGCACTAGTATAAGTGATTTCATACTGGTGCCTGTGATAAAATAATTTAAATTTTATTACTAATGAATGCATAACTGGTTTGAAAAAACTTACCGGTGCTGTTTACTTACAAGCGCAGCTGTGCATGACTGCTTTGATCTGTATTTTATATTCTAGAATTGGACAGAGAGAATTTCTCAAAACATTTGTCTAAGTGTTGAGAACCGGTAAAAAAACCAGTTGTGCTAGGCTGCTGTGAGGGCATTTTCAATTTCTACACTTAGACAGAAAGCAATTGTCCAAAATATATGCCCAAGTGTTGAGCACCGATGTTAAAATCGATGCCAAAGAATGACATACGGATGCCCTAAAATTTTCATTTTCCCGCCTTTTCATATCAAAATGGTTTAAACAATTTCAGTTCCCACAAATATTATAGCACTGTTGGCTTGATCTAAACACCGGTTCTGATATTATTTCCAACTTCCAAATATTATGATATTGACCCGCTTACTATTTGGGATTAGTTGGATGAAAAAATTGACCTAAAACTTAATTATTTCTCATATGTACAACGTATATATCTTGGTGTTTGGGTTAATTGTTCATTTAAAATATTTCGTAATATTTACGTAAGAAAATTACATTACGGCCCAATAATTCTTTTATAAATTTTATGACCAAAAATTACCACTTCAAGAGTATTAACTAGGTATCCAAAATGCATGGATACATGTATGAAGAATTAATTTAAAACGATTGTGTTCCCGAGGCCAATGTTTTTTTTTTGCAAAATAACCCTTCTTCTAAACGTTTCCTTTACATTACCTTACCCAAGCACCCCACTCATGTATTTTAATTTCATTGGATAGTTTCGATAAAGAAAAATAATTCTTCATTTATGGGCATATGAGCAAAAGTGCTAGTATATGTTCTAGAGTTAATAATTTATGCTTACAGAGTGGTAACTATGGGATTTCGAGACGTTTAATGAAGACTTATCTGTATCCTAATAGTAATATTAACTTAGTGTCTAACTTGTATAATACATCTGGGAGGTGAATAGTTCGATAAACTTCAAGCGGATTTCAAATCGGAGTTATGAGGACACTTTTTATTTTTTTTGCATTTTAGTCCCTCCAAGAAAGTTGACATTGTTGAAATGCAAAACTAGCTAGGTGTAAATGAAATTTAATATTAGGGGATGATAAATATACCTTATGGGTTTGTTTGGGTCAAAGGAATGACGTCTTTTGGGAACTTTGACCACTACAACATAGCCTTGAAAAATTACACTATAACCCCATTTATGTTTCAACGACGACCATAGCTCCAATGCACTTGATTTTTAATTCTTGTTTTTCCAATGTGCATGTAATAAATATAACTTTAACTTCATTTTGGGTTTCAAAAAATTGCAGTTATAGTGCAATTAATGGTTATATGGTGTCAATATTTTACATACCGGTGCAGAAAGTTTAAAGTGCAGGTAAGCCTGGTTGCTTTTATTCTCATTTTTAATTATGGATTTTGATAGAGAGAAAGTATCCAAACATTCCGTCCGACTGTTGAGCACTGGTACAATAACATGTGTTGTTCCTTTATATATGAAAGCAGTTGCGCCAGGCTGCTTTTAGGTTATTTTATGTTTATTATTTTGGACGGAGTACAAGTCTCCAGAAATTCTCACTTGTAATTTTACGTTCACATTCACGATTCAATTTTCTCTATAAAATTTACGTGATAGCTATTCCTATTCCGGTCCTTATTGGTCATTATTTTGAGCATGTTGTAATTATGTAAAAGCTTTAAATAACTACACCATGCACACAATAATGGCGGCGCTGAAAATGTGGGGGCGCCGGAAAAGCTACAAAGGGAAAAATTTAAAAGTAGGTTGTGCAAGATTAATAATTATCCAAATACATGAGATAAAAGTTAGGTGTGAAAGATTAATAATTATCCCAATATAAAAAAATCTGTCAATTTAATTCATGAGTAATAACGGGAAAATGGTCCCATATCCTCGTTGCAAGCTGCGTTGACTTCCGATGACGTTGATCCAAACGAATGTCCATTAATGTCCATCTGTGCCGAGAAAGGACCAAATGCCTTGACTTCTACTGGAAATTGGTAATTTAGTACTTTCTCCATGTGGTCACACCATCTCCTTTGAAATTGGTAATCCATCCGTAAACCTTGAATTCCTATCTCAAGTGCAAAGACCCTACATTCAATGGATGAGGCTGATTGCAATAGTTCAATCTTGCAGAATGATTTGACAACAATTCGCGTCATCAGATGGCCAAATGTGTCATTCTCATAGTTAGATACACCTGCAATGGCACAAAGTGAATAAATCAGACTGCAAAAACCATAGGATCACGTCTTCTGTCCTCTGTCAGCGCCTGATGAATTTCCTCTCCAACATTCCAACGAAGTTTATTTTTTAATTGCATATAACTTGATTATTCAACTCTTATGCACTTAAGTATTCACCGTGACATGGTCAATACGGGAGGCCACGAAGTGAAACCACACGTTCAAATCTGGTGTTAGTGATTTCTTCTAAATTTTTATCCACTTGGGAAACACAAGAGTGTCTACATTGGTACCTTCACTTGTGATGCACTACACCATTATTCTCGATATTTTGTCGTCCAAATCATCATCCTCTTTGATCAATGCTAACATCTTGTCATCCTCTTCTTCAACATTGAGCAATCTGTACAATTCATTGTTAGCTTCGGGAGTTAGAGGGACTAATTTTCCATTGCATAAAACCTTGTTCATGCTCAATCCACACCTCAAAATCGCATAAAACTTGCCGACGATGGTCAAGTTGAAATTCGGAGGTGTAGCACAAAGCTTTTCCCATCCCAATTGCCAAATATTTTCTTGAAAAGGTGGATTTGCTTCAATTACCCTTTCCAGATAATGCTTCCTCATTTTGTAACTTTGGGCCAACAACCCTGCCTCCTTGGACAAAAACTCTCCTCCCCCTGCCTTGAGTGAGCACCTCTTGATGGTGATTAATTCCCTCTTTCCTAGGCCTCTTACTAAGGGCTTTGAGGGTCATCCTTTACATTCATATAGAAGCATTTTTCTCAAACACCTTGTATCAAGGGGAATTTATTCAAATATCACACAAATTCAAACAACATGAAACATCCAGTTATAAGAACAAGGAATCTTAAAATTAAATCAACTTATTCCAATTAGAATCACAATTGAATGGAAAACTACGGATTATGATATGAACTTAGAAAATTAGGTTTTCATTGCATAAAAAAACATGAATAAATTGTATGAGATCATTGAATGATTAAAGGGTGAATATGATATAACCTTTTGAAGCACAATCAAAGTGTTGTGGGAAATAGGCTCTGATGTTTGTTGACGTGAAGAACTAGCTGCATTGGTCTGATAAACGGTTGCTGAAATTTATGCTTTAAACCACCTTGTAGAATATTAACACTGATACGAGAAACTAGCACCGGTATAATACCCGGCCAATTTTGTTAAAATGCAGCATGACACAGTTGCTTTTGTGCATTTTTAATACATTTGAAGATTACATAGAGTAAATACTAAAAAAAAATTTCAAAGTACCAAGAATCGGTACCAAAACCGATGCCCTGATCCATCTCAACCATTGCCCAAATATTGTAAGGCAGTATGACACCGCTTCTCTAATGCAGTTTAAATATATTTGAGGGGGGCAAAGAGAAATTCATCATTTTATTTTATAAGTTCTGAGCACCGTAACCAATACCGGTGAAATTATCCATCTCAACCGGTACCTGACTATTGTAAGGCAGTCTGACACAGCCGCTTTAATGCATTTTAAATAATTTTGAAAGGGACCAGAAAGCAAGTCAGAATTTTATCTTCTAAGTATCTCGCATTGGTACTAAAATGGGTGCCTTATTAACCGGTGACAAATGTTTAAGGTAGCCTGACGCAGCTGCTATAATGCTTTTTAATGTTTACCACCGGTTTTGTACAAGTTCCAATACTCTCTGTATTGGTTCTTTTACAAGGAACAGAGCAAATACTATGTTCTTTAGCACAGTATGTATTGAATTTTCCAGTGCCAAGTAATTAAATAATAATTTTGAATAATAAATTATACAAATATTTAGAAGTTGAAAACCTGAATATTAATGACCACTTATAATTAATTTGGGGTATGCAAAAGGGTACAAAAGGGAACGATAAACAAAACACAAAACCCTATCTTTTCCTTTTAAGAACTACATCACCACCCACAATATGACCATTCTCATTCACCGATAATCCATCCCAATGTGATCGTCTACATAATAGTGGTCCACCGATGTCCTCCAAACTCGAGAATGTAGAGGAAAACTCGGCAGTTTCACATTTGACGGGTGTATCAGTTTCATCTTCAAAAAAGTACTTCTTCTCATGGAGTAAAACATGCCACTTATTAATTGTAGGGTCTTGGATATAAAATACCTGGCCAGCTTGAGCAGCTAAGATGAACTTATCATTCTCTTAGCTCTCTCGATTCAATTCCACCAGCGTAAAACCCATTGGCATACCATTTTCAAACCATCTTCATTTGAATAAAACCACTTTAAACTCAACATAATTCAACTCCAAAATCTCCTCGATGACACCTTAAAATTCCATAACTACAAGGCTATGTTTTTTGTCTTTCTTGCTCGACTGCCTCATGGATTAAGATTCCACGTAAACCCCATTGTTCTGAGTTGTGTTCTTGCTGTCCTTGGACACTGTTGAAAATCAGTATCTATTAATATCATAGCCCTGGTATCTTTTCACAATGAAGTCGAGTGTCCTTGCAAATGCACGAAGCTTAGAGGGCATCCCGTCCACATTGTAACAATTATAAAACCCATTGACAAACATTGTAGAATGCTCAGTTGCAACTGTTTTGACGACCATTCAAGATAGAGTTCTTCCAATAGTGACATGTGTTTCTCAACATATATTGCATTCTCACTATTTTTTGCGCAAAACAGAAAGATGAACTCTCATCAACTCAGCATTGAATGGTGTGTAAATGGTACCTTTGGTACGTGGGATCCAATTTTTCCTGCCACTTTACACATGCTGGGGAACTCAAAGTGCTTTCTTCCCAGTCAAATTTGAAGTGCAATGCTCGATGATCTCCCCTGTGACATACCTTTGCACAATGCTTGTATTTGGTCAGCTTTGATTTTGTACATAACACTTAAAGACCCCTATGTGTCGTTCGAATGGGTACATCCAATGCATCCCAATGAGACTGCACATTCTGATTCCGTGACTACATGGACGATGAGATGGACAATAATGTCAAAGAATGTTGGGGGAAAGTACTTCTCAAATAAATAGGGCACTACAATCCCTGTACGCTCCAACTTATCTAGTTGTTCCTTCTAAAATTTTGTTAAGGGAAATAGATTTGAAGAAGAAACATATGAGTGTGATGCAGAATATCACCTCCTCCATGACACCATGGATAGCCAAAGGCAAGAGTTGTTGCATCAGGACATGACAGTCATGGGATTTCAACGCATTAAGATGCAATTCATCGTTCACAAACTGATTAACATTGGACAAGTAGCCAGACAATACCTTGATTACTGGAATACACTCACAAACTAACCTTCTCTCACTGATTGAAAGATTGTAAGGGGCTGGTGGTAGGTACGTTCGCTTACCTTTTACCTCCTGAGCTAAATTAACTCGTATAGTGAGTTCAACCAAGTTCTTCAATGCATTCAAGTTGTCCATTGTCTTACTAGGAATGTTAATTTGAGTACCAATTAAACTCTCACACACATTCTTCTCTATATGTAACACATCCAGATAATGGGGAACCTCCAAGGTCTCCCAATGAGGAAAATCAAAGAAAATTGATCTTTTCTTCCAAGGTCTATCATTCGTGGCAAGCACTTTAGATATATTTTTTCCAAGAACAACATTTAGTTTCTTCACCTTGGTGTGGATGAAAAAACCACTCAATGTTCTTGGTGCATTCCTCCTCTCCATCCCTCCAGTAAATTGAATAGTGTTGTCTCGTAACTTGTGCTTTATCGGGAGGAGTTTCCTATGACCAGATACACAGTCTTCGTACCATTTTTCAACTGTAGGAAATCAGTTGCTTCCTCGCACATAGGACATGCCTTCTGACCCTTAACCACATAACCTAAAAGATTACCATAAGTCAGAAAATCATTTATCGTACAGAAAGCATGGCTTTCAAATTTAACTTTATCCCACGATTACATCAAACACATCAACACCGTCCAGCAACAAAACCTTCAAATCATCAATGAGTGGGCCTAGATAGGTACTAATGTCATTTCCGGGTTTTCTTGGACCCAAAATCATCAATGGCATCAAAACATATTTCCTCTTCATGCATAGATATAGAGGTGGATTGTAAATGGAAAACATAATTTTCCATGAACTATGTTTCAATGACATGTAACCAAACAGGTTCATACCTTTAGTACATAAAGTCATCTTCAAATTCCTGGGTTCAATTGTAAACTTAGGATACATCTTGTCAAAATACTTTCACTGATCCGCATCCGCAAGATGACAAATGATATCATTGTCAAAATAACCTGTATCCATGTACTATGTCATGTTCTTCGCATCCTCGGTATTCTTAAGCAACCTCTCCAGCCCGGGACAATAGGAAAGTACTACACGCATTTTGTAGGGACCTGTTTCCTTACCTCCATAACAACCTCTTCATCCACTACCTCATTTCTCCTTTCCTTATAATGAGAAACATAGCATACGGAGCAAGCCACCTCTTTTCCCAAATCATCCCAATACCAAACACAATCATTGGGGAATTCATGTGTTTTTTTATACTCCATTCCCATTGGGCACAAAATTCTCTTCGCATCGTACAAGTTGTCAAGTAAGCCATTTCCCGAGAAGGGGGGGAAGCTTCTCATTCAAAAATTTGGGCAACTTATTCATGCCAGTATTGCACCATGAACCAATACCTTTCATGTTAAACAACTATATCCAACATGATATTACAGTGTCTTTATTCTTGCAACTAGGAAACAATGGTATGTCCTTCTCATCTAGAAATTTGACATAATTTTGTGCCTCTACCTGAATTCATCCATCACCTCCTCACACATGTCATCCAAATTTACATCCGCAAAATATTACCCCTTGCTTCCTACTACCACCTTCGACGGTGGTTTCTCACCATGAAAGGTCCAAACAAAATAATCTTTTGAAAACCTCTCTTTTACAAATGGAGTCGCAACAAGTCTCGATCGTCTGTACGCTTAAGATTCATACAATCATGACCTGGACATAAGATGTGTTTTTCATGACTAAATACATGCTCCATAAACTCCCAACAAAAGCAATAAATTCATCACTCACCAAACTAACATTGTGATACACATGCTTATGCCTCTTGAAGGAACTAGTAAATCTCTATAATTCAATCAATGTACAACAATTAAACTTCCAAAAAATATACACTTACACCCAAAAAATAGTTTTATTCATATCACACCCAATGAACATGCAACATCAAACTACTACCACACCTTATATATCAAACACATGCATGAAAAAGTCATTCACTACATCAACAATACTAGCTAACAAACCCTATTCATCAAGAGTGTGAAACAACATTATAATGATCACACTTTCAAATAATATATGACAACATATCATTCCAAACATATTCCACCATAAATGATAACTTTAAACAAAACATAAAGTACCTTCAAGGATTTATGAGCATTCAATGTCTTCCTCATCCAAACAAATTTCCATTAATGAACTCAAAAAGAAAATGTGGTGTGTGTGCATTTAATGAACCAATAGCATCGATGTGATCTGCTAATACCGGTGCTAAATATGGTTTTCACAAGCTAGCACCGATAATAGATCTGGTGCTGGATGGAAAATTACAAACTAGTGCTGATTTTTTAAGATTTCCCGTGCTTTTTTTTTGAATCAGCACCGGTAATATACACTATACTGGTATTGGATTCATTTATTACCCTCGTTTTTAACAATCAAGCACCAGTACTGTGCACTGGTAGAATGTGTACCAATGCTAAATATTATTCCGCATCCACATACTTGTCTCCTAGGCACCGGTACATCTACCGGTGCCAGTAGGAAATTTCTAAACCAGTGTTGGAATATAATATTTCCCAAAGTTATTTTCCATCAGTACAAGTGCCATAAAATATATCGGTGCAGGAATTATCTGTTCCTTCATAAATTTCTACATAGAACCGGTTCTCTGCACTGGTATGTTCCTTATCGATGCTTAAAATTTCCATATTTGTTAGTTATTTTCACTTAGGCACCGGTATATAGCACTTGTATATTGGGTACCAGTGTAGTTGAATGCAAAGGCACCAGTATTATCATTTTCAAATGTTTATACCGGTGCCAACGTTATTTCCAGAACCGGTATTTTTGCACTGGTACAAACATATCGGTGTTTATGTACCATTTTCCAGTAGTTTACAAATTAGAGATATCGTAGCACTTTCCTTGTAATACTTATTAAAAATGTTACAATAACTTATAAAGTATTACTTAAACCTTTGAAAAAAGTTACATAAATATTGAAATATGTTACCTAAAATTTAAAAAAGTCTTGCGTTAGATCTTAATGCAGTATCACCTAATGTAATACTTGTAAAAGTGTTAAATAATACTAAGGCCCTGTCCAGTTGAGCTGGAAGGGAGATGGTATAGGATGGTTGGAGATTATGGAGATGGTGTGAGATTATTGGGGATGTTTGAAGCTGAACTAAATTCAAATAAATACAATAAATTGAACTTTAAATAAATATAATAAACTGAACTGAACTAAAATGTTAACAAATATAGTAAACTGAACTGAATTTAGTTTAAATAAATATAATAAAATGAACTGAACTAAAATATTAATAAATATAGTAAAGTGAAATGAACTAAATTTAAATAAATATAATACACTAAACTAAAATGAATTTAAATAAATATAACAAACTGAAATGAATTTAAATAATCATAATAAACTAAATTTAAATGAATTTGAATAAACATAATAAGTTGAACGTAACTGAATTTAAATAAACTGAATTGAACTGATTATTACGAAAATAAAACATAGTTGTTTTTAATAAAAACACCCTAGGGTGGGGGATTATATATAAGGATCCCCAAGCCTTTGATAAGAAGAGTTAGTTACAGAGAAGTATTTTTACAGACTTTCTACTGAGGCAACATCGTTGCCTCCAAAAGAATAGCTAGCATCTAGAGCCTATAGTTTGTAGTTAAAATTACATATGTGATAATGAGTAGAGATAGTAGTTGCAATTTCAAAGTAAATAATCTCCACCCCATGTGTTAATTCTTTACTTTGGCCAGGCAACTACCATTCTGGCTTTTTAAAATACAATCCAAGAAAGCAGAGGAGGTGGATGGGTAGTGCAATCAGCAACCACTTTTGTTTAAAACAACAAGAAGAACTAGAGCACTAAAGTGGTTCCTGAGACAAAGAAACTGCAGTGGAGTACTGGTATGAAGAACTGGAGTACTGGTGTGAAGAAACTGCAATGGTACCTGAGACAAAGAAACAGAAAATAGTAGTATCAATCGTCCTTAGTGGTATGCATATGAGTTCTAATGTAGGGTGTATGATCCCTATCTAGTTTAATAAGGGCTCTAATGTTTGCAGGGATGTTAGAAAGATTCAAACGGAATTCCACAAGGTGTGTAGGTTTGTGCTTAGCAATAGCATCAGCAACAGAGTTGCACTCTCTGAAAACATGTTTGAGGGTGGCATATTTTAATAAGGAGTGAACTTGAAAAGCTAGTGTATAGAGGGACCATTTAGCTCTATTTGGAGTGTTAATCATAATAACTGCAAGCAGTGAGTCAGATTCAATAATGAAATTGCAATCCAGTGATGGAAAAACCTTAAAGGCAAATAAAATGGCTTTCATTTCAACTTCTAGTGATGCTTTGGCAGAGGTGTTTGTGGACTTGATTAGGCATGGAATTCCATTATTGTCTCTGGCTGTAAGGCCAAGTGTTGAGTTAGTAGAAGACCAGGAAGCATCCACATTGACTTTTATAGTATTAGGTTCCGGCTTTTCCCAATAGACAATGGAGATAGAAGGTTTTGGAGGTGGTCTGAGGGGTGGGATCACTGAAGACATGGGAAGACTCATAATAGGGTGTTTGTTTGAGAAGCAAGGCTTAGCTGAAAGGGATAGAAAGATTAGCTCTCTTACTTCTATCCATACATGTACTGTTGAAAAATTTTTGCTATCAAAATAGAAAACATTTCTGGCTTTCCATAGAGACCAACAAATATAAGAGGGTAGCAATCTACAAATAACTCTATGCATTCTAGGAAGGTCATTGCATTTCCAGTATGCAAAGAATCTATCAGTTAATTTGTCTAAGGTATGTAGGTTAAGTCCCATGAAAATAGCAGTATCACTCTATATAGTTCGAACCAAGTGACATGAGATAAAAAATGTTCAAGAGAATCAGCATGGTTACATGTTGGGCATTTAGAAGCTAAGCTAAAACCACATTTAATTAAAACATCATCAAAAGGCAAAAAGGAGTTTAGCATTTTCCAGGTGAAAATTGAGATTTTTTTCTGCAACCTGGGGTTCCATATGAGTTTAGTAGCAGGAAAGGTACCTGGTGAATGGGTGAGTGCCTTGTATACTGATCTAAATGTAAAACTCTAGTCTCCTCTAGTTTCCAGACAAGTTTATCTTCTCTTTCCTTGTTAATATCTGCATCTTGCAAGAAAGTTAGAGTATCATGTTCTAAAAAAGGGGAAATCTGAGTTAAGATGTAACTTTTTATTATCGATGAAGTCAGTTACTGAGAAAGAGAAAAGTGAAGAAAGGGCAAAGGGAGGGACACAGTTACTGAGTTGTCCATTTGGGCACCAATTAGCAGTCCAGAAGTTACAGTTACCTTGGCCATGAATAACCATAGAATTATTTTCAGCAAAAGAGTTTATGGTGCATATTCTTTTCCACGTTTGGGAATTTATAGTGTGTTTGAGGTAATGACCATATCAGTTTAGCCCATATGGTGATACCCTGTTGGCCTTTCCACCACAGTTTAAGGGAACATGAGTCAATTGTTGCATGTACTGATCTGAACCCTAATTCATTCTGAAATCTATGTGCAGCTAGGTCAGACCACTTTCTCCAAACTTTGTTCATTTTTCCTTCAGTTTCTCCCCAAAAGAATCTGGACATTTTCCTTTCCAGTGTCTTAATTATCTGTTTAAGGGGCTTTAGGATAGTCCATATATGTTGTGGACGGGAATATATGCATGATTAAATGAGAACCATTTTACCCCCTGTGCTGAACTACTTGTTTTTCCAATTCATCAATTTCTTATCTATGAGTTCAAACAGTGGTTATGTGTTGAGTGTTCTTCCCTTAAAAATTGGGCAGCCTAGGTATTTAAATGGAAAAGACCCTTTTTTCATTCCTAGGATTGTCCTAATCTGATTTATCCTTGCAGGTGTAGCTCTTTTACTAAGATAGAAATCAGACTTTTCATAATTAATTTTCTGGCCTGAGGTAGATTCAAAAGTTTCTAAGAAAGCTTTGATCCTTGTTAGGTTAGATTTTGAGGCCTGCATAAAAATGATGGTGTCATTTGCATAACTTAAATGTGAGGGTAGTGTGATGACAGAGGGTAGCTGATAGTATTTAAGACTGTTGTTCAGGAAAATGAAAGATAGACTTCTAGAGAAAGCTTCAGAGAAAATGTTAAAGAGAAAGGGAGATAAGGGATCACCTTGTTTGATGCCTCAGGTAGCATTAAAAAAGCCAACCGGGTTACCATTCATGAGCACTGAGAAGTGTGCTTGACAGAGATTGTTCATCATAGCATTAAAAAAGTTACCTGTAAAACCAAATCTACAAAGTATGCTTTTTAAAAAGTTTCAATTAACCCTATCAAAAGATTTCCTAAGGTCTAGCTTAAGTATACAATTAGGAACTCTCTTTTTTTTATCTAAAAACCTTATCATTTCTTGAAGATAAAGTATATTTTCAGAAATGTCCCTGTTTTTCATGAAAGCAGTTTGATTTGGTGAAATTAATTTTTCCATATAGGGTTTCAACCATTCCATTAGCACCTTAGAGCATATCTTGTTTGCTACATTTGAAAGACTGATTGGCTTGTAATCATCAAAAGAGGAAGGGGTTTGTTTTTTTGGGATTAAAGCTATCCAAGTGCTGGTGATGCCTCTTGGCATATCTGAGCCTAAGAGGAAATCATTAACTGCAGATTTCAGATCCTCTTTAATGAAATCCCAGCATTTGGTATAGAATTTACATGAGAAACCATCAGGCCCTAGGCTACTGTTTTTATTCAAGCTCATAACCACTAGTTTAAGTTCTTCTTCTGATACTGGTTTAGACAGAGAGAAATTATCTTGTTCAGAGATTATGGTAGGTATTTGGCTGAGAAAATGAGGGTAGTAGGTGTTGTTTTCTGGTAGGTTAGACTCGGATAGAGTTCAGAGAAGTAGGCAATGGCTTCCTTTTGGATTTCTGTGTAATTATTTAGCCATTGTCCCTGTCTGTTTTTAATTTTTGAGATATGCAGCCTGCAGTTTTTTCCTTTACAGTTTTATGGAAAAACTGTGTATTGTTATCTCCAAGTTTAATCCAATTAGTTCTTGATTTTTGTTTCCAGAATTTTTCTTTTTCCTTTAAAGCGCTAATTAATAAGGCCCTTTTCTCATTGAGTTTTATTAGGTCTGATTCTGAGTGGGTAGCTTCCTGTAATCTCAGATTTTCCTCAGCAGTGATTATATTAGAGTGAACATTACCAAAACATTCCTTATTCCAAGTCTTAATTATTTTCTTAAGTCTAATCAATTTCAGATATAGTCCTAGCACTCCTGACTGGGGAATAGGGGTGGTCCAGTTGTCTTTTATTAGGTTTATGAACTCTGGTCTATTAAACTAGGTGTTTATGAATCTAAAAGGCTTAGGGTGAGAGGGGACTAAGCTTGAAACTTGTAGGAAAAGAGGGCAATGATCAGAGGATTGCCTATTGAGAATTTGGATAGAGGATGCTGGGAATTTGGTGCTCCATTGAATATTACATAGTTCTCTATCTAATCTCTTAGAGGTGGGGTTTCTTAGCCTAGAGTTTGTCCAAGTGAATAAATTTACCACAGTGTTAATTTCCTGAATTCCTTTAGAGTTAATCCAGTTATTGAAGTGCCTGATACTACCTAAATTAGGGGAGCTAGGGCCTTTATACTCTGTAAGTGAGGTGATTGTGTTAAAATCTCCTACGTAAATAGTCTCATTGTTTGGTAGGAGACTAAGGTCATTCCATAAAATTAGTTACCTTCCCTAGTTCTAAGGCCATAAACAAAAATAGCTTCCATGTCATTATTTGAGCATGGGTGAATGATTTTAATATATAGAAACTAGCCATGATGGGAAATCAGAGAAACAGATATAGAGTCATTCCACATTAGCCAAATTTTGCCATTATGTAGATGAAGATTATGTGAGTAATTAAGCTTTTCCATACAGGAATGACATTGACTGTTATCATGCATAGGTTCAATGATACATAAGAGTTAAATTTTCTTATGTTTGATTAGATGTTTCAATCTGAGCATTGAAGATTCCATACCTCTTAGGTTCCAAACTAAAAAAACTAATGGTAAAGGTGTGTATCATTGTTCACATGATTTATGACTTTTACTAGCTGATATTAACATCATCTTGTTCAGCTGGCTAAGATAATTATTCTTTTTATGTTTAGACTTACCTTGGCAGTCTTTGTTACCTGTTGATTGTGTTTGTTGAGACAATAAAATTGAGTGAGGGTGGGGATTATCTGAGTGTGTTCTATCCTCCTCCTCTGTATCTTGCAGTTCCTGATCAAGGCAGTCTTCTATTTGTGATAGGGGTTCCATATCCTACAATAAAGAGAATCTGTTTTCCATCTTTCTTTGTTGAGAACGTGGGGGGTTAGTAGATGAAATCTGATGAAGAGTAAGCTTGTGGGAACCAATCTGTATATCATCCTTTGCATAGATCATATGAGCCATGTTTGGGGTAGTTAGAGTTGTTGCATTTAACTGTTTTATGAGTGGTGATTGAGGGTCTGCAGGGGGTAAGTTAGTTAGGATCTGGGTTGGAGGGGATTGGAATGGTTGTGGGGTTTTATTGTCAGGCCCTACATCTAAAAGCTGGGGTAGATATGAGGATGGATTTAGGGTAGGGTTTGTTGTGCCTAGCTGGTGTTCTAGTTGGCCTTTATTGTGAGAATTGTTAGGAGGCTGGTTTTCTATAATAATAATTGGTAGCTTATTGAACTTGTTCCCAGTGGCTTGCCACTGAGGTAGGGTGTGGTTCTGGGGGATAGCTCTACATTGGCTGAGTGAATGGCCTAGCTTAGCACAATGGGCACAGTACAGAGGAATGTCCTTATATTCAATGGAGTATTTTCTGTTATTAGATACTGAACCTAATCTGATGAAGTTGTTTAGTGGTTTCTGAAGGTCAATTTCCACACATATTTAATAGCAGAGGGTCTAGTTAACATTTCAGTAGCTAGATCTTTCTTAATGAAGTTTCCTATACTATTGCCAATAGCCTCAATCGACGAAGTATTGTAATAGTAAAGTGGTACTTCCTTGATTGTGCACCAGATTGGGATGATTGGCGATTCCCTATATGTGGAGAAGTCAGGTGACCATTTGAGCACCTTCATTTGGATACCATTGAAGCTCCATAGGCCCTTGATCCAGCATCGTTGGTAATCATTTACTTGGTCAAACCTGATCAATACATGCTTGTAATCTAGTTAGCCCAGTTGGTACTTCCCAGCAAACCCTACCGTCTTAAAGGCTGCCTCCAGTTGATCCATTGTGAGCCGGCCTTTGGTGAATTTTTTAACTAGGGCATTGGCATAATGGGCAGAGAGCTTACTGATTTCTTCATCTGAGTAAAGGCATGCCGGTTCCCCTAGGCGTTTTGATTTTAGGGTAAGCTCAGGGTTATTTGGTAGGGATGAACTGAGGGTTATTTGGTAAGCTCAGGGTTATTTGGTTCTAAACCCTAAACTCATTATTATGAAATTTAATGTGAACTAAAATCAAATGATTTTGTTAAAATTCAAGATATTAATATTTCAAAGAATAATTTAAAATAAACATTTACTAAAATATTAATATTTATTATTTTATACGGTGAATAGCACGGTGTGAATTCACTATTACTGTGGGCGATTTGTAGTGCGAAAAACATACTATTACTACTGTTCATTGGTTTTATCTCTTAGGCCTCTTTTACTTCTGTTAACGGTCATATTGGCACACGCTCTGGTGGCCGTTGCCACCGCCGGTGGTTGACCATGGCGTCGCTGACGCATCTCTCGACTTCTGATCCTACTCATACCATGGCTAATCTTCAACCTATCCCCCAAAATCCAAAAATTTTTGCTCAAGCCCTAAATACCAAACCATCGCCCCTTCTGTCGACACTTCCCGATACCCCTAATCTTCACCCAGTTACGGAATTTAAAGGGAAAGTGGCGTATATCCTTCCCCCGGAAGAGGGAGAGCTTTTAGCTATGCATTACCAGAATGCTCTCGTTGGGAAATTTCTTCGCGGGAAACCAAATATGGAGGCTCTTCATAAAGCTTTTAAGTCAATTGGTTTTAAGTCGAAATTTCAATTAGGTTCTATCGATTACCGACATGTGCTTATTCATTTTCAGGAACAAGAAGATTACCAACGATGCTGGATCAAAGGGCAATGGATGATTAACGGATTCACCATGAAGGTTCAAAAATGGACGCAAGATTTTTCGCCATCAGTGGAATCATCAATAGCTCCGGTCTGGGTAACTTTCCATAAACTTCCAATTATGTTTTATAATAACTCAGCAATCATGGGAATTAGTAGTCAGATAGGTCGTTTTCTTAAGATGGATGCGGCAACAATTGCTTTAACTAGGCCATCGGCTATTAAAGTATGTTTAGAAATTGACCTGTTGGCATCGCTCCCTAGTACAATAGTAGTTGGAATTGGAAACAAGGTTGCTGAATATCCAATTGAATATGAAGATTTGCCTACATATTGTTCACATTGTAAGATAACTGGTCATAGCAACAATAGGTGCAATTTCCTGCATCCTGAACTAAGAAAAAAGATGGAGAAAAAGATGGAAGATAAAGAACATAAGGTGGCTAAAGGTTTAGAATCTGTTACCCAGAATGACTTAATTAATCTAGAAGGCTCTTCTGCCTTAACAGTATCACAAAAAGAAAAGGATTTTCAGAAACAGAAAATTAACTCAGAAGGAAATAATGATCTGAACACTGATTTTGCTACAGTAAATACTAAGAAAAGAGGCTCTTCTTTCTATTCTCTTGATGACATTTCTAAGCCAATAACCAATACCTTTTGGAGGAAAAAAAAGACACACTCTAATCCAGTCCCAATTCAGGAACAAACTGTTAAAATAAACACGGTGTCAATTTCTAATGCTTTCACTTCATTAGAAAACCTCATTGAGGAGCAGGACGGGGAGATTTTAGAGATTTTTCATGAATCTTTGGAAACCCATGATACTCCAGTAATTATAAATTCTGATGAGCAGACTAACATTAATACAGCTTCAGGGTCAAAAGTTGAGAAAGACAAAATAGGAAATGATCAGGATATATTCACTGAAATGGTACGAGATCTGAGTCAGAGTCATGTTATTTCTGACCATATCACTTTGGAAATTCATGATACTTCAGTAATTATAAATTCTGATGAGCAGACTAACATTAATACAGTTTCAGGGTCAAATGTTGAGAAAGACAAAGTAGGAAATGATCAGGATATATCCACTGAAATGGTACGAGATCTGAGTCAGAGTCATGTTAATTCTGATCATATCACTTTGGAAGAGGATAATTTAAGAAATAAGATTAAGGATTCTGATCTAAGCCCTGTAAGTGGGAAGAATGAAAAAGTTACTAGCAAATCAGGGAACAAAGATAAAAATTCTGCAAGGACTGGTAGGAATCTTAGATCCACACAAAAAGCCACTCCCAAAATTTTTAAATGATTAAACACACAATAATAGGAAATATACTTGTTTGGAATGTTAGGGGAATAGGTACATCAGTGGATAGACTTAAGATCCTAAAAAACAAACATAAATTAGATATTATGTGCTTAATAGAACCTTGGCAGGATAAACTCAAAATATCTGAATTTAAACATACTCTTGGTTACAGTAATGCTTATCCAGCTCAGCATGCAAAAATATGGATATTATGGAATCAGGCTTTTAACATCTCAATTTTAGGTGAAACATACCAATTTGTAAATGTTAAAATCACTGATTCTGTTTCTTCTTGCTCCTGGAACTGCTTTTTCATTTATGCCAGTGTTCACAGGCAACTTAGGGAGCTTTTATGGAATGATTTAAAAGGAAAACAGGATAATCTTTCATTATATATAGGGGACTTTAACACTGTAACATCAGTAAATGAATATAAAGGAAGAAAGTCCACTCCTAAAAAAAGCATGAAGCAGTTTAATGATTTTCTTTGCTTTATGGACTTGCATGAAATCCAAACTGTAGGAAACTCTTTTACTTGGAGTAACAACAGATTTAAAGATAGATGTAAGGATCTAATGTTTCAAAGGCTTGATAGGGGGGTAGTAACTCTAGATTGGATAGATCAGTTTCCTAATAGCTCTATTCAAGTTTTAAATAGGATGTCCTCAGATCATGCTCCTCTTATTTTATCAGTTCAAATTTCTGAGGAACAAGCACCTAGGCCTTTTAGGTATCAGGAAATGTGGTCAAATAGAAAGGAATTTCAGAAATTAGTAGTTTCTAACTGGACTTTAGATATTCCTTTTACTGGTATGTGTAGGTTAGTTGCTAAATTAAAGAGGCTTAAGTTGGAAATTAAAAACTGGAATAAATCACAGTTTGGTAATGTGGATCAAAATTTGGCCCAACAGGAAAACAGAGTCAATGATTTGGAAATTGCTTTTCAGCAAAACCATGATCAATCTACCCTAGCAGAACTTAACAAATCCAAACAAATGCTGATGAGGGCTCAGAAAGAGAAAAATATATTCCTAAGGTAAAAAGCTAGGTTAAATTGGTTAAAATATGGTGATGCTAATACTAAATTCTTTCATCATGCTATTAAGGAGAGGAGAGCAAAGGCCAGAATTTGCAAAATCAGGGATAATCATGGAAACTGGATCACTGAGCCTACCTTGATCAAAGAAGAGGCAGTGAGATATTATACAGAATTGTTGAATGAGGATGTGTTCCAAAAACAAGGAACTTATTTCAAACACTTCCTTAATGAGATTCCAAATGTGATAACTGATCAGGAAAATTTATCATTGCTGTCTCCATTCACAATTCAGGAACTTCAAAGTTCAGTTTTTGATCTTAACAGAAATAGTTCCCCAGGTCCCGATGGATTACCTAGTTCTTTTTACACTACTTTTTGGGATACTATTAAAAATGATCTTCTAGATGCATCTAATGACTTTTTAAGTAATGGAAATATCCCTAATGCAATTTCCAGTACTTAGTTATTTTTAATCCCAAAAAAATCAGTTCCAGTAGATTTTTCTGACTTTAGGCCAATAAGTCTCTCAAATTTTGTGAATAAGATCTTTTCTAAGATGCTAATGGACAGAATTAAACCTTTGATGTCACAAATAATATCTCTGGAACAGAGTGCATTCATGCAAGGGAGAGATATTTCTGATAATACCATAATGATGCAGGAAATGACCAGAATATTAACTAGAAAATCTAAAGCCTCAAATATTATTGTTAAATTAGATATGCAGAAGGCTTTCGATAGGGTTTCATGGTCTTTTCTCAACTCAATTCTTCTGAAATTTGGTTTTCATGGCACCTTTGTACACAGAATTATGCAGAATATATCTTCAGCACATTTTCATTGTTAATTAATGGAACAGTTTCAGGATTTTTTGCTTCTAATAGAGGTATCAAACAGGGAGATCCTTTATCTCCTTTTTTGTATAACATACTTTCTGAGGCCTTTTCCCGAGGTTTAAAAAAGCTTTTTAGTTTAGGCTATCTAAAATATTTTAGCTTGCCTAATAAATGCCCTCAGATTACTCATCTTATGTATGCGGATGATACGGCTGTTTTTCTTAATGGACATAAAAAAAACTTGGATAGGTTTAAGAGGTTTCTAACAGCATATGAACAAACAACGGGCCAAAAAGTAAACTTTGCAAAATCTAATTTTTTTGTGGCTCCTAATACTTCTGTGGACAGAATACATGCTCTGAGCAGGAATTTAAGTATGACCAGAGGTAGCTTTCCTTTTACTTATCTAGGAATTCCCATTTTTCCAGGTAGGAATAAACAGATTTATTATTATTCTATCTTAGAAAGAATGGAAAAAGCTATCAGTAACTGGAAGAATAGGTGGTTAAATACTTCAGGCAAAATCATCCTTATTAACCACTGTTTTCTTTCAATCCCTACTTATATGTTTTCAGTTTTGAATCCACCTAAGGCAATTTTAAGGAAAATGGAGATTATGGCTTCTGGTTTTTTCTGGGGAGGTAGTGATTACACTGAAAACAGGAAAAGATGGAGGTCATGGCTTAGAATGAGCTTCCCAGTCCAAGAGAATGGCACTGGATTCAGAGATCTACAGGCCATAGTTAATGCCTTCTCTTGCAAACTGTGGTGGAAGCTGCAAGTTAATAACACCCTTTGGGCACACCATCTATGGACACTGCCTGATTCTTATAAGAACTCTAATGTATGGAATAGAATCTGTAAAATAACTGAATTAGCTAATGGATCCTCAAAGGTTATCTATGGAAAAGGAGAGTGTTCATTTTGGAATGCAAACTGGTCAGGAAAGGGTGCACTGATTTATGAATGGCCCGTAGATGAGGAAGTTCCTTTCCCTGATATATCTCTCAATTGTTTTATATTGAATAAAAACTCTTACATGAATAATTTGGAGCCATTTTTGGCTACCAGTACAATTCTGATCTTGCAGGATGCAAAAATCACTCACTTACATGAGGATAGGCTGATTTGGACAGCTTCAACTGATGGAGAATTTACTACTGCATCTGCTTACAAGATTTGCAGACAGAAAGGTGTAACTGTAAGACAATTACATAAGGTATGGTCACACTTTATTCCTGCAAAAATGTCTGTTTTAGTTTGGAGAGCACTAAATGGAATCTTACCTTTTGATAATATCATCTGTAAGCTAGGCTTTTCTCTGGCTTCAATTTTCCCTATGTGTAGGAAGCATTCTAATTCTCTTAATCATTGTTTTAACTCATGTCCTTTTGCTATTGCAATCTGGAATAAGGTGAATTTACTGTTGCATATTAATCAACCAACTTTTGGGAGTTTTAAGAACAGAATTGATTTCTATTTGTCCATCAGAGCTGAATCTTTGATCTGGTCCAACTTGATAATTGCTTATATAATGGTCACATCCTGGTCAATATGGACATATAGGAACAAGAAACTTTTTGAAAATTTATCTCTTTCTGTGGACTCATGTTTTCTGAATATTAAAGATCAGGTTTACCAAATATTTCAGGCTTATCCACAAAAAGGTAAACTTGATAAACATAGATACTTAATACAAAATGGAATCATTCCCCAACCTGATCAGAAAAATAAGAAATTGATCACAGCAGTTAGATGGGTAAAACCTATTGTTGGTTTTAAACTCAACACAGATGCAACATGGAACCCTAACTGTGAGTCAACATGTGCGGTTATAATTAGGGATTGGAGGGGAGATGTGATTAAGTTAAGAGTGAATCATTTCCATGCTGAATCACCTTTACATGCTGAACTTACTGGTATTTACTTTGCTTATCAATTAGGCTTAGAACTTAATCTGCATTCATTCACAATTGAGACAGATTGTCTTACAGCTGTTAAAGGAATTCAGAACCCAAAAGGAAGTCCATGGAAAGTCTTTTCAATATGTAGCACCCTGAATGAATGGAATGAAGGAGCTATGATTCATTATATCCCTAGGGAGGCTAACTCAGCAGCAGACTTTATGGCTAAACATGCTAAGGAAAATAAACTTTCTGGTGATCTAGAACTAGGAACTTTACCTCCTTTTCTTAGAGGCTTGTTATTGTTGGATAAATCTGGGATATATGGTATCAGAATAGGAACCTAATAGAGAACAGCAAGCGATTTCAATTTTCATAGTAGGAACAGATGTTTCCTACTATAAAATCTTACTTCTCTTTCAATGGGATACTGCTCTCTTTCCTTTGCTTCCTTGCAGATGAGGTGGACGTGAGGATACTCAGCTTAGGAAGGCAACATGCGAATGAGAAACTGATCAGTGGAAAAGGAAAACTGATAGGGATGAAGGATGAGGCTTCAGCTCTAGTTTTATGATAACACAGGAAATGTTCTAAGACATTGGACCCTTCTGTTTGGACAGGATCATCATCGACTAATAGGAGTTTCATATTGTACGATTCTTTGACCTGTTTGTGATGTTATTTCTGCTTCAAGTGTAGGGCATGGGAACTTTTAGATATTGCTTCAGTTATGGTATTAACATACCTACTAGATTTATGTGAACTCTCTTTAGGTAATACATTACTTGGAATGATTGTAAGCTAATTAGCGATGTAATGTAACGACTAGCGCCTATTTGGCACATTTTAATGGTTAGGGGAGCCAATATATTCCCCCCGTCTTAGGATGGTTTAAATTTAAAAAAAAATTAATATTTATTATTTGATATATTAATATTTAAAATAAATATCCAACATTAAAACATACTAAATTATTAATGTTTAAAATAAATATTGAAAACAAACATTTACTAGAATATTAAAATTTAATATTTAAAATATTATTTTTTAAAATAAATATTTACTAAAATAGTAATATCTAAATACATATTTAATATTAATATTTACAATAAAAATTTGCTAAAATATTAATATTAAAAAAAATATTTATTTAAATATTAATGTTTAAAATAAATATTTACTAAAATACTATATTT
The DNA here is from genome assembly GCA_037428765.1 of Rubia yunnanensis. Classification (NCBI taxonomy): domain Eukaryota; kingdom Viridiplantae; phylum Streptophyta; class Magnoliopsida; order Gentianales; family Rubiaceae; genus Rubia; species Rubia yunnanensis. The sequence goes on along the minus strand of CM075061.1, from coordinate 46,221,991 downwards.
AAAATAAATTACATAAGAATTAGAATTGAAAAAATTAAAAAGAGTTGAAAGTAGCATTGAGATAATTGGAGATGATATGAGATTATGGGAGATGGTTGGAGATTGTATGAGATGGTTAAAGATTGGGAGCTCGTGACCGTACCTATCGAAGTTAAATTTATAAGCCATTTATTGAGTGAAAAATACTCACCGTAGTGAAGGGGTGTTTATATTAGGCTCCCCATGCCAAAAAGACAATATGATTACAAAGTTGAGAAGTCATAATGTACAATCAAGTTTTGATATCGTAGAAAAACTATTTACATATAAACCACACCCAACTTATTCACTTCATTCCTCTAACTCATTAAAGAAGAAGGCCCTATCCCAAAGTCGAGATCCATTATGGTCTACCACATTTTTACCTCCACACCCCTATGTTGACAAAAAGAGGTGGCATCCCATAATGGCCCCTTCCAAATCTCTTCCCCATAAGAGATTTACTTTCAGAGCTAAATAAGCAGAGTTTGTCGATGTGGTGGAGTTTGGTGCAAGCCTGGTGGAGCTCAGGTTGAGTTCTTGAACTTTATGCATGTTGAACTCCAATGCCTGTCCTCTGTTTTCCAGCAATGTGAAGGCCAAGTTCTCCCGCCTTGAATGTGAAACCTCTTCTGGCTTTCCAAATGCTATTGTGCCTGTTAATATAGAGAGATCCAGAGCATGAAACCATTCACATTGCTGGAAACTGAGAGCTAAGTTCTAGTATATGGAAATCTAAGCTCATCAAATCTGATAACGCCCTGTATGTGCTTTGGAAGTTCAGTAAAGCAGAAAAATGTGTTTACCTGCTTGTGTGATGCCAATTTTTCTAAAGAATCTTCCACTTGATTAGCTTCTCTGGGTGTGTGAGTAACAAAACAGTCTAGTTGCTCCATATGTTGGAAAATGAATCTCATAGTCTCAGTGCAGCACCATGGTACTTTCCACTCTCTTCTTAACACTTTCACCATGATTAAGGAGTATGTTTCTATATGCATTTTCCATATGTTATGAGCTCCAGCAACTGTAAGTCCCTGAGCTATAGCTTTAGCTTTAGCTTCAGCTTCAATGATGGAACAATTTGTGATAGGTTTAGCTTCAGAGAAAATATGTCTTCCCTATTAATCTCTTAAAATCCATCCTAAACCTGCTTGACCATTATTTATAATAAATCCATTTTTATTGAGTTTTATGATGTTTGAAGGAAGCCAGGAAACAATCACTGGTTCTTTCAAACTTCTACCCTTTCTGCTGATAACTAAATATGGATTCCTATCAGATAGGTTCCAGAGAGCTTCCTAAATTTATAAGCTCTAATGCTTCCTATCTATAATTAAGTATATAATGTCAAGTCAGGGTCATCCACTAAGAAGATGAATCTTTTTAAGTGTTCATACATATACATCAAAAAACATACTAGATATGGACAGCTACATATAAAAGCATGAAAATGGGGGGGGGGGGTTGGTTGGTTTTTCCTATGTTATGAAATTAAAAGACAAGTAACTAGAAAAGCAAGAGAACAATGTTTATCATGCAACAAGAAGTAAAAAGATTATTAAAACAAAAATTAACGGAGCCTTGGGGGCAATCTATTTCCACTTCCAAACTTCTTATAGATCATAGATTCATCTACTCATTCATCGACATTTATTGTCTATGGGGAATGCTATCACTTCTCATTCGAAGATAAACATTTGTTTCTTCTTAATAGTAATTCACAAAGGCAATTCGATGACTATTTGCAAACCTTACTAAGAATCATTCTTGGCTATCAAAAACCATAGAGGTATTTCATCAATGACATTATACACGAAGAATCATAGATTTGATAACAACAATCTTCTACCAAAGACATAGCCATTGAACAAACAAAACATTTAATAGGCTAACCCTAGAACAAACCACATTCAAGGTTCAACCTTCTTTGCATTTATAGGACAAATATGAGAACAATCCACATTAACATACTTATCTAGCAAGAATCACAACACATTATACACAATATGCTCTAAATCCATGTTCATGGATTTTCATATACTATGAGCTAAGAAATCGGCCACTTTCCTAACACCTTAACACTTCAATCATACAAACACTTCATATGCTCAAACAACCCATGATATAAATGAAGTAAAACATAGCATGAATGGCACGGTTCCCAAAAAATGTTCATAAATGAGGAAAATCAAGAATCTCATTACATGGGTTTGGAAGCTTAAATCAATTGCTCCCAAGAGATTAGTTTAGCTACTACAATCCAAAATAATCAACAATAACAATCCAAACATAATCGAAGATTATAACAAGATGAAAAAGTGTGAAAACATAGGGGTTTTAGTCTGATATTGTAAAGGAGGAAGAAGTAAGGAAAGAGAAGAGATAAAGTGTTATTTATATAACGGGAAAAAAAGGTGGAATTATGGCAACCCGTTCATCACATGGTGTGATGGTTTCATCACACGGTGCGATAGTTTCATCGCATGGTGCGAAGGGTGCCCAGAATCCACAAGTGATTTTTTTGTTCTTGGTTTCTCATTCACTTCACAACAACAAGTTTCTTTCCTTCTTCAAGTTTTCAAATCTCCAGGTCTTCAAATCTTCAAAGCTAGTCTTCAAATATTCAAAGCCTTAAAAAGATGATCTTCAATGGCCTCTGGTTTTCAAGTCTCGATGTTCTTTCCTTATCACACAAAATCCTGTTAGAAAAGGTAAAACAACGCAAAAGTTGCCCTTACCTCTCCTAAGAGAATTTCCAGGTAAAATAAAAACTCTAATTGACAAAAGAGCACAAAAACTATCCCAAAATGTCCCAAAATATGCACATAAAATGGACACATCAAACATCCCCTCACTTAAACCTTACTCGTCCTTGAATAAGAAAGACTTAAGCACACACAAAGGAATTAATGTATCCACATCCTAAACAACTATTCCCCCAAATCGATACCTCACAAAACTCTCAATATCTATATCCCAAAGTTAAGATCAAATGAGAGTTCACCCACAACCCCCATTTCTAAATCTACCCAACCATACCAACTAATCAATTCATTGATATCAATGAAAACATTTCTAAGTCCTGAATTTACAATCCCAAATCCAATGGTACAAATCGAAGTCAAAAGCATGGATGAAATTCAAACACATACTTCACTTTGTACCAATATATCATCCGAAGAAAAAAGTATATCAATAATCAGGACTTTCACAAATTAATTTGTTTTCCCATCTAAATTTCCCAATCCCAAGAGGTCTCAAGATGTTGAGCTATCTGATCCATCTATATGGAAACCGCAACCTTATGACTCCAATGCCGAAAAATGAGTGAAATCGTAGCATTTTTTTCTCTCTATTTCTCTCATTTTGCCTAGGAGCCCGTTCGGGATTTCATCCTAGCCACACATCATATTTCTTTTGGCTCATATCTCTCCCAGATTGATCCTCTCATTTTTTCCTAGACCACTCTTTCGGGTTTTTGACCTATCTGAACCCCTAATGTTGTTTAAGTTTCCCTCTTGGGCTTTCAACTGAACTGTTTTTCATTTTACATTTGTTTTTTCAAAAAAAGGTTTTCATGCTTTTCCAATAAAAAGTAAGAAAAGGAATTCCAAATCAAGCTTGCATGCATGTGAGTCCCCTAACCCCTCCACGCACTTAAAACATTACATTTCCTTCAATGTAAACGTGGAAGGCAAGAACAATAAAACTCAAGGTAAGAGGTAGAGTGACTACCGTTTCTTCGCATAGTCGCCGTGATACGGCACAATCCATTATATTTGTGTGGAATTGGTTCCAAAATTGGCTTTGATTCAAGAGGGGGAGAAAAAGTGTCATAGAAGAACTTACCCCTCAAGCAACACGTCGTCTCTTTGGTGTCTCAAGACTAACGCAGCAGAGAACAACATCAAACTCACAATTACATAGGGATTGTAATTCTAGGTTTAGCATCAAAAGTTAGTAACCATAGTATTCTCAAAGAACAACCAATCCATCATGCAATCACCACTATAAGATTATCCAATAAAAATATCCAACATATATCGACACATATCCAAGCATCATTATAGGGTATAGAAATTATAGTCACAATGATATAGTTGGCATACTACAATCAGCAATGGTACTATAAAGATGCAAGAATGTTCATATGTCAATATATGTAAGATGGTGGAGGAATGAGTGGACGTGTGGTGGTTATTGGAAGTATTTGGTGGAGAAGAAGGAAGGATTATGAATTATTTAAGCACAGTAGAAAAGCTGGTTTCTCCATCGCGACTTGCAACAAGGCCTTCGCAACTCGTGAATCTGGAGTCGTTGAGCTAAATTTTTCACAAATATTTCTGATTTCATCACACCGTGCGACGGATCCATAGCACCTCGGGATAGGAATTTGCGATGTGTGATGATTTAATCGTAGGTGGCACAAAGTTCCACCTGAAAGAACAATTTTTTCAAGTTTTTCTGATTTCGTCGCACCGTGAGATGTATCCATCACACCTAACGAAGGGTCTTCGCGACATTTGACAATTTCATTGTACGTCACAAAATGTTAGAGCTAAAAGCTTGTTTTTTCACAACTTTGTTATGATCTTGTCACTCTGTGCGACGAGACCTTTGCAGCTCGCGATGGTTTGGCCCTGCCTAGTACTTAGAAAATTTTAAAATTTACCATATGTCCAAACTTTTCCTCCTTTCTCCATGCCTTCTTTCATTCACCAATCCAGCTCCATGCTCTTCAATTTGCTACAAGTTCAAGGAAAAATACACCCATGAAAAGATCAAAGCAAAATAATGAAACTAACGACAAAAACTCAAAATTCAACAACATCAACGGAAAGTCATGAATGACAATAGGGTCGATCAAAACCAAGTTTATTTAACGTCGTCGGCATGGCTTATTCCCCTTCTTGGAGCTTATTCACAAAATGAGCCAAGGTGCTCGGTCTCTTTTCCGCGATCTGAGTCAAAACATTCGGGATCCACATCATCCCCCCAACGAAACCTTCCTCACATAGCTTAGGGTTTCTTCACGCTCCCTCAACATTCCCAATAACTCACCTTTTTAGTCCATGGTGATCAGAATCAAGTGGCCATTTGTGGGTTTCTCTCCTTCTCTAAGGGATGAACATTTAAGAACATTCGGTGGTGGTTTGGACTCTACCACTGAAGTCTTCTCAAGAGAAGGAGGGAAGCCCACCCCTATTGGCTTACACATTGACACATGAAAGGTGTCAGATGTTGCTTTTCCAAGAGAGTATTCACCATTTTTGCGTTCCTTCAAGTTAGTACTAACAACATTTGCAATTAAAGCATCACTCAAAGCATCATCTATGGGAAAATTTAAGGAACTACCATCATTGGGCTCAAATACATCTTGCGCTATATTATCAACAACATAAATAGTTTGGCAAGAATGGTATTTACTAGGATGCTCACTAGAATTGTTAGTGTCAAATTATATCTTCCGCCCATTAAATTCCATGGTTAAGATTCCACTAGCACATCAATTAGTGTCCTTGAAGTCTTTAAAAAATGGTCTACCTAAGAGAATAGGTTTAGCACTCTTACCACATTCCATTTTAGGAACATAGAAATCGGCGGGGAATGTTAAAGAGCCCAATTTCACCAACACATCCTTCACAATACATTTTGGTATGTGCTAGAGTGATCGGCTAGTTGGATAACAACCCCAGTTTTGTGCAAAGTGCCTAGATCTAGACTTTCATACAAGGAATATGGAATCACATTAATGGAAACACCTAAGTCTAGCATGGACTTGTTAACATGATTTCCTCCTATCTTACAAGAGATTGTAAACATTCCCGGACCATCACATTTAGGAGGCATTTCATCATCAAACATGGCGGAGACATACTCATTCTTTCCACTCTTTTTCTTACTATTCAATTGTTGTTTCCTATTAATGGTACACAATTCCTTAAGAAACTTAGCATACCTAGGAACTTTATTTACAGCATTTAAGGGTTGAATATATACCTCGCATCTAAGAAAGACTTCGTAGATGTCCTTGTTGTCCTCCCTAGTCCTCCTATCATTCAATGCCTCCGGGATTAGTGGTTCCAGCACATAGATAGGAATCTACACCCCTTGACCTCTTGTGATGTGGGGACAAATTTTTGGGATTTGATCCCAGTCTTGGCACAAAGATCTCCACCTCAATTTCTTCTTCTTTTCTCTCTTTCTCCTTAGCAAACTCCTCAGCCTTCTTTTCAAGGTCTTCTTCCTTTTCAACCACCCATTCAACAAAAATCCTTTCTTAGCACTGATTCATTTCCCTTCCACTCTTCAATGAGATTTCATTCACATTTTATCGAGGGTTGATCTCTAGTTGGGAGGGAAGTTTTCCCTTTTCCCATGCCTCCATCCGATTCACCACTTGAGTTGTTTAGCTCACTTGAGTTTCCAAGTTCTTGATGCTTGCCTTGGTTCATCTTGGAGTTTTTTTCCTTTATCCACGCACATGCTCAACCGGTGAATGACTTGCATCACCTCATCTTTTGACAAGCCCGAGTTCTGCCCTTGGTTTTAGGGCTTGTCTTGAAGCCTTGGAAAATATTTTTGTGGAGGCTAGTATTATTATTGATAAGGGCAGTAAGTTTGAGCATTTTGGCCTCCTTGAGGGTTCCCATACCGGAGATTCGGGTGATCTCAATTACCCAAATTGTAAGTTAATTTTTGGTAGCCTTGATAGCTTTGGTTCCCTTGATAGCCTTTCCCACCTTGATGCCCCATGGAACTAACCTCCTCGACATAGTCTTCTTGCAAAATAGGGCAAGTGTACGTAGGATGCGCCGATGAAAAACTTTCACAAGATTTAACATGTGGCACATTTTTGGGCTTGGTCATCAAGGATTTAATCATAGAAGTAAGGGCCGAGACTTGGTCCTCGAGTTTTCCGTTATTTGAAGGGTCACTTGTGGGAATTGGATTTCTTCTTCTCAAATTGGCCCTCGATCTAAATTCCTTGACTACTTGGCTAACTCCTCATATAACTTCATAGCCTCCATTGAAGTCTTAATTCCAAGGGTACCACCACAAGAACTTCTCACTAGCGTTTGGTCCTCATCAAGAAGACCAATGTAGAAATAGTAGACCAATTCTCCCCCCGAATAGTCGTGGTAAGGACAACTTGCGAGAAGCTTCTTAAACCTCTCCCAATAGTAAAAAAGAGACTCTTCATGCCATTGGAGGGTGTTTCTTATGTTCTTTTTCAAAGCGATAGACTTCGAGGCTGGGAAGTACTTGGCTAGAAATTTTGTCTTCATGTCAAGCCAACTTTTGATGCTCTTGGGTGGTAGGTAGTGGAGACAATCCCTTGCACCATCCCTTGATGTGAATGGGAATTCCTTAAACTTGTAGAAGTATTCATCTACTCCGTGGGGAACCGTACCACCGTATAAAAAGTGGAACTCGGTGAGATGCTTGTTGGCATTTTCTCCTTCCCTACCAAGGAAGATAGGTAGCATATTTATAAACCTGTTCTTGAGCTTGAAATGCCCATTCGGTCAAACCAATGGATACTCAGTGCACATTGGTTGTTGATCAAGGTTGGGGGCTATAATGTCCCTCAATAAGGCTTGCCCCAGAGGAATCTCCCTTCCTTGGATCAGATGAGCTCTTCCTTAGAGAGGAGGATGTTGAGGTCCTCCTCCTGGAATGTCACCTTCATGCTCAGCTTGATGCTCCATAGATGTAGAAGTGTCCGCAAAATGGTCACTAGGAGGGGTGTTATTCAGACTTTCCAAAGAAAGCCTCCTAGCCCATCTCAAATTCAACTCTAACTCGGGGTCGTAGTGTAGGGGTTCTTGTGAAGAGGATCGCGTACGAATCATACACCAAGAACTTGAACAATATGTCTCCAAGCCAAGAAAAAATGGCAAGTCAGCTAAGAAAAAAATAGCAAACTAACAAATATTTACAACTATCATACAGTCACACATAATATGCCCAAACACTAAAAAATAAACACATCTTCCCCGGAAGCGGCGCCAAAATTTAGGAGGTCATCGTTGTACCTCTGAAAGTTAAATTTATATGCCCTAATCCTTCCTATCTACAATTAATTAGATAATGCCAAGTCGGGGTTGTCCACGAAGAAGAGGGGTCCTTTCGAGTAACCCAACATATATAGCGGAAAGCATACTACATATGGACATATATAGGTACATATAAAAGCATGTAAATATGGGGTGTGGTTGGTCTTACCTAAGTTATGAAATTAAAAGAAAAGTATCTAGAAAAGCAAGAAAACAATTTTAATCATGCAACAAGAAGTAAAAAGATGATTAAAACAACAATTAAAGGAGCCTCGGGGATAATCGACTTCCACTTCCAAACTACTTATCGATCATAGATTCATCTACTCATTTATTAACATTTATTGTCTATGGGGAATGCTATCACTTCTCATTCGAAGATCAACATTCATTTTTTCTTAATAGTAATTCACAAAAGCGATTCGATGACCATTTGCAAACCTCATTGAGAATCACTCTAGGCGATCAACGACCATAGAGGTATTTCATCAAGGGCGTTATACACAAAGAACCATATATTTGATAAAAACAAGTTTTCTACCAAAGATATAGCCATTTAACCTAACAAAGCATTTATAAGGCTAACCCTAGAACAAACCACATTCAAGGTTCAACCTTCTTTGCATCTATAGGATAAATATGAGAAACTTCACATTAACATACTTATCTAGCAAGAATCACAACACATTATACACAAGTTGTTCTAAATCCATGTTCTTGGATTTTCATGTCAAATGAGCTAAGAAATTGGCCACTTTCCTAACACCCTAACACTTTAATCATTCAAAATTTTCATATAATCAAACAACCCATGATATATAAATGAAGTAAAGCATATCATTAATGGAAAAATAAATGCTTCCCAACAAATGTTCATAAATGAGGAAAATCAAGAATCTCAATACTTGGGTTTGGAAGTTTCAATCAATTACTCCCAAGAGAATAGTTTAGCTACTACAATCTATAATAATCAACAATAACAATCCGAACACAATCAAAGATTAAAACAAGATAATAAAGAGAGAAAACCTAGGGTTTTTGGTCTAAAATTGCGAAGGAAGAAGAAGTGAAGAAAGAGAAGAGATAAAGTGCTATTTGTAGTACAAGAAAAAGAAGGTTGAATTCTTGTCACACGTTCATTGCACGGTGCGATGGTTTCATCGTACAGTGCGAAGGGTGCCTAGAATCTACAAGTGATTTCTTTCTTCGTCATGGCCTCTCCTTCCATTCACCACAACAAGTTTCTTTCCTTCTTTAAGTCTTCAAATTATCAGGTCTTTAAATCTTCAAAGCTCTTCTTCAAATCTTCAAAGTTTTCAAAAGATTATCTCTAATGGCCTTCGGTCTTCAAGTCTCAATGTTCTTTCCTTGTCATACAAAATCCTCTTAGAAAAGTTAAAACAGCATAAAAGTCGCTCTTACCTCTCCTAAGATAATTTAAATGTAAAACACAAGTTCTAATTGACAAAAGCGCACAAAAGCATCCCAAAAAGTCCCAAAAAATGCACATAAAATGGACACAACAGAGATTGTTGGAGATGGTATGAGATGAAAGTGGCTTACATAATCTCTATTAGTCAGGGTCTAAGTTAAACCTATGGCAACACGTTTACAAGTATTACATTAGGTGATGTTGCATTAGATCTAACATAACATGTTTTAAAATTTAGGCGACAATTTTTAATATTTTTGTATTACTTTTCAAAGGTTAAGGTAACACTTTATAAGCTATTGTAACACTTTTAATAAGTGTTGCAATGAAGTGTTACATCAGGCTTAGTTAGTTGTAGTGTTATGTGCATTTTCAAGGCTTTAACGGTGGCTTGTGATATACACTACAAGAAAAAAGACCTATTACTTTGCCCCTTTTACCTCGGTTTTTTTCTCAACCCCAAAAAACTTAGGTAAACAATTTTTTACCTCCATTGTTGTTTTTTTGAAGTAAAAAGTATTTTTTACCTCGGTTAAAAAAACCGAGGTAAAAAGTCTGAGATGACCGATGTGACATGCATGTATGTCTTACCAACGTCAGCTGTTTTTGTGACCAAGGTCCCATATATCTATTCCAGACATGAATGACCAACGTCGCACACAGGTCTGGCTTACTTACAATGGTTGTTTTTGTGACTGAGGTCGCACATACCTATCCCAGACATGAATGACCTACGTCTCACGCATGTCTGGCTTACCTATGTTGGTTATTTTTGTGACCAATGTCGCACGTACCCATCCCAAACATGAATGGCCCACGTAGCATGCATGTTTGGCTTACATATGTTGGTTGTTTTTAAGACCGACGTCGTACGTAACTCTTGTGGACATGATTGACCGACGTCGCATGGCTTTCTTGCTTACCGACGTCGCTTGTTTTTGTGACCCACATTGTACATCACTCTCGCAGACATGTTACTTATACATATATAAATAACAGATAACACCCTTGCGATACACGATTTAAAATAATTGAATATATATATATATATATTTAAGTATATTCATATACTTATAAGTATATGAATGTATATATATATATATTCATAATGTATTTTTTTTTCAAAAAACTAAAACATAATTTTAAATTCTTTTTATACAACTCCATTTCTTTTTAATTTTAAAATATTTTATAACTGTGCTTTTAACTATGACTTTATGTTTATATTTTCAAGTGAAATCAATTAAACGTAGAGTTTGAGTAATACATGATCGAAGTCGAACATAAATAAATAAACTTTTTTTTCTCACTGAATAAAATTTTATATAGTACTTATTTTAAATAATTGTGAATAAGTGATATCTGCAACTTTATTCGATAAAAATAGCGTTTATTTATTAATATTTGACTTCGATCACATATGAATCGAACACTACATTATATTTATTTCATTTGACACGTGCCTAATTCCAAGGGTGACACGTGTAGAAGATGACGTGGTGAGTTGCTCTTTTACTATTTTCCATTTGACATATGGCTAATCCATTTCTTAGTTCTATGTAACCAACTCTAAGTTACTCTACAACATGTGCTAGCGCTTTCCAGCATTTCACCAAAACATTCATTCATTTAATTTCTATATTTATGCAAGTATAACAAAAATGATGTATTTTGGAGCAATGGATTATAGGGTAACAAAATTTTGGGCCATATTGAAAATTTTCAAATTTGTGTAGAAGTAATCAATGTTGACTTTCGAGGCCCTTCCGTTCCCCATACATGCCCAAATTGTAAAACACAATTGTATATTATTGAATTGAATTTTGATGTTGCCAATTTCGTGATTCGACAACTCCAACTTTCTTGGAGGGACCTAAGTGCAAAAGGTAAAAACTTTCCTCGTAAATCCAAATTGAAATCCGATCCAACGTAATGCTAGCATGTACACCCTAATTGTATTTTCCAAGTCCGTAACATAATATTTACCAATAAACATGCACAAGAATATATTTGTAATCTTTTGCGATTTCTCGTTCTTACTTCTATGTAACCAACTCTAAGTTACTCAAGAATATGTACTAGCGCTTTCCAGCAATTCACCGACAAATTCATCTATTTAATATTTCTATATTTATGCATGAATAAAAAAAATCATGTATTTTGGAGCAATGGATTAGAGGGTAAATCAATTTTGGGCCATAGTATAATATTCAATATTTTGTATAAGTAATCAATGTTGACTTTTGAGGCCCTTTCGTTCACCCATACATGCCCAAATTGGAAAATAGCAATGGTACATTATTGAATTGCATTTCGGTGTTGCCAATTTCGTGATTCGATAACTCCAACTTTCTATGCGGGACCTAAGTGGAAAAAGTAAAAACTTTACTCGTAACTCCGAATTGAAGTCCTCTCGAACGTGATGCTACCCTATATACCCCAATTATATTTTTCAAGTCAGTAACATAGTATTATCAATAAACATGCACAAGAATATATTTGTAATCTTTTCCAATTTTCCTTTCTTGAATCTATGTAACCAACTTTAGTTACACTAGATCATGTACTAGCGCTTTTCAACATTTCACCAAAAAAGTAATCTATTCAATTTTTCTATATTTATGAAAGATTAACAAAAATCATGTTATTTTGGAGCAATGGACTATAGGGTTACACAATTTTGGAGAAATCAATATTTTAGATCAAAAATCAAACTCATACATTTGAAAATTGGCATTCACCCTTTGCATTTTATTGTTAATATTATTATTCTATTTATTAGTATATGAATAACTAGATAACACTCGTGCGAAGTGAATATATATATACATATATATATATATATTAAATATATTATTTATTTTTAAACAAAACTAAAATAAAGTTTTCTTATTTTTTTTGCTACTTCATGCTAAAATATATTATATTAATTTTTAACACTATTTATTTTATTGGCATATTTTAATTTATGAAGATTTTTTAATTTGTCATAGTTAATGCACATTTTATAATTTATTCACATAGTTAATGCAAAATTTAATTTGTTAAGACTTTATAAATAAAAGGTAATGGGCCTTATTTTAGCCCATACAATTCAGCCCTATAAATAACTAAACCTTTCCCCTATAAATGCCAGACCCTAATATGGCTTCATTCCCTTTCACTCTTAGGTTATCCACTTCCTCTTTCCTTTTAGCATACACTCCACCGCCTACTTCTCCTCCTCTCTGATTTCGGCGATGCCACAACCTTCATCCCTTCCAAATTACCTCCACCGCAAATTGCCTCCATCATTTGACGCCGGCACTCTCCGCCGTTCCATATTGCCACCGCCAAGCACACCTCGCCACCACGTCGCTGGGTCTCACCACCAGATGACGTGCCACCAGACGCGTACATACCTTGCCTCCGGATGCGCCTCAACTCACCACCAGATGATGTACCACCAAATGCGCCATTATCACCATACCCGTTGACCTCTGACCTCTATTTCATTCGTGATGTCGTTTTGTTCCCGGCGTCGTTCCGTTCTCGGTGAAGACTTCTTCCTACCGACCTCTATTCTTGTCGACTAGGACATAGGTTTGGATAATTTCCACAGTAGATTTAGGGTTTGTTATTTTGTATTTTCCACAGTTGATTTGGGGTTTGGTAAATATGAAACTGAAATGATGTATTTCTAGTGACAATTGTACATTTTCTGTGTAATGTAGCCAAATATGGTCTGTTTTGTGTTTTGTGAGGTGGCTGGAAATATGTTACTAGCTTGAGAACCACCGAAAGTAGAGTCGATCTTGATTATGCTTTCGGTAGTATTTTTTTCATTTTATAAAATTTTATGTGCAAAGTCGCCCAACCGTCTCTCGTAGTTTTGGTCTTACAAAAGTCGACACCATATCGGTCTAAAAAAATTGTTACTGTGGTTTTTCATGTGCAACCTCGAAGGTGGTTTTTGTCATTAACCGAGTTAAAAAAATTACCTTGATTTTGAATTGAGGTAAAAAATTATACTTTTTACTACATTCACATTTACCTCAGTTTTTTATGGCTGAAAATCGAGGTAAAAACCCTTGTAGAACCGAGGTAAAAAGTGTTGTTTGTTGTACTGATAGTTTTTAAACAAGTGATTTGGATATTAGGATGGAAAATTATTTTTTTTGAAATATATAAACATTACCCTACATAATTGAGAAAGTACCGATATAACCCTAAGGTAATTTTTATTGTAAAAATAACCCTAACTAATTCACATAAATGCAAATATAACCCTAAAGACTATATTCCGGCATTGACTGACCATCTTTTACCATTGACCAACCGGAAATGACCAAAATGCACTTTCACCCAAATAAAAAAATTTGAAAGGCAAAATTGTCCTTTGCCCCACCGTTGTTCTTCCAACAGCGTCATTGCTTCATCACAAGATCATATTTTGCATCAAATTCAAATAAATTTACATCGGACGGTTGTAAATCTTCACTGTAAGTATCAAAAATCATTGCTCTGATCCGAATCCAAAATCATTCACACACCTAATTTTCCAAACCTTAATTTTTGGCGCTCGCCCCACATCCTTGTCAGAGGGAGCCACTGTGCGTGGTGATCGAAGATGATCTAGGTGGGACATTGAAGTTTTGCAGTGGTTGGAGAAGTTTTGTGGTGTCGGAGAAGGTCTGGAATGGTGTGAGCTTTCAGACGACGGAGCTAGAATGAATGTCCTTGTCGAAGAGAGCCACTATGCGTGGTGGTTGGAGAAGATCTGGGGTTGGCGTTGAAGGTTTACAATGTTGGAGAAGGTCTAGAGTGATGTGAGCTTTCAGAGGGTGGAGCTTGAAGTAGAACATAATGGAGATACAGCGGCAGAAAGAAGAAATGAGTAGATTTAGTTTAGGGTTTAGGGGCATAATATACATTTCATATTTTTAAATTAATTTTTGTTTTTGGGAGGGGTAAAATGGTCTTTTCATCATAATCCAGCCTTAAACTACTAGAAAAGGTTATATTTGCACATAAACTAACTATCTAGGGTTATATTTGCACTTTCAGTTATCACTGGGTTATATGTGCACTTTTGTGAATTATATAGGGTTATATATGCACTTTGCTCTTTTTTTTCTCTGGATCGAACAATCCAAATAAGTGTAATATCGATCTTGTAAATTCTAGATTTATTTAATTTGAAATTTGGGGGAATTAGGCAAATATGAAATGAATATGTTGTAAAATAAAATAAATAAGTTTATGATTTATGGAATGTTGAAGATGAATTCGAGAAACATATGTTTCGTCCAACTGTATTTGATTTGAACAATATATCAATTCCTATATTTGTGGGATTGGACTAGATTTATGGAATTATAATTGATACAAGAGTTTCGTTTATGGTGAAGATATGGACGAAATATTCTAGTTCCTTGCTTAAAGGGATTATATTTGGTAAATTAAATCTTCTGGGGATATGATGGTAATAAGAATATTTGATGGAGAGGGAATCTCGCAAAAGTAACTTGATACGAGCGACCAAGCTTATACATTGTGGACATTCTGCTGAGCTACTTATAGATTTATTTTGAGAAAAATTGCAATCAGGTTTTTGATATTTGGAAGTAGCCGAGAGCTATGTGTTTTTGTTCCAACATGATCAAAATATTTTGATCAACCATTTAGAATTGTATGTCTTAACTCCTCGGGAGGAGAAGATCCAGTGTCGACAAGTATCGAGGTCAGATGGAGTCGTAGCTAAGGGAGCTAGTAGAATTCACACGTATAATTAGATAATATAAGTATATTGCATGATGTACTTTGTACTATCTTTCTAATTTGTGGATTCATTCTAAACTGGGCCAGACCCCACAGATGTATGTGAATTTCACCGAACTGCGTAGCCAAGTTGCATGTCTCTGTATTTTACTTTATCATGTACTTGGTTGATTAGGTTATTTTGCAATACGGTAATAACAATTGAATTAATTAGGTAAAACTAAATTTCAATTGATATCAGAGCCGAGTCACTTATTCTTACCTTGGTTGTGTCAAGGAAAGTGTGATCCGGTTTTACTATGGTGACCAAAGAAGGAGCTTTGGTGTCTCGGTTTCCACTTCTAGAAGGAAAAAATTACAACTATTAGAAGGCACATATGAGGGTCTTTCTCAGCTCATTTGACAAACTTTCATGGTATTTCATTGAAAAAGAATAGGGTCACCCGATAGAAGATGTCAAATCTAGCTCAAAGGAGAAGGAAGGAGAAACAAGTGCAAAGAAACAAAGGCTTAAAGATAAGTCAACATGGTCTCCAAATAAACTGAAGGCCTCGATGGAAAACTCCAAGGCCCAAAATGTTATCTTCATAATAGTTGATGAAAACCAATTCAAACTCATATCAACTTGCTATCAGGCAAAGAAACTATGGAATATGCTTCAAACAAAGCATGAAGGAACAAGTTGTGTGCGTGAATCAAAGATCCAAATGTTAGCAGTAAAATTTGAAGAATTGAAGATGGAGGAAGATGAAATTATTTCTATGTCCAATGGAAAGCTAAGAGATATCTCCAATATGGCGTGCCAACTAGGGAAAACTTACAAGGAGGCCAAATTGGTGAAGAAAACTCTGAGGTCTCTTCCTCAAATATTCTCAATGACGGTTGTTGTTATTGAAGAAGCAGGAGATGTGGAAAATATAACATTAAATGAATTGATGGGATCATTGCAGACATATGAGATAACATTTGAACAACCATCAAAGAAAATGCATAAAGAGTTGGCTTTCAAAGTCTCATCCTCAAAGAATGATCATGAAGGTGACAATGACGATGGAGTAGACGAACTTGCTTTTATAACAAATAATTTCTCGAGAATGATGAAAAAAGTGGTGAATAAAAAAATCACAAGAAAGATCTTGTGGAAATAGACCTTGTCTGTAGGAGTTTGGAAACTCTTGAGGATCACAAATGGAATGTAACAATCAGCCTTGTATAAGAAATCAAAACAATGAATCATAGCAGCCATGAAGAATTCAATGCAGGGAATGCGAAGGTTATGGATACATCTAAGCTGAATGTGCTAATGCACGAAAGAAGCAAGGGAGATCATATGTTACTTCATGGACTGAAGATGAAGAAGAGGAGGAATCAGAGGAACTCACAAGAAACTATGTAGCTTTTTGAGCAAAGATTCATGACACGTCTGGAACTGGAAGTGCATGTTCTAACATGGATACGCCAAATAAATCTTTATGTACCAACACAAAAAATCTCAGTGATCGTTCAACTGATAATGATGACCAGGAGGTAAATGATGAAGATATCTATAATACCTAAGAGAACATGCATGCTTTGTGGTTCAAGGTAGTTGAGTCCAATAATGTTTTAAAATCTGAGAAACATCAGTTGATCCAGAGAAAGACAGAACTGGCGATTCTTGTTGAAAAACATGAAAATGAAATTTAACAACTGAAAACAAAATCTGAGGGTCGCACATGAAAGGGCTGAGATGGCTGAAGTTGTGATCATGAAATTGAACACTGGAAAAAGCAAAGCTAGATGACATACTGATGATGGGAAAGAACTTTGGAGGTAGACAAGGAAATGGATATGACAAAGCTGAATCTGGCACAATCGATTTCAAAGCAGTGGTACATGCTATGAAGAAGAAGATAATGAAGAACCGATGGTGCAAGCCTATTTTATGCCATTATTGTTCCTAGCCAGGCCACGTATATGAACAATGTTTTAAGCTGCTCAGAGACATTATGATTTGTAGACAATTGTCAGCATGTTCCAAAATGAACGATGACCAATGATCTAAATTGGTCAGGAAGGTATGGATTCCTAAACAAAGTACTATTTTTCTGGTTGCTCACACCTCTCTTATTTCACATTCTAGAGACTCTTGGTACATTGATAGTGGATGCTCTAGGCATATGACATGAACTCCGGAGTACTTGAACAACATCAAACCATACGATGGTGGTTTTGTTACTTTTGGTGATGGAAAGAAGAGCCGTGTTGTTGGCAAAGGAGAACTACATATTGAGAGATTTCCCAGTTTCACAAGCATTCTACTGGTAAAAGATCTAAAAGCTAATCTATTGAGTATCAGTCAGCTATGCAATGATAATATGACTGTGGAATTTCACAAAGACAAATGCATTGTAAAACATGGTGAAGATAAAGTACTCTCTGGAATTCAATCTTCCAAAAACTGTTACTTGCTGGAATAAAAAGTGAGGTGCCCAAGCTCAAAAGAAGATGAAGGAACTATGTGGCATATGAAGCTTGGTCATATAAATTACAAAACGTTGGTGAAGATTGCTCATTCTAAAGTAGTTGGAGGCATGTCTACTCTCACTAACAAAAAGGGAATTGTGTGCGGACCATGCCAACAAGGTAAACAGATTCAATCTCCTCATTTATCTGTTCAGTATATTACCACTTTAAGAAATATTGAATTACTACACATGGACTTGATGGGCAAGATTAATACTCCTAGTTTGACTGGCAAGAAGTATATTTTTGTATCTATTGATGATTTTTCTAGATACACTTGGGTGACGTTTCTCAAAGAAAAATTTGATACGGTGGATGTTTTCATAAGTTTGGTGATCAAACTACAAACAGAAAAAAGGATTCCTGTTGGGAAAATTGTGAGAATCCATAGCGATCATAGCAAATAATTTGAAAACTCTCAGTTCAGTGAGTTATGTGATGAACTTGGCATCCAACATAAATTTTTTGCACCTATTACACCTCAGTAGAAAGAGATTTTTGAGAGGAAAAATAAGACTCTATAGGAGATGGCTCGAGTTATGCTAGCAGAAAAAGAAATTCATATGAAATGGTGGGTAGAAGTGATCAACACAGCTTGCTATACAAGGTCTATCTTCATCTATTCACGAGCAAGACATCATATGAAATCAGGATGGGCAGGAAGCCTAATGTCATGTATTTTCATGTGTTTGGAAGCAAGTGTTACATTCCTAGGGATATAGAACAGTTGGGAAAATTTAATAGCCGCAATTATGATGGAATCTTTCTTGGTTATTCGGTGAACACCGCGCATAAAGAGTGTATAATCTCTGCACTAATACTCTCATAGAGTCAATTAATGTGATTGTTGATGATTCAGATGACAATAAAGTATTAGGAGAGGGAGATGAGGAACCAGTACCAATCCATGTTCCAACTCTGAACAACTCGACCAACTAGCAAGTCGATGTTGGAACACCTGACACTTATGAGAATCCTATTGACCCTGAAGACATCGATGTTGGAACACTAGTTCTCCACCCCATGTTCCAACACTGGTTGATCCAGAGCCAAGTGCGAATAGAACTCAAACTTTACCATGAGTTAATTGTAGGGAACTTGCAGAATTACAATGTTTCATCTCGCTGATTGAACCAAAGAATTACAAAGAAGCTCTACTTGATGAATACTAGATTGCAGCAATGTAAGAATAAGTTGGGCAGTTTGAAAGGAATGATGTGTGGCATCTCACTCCCCGTCCCAAAGGAGTAAATGTTATTGGCACCAAGGGGATTTTCAAAAAAAAAAGTCAGAAGCTAATGGTTAAATTACTCAAAATAAAGCAATACTGGTGGCTCAAGGATACACTCAAGTAGAAGGAGTTAACTCTGATTAGACATTTGCACCAGTTGTCAGGTTAGAATCTATTCGGATTTTACTTGCTATTTCGTGTACAATGAATTTTACATTGTACTATATGGTCGTGAAAAGTGTTCTTTTTAATAGAGTGGTGAATGAAGAAGTTTATGTTGAACAACCAAAAGGATTTGAAGATCCTCACTATCCACATCATGTGTACAGACTCAAAAAGGCATCATATGGTCTGAAACAGGAGCCAAGGGTTGGGTATAAGCAACTCACTAACTTTCTAATTAAGAAAGGTCATGGTGGAAGGGAAGTAGACCGCACTTTATTTGTGCTGAACAGGTCATCAAAAATCTGGATTGCTCAAACTTATGTAGATGCATTGTATTTGGCTCTACTTCATCATCTATTGTACAAGACTTTGTCAATCTCATGCATGATGAATTCGAGATGAGTATGGTTGGTGAACTTACCTATTTTCTAGGACTTTAGGTGAAGCAACAAAAGAATGTCTTGTTTATCAATCAGAGTAAGTATGCTATGAATCTCGTGAAACAATTTGGCTTAAGTGATTCTCGATCTGTTCGAACTACAATGGGGGCTACAGATAAATTGGTGAAGGATGAGAAAGGTATTTTAGTTGATCATAAATTATACAAGAGTATGATCGGTAGTCTATTATACCTTACTGCCAATCAACCAAATATATGTTTCAGTGTTGGTGTATGGGTAAGATTTCAGTCTAATCTGAAGGAAACTCACTTGACTGCAGTCAAGCGAATTATTCGATATCTTAGTAGGACTTTTGAGTATGGTATCTGGTATTCTAAAAATCAAGACTAAGATCTTTTTGTCTATAGTGATTCTAATTGGGCTGGTAATTCATATGATCGCAAAAGTACTGTTGGTGGTTGTTTCTTTATTGGCACAAACTTGGTATCTTGATATTGCAAGAAACAAAATTCAATCTCTTTATTATCGGTTGAAGCTGAATATCTTGCTGCTGGAAGTTATTGTGCACAACTATGATGGATGAAACGAATGCTGAAAGATTATGGAATTCATCAAGGGGCTTTGAAGATTTTGTGTGACAATAAAAGTGCCATAGACATATCCAAGACTCTAGTCCAACATTCTTGAACGAAGTACATTGATATAAGGCATTATTTTGTTCGAGATCTTTTGGAAAGAAAAGAAGTCATGGTAGTCTATGTTCCAATTTCGAAGCAAATAGTTGATATTTTCACAAAACCATTGGATTCAGCCACATTTTAGCTTCTCAGACAACACCTAGGTGTGTGTCATATTTGAGGTTTTTTTTACAATCTTTTTATTAGTTGTAGATTTTTGATAGTTTCTTATCTTTGTGTACGAAAAAAATTTAAAAACACAAAAAAAATAGAAAGGAGAAAAAGAACAAAAATAGAAGGATGTGCATGTTGGAATATGGGAAGTTGAATCAAAGGAGAGAGAAAGACTAAAAGGGTTTGCCGGCTGGTAGGTGAAAAAAGGTAATTATTATTTGGAAAGAAAAAAAGTGGTGCAGCTTTAGAGAAAGAATGAAGTAAAATTTTTAAACCTTCCATCTTTTTCTAACTTTTCCCTTTCCTGTAACCTCTCCGCCTCTCCCAATATTCTTGCAATGTTTCCTGATTTTCTGGGATTGTGCTCGGATTTCTCGCAAAAATCCTGCGGCCGAGAGCTTGTAAACTTCCAGGACTCTCAAAAACTTGCATTTAGCAGCCGTTCTCCCAAAATTTTCATCATGGAAAATAAAAAGAATTTAAAAAAATCTTTTTGGGGATTCTGAGTAGAGCATTAATCTAACGGAGATCAACGTGTTTGAGGAGTGAGATGGTATGCTAGTCGGTATATGATCCTTCCAAATAATAATTATCCCTCCACCGGTTTAGTCGGTATATGATCCTTCTCTGCTAGTCAAAATCAAGGTATTCCTGGATAAATCTTTTACCTTCAGTAGTCAAACTTTTAAGCCTTTGGATTATTGCATGAAGTATTATTTGAAGCACAATGTGAGGGGATTTAAGAGGGTATAAATCTATAATGGCTATGATTTAAGCCATTTGTTGAAAGGAATTATTGGGGGTATTCGGTAAATGGAAGACTGAAACCCTAGGCTGACAGAACTAGCATGCGTAGATTATGAAGGAAGAAAAGTAATGTGTGTATACTAGAGCATCGGGGCCTAGAAAGCTGAGATTGAGAAAAGTTAATGAGTGGCCAGAAGAAATGAGTAAGCTAAGCTCTGCTAGTTACAAGGTTGTTCAAGTTTATGATCCTAGTGTTTCTTAAAACTTGAAGAGAGTGGGGACTTTTCCCCTGCTGTAATTATTGTTGATTCTAATGAGGATGAGTTGAAAGCCAAGGGTGCTGGAGATGTTCAAATAGAGACTGAGGATGCATGGGGAGAAAATTTTGACATGGACATTGTTGAGAACTATGATCTATATGTAGGGTATGCCCCAGGAAATTGAGAAAATAATGAGCCAGAGAATGTTAATATTCTGACCCATGAGATGGATACATTGGAAGAAGAGTTGGTTGCTGATGATGTTCCAACATCAAATTAGCAGGATATGGAAGAAAAGAAGCTAAGGATGAAGAACCCGGCCTTGATGATGTTCTAACATCAGGTCAACAAGAGATGGAAGAGGCTGATGGTTAGAGTGATGTTCAAACACATGAACACACTGAAACTGAAACAAAGGCTGGAACTGATGTTCCAACACAAGAACCATCCTTTGTTGATCTAGCTTATACTAGTGATGAGGTGCTATATGAGTTTGTTCATACAAGGATATTCAAGAGAAAGATGACTGAAAATGAATCAAATACAGTTCAGCCCGAGAAGAAGAAAAATATAGTGAAGAAGGAGATTGGCTAGAGTTTTAGAAGAATTCCATCTGCCATGACTGCCCTGAATGAAAACTTTTATGATACTAAGTGTTAAGAATGCTAGGATCTGATCAGTGAGAGGAATATCAACTCGGAGAGACCATTGGATCTAGAAATATATAAGACAAGTGGATTTATAGCCTTTTTGAGCATCTGGGTTTTTCTACTCCTGCCACAGTTTAAAAGAAGTAAAATGAGGAGCTAGTACAAGAGTTCTATGCCAATGTCATGGAAGAGAACTTAGATGTTGAGTCTAAGTGGTTTGGGTGAACCTGTGTGCCTGTCAAGGTGATTGTTCTTTCAGCTGAAAAGATTATTGCCATTCTTGGATTGATCACCCCTAAGTTGAAAGGTCCATGTGTAGAAGACTTGGTGCTGACAAATGATGAAATTCTACATGATATTTTTGGAGGGTTGGTGCCTATATGGCATGCATAGGGTAATGCTGCTATGTCAGAGCTGACCAACAGATATTTTTGTTTATCACCCATCAACTGCTGGATTCCCTCAACCAATACCTCAACATTTACCATAGAAATGGCCAAGTTGCTTTACTCTGTTAGGAAGAAAATACAAGTGAACCTACGGTGTATAATTAAGGAAAACATTGTGTTGTCATCTAGAAAGAAGAAATCATTGCCACATCCTTGTGTGATTACTGCACTAGATAGAGCAGAGAAGGTGAAGGTCAAGTGTGATGATGAGTTCATAGTGCCTAAAGTTGTCAAGGCAAATTCCAGGACCTTCTCCACAAGGAATATTGATGATCTCCACTGTACTTCTTCTTAACCTGGTACTTTGTCTACAGTAGCCGCAAAGAGGGCTAAGGAAGCTAAGATGGTAGATGTAAAGCTTAAGATTGCAGCTCTTCAGGTTCAAATTGCTGCACTTGGAGATGAGTCAAATTGCTGATGAAGACCAAAGTGATGCTACTGATGAAGCATGATCTTTTATTTTTTGATATTCTGAATTTTTATGGCACTTTGGCATGTTTTATGGCACCAAGGGGAGTATTTTTGGGATTTTTAGATTTTTGGTCCGTCTTGATGTTATTTTAGTCCCTGCTGGAAGCTATGTGCATATTGGAATTTTGGGTGTTTGATATTTGATCTTATTCTCGGATTTCTTGTACTTATAATTTTGGTTGTGTTGGTCATATGTTCCAACATTGTT
Organism: Rubia yunnanensis; assembly: GCA_037428765.1. NCBI lineage: Eukaryota > Viridiplantae > Streptophyta > Magnoliopsida > Gentianales > Rubiaceae > Rubia > Rubia yunnanensis. Next base: position 46,198,783 of record CM075061.1, on the reverse strand, counting down.
TTCTGAGAAGTTAAGTACTAGTTTTATTTGATGTTCCAACATGGATGTTGATGTTTTGTTTTTGAGCTGTGGTATTTAGGGGGAGCTAAATTCTTTTTTGAGATCATGTTCCAACATCCATATTATTTTGAGTTGATCGGTTCATTTGAATAGTCTTTGCTTTGAAAGTCCAAAAGGTTGATGAGTCCACAAAATTCCAAAGGGGGAGATTGTAAAGTCAAGATTTGTTTCCACGGACTATTTCAACCAAATGTATTTGATTTGAAGTATATATTAATTCCTATATTTGTGGGATTGGATTAGATTCATGGAATTAGAATTGATTTAGGAGATTCAGCTATGGTAAAGATATGGACGAAATATTCTAGTTCCTTGCTTAAATGGATTAGATTTGGTAATTCCCATCTCCAAGGAATTTGATGATAATATTTCATGGAGAAGGAATTCTACTCACACAAATAACTTGATACGTGCGACCGAGCTTATATATTGTGGATGTACATTCTGGGCTACTTAAATATTTATTTTGAGAAAATCTTCACTCGGGTTTTCGATATTTAGAAGTAGCCGAGAGCTTTGTGTTTGTGTTCCAACATGATAAAAAATTTTGATCAAATGTTCAGAATCTGATACTTTAATCCCTCAGGAGGAGGAAATCTAGCATCAACGGGTATCGAGGTCAGAGGAAGTCTAATCAAGGTGGATCAGTAGCTATGGGAGCTAGCAGAATTCTCACGTTTAATCAGATAAGATAAGTATATTGCATGGTCTTTGTACTATCTTTTTTATTAGTGGATTCATTCTTAACTGGGCCAAACCTCGCAGATGTAGGTGGATTCCACCGAACTGTATAACCAAGTCATGTGTCCCTGTATTTTACTTTATTACGACTTGGTTGATTAGGTTATATTGGAACACGATAATAACAATTGAATTAATTAGGTAAAATCAAATTTCAAATCTGTAATTAGTTATTCGCAGAAAACAAATATAGATAAAAATATGTAGTTTTATTTATTGATAGGTTTGGTAGAATCAATGGAATGCCTGCAAGTGGTCCAGATTAGGGGCGGAACTAGTGGTACGCGAGGTAGGACTCCAGCCCTACCTCAGTCGTCGGCCGTAGGTTGTAGGAATCGATTTTCGGTGAGATCCGCGTCTTCCGGCGTTGCTTCTGCGTCTTCCGACAACGGCGGGATGAACCCGGAGAAGAAGGCCGCTTCACGGCCTTCTTTTTTTTGCAACTGAACAAAACGACGTCGTTTCATTTGTCATTAGGGCAAAAAAATATAAAAACAAAATATGGGTTTTAAGAAGTATTGGATTGGGCTGGGCTAGGCCAATTTCCCAATCCAATACCACTTCTCCCAAAATCATATTATGGAAGAAGCTGAAGAGAGGAGGTGGCCAGTGGCCAAAGCTCAGTTCTCTCACGCCTCCGCCTCCTGCCACCGTCCCGTGGCCGCAGCTGGCGCCGTTGCCACGGCCCACCACCGTCTAAAATTTTTTCAGCCTCCCCTTAGATTTTTTTCTGGTCAAGATGAAGGTGGAACCTCTACAAGTGCTCCAGATGAATGCCAAATCGGTTAAGTAATGGTGTAATGGTCTTCTGCTTTGATTGGAAATGCAAATGAAACATTAAAACTTGCAAGAAAGCATGCTGATAAAAAGAATAAGTTAAATTAGAAGCTAGAATATCTGTATGGATGTACTCTATAACGAAAAAATATTCTTCATAAGAATTGCGGGGCAAATCTCCTTTGGCAGTGGGCGCACTTGAAAACTGTAAACAATGGCGTCCCATTTTTAAGTATCCGCCTGCCAATGGAGTATTCACCCTGTAATTCAGCTGAAGCCAATATACTGATGAAACTACTCAATGCCTTCACATATATAGCTAACTGGAATGAATATGCCATCTATTATGTGGCATATCCAGTTCAAAATAAATACAATTTGAACTCCAATATCTATTAGACCTTTTTTAAAAAATAAAATAAGAGAGAGGGATATTTTATTAATGAATTTTCGTTCATCTTCGTGCCATGCAGGCTTGAGTTTTGATCGGTGTTTGTATATTGGACCATTTGAGAATAAAATTATCAAGATTTATGAAGAATAATGAAAAAGAACTTAAGAGAAGAAATTATAGGAAATACTAATTTTAGGTATTATATATTCTTAATTGGCAAAGTATTGGGAAAGACAGTCTTTCCAAAGGATTATATAAAGACGAGGTTTAATAAAAGGTCCTAGTTGCAATATTAATAATTTGTTATGCAAATGTAGCAGTTATAAAGTTTATAACCCGACTCTTGCAACGCAAACATTTTATCTTCATTTCTTCTAATTTACACTTTAAACCTTGATTTTTCCTTGTTTTTTGGAAATACCGTCTTTCAAGAGATGAATTCTTTTTAATTAAGGGAAAGTTATACGATGATAGAAAATTAAAAGATGTTGTCATTCTTTCAAAATCGTTACATTCGTGAATATAGATTAACAGCATGGGAGAGGATATGCCCTCTCAATATTGGCATGTTCTATCTTTCAATTTTTCTTTGCATTTGTAATTCTTTTACATACTAAAGAATGGGCAAGAGAATAAAGGCAAACTACCGGGAAAGACGGTCTTTTTATACACTTATGAAAAGATAAGGTTTTATTAGAATAATAAAAGGTAAAAAGTTTAAGTTGCAATATTAAAATTTTATAATGCAATGTGCACTAATTATAAAATTTTTAACCCGATTCATACAACTCAAAAATTTTATCTTCATTTCTTCTAATCTACACTTTAAACTTTGGTCTTTCCATGATTTATGGAAAGACCATCTTTCAAGAGTTAAGGCCATGGGCAGTGGTAAAGACCGCTAGCGGTCACTTACCAATTAAATATATTATTTTTATCTCCCTCTCTCTTCCACCTCACCTTAAAAGACCACTTAAGTGTTAACATATATGTAATTACATTAGTTTAGCTTAAGGGTAGTTTAGTCATTCACTATTCTTATCTATATGTATTGTACTCTTGCTCTTTCAAGACTAAGCTTTCATTTTTGCAAAACAAGAGTTCCTTCCAAAACCTTCTTCTCTTTTCCCTACTCAAGGTATTGATTCTTTCATCTCACATGGTATCAGAGCATTGGTTGTGATTCTTGGAGTAGATTGTGATCCGATGCCCAACAGCGCTGATCGATATTTCGTGAAGGTATTTTTCGGACTTCCAAAAAATTTTTAGGACTTGTGTTTTTCGTGAAGGTATTTTTCGGATCTTACAGTTGATATTTGGATTATTGGTATTGGCAGGGGAGACTTTATGTTTTGGGACAGGCCATAGGCAGGGGAGACTTTATGTTTTGGACCACCTCAGAATGTCAGATGATGTTGCTGCCTCTAGTGTGGATTTGTCATCTTTTCGTTTGAGTAGTTCATCTTCACTCTTTTATTTGTGGCATTCTCGTTTGGGTCATGTTTCTGCATCCCGTTTAAGGTTTCTAACCTCTACGGGTGCTTTAGGACCATTGAACTCTCATGATATTTCTGATTGTAGTGGTTGCAAACTTGCAAAATTTTCTGCTTTACCCTTTCAGAACAGTACTTCATCATCTCTTGCTCCTTTTGATCTTGTTCATTCTGATGTTTGGGGACCCTCTCCCGTACCTACGAAAGGGGGCTCTAGATATTACGTCTCTTTTATTGATGATTTTACTCGTTATACTTGGGTTTACCTTATGAAGCATAGATCTGATTTCTTGGATATTTATCGTGATTTTAGAGCTCTTATTAGGACACAACATTCTGCTGTCATTAAGTGTTTTAGGTGTGATTTGGGAGGTGAATACACCTCTAATGCTTTTTGCCAGCTTCTGTCTTCTGATGGCACCATACATCAGACTTCTTGTACGGATACTCCTCAGCAGAACGGTGTTGCCGAAAGGAAACACCGTCACCTGGTTGAGACAGCTCGCTCATTCTTGTTGTCAGCAGATGTTCCTAGGATATTTTGGGGGGAAGCCATTCACACTGCTGTACACGTCATTAATAGAATTCCAACCTCTCACAACTCAGGTTTGTCACCTTTTGAGAGGCTGTATGGGGTTGCACCTGATTATACTTTGTTGCGTGTTTTTGGTTGCACTTGTTTTGTCCTTAAACCTCATGTTGAGCGCTCTAAGTTGTCCCCAAAGTCTGCCTTGTGTGTCTTTTTGGGTTATGGTAGTAATCAGAAGGGATATCGTTGCTTTGATCCAGTCAGTCAAAAATTATATGTTTCTCGTCATGTTGTGTTCTTAGAGCATATTCCTTTTTTCTCTGTTCCACGTAGTTCCCATCAGTTGACTCAGTCAGATCTTCGTTGCATTGATCCTTTTGATGTCACCACCGATGATGTTCCGCCACCAGACTCTGATCCTCTGAATACAGATACTCCTCCGAGCTCTCCCCCTCCATTGCCTTCACCGCCTGTTCCACCATCTTCTGAGATTGCGGCGCATCCACCCCCTCGTCGGTCTACTCGTATTTGTAAGTCCACTTAGAAGCCTGATTTTGCTTACTCTTCTTATTCTCCCTCATTTGCTTCATTTCTTGTCTCCATTCACTCTCGGTCTGAACCTACATCCTATAGAGAGGCTGTCTGTAATCCTCTTTGGCAGGCTGCCATGGCTGAGGAGCTTGCTGCCCTGCATCAGACTCACACTTGGGATTTGGTACCTTTGCCTTCGGGAAAGCACACCATTGGTTCTCGTTGGGTCTATAAGATTAAGACCAAGTCTGAGGGATCTGTTGAGAGATACAAGGCTCGCCTTGTTGCAAAGGGCTATTCACAGGAGCATGGGATGGATTATGATGAGACCTTTGCTCCTGTTGCCAAGATGACCACCATTCGTACCTTGATTGCAGTTGCCTCTGTTTCTCAGTGGAAGATTTCACAGATGGATGTGAAAAATGCCTTTTTGTACGGTGATCTTCACGAGGAGGTTTATATGACTCCTCCTCCCGGTGTACCACATGAGCCGGGGCATGTTTGTAGGCTTCACCGATCTCCTTATGGACTCAAACAGGCGCCTAGAGCTTGGTTTGAGAAGTTCTCCACTGTGGTATCCTCTCTTGGTTTTCGTCCCAGCTCTTATGACTCGGCCTTGTTCATCAAGCATACAAGTAAGGGTCGTATTCTCCTTTCTTTGTATGTTGATGATATGATTATTACTGGTGATGATTGCGAGGGTATTGAATCATTGAAGCGTGATTTGGCTTATTGTTTTGCTATGAAAGATTTGGGTGTGCTCCGTTATTTTTTGGGTATTGAGGTTGCTTCTTCTGCTAAGGGTTATCTGTTGTCTCAGTCGAAGTATATAGCTGATATTTTTCAGCGTGCCCGTCTTACAGACAATAAGACGGTTGACACTCCTCTTGAGACTCATGCTCATTACTCTCCGAATGATGGGATTCCTCTGTCAGATCCCACACTTTATCGTACAGTGGTTGGTAGCTTGGTTTATCTTACAGTCACTCGCCCAGACATTGCGCATGCTGTACATGTGGTTAGTCAGTTTGTCACTGCTCCTACATCGGTTCATTGGGCTGCTGTTCTTCGCATTCTCAGATATCTCCGAGGCACCCAGTTTCGTTGTCTCCTATTTCCTTCATCATCATCTTTGGAGTTGCGTGCTTATTCTGACACTAATTGGGCTGGTGATGTTGAGGATAGCAAATCCACTACCGGATTCTGTATCTTTCTTGGCGACTATCTCATTTCTTGGAAGAGTAAGAAACAGGATGTCATTTCTCGCTCTTCTACAGAAGCTGAGTATCGTGCCATGGCCTCGACTACAGTTGAGATTGTTTGGTTGCGTTGGTTACTATCTGATTTTGGCATCAAACTTTCACGACCCACTCCATTGCATTGTGATAATCAGAGTGCTATTCACATTGCACGCAATTCTGTCTTTCATGAGCGCACCAAGCACATTGAGATTGATTATCACTTCACGCTCCATCACTTGCACCTTGGTACGATCTCATTGCCATTTGTTCCCTCTTTTCTCCAGATTGCGGATCTTTTCACAAAGGCTCACTCCACTGCTCGCTTTCGTTTCTTATCAGACAAACTCCCAATGCTTCTTGCTGTAGCATCGTGAGTTTGAGGGGGGATGTTAACATATATGTAATTACATTAGTTTAGTTTAAGGGTAGTTTAGTCATTCACTATTCTTATCTATATGTATTGTACTCTTGCTCTTTCAAGACTAAGCTTTCATTTTTGCAAAACAAGAGTTCCTTCCAAAACCTTCTTCTCTTTTCCCTACTCAAGGTATTGATTCTTTCATCTCACATTAAGAGACATCCTTTTTTTTTCTTCACAATGGCAAGAGACCACTCTTTACTATTCACGAACCCCACTTGATTTTCTCTTTCCTACTCATTAATTTAATCATTAAATTTTATTTTAAATAAATTTGTCCACCCAAAATAAGTTGAATGTGAAATTTAATAATATATTTTAATATTTAAAATATAATTTATTTTTTTTCAAAATATGTTAAATAATTTGGTTTTCTCGTTCTTATCAATATCATGCTTCGGTGTAAATTTCAATTCTTTTAAAGAAATTATTAAAACGAAATTTAAAAAATAAATAATAAGATAATTTCATTTTTTAAAAAATTATATAAAAAACATTAAAATTGCAAAAATCAATTATAAAAACTATAAACATTACAGAAAATACTAAATTTTGAATTTTAAAATAGACAATAATTTGGATTTTGCGAAGAATTTTCCAAATTGAAAGAATTATCTTTGCCCTTCGACGTTCTTCGTGGATCCATCACAAAAAATGAATTACAATGTAGAAGATGAATTAGTGAGGTGGAAGTATTTGAATTGGAAGTAGTGTGATGAAATGAGTTGAAATCATGTATATTTATAGGCGAAAAGTGGAGGAAGATGGAATAAAAATTTAAAATTAAAATTTTGAAAAACTAAAAAAATATGTCGGGGACACGTGTCGCCACCAGAATGGGACACGTGTCCCATTCAAAATAATTTTTAAAATCAGTAAATAAGTGGGACACGTGTCGCCACCAGAATGGGACACGTGTTCCATTCAAAATTTTTAAAAAAACTAGTGGGACACGTGGCCCACTTAGGGGACAACACGTGTCCCTTACGGACCAAAAAAATAGGCTATTTTTCAGCGGCCCTTGCACATGCCTTCAATCAGAAATTGGGCCCACGACTGGTCTCTTGTTTGGCCTCTTAGCAAGAGACTCTTGAGTGGTCTCTTGTTAAGAGACCACTCTAGAGACCACCACTGCCCATGCCCTAACTCAAGAATATATATATACACACATATATATATACTTCTTTTATCTTTTACTAAATGCTTCTTTTATTTTCCTAATCCTTTTTTCATTTAAATATGTATAAATTCTTGTTTTATTTTTTCTTTAATTTCCTTATCAAAAATTTCAAACTATAATCTACATTGAATATTTTCTAAACTGTAATAATCTTTGTTTAAATATTCTTTATCTATTGAAAATTCTTCGATACCAGTCATCATATTTAATTCCGAATTTCTCATTTGACTATAAGTTGGTGATCCTATTGAAGAATTAGAATCTTGAATTATTTCAGGTAATGGGGTTGAGTATCTAATTTTAGAATCTCATTCTAGGATCATGGGCAGCATTATTAACAGAGTATAATAACATGAAATGGAAACAACAGAATAAATGAAAACAATTTGTAAGTAGAAAATAATCTGAAAAAGTACCTGAATGAATATCTTGAATAAATTATTTATTTGAATGAATTTGGGTAGATTGAAAGTACATAAGGTTGGTATACAAGGTGTGGACCTTCGTTTGAACTTAAAGTGGGAGGTTAAGAAGTAAGAAAGGGTTGAAATCCAGCGTACTTGATACGGAACTAATGCTTCTCTATTTATAGAAGCTATATATATATATATATATATATGAGAATTATGTGGGAACAAGGTGAGAACATAGGTGAGGATAGAATTTGACCATTGATTTAACCACATCAACAATTCATATTTAAGGAGAAATCAAACATTAATGTTCAATAAGTAATTGGCAAATTCTTGGATGCTCATTCAGGTCAAGATATATATATATATATATATATATATATATATATATATATATGAGAATTATGTGGGAACAAGGTGAGAACATAGGTGAGGATAGAATTTGACCATTGATTTAACCACATCAACAATTCATATTTAAGGAGAAAATCAAACATTAAAGTTCAATAAGTAATTGGCAAATTCTTGGATGCTCATTCAGGTCAAGAGGCTACTCAATCAAATCCTGTTTAGGTCAAAATTTGTGTGATGTTGCATTGCTTGTTCCCATCTCTTTATTCCGGATTATTCCAGATTTGAACGGCCACTACTGTATGATATGGGTATTTATACCGATAATTTCGGATAACAGTATCGATATTTTGGGCTAAAATATCAGTGCATATGTATATGAGTGTAAAAATGTAATACATTTGTATCGGTAAAATAAATTGATATAGAAAATTATTTGCAGTGGCATTTTAGACCGGTGTATAAATTTTAAAAATTTGGGAGCACATAGTATCTAAACCGGTAATATTTGGAACACCGGTGTAGACATTTTGCACCGGTATATAACATATGAACCGGTGTAAAATCGTGATTTATACACTGGTATTACATATAACACCGGTCTTTCTTTTGTAATAGGAATATTATTTTTTTGCACTGAAATAGTTTGAACCAGTATGTTTTTGACACCGGTTTTATTTAAACAATTTAAATTAAATTATTAAAAATGTGTTTTATTTTTACACTGGTACATTGATTTTCTACCAGTGTATGATTTGGATAAAATTTGCAATGCCCAATTTATTTTTCGATGGTCCCTCCCGGATCATTTTCGGGGCCACGACAACCAGAAATACTTGTGTACTATTATAATTGGAAATCATTTAATTGGTAAGAAATTTGAAACAACCTATTACGAAAATATTGCTCGCAAAAACAAGCGAACATTATTCAAACTATGAAATATAAGAACTATCTTAAGCATGAATTGAAACAAAGTAAAAAATCACACAAGTTTACTATAACCAAACACCACCCATAGAATTCTAATATCATTAACTATTGAAAATCAACCATCAACCTATTATATCGTTCTTATCATCCAAAAGTTGCAATGCAGTATTCGCCTGTTGCTGGTAGTCTTCGAGCCAAGCCCCACACCATCTCTCTGCTTAACCATGAATTTCGTACACATGGTACGGCCCTTTGCCCTCTGGAAAGATCTGTTACTTTCAAACTTACACGGTTAGTCAATAATGTTGCGTTTACTAGAAATTAATATAAAAAAATTAGATGTAGGGTTTACCTCCAAGATATCGTTTGTCTCTGGGTGATTTAAAAATTCTTCCTTGAAGAGTATGATGGAGTACCCGCATTTCCACGGACCATTCTGGGTTCAGTACAGCACAAGAAAGGTAAATGTAATTGCTAACCCTAAACATAATAAATTGAGAGATGAAATGACAGAATGACTTACCATGATAATGTTGATTTTCCAAGTGTAGTCGAGTTCTGGCTCCATCTTTCTCTTCTCCCTTTGGTATGCATATGCAAGCCTGCCAAGAAAGTAAATTAAAATGGTTACTTCTTCCCGTATATTTCCAAACTAGGATTTATGATTTGATTGATTGAAATACCTAGAAATTACCCCGAGTTTGACCAAGTTTGTTTGATACCCCCTGACAATGTGTCAAAGTGAAAACCTCCTCCATTCTGGTATGTATAATGATGAGGTACCAATGATCGTTGTCGAAATATTATGCTAACAAATTAATGAAATGAAAGTGGTTTGAAATGTGAATTTAATTTCCAGGAAGAAATACTTACGTTTTTATATAGGGTACGGTGTAGAATTCAGCATCCGTTGCTTTCATTGTTTCCCAAATTAGTTTGAAATGGAGTTCGAGCTCCTGCTCGAAGTTTTTCAAGTTGCCACAGTTGGATGGGCAGAATTGGACACAGCCCGAATTAGTTTACAATATTTTCTGCCATAGGTGCATATAACATTAATGATAGTGAAAATGAATTCCTAATAAATTTAAAAAACATTAAGGATGTAAGTTATGAAACTCACCCCATCCACACATCGACCTGCACATTATCGATCCAGGTCATCAAAATCATATTCCCTAGCCGTCGACTGGGATTTTTGCTTGGCAGTATCCTGTTACAAGTATTAATGAATACGAAGATGCAAAAGTACTTTAAGGAATTGAAAAATAGTGTGTTACAAAAATGTACCTCATCGTCGGTGGTGAGAACCATAACCTCCTCGTCATCGTCGTCCGTATAACCTCCAGCATTGACGTCATCGATGGCACTTGGTTACTCATCTGCCTTGCTTATTAAAGACACCGGCCAATCCATGACACTATTGAAGGCCTCTCTAACATTATCGAAGTGGTGGTCCACCGAGGGCTATCCCTCCCTAGGACGGAGGAATGGATCGCATACTCTCACATGAGCAACACTTCCTTGTTGGACATTCCAACGACGAGATACCTGTCACAACGACCATTTTCTTCTTCCCGGCAATGTATTTAATGAAAAGAGTCATGCATTCTCTATCCTGTTCGTATAACAGTTTAGTGAATAGATAAAATGGTTATGGAGATATTTAGATGTGTAATTGAATGTATAGGACATGCATAGATTAATGACGAAGTACCTTTTCATCTACTTCTCCATCGTTGGGCTCTTCATCGGACTTTGTAGCAAATATAGCAATGTCATCAATCACCTTCTCTATAAACTTCTTGGGATCGTCAAGGCCTGGCAGAATCTGAACACCGCTTGCAAATGCTAAGCCTTTTACCAATTGCTCCAGGTACAATACCATGGCTTTCACGACTGGTTGATCGTTAGATGGTCTCCTCTAGGTTGTCTGCTTGGTTGAGAAACTGCTACCGTACTTGCTGCAGGAAAGATGAGGAACAACCACCGATGTGGGTAGACCCGTCTGAGTTCCCATATACCTGCCCGGGTGATCCTTCTTCTTTGTTACATTTATAAGAAGTCTTCACCCGGCTACAGTTCCAATGCTCCTTTTTCCTTAAGTTCATTCAATTTCAACTGAGAAACACATATGAACACAATTATTTATATGAATAATGTGAAATTCATTTTAAAATTAATTTAAATGGTCGATTTCAACGTAACTTACAACGTCTATTGTGATATTCTCAACCTCTTTCCATGTGTATGCCCCTTTCTAGTCTTTGTTTGCCTTAAGATAGACAAGAGATCTTCCTTTTGACTGAGTTGTTGCTTGATCTCCTCTTCAGAGAATCCCTTGGTGGTCAACCTAATTATCTCCGACTCCTTCAAATCCTTAGTCAATTTGTCACGGATGTATCTATTACCCCTTCTGCCTGTGTGGTGCGTGTAATCCCTGGGCTTGTTGTGTTTAATATTTATCACCCTGAGCCTCTGATATTGTTTTTATAAATAAAAAATTAGTTGAATAGAATTGTGGGCAACATAGTTGTTTACAAGTAATAATATTTTCATCATATTTGAAAATTTGGATGCCGACGCCTCTTTTCAAATAAGTGCCATTCGTCTTCATCCATCCACTTGTACTTCTCCCATGCTGGTATTCTTGTTTTATTTATACCTTTGTCCACGTCGTGAATAAACCTATTTGCCACCTTTTCTTCCAATTCTTGTGTTGTTTTTTTTCCCTCTCTATAACCTCCTTCCTCAATATTTCTAGTTGTTCGTCTGTCACATGTGTTTCAATTATGAAGCTCTCCTGGAACAAATCATATGAAAAGGCATGTCACTAAAAATATCTTCACTAAGAATTTACCATAACTAAAAATTTTAAATGACAATTGTCGAGAGTCTTACCAGAAGATCTTTCCATGACTCTTCCTTAACATCTTCAGGGACACCGCTCTAGTATTTGCATTCGCCAAATCTGATGCGGCACCGGAAAGCATAATTTTCATAAGCGTGCCACATTGACCATTTCTTAATGCATATTGCTTGATTCCCACGGAACTCAAATGCAATGGGATTTTGCTTGTTATGTTTTGCCAACATCACAGATTGGGACGTGCTTGTTCCCTACCTCCTCAAATAACTTTCTAGCTCAAACTTGTCCCATCCTTCTCCATTTTTGCCTCCAGCTTTTGTCAAGTTGTCGTCCGCTTCATCAATAGTTAGCCTTTCTTTGATGGTGCTCTTTCCCTTTCCCTTGCGAACTGGTGTTTTGGCCAAATGTTTACCTGTGTCTTCTCCTTCAACATCCCCTATAATCACATCAACATGTTCCGCGGTTTCTTCCTTCTCTTCTCTAGTCGGGTCATTTGTTTGCGTTGTTTCTTCCTCAAATTGCATCTTCAATGGGATCCTTTTTGGAGGAGGTTCTTAGTTCGCCACATCAACCTCCTCATAGACCACATTCTTCACCTCCTCCTCCTTCTTCGTAACTGGTTGCTTCCTCTTCGTGTTTAATGTCCCCTTCTTCGACAGTATCTAAAACAGTTGAATAGAAAATTATCAATCAACGGTACATAAAGATCAATGTTGATAGAACGTGGAATAGAACTTTAACAACGAATTCATAAAACTTTTGAGCAAAACATGGCATAGAAATTGAACAATTCCTACACAAAACTACATTATGTATGGCATAAAAGTTTATATAACATGGCATAGAACTTGAAAGAACAAGGCATGGAACTTGATATAAAATGAAATGGAATCTTATAGAAGTTGATAGAAAACCATACCAATCTCTTGGGATTCAAAAAATAGGCCTACAATCGAGAAATTATCACTCCCCCTAACGCGACTTTCAACATTATCACCAACCAAAAAACTATAGTACTACATCATCATTCCACAAAATATGCAAAACTTTTTAACCCCACAATTGTATAAACATACCATTCAAGATACCCTTTCAAATTTTTTCAATTTCCATGTTTTTGTTCATAGAGGCATTTAGTCAAACATGTGTTGTGCGAGAGGGTTGGAATGGTTTTTTGAAGAGAAATTGATATGGTAACCCATGGTAACATAAACACCAACACTTACTTTCACCAATAGAGCATTTGTGTTTCCACTCCCTTTGCTTTAACTCGCCAAGAATGGAATGGGATAAACCTATGCAAGTAGTTTCTTCTCTTGTGTTGTTCAAGGGTTGATGAAGGGTTGCTTCTCTTGTATTGCTCAACCCTTTATAGGATATATGATGGGAGTTACAATGATTGATGAGGAGTTATGGTGGTTCAATTTAGTGTGAATTGAATAGTTGAAGTCGTGGAGGGCGGTTTTCAAAAAGAATTTGAAGGTGTTTGATGAGGAGAGGAGGAGTTGTGGGAGTTATGTTTGTTTGAAATGGTTGAAAACATGTGTAGCCGTGTTTTTACACCGCTAATATGTGGAGTACCGATGTAATATTTGTGAAAATGGGTTTGAAAAATGGCTAACTGTTCAGCACTGGTAGGGTTATCGGTGTAGAAACAAAAACAAATTGGCTAACTGTTGTGCACCGGTATTATTAACGATGTAGAAAATGTTGATACCAGTGTAAAATCCCACAAAAAGCAGTTGCAGTTGGCTGCTTTAAATATTTTTTGGAAAAAATAGGATGAACACAAGATGAACTTTAGAAATTTTAGACTAAGTGTTCAGCACTGGTACATGTATCGGTGCAACAACATATACCGTGTTAAAAAATTTGCGCCAAAGAAAAAAAATGAAGAAATTGAAAATTTTGAAATGTGCGCCAAAAAATTGAACACACACACAGGGGTAATTGCTTAATATTACCGGTCAAAAATTTTGTTTTGTGAATAATTCAAATTCTCTTTTATTTCATTTATCTCCCGTGCATTTTTCCAACAACCCCAATTATTCAAATTGATGCTTAGTTATTGTGAACAGAAATTGTACTAGTTGTTTCATGAAAATATCGACCACACATGGGCCCCATACGTTAAAATTACTAAGCATTGTTTAATTTAATAATATTTGTATTTTGACCTAAACATTTAGTTTCGCCCCGTCAAGTACTTTTCCACCGGCCCAAATGGAATTTTAAGAGGCTCCACATTGAATAAGTAATGTTTCCATAGCTCAATAGTATGGAAGAATCCGTAAAATTGCATACATGCATTTATTACAATTAGGTCCCCCAAATTGTGACGTGCGATTACGACATGTTAGGACACTACATAATTTACCAAATTTAATATTCTGAGTTTAAATCATAATTACAACATATTTGTGTCTGGGTGGTGATTCTTCCTAAAGCGCTAGTAGGTGTTTTAGAGTAAACGGCAGGGGTTTACTTCATTGTTTCTATGTGTAATCCGAACATCTTCCAAACTAAGTACTGAGTTTAGACCCGTTCGTTTACCCACATGTGGAACTTTGAAATACAAAAGGGCTGTTTTGTGGACCATCCAGTTCGATCGGATTTTAATTTTGATTTACGAGTTAACTTTTTACTTTTTGTAATTTAGTCCCTCTAAGAATCTTGAAGGGTCGAAATATAAAATTGGCTCCACATATATGCAATTCAATACATTGCAATTGTGTTCATGCATTTGTAGACCCTACGGGTGGATAGAAGGCCTTGTAAAACCAACAGTGAATGTTTGCACTATATTTCCCAAAAATATACTATTGCCCACAATTTTACTTAGGGAACCTCCATAGTAGCTAATTCTACAAATATTTTAATTCTAACCATTATTGGAATATAGTGCACCAAATTTGGCGATCTTGATGTAACCAGTTAGGCCAACTACGTTCGGCCAATCTTTTTTGTCTTCATGAGTGTATTTGTCCGACCAAATTTCAAATCATGTAGTATACAAATTTTTGATTCAACCCATCATCATGCATGTTTATCAAAAGTAAAAATGTCAAACTGTCTAAGTGCAAAACTATCAATGCTTAGTACAGAAACTACTCTTTCTAACTTCTACTACAAGTTTTTTGCGAATAATAATGAGAAAATGGTTCACCACATCAGCAGGTCCTATTGCATCACTATTACTTGTGCCAACATCCATGTCCTCGACATTGCCTTCGCAGAAGGTAGGGAAATTTTCGACTGCTTTCATGGCATTAGGAAATTGATACGTCATAACCTTGGCCATATGTTCGTGCCAGGATCTTTGATATTTGAATTCTTCAAGCCAGTTTGATACATCGATATCCAAGGTAGCAACTCTGGATTCAGTAGTAGTGACAGACGTGTCAAATGTCTTTCTGTAGAAAGAGTTCACACAAATATTAATAGTTGATTGGCCATAAACGTTATGTGCACGTGCACTAACTCCCACTCTTAAACAAAGCACAGAGATGATACTGAAATAGGCATAAGATCCTATCTGATCCCGTTCCCTCTGCAACATAGGATAAAGTCAACGACCAACATTCCATCGAAGGTCCTTCTTTATTGTATACAAGAAGGTGAGGCAAAGTTTGTGGACTTCTGTATTCACAGTTACTGGATGGATTCTAGATGCCACAAAGTGGTATCACCCATTCATTTTCCGAGTTAGAGTTTTCTTAGGTATTTTTCTCCAACGTGGTTTGACCAACTCATCTATATCTGTACATGCCCTTATTACTGTCCCAACGATTTTCTTTTCAATTGGTTTTTGTAGAATATAGTAGGATCACCTAGAAAATGGAGTGCGAGAAACTTGTCCTCATCATTTGGAACATTGGGCAACTCAAACAAGCCATTGATAGATTCTCGTGTGACAGGGACAGTTTTACCTCTACAATGCACGGGATCGTAGCTCGGCTCGCACTTCAAGTTTGCATAGAACTCACTTACAATGGTCAGGTTGAATGGTTACAGAGTCTCACAAAATTTTTCCCATCCAAGCTTCCAGATAGTTTGTTCGAATGGGGGAGATGCTCCAATTCCTCTCTCTATCTGATAACAACATCCTTTGTATGATTCATGGACCAACCTAGCCTCCTCAGACATGAAGGTATCATCCGGGTAAGTTAACGGTGATAGTTTTGGCAATGATGGAGGCGGTGAATGGCTTATCCTTTTCGAATTAGATTTGGGTGGCATTTCCTAAAAAAACACATTTAAGAATTTCATCAAACACCTTATATGCAAGTTAAGCTATTTGTGATGTCACATTCTAGTGATTCTATTTCATATACAATTGTTATTTAATCATACTGATAAGGTATTGAAGTGGTTTACCTAATTATATTACAACCTATGTAGGATTTCAACAAAGATGGGTAGCGATGGAGACAATATTGAAAGAGAGATATAAATTTGCTACTGTGAACATGGGGATCTGAGAGGGTTTTAATTAATGGAACACTTTTTTAAACACTGGTATTCTACATATACCGGTGTAAAATGAGTCCTAAAGCAGCTGCTTTAAATAAAAAATAATTTCTACCTAATCCGACCCGAGAGTAATGATCAAAAAATTTCTAAGTACCCACCACCGGTACATTTACCGGTGCAAATTGAAAAAAGAAGAAGATGCTTTAAGCTGCTTTAAATGCCAACAAAATTTCGTTCTTCACACCATATACGAATGCTTAAATTTTCTTTCTAAGTATCCAGCACTGGTACACCTACCAATGTAAATTTTATACAAAAATAGCTGCTTCAGGCTACTTTAAATGTAAAAAAATTAACATTGTCAGACCCGAGAGCAAAAAACAAAAACAAAATCTAAGTATTGTGCACCGATTAGAGTACCGGTGCATTGTACTAAACAGCGAACCTTCCTTATTTCTCTACACCGGTAATTTATTCTTTAGTGGTGTAAAAAAACCAGCACCTAGTAGAAATTCTTAGTAAAACTAAAACACATTTTCACCGATTCAATTCTTAAACAAATCACGGATCATACCAACCGATTCATAAAAGAGTGTCAGTAAAATACATTACATGCTAATTCGCTTAATAATCATACGATTTTTCACAAAACATGGTCACAAAAACAACGGCCAAGAACAACCAATCTATTACTTCAGCTTTAAGACATTGTCCCCACCTACTATATCACCTATCTCATTAACCCACAGCCCATCACCATGAGAACGCCTTCCAACAACGAGTCTCCCAACATCTTCCAAACAAGGAAATACTGATGAAAACTCAGGAATATCAGTTATGGCGGGCTGATCAATCTCCTCATCAAAGTAAAACATCTTCCCATGCAACACCACATGATACTTCTTATTCAAAGGTTCTTTGATGTAAAAAACCTATCGTGCATGGGCAGCTAAGGTGAACGTGTCATCTTCATATCCTTTATGATTCAAGTCGACCAACGTGAACCCCGTGGGCTTCTCAACAACAACACCGAAACCGTGCTCCACCCAATGACACTTGAAGACAACAACCTTGAACTCTACATAATCCAACTCCCAAATTTAATCAAACGGCCTAAAGAAAGGCATCACAACAACAACCAGATGTTTATCTATCTTGCTTGCCTGCCACATGGATTCAGATTCAATATAAACACCACTGTTTTGAAGGGTGCTCTTCTCATCCTTCGCCAATGAGAAACTAAAGCCATTAATTTCATAACCAAGGTATCGTCTAATGGTGCAGTTCGACTTCCTTGAAAATGATCGTAGCTTACTGAGCATCCCTTCGACATTACAACAATTGTAAAACCAGTTAACAAACATTCTGAATTTTATTCAAGTGCCAGTCTGGATGAATCTCTTCCAACAGTGAAACATGTTCTTTAACATATGTTACAGTCTCGCTACTATTATGTAATCCATACAGGTGAACAGTCATCAACTCAGTGTAATAGGTTGTATGAAGTGTACCCTTAGAACGTGAAATCCCATTCCGCCTTTCGCAAAAGGGTCCACCTTGAACACCAATCGCTCTTCTTCCAACCAAGTTCATTGTACAATACTCAATGATCTCCTCAGTGATGTACCTCTTAATAATTGAGGCATCAAGACGACTACGATTATGAACATAACCCTTGAAAACAGTCATGAGATGCTCAAAGGGGTATATCCAATGCTTTCTAACAGGCCCACACATACGTATCTCTCTAACCAAGTGTACCACTAGGTGCACTATGATTTCAAATAATGATGGGGGAAAACACTTCTCCAAATGCCATAGAACAGCAACAACCTCTCGATCAAGTTCATCTAGTTGTTACCTGCTAATAATTTTCCTGCATATCGAGTTGAAGAAGAAACACAAGCACATATTGAAAATCTAACTTCCTCTTCCAAACACCGACAAATTGCAACGGGAAAAAGTTGTTGCATAAGGACATAACAATCATGTGATTTCAAAGCATTAAGACGCAACTCATCACTCACAAACTGACTAACATTAAAGGAGTAACCATACGGTACCTTCATTCCTTGGATGCTCTCACACACCGATCTTCTCTCAGCAACTGATTGATTGTAAGGAGCGGGGGGCAGGTACGTTTGCTTCCCTCTTACCTCCGGTGCTAGATCCAACCGTATACCAAGGTCCACTAAGTTTTTTCTCGCATTTAAGCTATCCCTAGTCTTCCCAAGAATGTTCAGAAGCGTTCCAGTTAGACTCTCACAAATTTTCTTTTTGACAAAACATCCAAACAATGGCAAACCTCCAAATTTTCCCAATACGGAAAATCGAAGAAAATTGACTGTTTCTTCCACGGTTCGTCTACAGCCCCACCACCCTTTCAAAACTTTTTACCAAGAAAAACATTCAATTTCTTCACATTGTTGTGAATAGCTACATCAGTCAAAGGTTTGGGTGTCTTTCTCCTCTCCTTCCCACCAACGAATGCAACTGCATTATCTCGCAACTTGTGATTCATCGGCAGGAATTTATGGTGACCCAAATAAAGGTTATTTCTCAACTGATGGTAATCTGTCTCATCCTTACAAATTAGGAAAGCTTTGTGACCCTTGACCTCATACCCAAAAAGGTTACCATATGCCAGGAAATCATTTATGGTACAAAAAAACATCGCCCCCAATGTAAATTCTTCACCACTATAACCATCAAACATTAAGGCACCAACCGACCAAAGCACCTTCAAATCTTCCGCCCATTTCTCAATTGATGATAATCTGTCTCATCCTCACAAATTAGGAAAGCTTTGTGACCCTTGACCTCATACCCAGAAAGGTTACCATATGCCGGGAAATCATTTATGGTACAAAAAAGCATCGCCCCCAATGTAAACTCTTCACCACTAAAACCATCAAACATTAAGGCACCAACCGACCAAAGCACCTTCAAATCTTCTATTAAAAGGGCAAGATAAGTGTCAATGTCATTTACAGGTTGTTTCGAGCCTAAAATCATGATGGGTATCAACACATATTTTCTCTTCATGCACAAGTACGGGGGAAGATTGTAAATATCAAGCATAACCTGCCACAAACTATGTTTCGAGGAAATATTCCCAAATGGGTTCATACCATTAGTACACAAATAAAATCTCAAATTCCTAGGTTTGGATGCGAAGTGTGGATACATCTTATCAAATTTCTTCCACTGGTCCGCGTCAGCCGGGTGTTGAATTATATCATCATCTTTACAACCTACCCTATCAACGCATCATGTCAACTTCTTTGCATCTTTTTCATTCTTTAACAACCTTCTCAGCCACAGAATAATTGGAAGATTCCACATACATTTGGCGGGCACCCATCTCATCTCTAGTACAACATGCTCTCCACCGACAACCACATTTCTCTTCTTCTTATAATGCCACATATTACATACTGGACAAAAAATCATATCCTTAAGGTCACCCATGTATAAAACACAATCGTTTAGAAAATCATGTATCTTTTCATACACCAATCCCATCGGAAACAAAATTCGCTTAGCTTCATAAAGGTTATCAGTAACCCCGTTATCAAGTGGAAGCTTTTCATTGAAAAACTTAATCAATTTATTCATGCTGGTATCACTCCATGACCCTACACCTTTCAAATTAAACAACTCCATCAAACACGACATGACCGTGTATTTCTTTTTGCAACCGAGATACAATGCCGTATCCTTCTCACCAAGGAAGTTAGCCAAAACCTTGGGCCTCCCTCTAAACTAATAACCTCCTCACACATGTCAGCAAACTTAGCATCCCCAAAACACTCTTCCGGTGGTGATTTTTCCTATGAAAGGTACACACAACATAATCTTTCGCAAATCCCCAGCTATACAAATAGATTTTCAGGATGTCCTTCTTATCCGTACGAGTTTGATTTCCACAATCACGACATGTACATAATATTTGCTTCTCTCGACTAAAAGCATGCTCCAAGAACTCATCAATAAACATAATATATTCATCGCTCACCCTACTAACATTGGCATACATATGCTTATGCCTCTCGATGGCGCGATCCAACTCTACATATCAATAAATGTCCAACAATCAAACTTCAACTCATTTAATGCAATAGAATTTTTCATGACGACTCATAATCATGCAACATCATAAATGCACAATATACACCAATATTCCACATTACAATTACAACATTCTTAACATGTCTAACACTATAGGAATAAAAAACCATAGCATTATAACTACAACAACCTTGAAAACACATAAAAAATTAATATCAACAATTCTACCTCAATCACCATCAAATGATCAAACACAAAATGTAAATATCTCTAACCAATACCATACTTGAAATTCTTAATATCCATAAATGTATATAAAAAAAGGTACCTTCAAGGGTTTTCATTATGCAGAATTCAATGCATTCATCAACCAAATAACGCCATTAATGAACCCCTTCTTCCAAACAAATCTCATTTTTAACCCGCTAAAAAAATGTGGTAGGTGAGCATTTAATGCAACTTTCGCCACTGGTATTTAGAACTGGTGCATTTGTAACTCATTACACCGGTAAAAATAGTCCCCGGTGTAGATATTTAGCCCAATCCTGCGTATTTTCTGCTACCGCACCGGTAAGATCATAGTACCGGTTCAAAATTGAATAGTTTTGGCCCCAAATTACTAAAAAAAGAAAATTCCTATACACTGGTATTAAGAAAATATCGATGCGTGTTTAATTCCTACACCGGTTCTAATTAACCGGAGTACAAATGCAAATTTTTCTCGCATTTTTTTATATTTCTGCAGCAGTAATTTCCCATTACCGATTTAAAAATTTGTCCTCTTGGTGCCAAATTAATAAAAAAAAAGAAATATGTATACACCGGTAATCGTTTACCGGTGCATATGTAAGCAAATGCACCGGTCATAACCACCTATATGGAAAATACCGGTGCAAAAGTTTTGAATATGTACGTATGTACCTGATGTCGGTGCGTATGTTTGAGCTTTCATGTTTAAGCTATAAGTATTATTATGTGTGTTGGTGTAATATTTTTAATTTCAGTGTTTGATGTTTGTGGTGTTTTCATATTTAAGCATGCAACTGGTGTTTAGTTTTTGTTCTTTTGATATTTTAGTGTGTACTATTTTATGTTTTTAAATTTTAAGATTGATGTTTTAAATATTGTTTTTAATTTTTCTCAATGTAGTTGCTAGTTATGTTATCTGTTCTATTGTGATGTTTTAATTAATGTATGTGATGTTTTATATTATTTCACAGGAATACTTTCCAAGGCAGAGCTCTATGATATCATTGATGAGTTAATAGAAAAACGGTATGAGGAACCATGCTCTGAAGGTGTTCCCTTGAACAGAGAACCGTAGTCGCCCTTTGATCTATGTGTTCATGCAGTAAGAGAGTCATCCTCTTCAAAACTAGCAGGAGAAGGCAACTATGTGAAAAAGTCAGTGGTGAAGGGAAACAAGTCGGGGGAAAATAGAATTGGATTGTTTAGGATGTATTGTTTGACATTGATTTTTCAGTGTTGAACACTTGATTGTTATTGATGTTTTAGTTTGATTAAACCTTTGCAGTTTTATGTTAGCGATTTATTAGGACATTTGAACTTTTTTGTAATGGATGGTGTTTAACAAGTTATGTCAATTCAACAACAGTGGAATGTATTAGTGCAATGGAGCATATGAATATTTTTTTTATATCAACATCTCTATCGGTACATATGTTAAACGTCAAACAAAAAAAATGAACCATCACAATATAGCTGTGTAACATGTCAGTATGACAGTAAATAATTACCAAATCCCAACAAGCTGATTTAGATGAACTAAGCATTATGTGTATTTAATTTTGTATTGGATGTTAATTTATTATTTTTTGGAAGTTTAACTAATTCTATTTGATGTTTAATTATGTTTAATTAACTATTTATAGTTACTTAAACTTCATTAGTGTAATTACTTGATATTCTATCTTTATTTGATGTATTCATTTAGAATTTATTTTGTTGTTTCAACTATAATTTAGTGTATTTGTAGTAGTTTTATTTGATGTTAAACTATTTAAGATTGATGTTTATTTTAGTATATTATATGATTAGATTGTTTAGAGTTTTTATCTGATGTTTAAGTGTTTTAGTTTGATATCTATTTTAGTATATTATACGATTTGATGATTTGGAGTTTTTATTTGATGTTATTTATTTTCAATTTGATGAGTTATTAGCTAGATGTGGGTAGAGCTGTAAGGCCCAATACGCAGCCCATACAATCTATTTTTTAACTCACTGATTTCGACCCCTCCCATTGTCCGAACCCAGAACCCGGCTGAACCCTAGCTACTGGAATTCGACTTTGACACTGCCGACGATGATGCCGCCCGCTGGAAGCCGTTTGTGACGTTGCTATCAATAACGCTACCCACCGAAAATTGATCTGAACGCTGCCGACGAAGCTTCAATCGCAACCAGCATCTGCAAACCAGTGCTTTGGCCTGAAAATTCAGTCTGGATTTGGCTGGCCGTTTCATCTCCCTTTCGACGGAGAATTCATTCCCGGTGCTGTCGTTTTAAAAAGAATCCAAATTCATTCCTTTTATAATTTGAATTCATTCCCAGGTTTGGAGGTTTTCAATTCGTTTCTGTAAATCTCATAAACCTCCATGAACGGCCGACGAACATATTAGCTGACGAACGATGACAACAAATGAAAACATTGTATTGAACAGATGGCGAACGATATCGGTAAATGGTGACGGTGCATAGGTGAGCATAGGAGCCACGATGACGACGACGTGGAGGCGGTGGAAGAAGGCGCCGACGACTAGGGTTTTCCCGGGAAAATGGATTTTATATTTATTTGTAACTCAGTCCCCGTGTTTCTCTTGGTTTTATAAAATGTACCCAAAAAACGTTGTTACTTATAGACCCCCGAATTCTAACATGCTCTATTTTATGCTTCCATATTATCAGTTCAGTCCTTGATTTTACGGTAAGACGGTCCCACAGGAGACGGACTCGTATTTTATTGTTCTGGAGAAATGTTGTCAAAATTTCAATCATGTTTGTTTCAATTACATGGGTTTGTAGTTTTTTTTTATTGGTGTTCCTCAATCAAGGTTTTTGTTCACTGATTCTCATGAATTTGCTTTTCATGAGGATTTCGAGAATTTTGAGCTTCAATCAGAAGGCCTAAAGATTGAGTCCTCATTTGTACGATTATCAAAAGAAGCAGCTGGCACAAAACAAAGTTCTCATCTCTCCACAACATCGAAAATCCAGGTAGAATTATAACCGTGATATAATCGGGTAAATTTACGAATTCCCCAGCTGTCCGCGGAGTTAGGACTTCCTCCTGATCTCATGTGGGGAGTGCTTGGATCTGTGTATTGACTCAACTGAGAAATGATGTGTTTAATTTATGGTTCAAATGTATCCTTATTAATTGTCACCTTTGGGCAAAAAATAAGGTTTCATTTGTTTGTCTATTTTGTTTTTAAAAAATAAAATGTAAAATAGTTGTCCTTTTCTTTTGCTACAAAACTAAAGAAGTAAATGAATCATTTATAAAACTTTTGGTCCTTTATTGTAGTACATTTTAGATTAGTAAGGATAATTCGTCTAAACTGTTCAATTTGGTGTGTAGTTCAGAATGATGCATTGAAATTTCCTTTTTCCTATTTGTTTACTCATAGCAGTTTCCTCCTCCCTTCATTCGTAATTTTAATGAATACACTATAAGAAAAGTGACTTTTTACTTCTAACTTTTTATTTTACTTTTGAATTTTTGTTATATATAGCTCAATTTTTAAAAAATGAAGTAAAAAGTTAAATTTTTTTACCTCGATTAAAAAACTGAGGTAAAAGGTAAGTTTTATACCTCAGTTAGTTCTTAATCGAAGCAAAAAGTTATAAAATCAAAGTAAAAGATGTAGCCTAAAAGTATGCGATGTTGCAAATAGTAATCTATGGAATGACTGACCTCGAATTATGTGTTGATAATATCGATGTCATATGCGAAGGCTGGCGGCCGGTGTCGGTAACTGGTTTGAATTTAGTAAAAAAGTGGGGTCAAAATAATGATTTGCTTGTTTGGAAATGATTGAAATATTTTTTCCATTACACAAGTATAATTTAATTTTGTCTATGAATGTAATTTTAAAAATGGTTTTTCAATGACAGGGTTAAAAATTGAGAGAACCGACAGATATATAATTAAAAGAATTATTAGTGCGTTAAATCTCACAAAATTATATTATAAATTAGATATTCTCAAGATAGAATTTCCAAAAACAACATTAAATAAATATTCCAAAAAATAATTATATATATATATAATCAATTAAACAGTAAAAATCATTCAATATCCAAGAATGATGGCCTTGAATAATATAGGGTCTGGAGCCATCTAACAGCTCAAAAAAGATCGTGTCCCCAACCCTCAGGTTGTGGCAACTAAGAAAGACGCCAAAACCCTTTGGGGACAGGAACTTGGTCATCCTATTCCTCGAGTAGTTCATGTGTCACTCTCTTTCGTTGCGCCTTAAAACAACTAGGGTCTTCACACTAGGTAGGTGTGGTACAATGTGCCTGGGGATGTATTAGATTATAAACAGAAAAATACAGCTAGTATATATGCAATAATCAGAATCAAATGTTAAATGAAAATTAAAATACATGTGTAATAAGTAAGACGTACTGATACTGGGACTTGACCAAAGTTTTGGTGATTGAAGGGGCAACTGAAATGTGGATTCGTATTGTGAAAGTAATACTGCAAGTAAATCTCCTCAGAATCGCTCACTTTCTACACCAGTGAATAACATTATTACTAATTAAATGATCATGTTAGAAACCTAATAAAATAAATGTAGAAAATAGAACAAAAATCGCTCACCTCAATTTGGGAACGACTTGCTGAGCCTTCACTGTTAGCCATGACTCCTTAATTTCATATACCACATAAATTAAATTAGAGTTATTAATTGGAATTATTTAAAATACGACCAGTCATTAAGATTTGCAAGGAAATTGATCAGTGTGCGACCTCAATCATAGTTCACAAATGTTCTCAGTTAGAACGAAAGCATAGACCGAAGTTGCAACTAGCATCAATCGTGAACATATTTGTGAACGACACAGCCGTAAAATGTCGACCAACAATAGGTTAAGTAAACACCAGAATCGACTGATAACCGACGTCGCATTCATAATAAAACCCTTAACCTACGAATGACCAACATAAAATGCCGACTTCGATTACAAGGTTGGTAAGACTGAATGGTAATCGAAAGGCGACCGACTCCGCATTCAAATGAAACTCCTATACCACTATGAGTGACCGAGTAGAAAGGCTAACTTTGATTACAAATCAGTAAGACCGACCGGTAACCCACATTCGACCGACGCGGCATGTATATGATAATCTTAAAGAACCAAAATGACATATATAAAATTACTTTGACAAACATAACAACAAAAATCGATTGATATTGTCATTCAAAAATAGCTATAACATGAGGTTGACATGAAAAACAACAAAGTGCACAAATCTCAATTTTATAAAATTATAATAGAGTAAAGCATACAACAAAGAAATAATTCAAGTTGAAGTAAAACATAGAACATTGAAGTAATTCAAGTAACAAAAAACAATAAAACGTACCTTTTGGATGAGTAAAGGAATTGGTTGAAAACCATTTGGAATTTGAGGCAAAATGAAGAGTTTGAACTAATGATGAGATTGGATTAAATATATATAGAAATTATGAAACGATGTTAGTCTATAGTCCTCTCGGTCCAACGTGATAGGCTCCTATCGGTTGGACCGAGAGGACTGTAGACTAACGACCGACTTCGGTCATCTTCAGTTTGAGAATATTTTATTTGGCCCACTAACATAACAAAATAGCATAGCGAATAAGCCCAACTATGGCTTAAATAATTATTCTCCGGCATAACTAGAATATTTAATTTGGTCAATCAAGTTCCCAACAAAACACGACTAAATTGACTGCCCTGCTCTATATAAATTTCCTTACATGAGACTAGGTGGAGCCTTTGGGAATCTATGTAAATTTATCAAAGAAGTCAAGCCACAGGCAACCTAACAAGACTAAAGGTTGAACCTTTGGGCATCTATGTCAATTTACGAAAGAAGTCAAGCCATGGTCGACCCAACAAGACTAAAGGTTGAACCTTTGGGCATCTATGTCAATTTACAAAAGAAGTCAAGACACGATCGACCTAACAAGACGGTCAAACCTTTGGGCATCTATGTCAATTTACAAAAGAAAACCTATTGAAGACCAAACCAAATTAAACTAGGAGATATATGCATTTCTTTTGGAACCTTGTTTGTATTTCTTTCCTAACTAATTAAGCATCATTGGACACACGTATCTCCTTCTTGTTTGTTTTTTGTAAGTGTTTTCCTACCATGTTGACTTTAAACATGTAATGAAATAAACCTCATGAACCATTGACATTCAAGCAATTGGGATTCACATTTCGATTCATATTTCATAGTCAGTTAGCTTTATGTCGCTGAAAACCACCATGGGCTTGGAGTCCCCCTGGTGACAATACACATATATAGCAGCAAGTCGGCGAGAGCTTTATTTTTGTATGCATAATATAGAGATTTTCGCTGCAATCGTGCATCTTCTGAAAATCGGCCATCACACACACACAAATATATATATATATATATATATATATATATATATATATATATATATATATATATATATATATATATATATTACGCACCCATTAGAGGACGCATTCGTTCTCTAATGGGTGTGTCCTGTGTTTTTCCTTTTTTTCAGCTGCGTCCTCAGGTAATGTTAATTTTTTTCAAAAATTTTCATGAATGTGATTTTAATATTTTATTTTTGTGAAAGTCCTCAATATTGGTTTTATTTTTTTCCCTTGGCTTTATTAAATAAATTTTGACTTGCATGTTATTAAAAATGGATCATAAATTTAACAAATAATTTTTTGTAATCCAGCATTTTTAGAATGCATCCTCAATATAAAATAAATATTTTAATATGTCTATTATTTAATTTATCAATTATTATTTTTCATAATTTTATTTTGGGTGAAAATAGTGCATAAGTAGACTTGGGTGAAAGTAAATTTTTTATTTTTTCTAATATTTTATTACATTGTAAATTTATCTCAATTATATTTTAGCTCAAACATTTAATTTACTAATCCATAAAAAACATTAAAAATAAAATATTTAAAATATTTATTATAATTTATATTTAAATTATTAGTATTTTACAGTGTACCTTATTTTTGTTATAATTATAAGCTTTAATAAAATTTATTTAAACAAACCATATTTTAGAAACAATAATATATAAATGTTGAGATTACACTAACATGATAATTTATAATTTTTATTCTTTTTATTATCGCAACATAATTTTCAAGTAAGTTTTTTATATTAGCGGAAAATAATAAACTAATTTTGTACATGGCTTATTTCTCCCAATACAATTTTACAAATTCTAATATCTTAAAAATATTGTTATTAAAATAATATTATTAAAAAAACTAGACGTAAATCAATTCGAGTGATAGATCATCGAGTTTGAATAATTAATATTTTAAAATCAATTTTTAATAATAAAGTAATCAATACACTGGTATTTTAATAATCAATACTAAACACGCCTTTACTTCCTAATTTTTTTTTAATGAAAACACCCGTAGGTGAGGGAAATATATATTAAGGATCCCCAGGCCTTATAAAGATCAACAGTTAATACATCAAGTGTTGCTAGTTCCCTAAAGCAATAAGTCAATATAGTTGCCTCCAAAAGTCCTAGACTATCAATATCGAGGATATATAAACAGCTATACACGGGTAAGTTAATCTGTAATGAAGTTACGATCCAAAAGAGAGAATCTCCACCCCTTGTGTTAATTCTCTCCCTTGGCCAGGTAACTTCAATGACAGTGAATCAATAACTAAGTTGAAAAGTTTCAAAACCAGGAGTAGGATTAAGGAGTTGAGCTGAACCAAAGGAATGCAAAAGCAGCATCCAAAGGAGTCCCGTGATGTGATCATAATGAGCTGCAATCCTAGGTAGGCATCCGTGGGAATAGCAGCAGCTCCAGTCCATCATCATGTGCAACAAGTTTATCTGAGTCCTACATGAACAAAACCATAGCTTAGCAGTATCTATTCGAAGCCATTAGAACTTGTAAAAACTCGAATGTGCGGTGTGGATTGTTTATCTAAAGTAATAAGGCCTGATATGATCCTAGGGATATTAGATAGATGGAGGCCTTGATCAAACTTAGAATGGTGTTTGGCAACAGCATCAGCTACAACGTTACACTCTCTGAAAACATGTATAAGTTCAGCTGTACCAAGAAGGGACTTAACTTTATAGACCTTATCAAAAATATTCCAATGTGCAGTATAAGGGTCACTGATCATTTTAACCGCAAGCTTAGAATCTGATTCAATTATAAAAGTGTGATCCAGTTGAGGGAAAATATGACAAACATGCAAAATAGCTTCAATTTCAGCATGTAATGGCAAAACAGCAGAAGAGGTAGCAGAACTAATCTGTATAGGGCAACCAAAGGAATCTCTAGCAATAAGACCAACAGATACTTTGTTATGACTCCAAGATGCATCTACATTAATTTTTGTGAAACCAGGCTTAGGCCTTTCCCACAGAATCTTCGATATGTTAGGCTTAGGAGGGGGTCTGAGCAGGGGTGAGAGATGTCTAAAGGGAGCTGTGATAGATCCAGAAGAAAGAAATTTAGGAGAGCACACATATAATGTCAATTTAATCAGATCGTGCACCTCATTACAAATATAGTTAACAGTTAGGGGTTTATTATCAAATAGGAAGCGATTCCTAGCTTTCCAGAGACTCCAGCATATCAGAGAAGGCTGGATATTACAGTAAATATGCTGAAGTTTAGGTAGATCACTACAGTTCCAGAATAAGTAAAATCTTTGAGGGATAGAGTGCATAGCATTTAAGTTAAACTGAAGCAGAGATGTTAAATTTGACCATACTGCATGAGCCAGATGACAAGAGATAAAAAAATGTTGGGTAGAGTCTGAATGAGAACAAGCAGGGCATTTCGAAGCTAAACTAAATCCACAGGTAATGAGTACATCATCAAAAGGGAGAAATGAATGCAGCAATTTCCATGTAAAAATAATAATCTTTTTCTGCAAAGGAATGCTCCAAATAGAAATGCTTGCGGGAGAATTACCTGATGATAAAGTTAAGGCCTTATAGGTTGACTTAAAAGAAAAATTACCTGAGAGTTCAGGCTTCCAAATCAGCCTATCATCCCTATCCAGTGTTATTTCATCTCCCTGCAAGAACAAAAGCGTATCATGTTCCAAGAATGACAAAATCTGATCTAGAATAAAGTCTCTGTTACTGATGAAATAAGCCACAGAAATGTCAGGCATATCAGAAATAATACTCTCTGGAACAATGTTCAGAAGAGGGCCATGTGGACACCAATTGGCAGACCAAAAATTACAATTGCCTTTGCCTTCACCTTTACTTCCTGATCAACATAAGCTTCAAATTTCAACTGAAGATTCAATTTTTTTCTTCAAAAAACTTAGTTCATGTGTTATTTTCACTCAAAACAAAAATATGAAAAACAATAATTGTTTTTTTTAATTAAACCATCCTAAGATGGGGGAAGATTATATTAGGCCTTCCCAAGCCGTAAAATTACAAAACTAAAGAGTAAAGAAAAGGGGGAAGCCATTGGCTTAGTTGATATGTACATTTGTGAACCATAGGCTCATTAAAGCAACATTTGTTGCATCCAAAAATGAAAAAGAGTAGGCTAAGTGTTAGAGGATTACAAGAACTCTTAGTTTAAATGGAGATCATCGAACTTATTTGTGGATCGAAAAGACGAAACACAGGTCAGTCAAAATCACCCCAACTAAACTAAGAAGCTCATCCCCTACAGAGCTAAACAGTCAAGAAGAAAGCTTCAAGATCAAATCTAGAAACTCATCAATATAGACAAGAGCAGCCATCAGTCATTTAGTAGCATCCCTAAGGCATCAAGCAGAAAGAGCATTATGCTTAATACTCTAGGAAATTCAGAAGACTTGTATAGTGAGCAGGCAGGAATTCAGAGGGCGAGCAGCATCACCATAACCTGCAATCAAGAGTGGAAGTAAGTAGCATCCGAACTAATTAACAACCCGTAGAGAGGGGGTGCCAATTTGATCTAATCTAACTAAACCCTGGACAGTGTTGGGAAGCTCAGATATGCTGCTAAAAGATGAATCACATTGTAGTTGCAAACAGTTTCTAGCAAGGGTATGGGCCACCAGGTTTGCCTGTCTATATATGTGTACAAGTTTGATGTCTTTCAATGATTGATGAATCTCATCAGCTAAGCAAAAACAGTTCCAATGACATCTGGATGGATCATTAGCAAAAAGAACTGCTGAAAGACAGTCAGATTCCATGTACAGAGGAGCAGGCAAATCATATGAAATCTGTATAGCAAACTTAATAGCCTTCAATTCAGCTTCCAAGGGGGAGAAAGCATTAGAAATTAGAGTGTATGCTCCTTTGAAAGCACCTCTACTATCTCTGATAATCACTCCAATCCCACATATATTAGTGTTGCATGACCATGAAGCATCAACATTAAGCTTAAAACCAGATGTTGGCCTTTTCCAAGCAATTTTCCAGATTTTAGGCTTTGGGGAAATTTTGAGTAGGGGTAGAAAAGAGTGATCTGCAATACTAACATCCAGTAGAGATGCTATATAAACCGGTTTTGCACAGAAGGAGATGAAAATCTGGTCTCTAATCATCTGAAGCACTAGCGTGGAGGAAGGCTTGACTGAATCAAATAAAAATCTATTTCTCATCTTCCAAAGGTTCCAGAAAGTAAAAATAGCAGCAGTCCGGATCATGATCGAATGTAAAGAAGATAATGCAGGCATAGTTAAATAGTATGAGATTCTCTCCCAAACAGATGGAAAGGCCCTATCTCGAATACCCATGAACTGATGAATAATTTTCCATACAGATAGTGAGAAATCACATGAGTTAAAAAAATGCTCTAAGGAGTCATCATGTTTGTTGCACATACAACATTTAGAGGCCAAACAAAACCTCAGATTCCTGAGGATGTTATCAAAAGGCAACAAAGAGTTTATCACTTTCCACATAAATACAGAGATTTTTTTCTCTATTTTGGAGTTCCAAAGATGTTTAGAAGAGGATATGTTACCTGTATGGTTGCAGAGCAAATTGTAAGTATCTTTAAAGGAGAAACTCCCAGAAATACCTGGTTTCCAGATTAATCTATCAGCACTGTGTGGTAATATTCTGGACTCCTGCAAAAGAGTAATAATATGAGTAGGCAGGAATGGCTCTAGTTTTGTGATGAAAACGTCTTTGTTAGCTATGAAAGCAGAGACTGTACAGTCTTCAGCTATATCCACCCTATTCTGATCACACAAATCTATCAGTAAACCTACATCAAGCCAATTTGATATCCAGAAATTACAATCTCCCCTCCCTATAATGACTTTAGAATTAGCCTAGCCCATGAGTTTACTGAACAAATTCTCTTCCAGTTTGGAGAGGTCCTATGAGATTGAGGGAGGGCTGCCAATAAATGAGTCCAGAGGGCCTCAGCCATTTGATACTCCCACCATAATTTAACCGAGCATGTTTTGATTATGGTATGTATAGACCTAAAGCCTAATCCATTTTGATCAGTGGGGAGACACAGATCAGACCACTTTTTCCAGGATCTTTTTGGTTTTAAATCATCCCCCTAGAAAAACTTGCTCATTTTTTTCTCAATGATGGAAATGATCAATTTTTTTGGTTTAATGACCTGCCAAATGTGTTGTGGTATAGCATATATACATGAATCAATCAGAGTAATTTTACCACCCATAGATATCCATCTATTTTTTCAGTTACCTATCTTATTATCAATTAGTTCAAAGAGTGGTTGGAAATAAATCTTTTTAGCAGCACCAGTGAAGATTGGAACTCCCAAGTAAGTAAATGGAAAGGAACCAAGTTTCATTCCCAAAATCCTTTTGATGTGGTTCACTCTTTGATCTGTAGCATGCTTACCTATGAAGATGTCACTCTTATTATAGTTAATAGACTGGCCAGTGACTTCCTCAAAGGTGGACAGAAAAGCCTTTAATCTAACTAAGGTTAGATTTGTTGCTTTAAAGAAAATAACAGTATCATCCGCATAAGATAAGTGTGAGATTCTTGGAGGATTACCTGGTAGATCAAAGTAGGCTAGCTTACCATTGTCAAAAATGAAGGTCAGACTCCTTGAAAAAGACTCAGAAAAGATATTAAACAAGAATGGAGATAAAGGGTCACCCTGTTTAATACCTCTAGAGGATTGAAAGAAACCCACTGGCTTACCATTAATAAGAATAGAGAACCAAGCCTGGGACAAGTTTTTCATAACTGAGAAGATAAATTTAGCATGGAAACCAAATTTTGCCAAAACTTTATATAAGAATGACCATCTAACTCTATCAAAAGCCTTTTTGAGATCAAGTTTAACTATGCAATTTGGATCTCTTCTCTTCCTATTAAGAAATTTAACCATTTCCTGTAGATAGATTACATTATCTGAAATGTCCCTGCCATGTAGGAATGCTGTTTGGTTAGGAGAAATAATCTTAGGAATAATAGACTTAAGTCTTTCCATAAGAACTTTAGAACAAATCGTATTTATCACATTGGAGAGACTTATAGGCCTATAATCATCAAATGAGGTAGGAGTTTTCTTCTTGGGGATTATAGTGATCCATGTACTGCTAATACCTCTAGGCAGGTTAGATGAAGATTGAAAATCATGAATAGCTAGGAGAAGATCATTTGCTATAATATCCCAAGATTTTATGTAGAATTTGGCAGTAAAACCATCTGGACCTGGAGAACTTGATTTATTAAGGCTGCTAACTATCACTTTAAGCTCATCAAGTGTGACTGGTTTCAAAAGGTTATCATTATCTTCCTGAGTAACCAGATTGGGGATATGATTAAGAAAATGATGTTGAAATATAGAGCTATCCGTGGAGTAATCTTCACTCAGAAGATCCTGATAATAGTGTATAGCTTCCATCTCAACATCCTGAGTATTTTCCAACCACTGCCCATTTCTGCCTTTAATTTTTGTTATCCTTAACCTATTATACTTATCTTGTACAGATTTATGGAAGAAGGATGTGTTGTTGTCCCCTTCTTGGAGCCATTTTATCTTTGCCTTATGTTTCCAGAAGTTTTTTTGTTCAGACATAGCCCTGACTAACCTGGCCCTAGCTTCCCTCAGATTAACCAGATTATTTATAGATTCATCTTGATCAGTTAGTGCTTCCTGAGCCTGCAAGGCCATTTCAGCTTGTATTACATTATCATGAATGTTTCCAAAATGCTCTTTGTTCCAAATTTTTAAAGCCTTCTTAAGTCTGACTAGTTTTAGGTAGAAAGCTAGCATTCCTGAGTTATGTATAGGAGTGTCCCAATCTTTCTTGATTACATCATTAAAATCTTTTCTCTTGTACCATGTATTTAGGAACCTAAAAGGTCTGGGATTAGATGGTATATCACTACCTACAGTCAGCAGCACGGGGTTGTGATATGAGCTAACTCTATTCAGAATCTGAATTGAAGAAGAAGGGAAAGAAAGAGACCATGATGCAGTACACAATCCTCTATCAAGTCTTTTAACTGTAGGAGATCCTAACCGATTATTAGTCCAAGTAAACAAGTTCCCCACAGTGTTAATTTCTTCCAAAGCCATTCCATTAATAAAATCATTGAAATCTCTCATACTTCCTAATTTTGGAGTAGATGGACCTCTATATTCAGTTATTGATGTAATGGAGTTAAAATCTCCAATAAACAAAGATTCGGAATGATTGTATGAGCTGAGATCAGACCAGAGATCTTTCCTTCCCGATCTGGTTCTCAGACCATAAATAAAAAAGGCATCCATAGGCTTAACGAGATTAGAACTAGTTAGGTGAACTCCAAGAAACTGAAGATTATCATTTATAATTGCCAGAGTTATGTTTGAAGTCCAGAAAATCCAAATCTGACCGTTAGTTGCAGAAAAACAGTTATCAAACTTCAGCATTTGTCTATATGAATCACACTGTAAGTTGTCATGTTTAGGCTCAATTAAACAAATGAGTTCAAATCTATGCCTGTTGATGAGATTAGATAGCCTTAACATAGATGTATCCATTCCTCTAATGTTCCAAACCAACATTTTAATCCTAATAGTGTTATTCATAATGAAACATTAGAGGAGCTTTTTGATCTAGTCATAATGGTGTTTTTCTGTGAGAAGAAAGAGTCATTAGATGGTTTGCTATTTTTTACTACAGACTTACCTTTCTTCAACTTACTAGGATCAGAAGATGAGACACTGTCCCCCTGTACATGGTCATCACCAGCTTCAGGGGCAGTATCCGATAGGGTTGTACCTTCTTCAGTGGCAAGGTATTCATTATGAGTGACCTCCTCACCCGATGGTTCTTCATCAGCTAGGGGTAGAAATCTGTTGGACCTGTTTTTCTGCTGAGAAAAAATAAAATTTTTTACAGCAATGATAGAACTAAAAGGAGAAAAAGACTTTCCTCGTTTACTGGGTAGATCGTCCTTAGCAAAGACTGTCCTAAGGGTAGGTGGGGCAGACTGAGGTTGCCTATCCTGTATTTCAGATGGCCTAGGAGGAGATGGAAACACTCGAGGGGAGGGAATAAGGTTTGGAATTTCAGGTTCAGGTGACAGAGATTTATATTCCTTCTCTATAACAACCTCATCTTTACTGCTGATCCCAATACTAGGCTCAGCTACCTTGTTGGGAGCAATTTGTTGAGGATGTGGAAGCTCACCAGGAGTCCTAGGATCAACTGCCATAGCATCAGTATCAATTGGGATAGACTTATTAGGTTCATGAACTTGGATCAGCTGTTTCTTAGGGACGTATATAAGTTTCTGAGCCTGATAATTTCTTTGTTTTTCTGTAATTGATACCCCTGAGCTCTCAGCTCTTAAGTTCCCAATCTGGTTAATGTTTAATTTCTCATTTACCTGTCCTAACCAGCCATTCAAATTATCAGGTTTCTTAGGCAAGGATCTCTTAAGCTCCGGATGCAGATAAATGCAGCAACTATCTTCATGCCCTATGCATTTGCAATGGACACAGTATGGGGGAATATCTTCAAATTGTAGGGGAAGTTTAACAACATTGAATTCATTTCCATCCTCTTCGATTCCCACTCTAATGCAAGATGGCAATTTCTTTTTTAAATCGATTTCAACACACATTTTCACACAAGAAGGCCTAGACAGGGCCTCAGTGGCAGCATCAACTTTTATAAAATTTCCAATTTGGTTTCCCATGCTTTCAAGCATTGCAGAATTGTAAAAATAGACTGGGACATGAGGAATTGTTACCCATACCGGAACTATGGACGATTCTGCATCCGGAGAGAAGTCGGAAGTCCATTTCAGTACCTTCATCTGGGTGTTGTTGAAGCTCCAGTGACCCTTGAGCCAGAACCTTTGGTAGTCTTCTTTCTCCTGGAAGCGTATGAGGACATGCCGGAAGTCTATAGATCCAATTTGAAATTTGCCTTTGAAGCCTACAGAATTAAAAGATTCGTTTAGTTGGACCATAGATGGCTTACCCCTTGCAAACTTACCGATCAGAGCATTCCGATAATGGGAGGAGAGGATGTCAGCATCCTTGCGACTGACAAGGCAGGCAATTTCCCCTTTGTACTGAGTTTTGGGGATGATTTCCGGGTTCGATGGAAGGGAATCTTGTAGAGGCGGAGGACGGTTGGCAAGAGCATTGAGGAAGGATTTGGTTCCCCCTTGGCTTCTATTGGCCGGGAGAGCCGCCATGGCGGCGGCCGGAGGGAGACCGGTAAATGGGAAATGACCGTTATCAGTTAGAAAAGCTAAAGGAGGAAGAAAGAAAAAAATGAAAACGACAGCGAAATTATCGTTTTGGCTAAATCGCACCAAATATCCCACGTAGCAACAGTGATTCAGCAGCGAAGTGACTATTTTGAGGGGATCATTACAGCTGAGGGGATCATTACAGCTGAGTGACTATTTCGTTGTATTAAATCCTGAGGGGATCATTACAGCTGACCTAACGAATGAAAATACAGACTTCATTTATAAACAAAAAGTTGAAAAACAATAATTGTTAAATTAAATAATAGACTAATAAAAATATTGATTTTATATTGAGGATGCATTCTGAAAATGCTAGATTAAAAAAATTATTTGTTAAATTCAGGACTCATTTCTAATAACATGC
Source organism: Rubia yunnanensis (assembly GCA_037428765.1). Lineage (NCBI taxonomy): Eukaryota > Viridiplantae > Streptophyta > Magnoliopsida > Gentianales > Rubiaceae > Rubia > Rubia yunnanensis. The sequence goes on along the minus strand of CM075061.1, from coordinate 46,161,983 downwards.
AAGTCAAAATTTATTTAATAAAACCAAGAGAAAAAAAATTAAAGCCAATATTGAGGACTTTCATGAAAATAAAAATATTAAAATCACACATTGAGCATTCCTTTTCATGACAATTAAAAACAATTAACATAACATGAGAACGCATTCACCGAATGCATCATTTGAAAATCTGATTTTAAAAAAAATTGGCCCCGTGAGGATGCATTCACAAAATGCGTCCTCCATGTTCTTGTAAAAAAAAAAATTACCAGGACACATTTTGTAAATGCGTCCTCCAATTTCCATTCAAAAAAAAATTAAAAACCAAGAGAATGCCTTCAGCGAATACGTTCTCCACCTTATACGTTCTCCACCTTTGTATCTAGTGTCAACTACTGTAGCAGTACTAATAGAATTTTCTAAAACCTAACGTCACAGATTCACTATTCTCCTTGTCAATAACATTGTAGTTAGACTTAATAATACAAACCACGATGCCACTCAACTCCATCATGTTCTGATTCTCCTCCACTTGAGGGGACTCTTCACCAAAATTCTATTGGAACTTCATGCTGCAGGTCACAGGTTCCGATTCTCCTCTGCCAACGGTGACCCTTGGTTGGAATCATCCATGAATTCTACATCACGTCATTGAAACCTGCTGGACTGCCACCCAAGGTCAGCCCAGAAGCGGTTGTACGTTCGCACTGGGCCCAAAATGTTGAAGGGTCTAAGAAGTATTTTATTACCATGTATGTACTTCTCAAAATCCTCAGGACCCAAAATGGAGTAGATTTTTTGTTTTGTTTTCTTTCCTTCTCCAATTTAAATTTGGCCGGCCCTTTTCTAAGCATTTACAAATAATACAAATTTTCTAAGCATATATTTGTGATATAAAAAATGCACGGGCTCATTTTTAAAATCCTTTTTGTTGTATTCTATTATTAATCTCTACCCTTCTTTTGTTAAATTTTATTCTCCCTTACTTAACTTCTCAAGATCATGAATTGTCCGTCTTTGTTTAGTTGCATTTTATGTTTTTGACCTTTATTTTGTTTGTATTTCCTTATTCTTCTTGTACTCTTTGATTTTTCAAATTCAAAAATACATAAGTTTGATATTTAAAAAAAACACATAAGTTTGATTGTTCACACCTTTAAATGTGTGAAAGAAAGTTTTTATATTTAATATTTAATAAAATATTCATTTTGATTAATGTAACAAGATATAGTATAATAATATTTTTAATTTATGTATTAACAAGATACAGTTTATTAAAAAATTAAACATGCATGAGGTGAGTCTTCTCGTACCACATTTCAAACCTCAATAAATATTACATGTTCTTTTATATATTTTAATGAAGTGCATTTATGCCCCTCGGTTCTTTGGTATGCTCACATATATATATGCCCCCTAAATTTTTGAAAGTGCATTTGTATCTCTGTTGTCATCTAAAAAATTGGTCATTGCTCGATTCAATGAAAATAACTATTTATCCCTTAAGAATTTTATTTTTTTAGAAAATAGTGTAAAGATGATTTTGCCCTAACACTAAGCCTTTTAGTGGTGTCTTTTCCCATTCCCACTTCAGAACCAACCATTCTCTTCCTATTTGCGAACGAAAAACCCTTCAATCATCCCTATGTTAATCCAGTATTTCTCGGCAAACGACAACAGTATTGACGAGAGTAACAATGTGTTGGAAAGTTGGTTGGTGGTGTTTTTATGGTTGGGCGATGTTGGATCAAAGGTTACTGAATGTTTTTTATATTTTTGTGTTTGTGTGTTCTAGACTGTGTTTGAATTATGTGTTCAGTTTTTTGAAAGGGGACAATGGGTGGGCTGGGACTTGGCGGAGACAGGGCTATAGTTTGGCTGAGAGGGAGTTGAGTGGCCTAGGTTTGGGGAAGACGACGACAAAAGGGCGTAAGTTGGGGTTTGGCTGAGGCTGAGGCAGATATCCGGGGGTTTGGTGGAGGCGGAATAGTAGGTTCGGGTTGGGCTTAGGTGACGACGGGTAGCCTTAGGTTAGGCAAAGGAAGTGGCGGAGGGGCGTGGGTTTGGGTTAAGCTGAGGCGGTGGGAGGTGGGTTGGGGTTTGGTTGAGGCGGCGACAGGTGGTTTGGGGTTCGACAGAGGTGGGGCGAAGGGGAGTGGGTTGGGGTTTGGCTGGGGGTCGGCGAGTGGGCTGGGATTTGGCTAAGGTGACGACTTGTGGCCTAGGGTTTGGTGGCTGCAGAGGCGGAGGGGCGTGGGTTGGGGTTTCGTTAAGGTGGTGGCGGGTGGGGGTTATTCTAAGATGGTCCTCAGGTTTTTTTAAAATGAAGTGAAGTTTATTTTATAATTTAAATAATGGGTCAATGCCGAAATACAAAATGTCAACGTAGGACTCAAGCAGGAGGGGTACGAGTTTTTAATTCACATATAATCCATGGGTGTATGTGAATTTTCAAAAAATGGAAGGGTATTTGTGCACTAAATAAGGATCTGAGGGGCATCAATGCATTTTACCCTATATATAGTTCATCGATAAAAGAAAATTTATAAAAGTGCTAATTTTTTTCTGCACATGGCGATGAAATACATTAGACCAGCCCTACCAAGACCCCATATTGGCAACCTCAAAGTTGTTGATATGACAACTCAAAATTGAGGTTGTCGGAGAGCAACAATATTGAATTCGGCTATGGTAATTTACAGAGGAGAGAGAATATGGGAGAGAGAGAATTGGGAGAAACAAGCGAGAGGTGAGAGAGGGATGAATTTCAGCCCTTTTTTATTTCATTGCACTCTGGTCCCTGTAATTTTAAGGATATTTTCAGAGAATTGCCCAAAAAAAATTTTGTATCTTAACCCCAGAAACTATAAAATTATGGACTTACGAGGGACCTAATTTAACCTATTAGGCGGTATAACATGAGACTTTCTCTTATTATACATGTGTAATGTAGTTAATTAATTCGCTTGGATGTTCGACAAAATCATGGAAATTAATTAAAATAAGTTCCAATATCACTTTTTTTCTCTCCCAAAAATTCACATATGATACAAAAATTTGAAACTTCTTTGAATGACAAAAAATGATTTTAGTTGGTGGCTCCGGTGACGGAACTAACATGCACATTCCCTCGGTTAACCATTTTTAACAAAATTTTTATCAAAATGGAGATTGGACAAGTCATATGATGAACTAGTCACGAAACTAGAATGACTCCAACTTGAGCTGAGACCTTCATTAGCCGGATCCTATAGTAGTTATAAATACGTAGTCACATTGTTTCAGGTGATGTTCGGTAAATGCTTTCACCAAATAAAGATGTGGATTGCTATACCACGTCCTGTATTTTACTATCTTCATCCCTAATACTTATATAGTATATATTTTTAATTTAATTTCAATAACTGAATTAAAATTAATTTAGATAATTGTAGTTAGTTAATATTAACTGAATTAATGTAAAAGAAATTCCGCCGCCGCGGGGCCGCCGGCCGCCGCCCGCCGCCCGCCGCCGCCCGCCGCCGCGGGCCGCGGGCCGCCGCCGCGGGCCGCGGGCCGCCGCCGCGGGCCGCCGGCCGCCGCCGCCGCGCCGCCGGCCGCCGGACCTCCGGTTCGCCACGGCCTGGGCGCGAGCAGCCGCCGGTCCGCTCGCCACGGCCTGGGCGCGAGCCGTGGCAGTCTCCGCTCGCCACCGCCTGGCCGCGAGCCGCCGGCGGTCCGCTCGCCACCGCCTGGCCGCGAGCCACCGCCGGCCCGCTCGCCACCGACTGGGCGCGAGCTGGACCGGCGCCGCTCGCCGTGCCCAGGGCGCGAGCCGGACCGGCGCCGCTCGCCGTGCCCAGGGCGCGAGCCAGACCGGCGCCGCTCGCCATGCCCTGGGCGCGAGCGGAACAGCCCTCCGCTCGCCGCGCGATGGGCGCGAGGCTGCCGGAGTCCGGTCGCCAGGCCACGGGCGCGAGCCGGACGCGCCTCGGCTCGCCGTGGCCTGGGCGCGAGCCGTGCCAGGCTGCCTCCCAAATTTCTACTGCTATAAATTAGCACGAATTCTACTGATTTTGAGGGCACTCGAAATTTTTGCTATCCAAAGACGAGCAAAAATTACTCCAAAAAGGGTGTTAGAAATTCCATGTCTTCGGAGGTAATTTTAATAATTAGTTTTCTATCCATAAGTAGTTGTTAAATTTAATAATTTTTGCCGTAAAAATTTATGCTCGTCTTTGTGTTTTAATTTATTAAGTGGATTAACTGTTACGTAGAAATTATTGCACATTTATCTCCTATGAATTTATCTCCTATTAATAGCAGTAACGTTAATTTTGTTGTTAATTTTGTTGTTAATTTTGTTACGTAATGTTGTTTTTAATTTATCTACAATAATTTATGTCCTATTAATTATTGTAACGTTAATTTTGTTGTTTTGTTAATTTTGTTATTTTGTTAATTATTGTACCGTTAAGTTACGTAATTTTGTTGAACTGTAAGAATGTAATATTAATTCTAGCCACAATGTTATTTCATTAAATAAAATTGTCACATTTTTTGTCCATTACATGTATGTTTTAGCTGTTATTGAGAAATGACGAAGTTGTGACTGCCTATTCGCGATTGTCTTGAAACAGAGCATCACGGGGGATGGTTGGAATGTAGTGCCGTGCAAGGATCCTAGACGAGGGATGCACAACCACTCTTTCTCAGTGTACCCCGAGGGTCATAGACAGAGCAGCAAGCTCCATGCGGACGCGAAGCAAATGATCAGAGATTTGACAGATTCAGAAACAGCCCCAAGGAATATCAATGCCAGCCTCAGTAATTCGTTTTCGGACCTGCATCAGAACATTAGGCAGGTGTACAATGAGAGATCGGCATATGTAACAGAAAGGCGAGGCGGGCGCAACACAGCGGAGAATTGTTTGCATCTGGCCACCGCGAAAGGGTATGTCACTAGTCACCGCTCAGCAGGTGATGGTACTTTGACTCATTTATTCATGGCCAATCCCGATGCTGTTGTGGCATTTCGCACGTTTCCGTGGGTTGTGGCCATCGACTCAACGTACAAGACCAATCGCTACGGCATGCCATTCATTGAGATGGTTGGGATGTCCCCTTGCAACACAAACTTCCTGATTGCCTACGCAATTGTCGTTGACGAAACGGCAGATACCTATGAGTGGGTGCTGAACGCGCTGAAGAACTTGCTTGTGGATGGACCGTTCCCTGAGGTTGTTGTCACCGATCGGGAGATGGGACTGATTAGGCCACTTCGGACTGTGTTTCCAGAATCGAATCATTTGCTCTGCACCTGGCATATTAACAAGGATGTGGAGGCACGTGTTACTGTGCTGACAGGGAATAAGAGGAACGGGGCGGCGTTCAAGAATGGTGCATGGTTCCGGGTTTGCAATGCGTCCACCGTTTCAGGGTACGAAACCGCCTTGGTAGATATGAGGGCTGGATGGTCTTGGAGCGAGGCTGTTATTAGTTACGTTGAGACGACGTGGCTCACCCCCCATAAGGAGAAATTTGTGAGGGCATGGACGAACATATTTCTGCATTTCGGGAACACAACTACATGCAGGGTCGAAAGTGCACACTCGTCATTGAAAGGGTGGTTACAAACATCGACTGGTTCACTGGACACGGTATGGAGGCGTGTCGACCTGCAGATAGCCCAGCAGATTACTATGATCAAGACCGGCCTGGAGAAATCAAGAACGTGCATTGGAAGATTGCACCGTAGGGCCCTTTTCAGCAACTTGATCAACAACGTGTCCAAATACTGTCTGGATAAATTGACGGTCGAGTCCGGGAGGATTGATGCACTCGGAGCACAGGTATATGCTTACTGTGGCTGTGTGCTGCGCTCGACACACGGAATACCGTGTGCATGCGTCATGGCAGGGGCAGTTGCTGAAGGAATCCCCTTGTACTTGGACGACATTTATCCGCTGTTTAAGAGCCTGGCATTGGGTGATCACGTGCGGAGCACGGAAAACATTGCGAGGGCCGAACAAGATCATTCGCGGTTCAACACTCTGTTGGAGGAGCTGGCACGCAGCGACCCTTCGGTCCGCCGACGAGTTTCATCCTACATAGATGCGCAGTTGCATCCGGAGGAGAGCGGTATTGGCGAGCCGGACAATTGTAATAGTGCACGTGGGAGACCAAGCGAGCAGGTCCCCCGATCAAGATCAACCCGACGTTCACCGAGCTACCACGAGCACGTGAACAGGCGATACGGGAGTAGTTCAAGGTCCCCGGGGCGTGCTTCAGGGAGCGGTCGCCGGCACGGTAAGTACAAGCACCATTCTTCCTAATGAAACGCCGCCTGCACAAGATATTTATCTTAATGTGTTCTCCTGCAGCGACATTCCCGTTCCTCGAAAGTGTCCCCCACATTGTCCGGCGTTACATCGAAGGCTGGAACGATGTCGTGAGTGATGGAAACTGTGGCTTCAGATGCGTTGCTGATGCGTTCCACGTAGACGGTGAAGGTGAATGGTCTACAGCGCGTCGGGCAGTATTCAACGAGATATCAACTCATTGGCCTGACTATGTTCCCATATACGGTTCACAAAATGACGTTGAACTCACCAGAGCCCGTATACACCACACCAGCGGTCCATGTGGTCCAGAGCATTGGTTTACGGTCATTGCAGACATGTTTCCTGTCGCCACCTACTACAACACGGTTGTAGTTTTATATTACATTTTAGAGAATGGGTCGGCGGACCATTGCTGTACAGTCCTTCCACTGAGGGCAGGTGGGGGCGAGGATGGAACAAGTAGGGAGCTACACATTGTATACGTTCGCATTGCAAGCCATTTCGTCCGGGTACACGTGAAGGAAAACTGTCCCATGCCCCCCGTGGTTAATATGTGGACCACATTGAGGAAGGCTGATGTCGTAGGTTGGGAGTTACCCTTTCGTACGAGGATAAGGGCTTGGAGAAGAGCATACTCTGAGAGTAATTAACTGTTGCAACCCAGTGAAACATTTCGGCATGTACGCAACCGTTACAGTTATTATCGAAGCATCGAGTAATTATTTTGAAAGCGTTACTGTTGCAAAAATCGATGACTTATAAATTTGATATGCACAAACAGTTACCGATTACATAAATGAGCAAAATATGGCAAAACTGTGGGATCATACATAAGCAAACAGTCGACTAAGGAATGGGTCCATAACCGAGCCTGCGATACTCATCGCGATGACTGACAAAAGTCGTCATCAACTCCCTCATGCTGGGGTCGGCGAGTCCATCAACGGTCGCCGAGTCAAACGGATCCAGGGCGCTCATCATGTCACTCAGCATCTGTTGCACAGGAAACAGAGTTTACAATAACGAAACAGTAAAATGTAATATAATTACTCGAAGAAAACATTTCGGGAAAACTTACAGATAACTGATGATGTGTCCTGTCCGGTCCACTCGCGGCAGCATGTTCAGGATTTGCGATCAATGGGTGCGAATGAGTCGCGTACCAGTCCTCGTAATCCATGGTACACTCTGATTGGCTCGTGGCTATCGGGAACGCCGCAAGCTGACCGTCGTGCCAAGTGTGTGCCATCTCCCATAGGGTCAACTGCAGCCTCCCTGGGTAGGTCACTGAATAGTCGGCTGGATCAGCCGGGCGGGAACAAGGCTCGGGCGCAATTGCAAGACCCCGCGGTATACCCTGTACGAGACCGAACTGGCGCACAACGCGATCTGGCATGTACGCCTCCATTGCGTCGAGGTATCGAATCACGCCGTGGTAGTGAGTCCTCCCCCTCGCAGCCCTAACCACGTCCACTCCATATGGCAACCAATCCACCTGCAAAAAGTTTCACAGACATGTTACGTTTCTATGGAATCCGATCTACCTACTACTGTCAGAATAAGAGTAAAAGCATGGAATTCATACCTGGTCGGGCTGTAAGGTATCCAACTGTCGCCTGATGGCACCGAGCCTCCCCGTACCCCTCCCCGTTTTATCCCCTGTGTGCCACCGACTGGCGCGGCCCGGAAGAGCTGGCAATGTACTCGGTCTCGGCCGAAACATCGGAAAGTACTCGTATATCCATGCTTGAAGCAGCGTGCAACATCCGCATAGGCCGCGCGCCTTGGACCGGGACGCAATTCCCAACTGCAGATACAAACTGGCCAACGTCGCCGAGCCCCACGAAAACTGCGAATCAAGCAGGGGTAGAAGGTTGGCTCTAACCTTATTCCCAGTTTTATCCACAAAAAGCGTGGATGAAAACTGGGTCAGCATGTAGCACATAAATTGGAAGTTCTCGCTCTGCCCCGCCGCTACACACCTCGCCATCAACGATTGGGCATCTATGTTACCCCCGTTCCAGTCTTCCGCGACAAAGGACTCCACGTCTTTCCCAAACAGTTCAGCGCACGCTTCCTCAATAGTCTCCACCGAAATGGTACTCGCAACAGCGCCACCAACGATGCGAATGCCAAGAATTATCTCAACGTCGTGCATCAGGATGGTCATCTCCCCAAAAGGCATGTGAAACGTGTTCGTGTCCGGCTGCCACCTCTCGACAAAAGCGGATATCAGTGCCATGTCAAGGAACTGGAATATAATCGCAGGCAGGTGGGCCAACCCGGTCGCACGTATTCGGGCCTGTGCAACATCGCTCAGTTCGAGGAGCGTGGCGACTAGCTGCTTGCATAGAGGCGACCGAGCATGGCATCTCAGCACACCTCGCTCTATACCATTCCAAACGTCAACAGCGACGTGTCCTCCGAAGCTTGGTATGACGAGGTCATCTTGCGGGCCACCAGCCATCGGTCCCCGCACTAGCCACGTCTCATCGGCGGGTCGCTTCCTCCTATTCCTCGGTGCCCTTCCGGTGCCAGTCTCACCGGCATTGCACGATCCACCAGAAGATTGTGAGAATTGACCAGCTCTATTCCTCACGGTGTGCCTGGCTCCTCCAGCAGCATAACGTTCGATCCCAGTATCCAATGGCACACTCGTCCCAGGTTGGCCCATCAGGGGGACATCTGCCGGCAAGTCATAATTCAACTGCCAGTCACTATCGTGACGGATTCCACCAGACGCGAGAATGTTAATCTCCGGACCGTCCCATGTTGGCATGGGATCGAATGCACGAACGCTCGGTGGAGAAGGCCGCTCCGCTCCTACATCACACTCCTGCGGGCGAGGCGACGGTTCATCCTCGACCACGCGGCCTCTAGCCTGTCTCGCCGAGGCACTAACACCTCTTCGTCGTATGGAACGACCATGGCCGTCAGGTTGACCAGCAGTGCTCATCTACAACACAAGATATGTAATTAGTATAACAACAAGTGAATCAAACTGATATGATAAGATAAATTAACATACATTTCAACAACGTGTGAACTAATATTTTCGAACAGTGCATCATTTCAATTTACTAATGGAAACTACATATTCTATAATGCATAGGAAAAAGTGGATATAACATAAAAAAACCCCTCCACAAACAGCAAATTTAATTCTCGTACAATCCCATACAACGAACTACACATTTTTTTAAGTTACAAATTGGAGATTACATTACTAAATAATCTTATTTTTTTACCACATCACACTATTATTAACATTCAAGGAAACAATAGTTAAAACATATCGTAATAGTTTACTACACAATTGTTTACATGGGATTAATAAAGTTTATTTAAATAGAACTATATTCTATTATGTCACATAACTAAATAATTTCCAAAAAACACAATTTCTAAAGAATAATTTCTAAATAATTTCTATTATGTCACATAACTAAATAATTTCTAAAAAATACAATTTCTAAAAAATACAATTTCTAAAATATTATGTCCAAATTTAAACTAAATAATTTCTAAAAAACACAATTTCTTCGTTTTAATTCCAATTATGTCACATAACTAAATAATTTCTAAATAACCCAATTTCTAAAAAATACAATTTCTAAAATATTATGTCCAAATTTAAACTAAATAATTTCTAAAAAACACAATTTCTTCGTTTTAATTCCAACTATGTCACATAACTAAATAATTTCCAAAAAAAACACAATTTCTAAAAAATAATTTCTAAATAATTTCTATTATGTCACATAACTAAATAATTTCTAAAAAACACAATTTCTAAAAAATACAATTTCTAAAATATTATGTCCAAATTTAAACTAAGTAATTTCTAAAAAACACAATTTCTTCGTTTTAATTCCAATTATGTCATTATGTCCAAATTTAAACTAAATAATTTCTACAAAACACAATTTCTTCATTTTAATTCCAATTATGTCACATAACTAAATAATTTCCAAAAAAACACAATTTCTAAAAAATAATTTCTAAATAATTTCTATTATGTCACATAACTAAATAATTTCTAAAAAACACAATTTCTAAAAAATACAATTTCTAAAATATTATGTCCAAATTTAAACTAAGTAATTTCTAAAAAACACAATTTCTTCGTTTTAATTCCAATTATGTCACATAACTAAATAATTTCCAAAAAACACAATTTCTAAAAAATAATTTCTAAATAATTTCTATTATGTCACATAACTAAATAATTTCTAAAAAACACAATTTCTAAAAAATACAATTTCTAAAATATTATGTCCAAAGTTAAACTAAATAATTTCTAAAAAACACAATTTCTTCGTTTTAATTCCAAAATTCATTAAATTCCTAATATTAGATTTCTCCAAATTATTATTCTACATCTTAATCTCCTATACTAACCACCAACCCAACATCTAACCACCAACCCAACATCCATTCTACATTTAACAAAATTGTAACAAACCCCAATTCTAACAATTCCGACAAGTTCAACAAAATTCGAATAGATCGGGCAATAATTCGCACGAAAAGTAAAAAACAATTCCTCCAAAACTTACGTTTTCCGGCGGGTTCCCGGCGGGCGGCGGCGGCGGCGGCGGGCGGCAGAAATGGAGAGAGGGAAGGGGGAGAGAAATGGAAAGAAAGAAGAAGAAGAAGGAGAGAAAGAAGAAGAAGGAGAGAAAGAAGAAGAAGGAGGAGAGAAAGAAGAAGAGGGAGTATTTATAACCATTCTTCCATTCTTTTTCTTTTTTTTTTAAATTCAAAATACGTGTATTTATACGTATTAGGGCGAGGATAGTAAAATACAGGGCGGGATATAGCAACACCCATAAAGATTCATAGATATTCGGAACATAAATCAACTATCTTTATGCAGTCAAACATAAATTGCTACAGATACCAGACTTAGCCATCTGAGGGAGAAAATTCTATAATTGGCGCATTGGTAAGCGGGTCTAGATGCGAATAGGGAGTATGAATTCAGCAAATGTGTCCTCAGAATTGTCAATTTAATTTTATTTTCTGCAAAATAGATTTTTCATTTTTTTAAATTCCAAGACACTGCTTTTAATTAAAAATGGGAAAAAAAGAAGAATTAAGGAATGGCATTTAATTCAGAATGGAAATTAAGAATGCATTTAGCAAATGAACTCTCTTCCTTTTGCGTTCTTGTTCCCAAATCTGAGAACCCAAAATCCTTAATACTTTTCTCTTCCGTCGCCGAACAGAAAAACCACCGCTCTCACAACCTTCTTCGTCGGAAAAATATTGTTATCTTCTTTTTTCTCTGGGCTCACGCCAAGTGTCTCTCTCCCATCCTTCCTTCTTCGCCATTTTTGTCGCCAAAAACACCGCGCGCCGAACATAAAAACCACTGGGCTTACTCATTTCTTTGCCAAAAAAATGTCGTCTTCTTCCTTCTTCGTCGGGCTCACATCGTGCGTCATTTTCCCAGCCTTCTTTCTTTGCCATTTCATCGTCGAGTCGGGTATAATCAATATTTTTGTGTTTTTCTTAGATCTACAATTTGTCCGTTGAAATTGTTGATAAACGATTGCTGGGTTTGTAGGTCGCTTCCCACTGGATCAGAGTTGCTTCTTGCACCGCCGGTGACCCCACGTGTGGCACTCATGCGCCGCTAGTGACCCCGGTCGTGGAAGTGATGCGCTGGCCAATGGTATACCCTTGGTCAGAAGGTAATTTTTGTGATTTATATAAATTATGTTTTACACAATTCACTGATTTCCCTTTTTTCCTAAGAACTTCCGTTAGACGTTTTTGTGTAATTATTCGATCTGGTTTGAATGAGTTTGTACTAACTCTGATCCGATTATTAGAATTGTGTGTTGTAATTGAGTTCAATTTTTACAATGAGAAGAGACATTACTGAAGTATTTTGAGTATGTAAATTAGTAATAAAATCAATAATAGTGTATGATTTGGTTGCCCGATGACAATTGAAGAGTGTATGATCATGAATTGAGGAGTTGAACTTGTGTTGAATAATAATGTCTTTTTGAATATGTAGTTATATGTTCTATATTTGTATAATGAAATTCTACAATATTTTTTACGGTGTACTTGTACAAATGGGGTCAAATTAAGTTTGATTTGAATGTCGATGTGTATTATGATCTCCCCATACCGGAGAAAAATGTAACACTCGAACAGAGGTTAAGCCACTCTAACTTAGTTGAATTAGTTTTCAGACAGCTTGGCATTGTCAATGAGGGGTTTCTATTAAAAATTTCTATTAGAGGACGCATTAGTTGAATGCGTCCTCAGGTAATGCGTCCTGAGCATAAATTTTCTACATCGTCTTTCTGGGCCAAGGTTACATTTTTACTTCTCTACTTGCAAATTTTAGATGATAAAACATTTGTAGTACATTACAATAAATGCACTAAGGTTTTTTGATTATCAAAGTCCAAACACAATCATGCAAACATCGTGATGTAAGCTATAGATCTTGAAACTTTGTAAATCCTACATTTGCAAAACTACCGATACTTGCAAGCTTTAGATCTTCAACTTCGCAAACCTTACGATTGCAAGCTATAGATCTTGCACATGGGTACATTTCCTCATAAAAATTACACCAGCAAGAAATAGGTCTTGTACATTGTAAAATCTGAAGCTCTTAAATACCCAAGCATTAGATCTTGCAGCTTCGCTATATTTACCATGGAAGCTATAGATCTTGCAAAATGGAAACAAGGCCTATGAAACCAATGTAATAAATGCAATATGAGCAAGCTATAGATCTTGTAACTTTGAAAACTCAATCACATAACTCATACAATTTACAAGGTGGTACCCACAAAATCATTGGTGGTAGATAGTTTATTAAGTGATAAAGAATCCGTAAGTTTTCAAAATCATAGCAAAATTATTCAGAGTATATGCTTAGGATGATCCAGAAGATGACGAATTACCACAACGATGACTGTGTTCGGTCTCTCAATGAGTATGCTCAACCCTACACTAGTTTTCTTCAGCCACACGCTCCTTACTAACTATATGTGTAAGTAAGAAGGATGGTGTACTAGACCCCTTCGCTCCATATGGCTAAGATATCTAGCATAATACGCCTTGAAGTTGGTTATAGGGCCAAACTCCCCGCGATCTAGCTGCATATTTATAACAACAACAGTTTGTTGATACCTCCGATTCTCAGCCGTCAAATTTTTCTTTTTCTCCGCTAGGCATTGAATATGCGATTGGACAGGCTCAGAAAAATTAATCCTCTGCATACCAATTTCCATAGTAAGATCTCTACGGCCAATAGCCCTAGAAGATAACGAAGAGAGGATTTGCAGATCATCTTGGTATTCAAAAACAAACTTGCTCAAGTTGGTGCACAGATGAATCAAGGCGATTGCATTCATCATAGAGCCATTCATTTTCACTTCGTAGCCGCGTATTTATAGCAAACTGTTCATCATACTTGCTTTTCTAACCGACTGCAGAAGATGATAGGTGATCGCACTCATCCTGAGTTTGATCGAACGAGTCGTCGATGTGAGTACATTGTTTATCGATGATCGGGTTCTTCTGAAAGGCTTCACAAGTCTTGCTTGCAACATAATGTTTAGCCTATTCCTGTTGTCAAAGCATCTTCACTATGGTCAACTTTTGATGATGGATGGGACTATTCTTCTCAGTGCAAAACCCTCTTAATGCACGTACAAAATCCTGGGTGTCTTTTATAATCTTCTCCCACTTCGCTTCAAGATTATTAATACCAAGTAGCATATACTTCAGACGCATTCCTAACGATAATGCTCATTCTTGGTCATGGGCAAGGCAGTTAAGTGAACATATGTACACGCCAGAAGATTCAAGATAAACCAAACTACGAACAATATCCTTGCCATGTGGGTCAACATTATAACCACCGGGAATAAACTTGCTGCAAGGATAGGCTGTGGAAGAAAATGGAGTTTGTGAAGACTTAGGAACTTCTCACCCAAGGTGCAAAGGAATGGATTCCACACGAGATAGGTGATCAAAAGAAATAAATTGGCGATATTCCTTGGATATACACTTATCAGCATCAATCAGTTTAACATGACAACATAATCGAGGAGACAAAAACCTAGTGAGGCAAGGAAAATGATCATCACATCCCAGATATTCAACACTATTCAAAAATCCCTGAATATAGATAAATATGAGGAAAACAAGAAAATTAGAAGACACGACCACAATATTAACTTCTTCGATAATACAAAATATTATAGACATACTTCTTAATATTCTCATCCATTATAAAAAAGCTTCTTAAAGTCTATAGCGCTAAGATTGACAAACTTTAGAAGGAGAAGCAGATGGATTGACGACAACAACAGAAGAATAATCCTGGCTTACAGGCTGAGCAGTAGCTTCGCCATTCAAGTCACCTCCAAGGTTCGCATCATCATGAGGATTAGAGGTAGGCTTGGGAATGAAAAGCTCGAATGAGGGAGAGCCAAATGGATGATCTGTAAGGTAATTAACTACACACTTCTTCAACTCAGATGCATAAAGTAGATTAGGAATACTTGCAAGATGAGATAGTAGCGTGAAGGGATGACCACCATCAGAAATGCTCCTAATAAACCCTTGTTAAAAATTTCCATCCACTGTCCTTCTCAGATTTGGCCTGTTTAGGAAGCTTTTCAACTTTTGTAGTAGGATTCAGCTTCCACAATTTGACCAAGGCTTCATAGTACCAAACCTCTCGAGCTCTAGTTGTGACCACCTCAAATAAAGCATAAAAATATTTTTTCTTCACAAGTCGATCAACCAGAACTTGAGGGTACCCAAGAAAAGCAGGGCCATTAGTCTGCAACTCTTCCAACTGGAACACAATTTGTTTTCAGTTCTTCCTCAGCAGTCAAAGCGCAACCTTTAGTAACACATGCTCGCTCTTCGGCGCCTTCAACAGAAACACTGAGAGCAGCACACTTCACGTCATTGGCTTGCCACTTTTCCAACATTGCCCCACCTTTCTTAGCAAACTCACCAATGTTCATTGACGAGTTGAAAGCTCTCACCAACCATGTTTTCAAAACAAGAAAAAAAGTTATAATAATTAAACACTAGGAAACACTTAACTAGATCATGATGGCATTTCAACAAAAATTGAGAATACCAGAGCCATCATCTCAGGAAACGACAGCTTAGAAAGAGTGGCAGGAACTGTTCCCCCCACCATTAAATCACAGCTTTGAGATAAAAGGTTAGGAAGAGAATGGCTAACATGCCCCATTTTTCTTAACGAGCTCCAATGTTGGTGTTGAACTTTATGTTCATTATTTTTGTCTCCTTCCATGAGAGGTCTCATTGGAGATGCGATTACCTCCTCCTTAACCTTCTTTAGGTATGGCCTCAAAAGCTATCAGCCGAGCGGTACCTTCAATAGTCACTTGTTGAGGGGCAACCACCTCAGGGTTGTCATTGGTTTTAGTTGCTTAAGTCTCTAAGTCATCATTCTCATCATCAGGGATGAATTTTCTTTTAGCGGAGTGCTATGTTAGGTCCATATATGCAATTCATCACAAAAACAAGGTTAGGCAAGCACCAAAACATAAAAGGATAACTAGAACATTGATAGAGAAAAAACAAGCTGGGCAGAGTAGAAGCGATCAAATCAACGACAAGTAAAACACCTTTGCTCAAAGAGCCAACAGAGCAAAGAGCAATAGAATGTGGGCTGAGCAACAATACAATTTTAGACTAAACATTAAGACGGACCCCAGCTTTAGGATATTTGGATTTAGGAACACTATAGTTCCAATTAATAAAAGTTGCTCTACTATTATTACCAAGTTTTATATAGAATTTTTTTCACACCACACTCTACAATTATTTGGAAACCCACTAACAAACTCAACAGTTGGAATTACAAGATAAAGGATAAACTCATCAAGGTTGTTTTTAACTTTTCTAAGATGGTAAAGGTTGTAAAATAAGTCAATAGAGAAGGGAACCTCAGTTACTTCGTACATATGATACATGAAGACAAAAATAGAAACAACTTTAGGGTGTAGCTGACATAAAGAGAAATGATAGTGTAATGGCAAATCCAGGACATGTTGAGGCAAGAGGAAAGTAAGACCAAACTTCAGGTAGTCTAAGTAACTAGAAATAAAACCAGAATGAGGCGTGCAAACACTTTCAGAGGAATCGGGAGCCCTGAGCTCATACGAAGACAAAAATGGGAAGCTATGTTTTAAATCATCAACATAAGAATCAGAGAGGATGCTACTAATGATAGCAGAGCCAGCGAGGTAGTCTGAATCCTCCCCGGAATCGACACTCTTTTCAGGGACATTTGGTGGAGTAGTTCAAATAATGTTATAAGAAGACATTGAAGCGCTCAAGATCTCTAAAATTCAAACAAAGGTGGCATCAATTAAAACAAATAAAGCTACAAGTGAAGATTCTGAACAAAATATAAAAGAAAAACACAAACAACTCACTTCAGAAACAGAAGGAGAAGAAAAGGATAACTTCTGGGAATATCGTGGAATACAACTGAAAATCAGAGCAATTGAAGAGAAAAGAATAAGAAGAAGAAGTTTAAACAGTTAGGATTTTTAATTAAAGAAAATTAAAAGCCAAAAGACTAAAGGTAAAAGGTGAACAGTGAGTAATTATGACGCCCTGACAATAAGTGACATACCTTTTTGGAAATTTGAGAAGGCGGTGGTATACGGGTACACTAAATAGTGACAGCCTTCAAATCTTAAAAATTAAGCCAATTATAGAAGGAAGAAAGTGTAACGGAGGAGGAGGAAATCTCATAATAAATAGCGAATACAAAGGAGCAAATCTCGGCAGCAGGATTACAACAGCTAGATATCTACATAATCATTCAATTTTTTGAATTTCAAAATTTAAATATTACACGATTAAATCAGGTAATAAAAATGAGCCAAGAAGCATACAACACTTCTCTAGAATAGTTCATGTCGCAGCAAAAACAAACACATCATTACGCATGGATTGAAGATGAAATAATAAGTTCACAAGCTACTCTTGTACATGGTTATAGCTTTGTGTAGAATTGACTTCGTGTCTGGAAGGGCTTATGATATACATCTAGCCAAGAGATTAAAATGTTGTTGGCCTCAAGGCCCAACCCAACTTCACTTAACAGGAGGACGACGTTATTTCTGCCCAAGGTGCAGATTGATCGAGAAAAGGTATATGATCGTGGGACTAATCATGAGCCGAGAAATACAAAGAAAGGAACGAACACGAAGCCATGTGCAAAGAACGTGGTTATTGTGGTATGACCCACAATCTTAACTCCTAAAAATAAGGAACCACGACTATATTGTCCTATAAATACAACAAACTCAAAATGAGCTAAAGTAATCGTGACTATACTAAGAAATTACAATTCTTGTAGAGACAGACTTAATTGACCGTCGAAGATTTTCTCCCAGAATCACTCCAGGGACTTGTTTTACAGGAGAGGAGATTCACGGAGTAAACAACGATTTACTTGCCTGACCGGATTACCACATCAATTACATTTATAATTAATTTAGTTATTTTGAGTTATCAAAATGTTCAGCTAGAAATCGCTTTTGATCAGCTAGCATCAATTATATTAGGCTTGCAACTTATAATGATTGAACTTATAGGATCACACACAAGGTGATAGCGGGCGGTCGTCGCACCCCTATGCAAAAGATAATTTGTAAGCCCTTTTTGCTTACTTTCTACAACTAGGTAGATAGCGGCAAATCGGGGTCGTCCAAAGAGAAGAGGGATCTTCCTAAGCGCTTAAGCACAAATGGTTAATATTATGCTAGGATAAAATATATACACACACATAAAAGCAAGTAAAATGGGAGGGGGTTGGTTGGTTGGTTTTCCTAAGTTACGAAAGTAAAAAGACAAGATAACTAGCAAGGTCAAGTGACTATGCTAATCATCAAACAAAACTAAGAAAAGGGGTTTTAAAACTACAAAGATAAAAAGCCTTGGGGGCAAGGGATATCCACTTCCAAATCTAATGTAGGTCATTGAATCATTCACTCATTCTATCATGTAGCATTACATGACTCAACATCAACATACCCATCTAGCAAGAATCACAACACGTTATGCACAAGAAGTTCTAAGTTCACACTCATAGATTTTCATGCAAAGGAGCTACGGAATTCGTCACGTTCCTAACACCTAACCAATTCAATCATACAAGCACTCCCTATGCTCAAGCAACTCATGGCACAAATGAAGTGAAACACACCATCAAGAATACATAAATGCTAAATAACAAATGCTTCAAGGATGAATTAAAACCATCTATTCAATACTTCAACTACTTGTTGTGGAGACTAAACTCCTATCCTTCTTAGTTCGTAGTTTGCAAGAGTGAGTTCGACATCTCTCGTCAAACCTCACCAATGACTCCCGTTGTCGCGACCACGACTCAAGGTATCCCATTGGTGGCATTTAATCACGAAGAACCAACAAGCTTGGCAATGCTTATGACCACTACACCGTGACTAAGCATTTAACCAATTCATGCAATTACACGAGATTGGATGAACGTGCAACGCACTTTCATCCAAGAGCATATAACTCTCTCGTTTGCTACACAAACGAACATGACGAAGAGTTCAACATCAATCACATTCATCTAGCACATTATCAATCCATCAACACCATCAAAAGCTCTAAATCATACTCATACATTCCTAACAAGAAAAGGGGGGAAATCAACCCAAATCCCCCAAACCCTAGCTAGCAATTCATACAAGTATTTCATATCCTCAAGCTTCCAACAACATCAATGAAATCAACAATTAACATTCAAAGCACAATAAGAGCACAATAGCAAAAATACCAAATAGATAGATAAAAATGGTTCTTGCTACATAGATGTGGAAGCTTCAATCCTTTGCTCCCAAGTACAAAAACTACTCTAGAACAACAAAAGGCATAAAAACTAAGAAAACAAGAAGATAAAACCTAGGGTTTTGGCCCAAAACAGGGGCTAAAAGCTGTGGAGAAGAAGGGGTGAAGAGGTATTTATAGTGGAAGAAAAAAGGGGAGAAAAACACTGCTGCAGAGCTGGATTCGCGCTGTCGTCGCGACTCGCGACCAGTTCCATCGCGAGTCGCGACCAGCAGTGAAATCCAGCCCTGTTTTGTTTTGCTTCCTCCGGGTGAACCGTTGATCCGTTTCGGGAGTTCTTGTAGTCGATTTTATAGTGCTCGAGAAGAGGAATCCAATGGTGCCACTCTTGAGGGCTGATTATTCTCGGAAAAGTCTGAGAACCCTGGATCATCATTCATCCGTTGCTTTGCTCTCCTTTCTTCATCTCTTCACTTCTTCAAATTTTCACAAAGCTCAAATGTAAAGGTCTTCAAATCTTCAAATCTTCAAAGATAAATCTTCAAAGTCTTCAAATCTTAAAAGTCTTCAAATCTTCAAAGTCTTCAAACAAATCACCTTGTCACACAAAATCATCTAAAAAGTGATAAAAACGTCAAAGCCGCCTTTATCCCTCCTTAGATGATTTCAAGGCAAAATGCCACATGTAGAGCACAAAATTGCACAAAACCTAATCCTAAAAAGCCTAAAATAACCATCTAAAATGGACACATCAAACCTCCCCACACTTAAACCTTACTCGCCCTCGAGTAAGAAAAGATTCAAGCACACGGAGGAAATGACATATCCACATCCTGAAAACCCTAAAATAACTGCATAAAATGGCCTCATCAAACCTCCCCACACTTAAACCTTACTCGCCCTCGAGTAAGAAAAGATCCAAGCACACGGAGGAATTCATATGGCCATATCCTACACTAATCCCCCAAACAAAGCCTCACAAAAACTCTCAATATCATAAATCCCAAAATAAAAGCTCACATGAGAATTTTTCACACACACATCCCCAATCCTAAATCTAACCAAACCTACCACTTATGAATTCACTACCCATAAAAATATGTCAAAGCCCAGAATTGATATTCCCAAAGTCCAATGACATAAGATGAAGTTAAAACCATTTAAGAGGTTTAAGCACATACTTCACCTAATGCCAATATATCCACCAAAATCCAATGACATAAAATGAAGCTAAAGCCATATAAGAGGTTCAAACACATGCTTCACTAAATGCCAATATATCAACCAAAAACGAAGTAGAAAGAGATAAGGAATTTCATAACCACACTTCGTTTCCTAACCCACTAAGCTACCCAATCCCAAGAGGTCTATAGATGTTGAGCTACCCGATCCCTCCATGTGACAACCGCAACCTTATGACTCCAACGCCGACAAATGAGTGAAATCTTAGAAATTTTTTTCTCTCTTTTTCTCTCATTTTGCCTAGGAGCTCTTTCGAGTTTTCATCCTAGCCACACATCATGTTTCTTTAGCTCACATCTCACCTTTTTCCGCACATTTTAGCCTCTCATTTTTTCCTAGGCCGCCCTTTCGGGTTTTCGACCTATCCGGGCCCCCAATGTTGCCTAAGTTGCCCTCTCGGGTTTTCAACTTAGCGGGTTTTCTTTTTCTTTTTTTTCTTTTTCTATATATATATATATATTTATTTTTGTTTTTCTATATATTTTTTTTCTCATGTTTTTCCAATGAAAATTAGCAAAAAGCATTCCAAAACAAGCTAGCATGCATATGATTCCTCTAACCCCTCCCCACACTTAAAACAGTACATTGCCCTCAATGTAAACATATAAGGCAAGAATAATAAAAATCAAGGTAAGGGGGTAGAATGACACCCGTGTCTCCGCAATTCGCCGGTGATATGGCGCAATCCAAGCACTTGTATGGTCCCGAAATAGGTGTTGGAACCAGACGGGTGAGCAAAGATGCCGTAGAAGAACTCACCCCTCGAGAAAAACATTGTCTCTATGGCGCCGTTTGATCAAGACTAACACCACGAAGAACACATTAAACTCACAAGTACATAAGGATATGTAATACTAGGTTTAGCATCAAGAGTTAATAACCATAGTATTTTCAAAGAACAACCAAATCACACTCAACCAACACTATAAGAATAATCATGAAAAATATCCAACATATATTGACATGTATACAAGCATCATTATAGGATATGCACTTACGATCACAATGATGTAGTCGGCATATTACAATCAACAAATGTACTATAAAGATGCAAGAATGTTCATGTGCCAATATATGTCGGATGGTTGAGAATGAGTGGAGATGTGGTGGTTCTTGGGAGTGTTGGGTGGAGAAGAAGGAAGAATCATGCAATGTTTAAGAACAAATGAAAACTTGGAATTTTCATCGCGACTCGCGACGGACTTCGTCGCGACTCGCAACGGGTTCGTCGCGAATCGGGAAAAGTAGAGGCCGGGAGCATAATTTTTGGAAAAATTTTCTGATCACGTCGCGACTCGCGACCTCTTAGTTGCGACTCGCGATGGATCATCGCGAGTCTGTCGCGACTCGCGGAAAGTTGGTTCCAAGAGCTCAAAAATTCTGAGCTCGTCGCGACTCGCGATGAAGCTCATCGCGACGAGCATCGCGAGGTCATCGCGACTCGCAGAAAGTTGGTGCTGGGAGTGGATTTTTCTCCCCTGTTCGTCGCGACTCGCGGCGAAGCTCATCGCGACTCGCGACGATAGGGTATCCCAGGCTTAAAAATTTTTCGTTTTCTTACCAACTGTCCAAGCTTTCTTCCCTCGTTCATTGATCTCGTTCCTTCATCTCCTTCATTGCAATGCACTTCATGTTGCTACAAAATCATAGAAAAACATGCCATAAAAAGAACAAAACAAAACAACAACAAAAAAAAACTAAGAAACACAAACTAAGAAACAAAAACTAAAAGAAATGCCGAATTTATTTAACGTCGTCGGTACGATGAAGCTCCGTATTTTTAAGGTCGTCGGCACGACCCTAATGTTATTCGTATGGTGAAGGCTTGAACCCCTTCACCATGAGCTTCCAAAAGTCGAGAGGTGGGGGTACAAAACTTTCAAGAGGAAAGTTTTGTGGAGGTGGAGATGGTTCAAAGGGAATTGAGTGGTTAGGGAGCTTGGGATAATCTTTCGGCTCCTCTCTCGTTTCCCTCAAAACTTCCAAAAATGGTGGAGTTGGTTCACTAGGTGGGAGAAGGGGTGACGATGCTAATGGATGTAGCACTATCACCTCTTCCTCCATTTTTCTATCCTCTACAACCAACTCCTCATCCCTTTCAAACTCAAATCATTTTTATTGGTGACCTCACTCACCGAGTCATCGAGTTCAAGTTGGGATGGTGTATTTTCAGAATCACGAGCTTCCATGCGGGCCAATACCTCTAATATGTTCCTCGCATGCCCCTCAATGGCCTCAACACTAGAGGAGAGCTGGGTATCCGGCTCCTCACTAGTAAAGGAGTTCAAGTTTGCTATGGTATTTAAGACATCCTCACGTGTCAAACTTGAACTTCCTTGTTGGGCTTGGTTTTGGGGTATGGTATAGGGTGGTGATGGCCAACTAGGTTGCTCGTAATGTTGGTTTTCCGGCTCATTCTCATACCACCAATCCAGACTACCACTCCATTCCGGATTGTTAGAGTTGTGGTATGGAAAACACTCTTGAACATTTTGCCCTTGAAAACCAACATCTCCAACCTCTTGATAGCACTCTTCATAGTACCCATGGTTTTGGAAACCATGGGTTCTTTCTCGGTCATAGTGCTCTTCCCACAACAAATGGCAATATTCGGTAGGATGGTCGAAATGACACATCCTACAAAACCTTGCTTGTTGAGCCTCTCTTCTAATCATGAGTTCCTTCAAGGTGAGACGCTCCATTAAATTTTTTTTTTCAAAAGTTCGGAATCATAGTGCAAGGATTCTCGATAAAATAAATTACCAAGAACTCAAGCAATACCTACTCCGAACAAAAACAACCACAAAGTAGTGGAAAATAAAAACAACTAGCCAATACACAACCAAATACACCTAAATACTTAAAAATAAATGCCTCTTCCCCGGCAACGGCGCCATTTTGATAGCGGGCGGTCATCACACCCCTATGCAAAAGATAATTTGTAAGCCCTTTTTGCTTACTTCGTACAACTAGGTAGATAGCGGCAAATCGGGGTCGTCCAAAGAGAAGAGGGATCTTCCTAAGCGCTTAAGCACAAATGGTTAATATTATGCTAGGATAAAATATATACACACACATAAAAGCAAGTAAAATGGGAGGGGGTTGGTTGGTTGGTTTTCCTAAGTTACGAAAGTAAAAAGACAAGATAACTAGCAAGGTCAAGTGACTATGCTAATCATCAAACAAAACTAAGAAAAGGGGTTTTAAAACTACAAAGATAAAAAGCCTTGGGGGCAAGGGATATCCACTTCCAAATCTAATGTAGGTCATTGAATCATTCACTCATTCTATCATGTAGCATTACATGACTCAACATCAACATACCCATCTAGCAAGAATCACAACACGTCATGCACAAGAAGTTCTAAGTTCACACTCATAGATTTTCATGCAAAGGAGCTACGGAATTCGTCACGTTCCTAACACCTAACCAATTCAATCATACAAGCACTCCCTATGCTCAAGCAACTCATGGCACAAATGAAGTGAAACACACCATCAAGAATACATAAATGCTAAATAACAAATGCTTCAAGGATGAATTAAAACCATCTATTCAATACTTCAACTACTTGTTGTGGAGACTAAACTCCTATCCTTCTTAGTTCGTAGTTTGCAAGAGTGAGTTCGACATCTCTCATCAAACCTCACCAATGACTCCCGTTGTCGCGACCACGACTCAAGGTATCCCATTGGTGGCATTTAATCACGAAGAACCAACAAGCTTGGCAATGCTTATGACCACTACACCGTGACTAAGCATTTAACCAATTCATGCAATTACATGAGATTAGATGAACGTGCAACGCACTTTCATCCAAGAGCATATAACTCTCTCGTTTGCTACACAAACGAACATGACGAAGAGTTCAACATCAATCACATTCATCTAGCACATTATCAATCCATCAACACCATCAAAAGCTCTAAATCATACTCATACATTCCTAACAAGAAAAGGGGGGAAATCAACCCAAATCCCCCAAACCCTAGCTAGCAATTCATACAAGTATTTCATATCCTCAAGCTTCCAACAACATCAATGAAATCAACAATTAACATTCAAAGCACAATAAGAGCACAATAGCAAAAACACCAAATAGATAGATAAAAATGGTTCTTGCTACATAGATGTGGAAGCTTCAATCCTTTGCTCCCAAGTACAAAAACTACTCTAGAACAACAAAAGGCATAAAAACTAAGAAAACAAGAAGATAAAACCTAGGGTTTTGGCCCAAAACAGGGGCTAAAAGCTGTGGAGAAGAAGGGGTGAAGAGGTATTTATAGTGGAAGAAAAAAGGGGAGAAAAACGCTGCTGCAGAGCTGGATTCGCGCTGTCGTCGCGACTCGCGACCAGTTCCATCGCGAGTCGCGACCAGCAGTGAAATCCAGCCCTGTTTTGTTTTGCTTCCTCCGGGTGAACCGTTGATCCGTTTCGGGAGTTCTTGTAGTCGATTTTATAGTGCTCGAGAAGAGGAATCCAATGGTGCCACTCTTGAGGGCTGATTATTCTCGGAAAATTCTGAGAACCCTGGATCATCATTCATCCGTTGCTTTGCTCTCCTTTCTTCATCTCTTCACTTCTTCAAATCTTCACAAAGCTCAAATGTAAAGGTCTTAAAATCTTCAAAGATAAATCTTCAAAGTCTTCAAATCTTCAAAGTCTTCAAACAAATCACCTTGTCACACAAAATCATCTAAAAAGTGATAAAAACGTCAAAGCCGCCTTTATCCCTCCTTAGATGATTTCAAGGAAAAATGCCACATGTAGAGCACAAAATTGCACAAAACCTAATCCTAAAAAGCCTAAAATAACCATCTAAAATGGACACATCACAAGGCATGCAATTTGATAAAAATAATTACTATTGGGCTAGAAGCCCAGATAGTATTTATATGAGAAATGAACTTAGAACTCATTAAGTCTAATTGGTTTAGGTCCAGATTGACTTTGATTAGGGTTTCTTGGATTAATGACTAAAATGTATAAATAGATATTTTACAGAAATGCTCAGTAAGACAATATAAGAACCCTGGCTATTCCAGATGGCAGAAACCAAATAATCCTACCATTCTCATAAAATCAACCTCGCTGTAAAAGAGAATAAGGAAGACGTGATCGTCTTTGCTTGTTGATATGATCTAAGCTTACAACAGTGTAGGCAATTCGATCATGCTGATACGTATAGAGGAATCATGTGTGGGATTCTCGTCTCCGTGGTTGATCAAATATGACAGTAATGCACAGTTAAGGAAGATTATAATTAATTACATGCATGAGATCCGGGATTAGATAACTTATTTATCCGCTAAATTAGATTTAATCAATTTCTAACAGTGGTATCAGAGCCTCTTTCATGTTCTAGTTTGATTTAGACAATATGTGAATTGGATTTACATAATATGGTGTATAGATTTTTTTTCATGTTCAATTAAATTAATTATTGGATGATTTTATTTAAACTTGATAGGACGTCAAATGCATGTATTTTTAAAATCATTTAACATCTCTTTTGTCACCTGTTTGTTGGAAGATTACTAGATTTAGGTAGGTTTACATCATAAGGGGTTTAGATAACTGTTTTCGGTTTTCATATCTAAATCCTTCATTTTGTAACCTATTTATAGTCTAATGGATTTTAGGTCCTTAAGAGTGTCTACATTCCTTTTTGTAAGATTAATTTATAGATTGATAATAAGCACGTCAAAGTAGTTTACTAAAGGTAATTCACAAGGATGGTAGAAGATTGAAGACCACTTACAAAGTGTTAGAGGATAGATTGAAGAAGGAAGGCAAAGTAGCGTAGGAAGAATGATCCGAGTTTTTGAAGCCAATTTTTGAAAATTATCCGAGATGAATTGGTGTTCATGGATAGCATCATTTGATTCTTATTTGCAAGTACTATAAAAATTATTACAATAACTCCCAAAAATGGTTTAGCAGTTCATCCATAGAGGCCCAAAATAAAGATCGAAAGAAGACCCGGTGCGGTCCGCACCGGTCTAGTTGACCCAACATGAATGCTGGCAGAAGACTTGGTGCGATCCGCACTGGTTGAGTTGACCAACTTATTTTCTTCATTTTCCTTTGGTTTTTCGCTCCTCTTATTAACTCCATTCGAATTGTTGTTTACTATGGATTGTTATTCTTTTGTTATGGGTTTAGCTAATCTAGGCCAAATATACTCTTGGGAGCAATTAATAAGCATTTCTAGTATGAATTTGTGAGATTTGGTTTACTTATTTTGTGCTTTGATTATCATGTATGTTTGGTGCTTTCTTGTGAGATTAATGCATGGTTTAGACTAGGATGATCAACTAGTTGATGATTGTGGGTTGATTACTTGAAAGGTTTTTGGTCAAACCCAGAAGACTTTGACTTTGTATCAATGTGATTGTTGTTGCTCAATGCTAGGTTGTTATTAGGAGTGACAACTTATTATGATTGTTGATTGATTAGGTTGCTTAAACTTAGGATGAATTTGAATGGGTTTAACTAATTATCAACGTGGTTCTCTAATAACGATTAGCATGAAGGTTGATCCTCGTAGTCGTTATTAGTAAATATACTTGTGCTATATATGTGTTTCTTTCTTGTAGGAAAATGTGGTAGTTTTTTTTGGGTCTCCATGTGTATTTCTATCCTCGGGGATGTTTATGACGCCGATTGCCTAGAGTGACCCGAGGATAAGGGTTATTGTGTGGTGCCGATCACCCACTCTAACTATAACCGAGAAGAGGTGAGAAATATCAACACCCGGAAGGTGTTGATAAGTTCTCCACAATATGTGGTTGATGCATAAAAATAGGATAATTAATCTTTGATCAAAGGATGACTAGAAATGTAAACCAATTGCGCCCAAGACTTATTAAAATCTTAGTTAGTTAATTGTGCTATTTTGTAATCGTATTTACATCGAGCTTTCTATTTGGTTGTTAATGTTGCAGTGTTTTTCAAAACCAAAATCTCCCACTTGGTTACCACACACGTAGAGTGACTTCTTCATGTGCTTTTAACTACGCTTTAACACTCGATAAAATGCCATTTTTACTCGTGGATAACCCCGTCTTACCTCTTGTTAGTATTTATCAGTTAGCCGTAATTTGGGCATATAAATACTACTTTTGAGAGGCAAGGCGATAACCTCCCAAAACCCACTCAGAAAATTCATTTTAAGAAAAATACCGTTCACAGCTTGAAACATTATTCATCTGTTCCGGCAATTACTGTAGCAGCGACGGTTACTATAACAGCGACGGCTGGTGGTGTTAAAAAATGGGGGTTTATTTTGGCTGGCTAAACTAAAACCCTAATTGAAATGATTAAGCTGGGCTTATTAATTGAATTATTTGCTTTAAAGTGCATGTGGCTGGGACATGTGAATAATAATTCAGCCCAAATTGATTTCTTTGGGTTCATTCTGGTCTGGTCTGAACCGAACAAGCTGGTTTGTTCATGGTCTGGGCCAAGCTAGTCTGCTTTGGTCTATTTAATAAAACCAATTTGTTTTGAAAATCAAAATTGAGCTTGATTAAAATAGGGCTGGGGTTGGCATTTCACTTTATTTCAATAATTCTGATTTGAGTGGAAGTAATTTAAATTTTAAAAATTAAAATCAAATATGAACATTTTTTTTATTAAAACACTGGATATGATTGACTATTAAATTATAATTATTTATTTATTTAAAATAATAAATATTAGGTAATAATAATTAAGGTTAATAATTTTAGAAATTAGTTCACTTAATTATTTTTTGGTACATTGATTTCCTAATATACCTAGTTTCTTTAATAATTGAATATTATTAAATATGGAAAAGAATAATGATTGAAGTTGATAATTTTCTAAATTAGTTAACTTAATTAATATTGGTATTTGGACTGCCTAATATACTTAGTTTATTTAGTAATTTTGAAGTATTAAATATTCCAAATGAAAATAATTAAGGTTAATAATTTTAGAAATTAGTTAACTTAATCATTTTTGTATGGTTAATTGCATAATTTTCTATGTGATTTTATCCCAATTTGATTTTACATGTTATATGGAATTTCCTTTTAGAAATGAATGGATGCATATATGAATTGAATTAAGTGCAGTGTAATCAGTGACTAGTATGACCCTACTAGATATTTAAATACAGTTTGCTTACCGTTCATTGAGTAATGTAATTAAATATGGTCTGTGTACCGTTTATTGCTATGTTGTAAATTTATTTTCAGTTTTATTATTTAAATTGAAATAAATTGTAAGTTCGATGAGAAGATTGAATGTGATCCAATAGACAAGATAAAGAGTTTTTCATTATTAGGGGGTCATACTAGGATCACTTTAGATGCATTTATTTATCACATTTATTTATTTCTTAATATTGTAAATGCATGTGATTGGTTTCTGCGTGTGGAATGACTATAAA
Source organism: Rubia yunnanensis (assembly GCA_037428765.1). Classification (NCBI taxonomy): domain Eukaryota; kingdom Viridiplantae; phylum Streptophyta; class Magnoliopsida; order Gentianales; family Rubiaceae; genus Rubia; species Rubia yunnanensis. The sequence goes on along the minus strand of CM075061.1, from coordinate 46,133,155 downwards.
GTTAGTTCACTAATGATCAAATTAACGTAGCGAACCACTATCCCAAAAGCAACAATGAGGAAAAGTTTGCCTTTCGAAAATAAGAACACCTATTAAGCCCTCGATCACTAGTGACATATTTCGCCAAAGCGATAGTGTCACTTCTAATCTTGGGACAAATGCGGGTAAACCTAGTGCAAGGGGTCTACTTGTTAGTTTTGGTTTGCTCGTAAATATCAGTGAGGGGACCTTAGATGTTGATGTAAAATGAGATAGGTAGTACATTGGATGTACCCTATCGAACAAGAGTAGTATTGGATACTATTAGCAGTGGAATTCCTTACCTAAAATCAAAGGAATAGAGACAAGACAAAGCATGCTTAAGACCTTATGATATTGAGGGTCTAGAAATCATTTTATTCATGAGACCAATTGAGATGGAATAAAATGTTGAGTAACTTATAATAATGCTTGTATATTGTTTTCAAGTTATTTTGGTTAAACCTTTTTTATTGAATTTATTAATATTGTAGTAATCATGTATAACAACAAACAACAACTCTTCTAATCTTCTTTCAATCCTTTCAAAGGATGAATTGAATGGCAGTATCTTGGCAAAGGAACTTGATTATAGTTGTAATTCAATAAAATGAGTATGTCATTAAAATTCAAATCACCGATGTCAGGGTCTTATGTTGAATAGTATGATTCCAGAATTTCAAGACAATTTTTGAACTCAGATACGTACAACATCAACCTAAAGCTCTGGGTTATGATTTATGAGCAAGCCAAGGTTGAGAGGTTTGAGACTTGTAAGACCATTCTTGATTGTACGTCGAGAAAGGAAAACTAGTGGATCTTATGTTTAAAAAATGGTTGGATCGTTTGATAACATGGATATAATTTGTTTTACCTATGGCCAAAATTCGGTCCCTGACATCTATCTCCATCTACTCTATGATGGTTTTGAACCATTTAAGTGGAATGGAAAAGACTTTGACGAAGTTGCATGGGATGCTTAAAATAAACCAAGTCAAGTGTCAAGATTAAGAACATGAACAAGGTTCTATTGGTGCTAGAGTGAAAGGGATCTGAATCATAAATGGAAGAATAAAGAAGTTGGATAGGGCAAGGGTAACCATATTACCCATATGCCTAAGACAAAATATACTGCCAGGAAGTAGAAAGTTGTAAGGTTTGATATGTTCTAATACTTCTACTTCAATTACACATGCCATTAGAAAGGATATTACCCCTAGTTCTTAGAAGGAAAAGCATGGGAAAGTAGGTTACATTGCAGTTATATACATCACGGATTGTCTCTATATATTAATAACTCTACAGATGGGTATTGGATACCATAGGTTTTTCTCACAATTTCAAAAATATGGAGAGAACAAAGTAGGAGTTAATATTGATGAGAAGTCAACCTACATATGTCGATTTGGCCACATGAACATAAAATGCATGAAAGGACTCTAGTGGGAGGGAAATGTGGAATCATTTGACTAGGATGATGTAGCAAGTGAACTAATTATTTCATATTAACAAAGTATTTCGTAGACCGAATGCATTCAACTGCAAGAGGTGAATTCTTGACTGAACTGTCCCCAACCCAGTCATCATTAAAGCATGAGCTGAGGGACTTACAGGTCAAAGATAGTGGGAGGTCATCACCGAACCTCTCAAAGTTATAATTTATAAGCCCTTTATGCTTACTAAATACAATTAAGTAGATAGTGGCAAATCGGGGTCGTCCACAAAAAAGAGGGATTTTCATAAGGATTTAGACATATAAGGTTCATATTAAGCTAGATTTAGATACATATATATATAGATATATAAAAGAAAGTAAATGGGGGGGGGGTTGGTTGTGGTCCTAAGTTATGAAATTAAAAGACAAGATAACTAGCAAGGTTAAGTAACTATGCTAATCATCAAACAAACTAAGAAAAGGGAGTAAAAACTATAAAAGACAAATCCTTGGGGGAAATTAATATCCACTTCCGAACCTAATGTAGATCATTGAACCATTCACTTACTCTATCACATTCGTTACATATGGGGAATGCTAAAACTTTCCATTCGAAGATCAACATTCATTCCTTCTTAATAGTAATTTTCAAAGGCAAACAACAACCATTTGCAAACCTCATTGATAATCACTCTAGGCAAACCACACCATAAAGGTATTTCATCAACGGCATTATACACGAAGGACCATAGATTTGATAACAACAAGCCTTCTACCAAAGATATAGCCATTTAACCAAGCATAGCATTCATAGGCTAAACCTAGAACAAACCACATTCAAGATTTAACCTTCAATTGCATCTATAGGATAAACATGAGAACAATCCACATTAACATATATATCTAGAAAGAATCACAACACATTATGCACAAGAAATTTTAGTTCCATGTTCTTGGATTCTCATGTCAAAGAGCTAAGAAATTTGAAACTTTCCTAATACCCTAACACTTCAATCATACAAACACTTCATATACTCAAACAACCCATAGCATAAATGAAGTAAAACATGACATGTAAACACATGAATGCTAAATAACAAATGCTTCAATAAAGAGTGAAATAGAGGTTCTTACTACATAGGTGTGGAAGCTTCAACCAAGTACAAAACTAAGCTAGATAATCAAAACCCATAACATAGAACAATGATCTACAAAGAAAGAAGAAGAAATGGAAGAAAATGGTGAAAAACTAGGGTTTTGGAGCCCCCAAGTTGGGCTTAGGGAGTTGGGGAAGAAGGGGGTGAAAAGCTATTTATAGTACAAGAAAAAAGGGAGTAAAAAGCAAGTTGCAGGGAAATTATCGCGAGTCGCAATGCCTCCATCGCGAGTCCCGACCAGATCAGAAAATTGTGAGCTCTCATGTCAACATTTCGCGAGTCGCGACACACTTGTCGCGAGTCGTGATGGAAAAAAGTCTCATTTTGTTTTGCTTCCTCCGGGTGAACCGTTAATCCATTTTAGGGGTTCTTGTAGTCGATTTTATAATACTCAAGAAGTGGAATCCAATGGTACCATCCGTGGAGGCTGATCCTTCTTGGAAAATTCTCATAACTCTTCTTCAAAACATAGATGATTCTTCACCCTTTGCTTTGCTCTCCTTTCTTCACTTAATCTTCTACCACTTTGTGAGTGGCCTTCCATCTTCTACCATCCTTTAGAATGACCTTCACTAAACCACTCCTAAGTGCTCATGAGCAATCTACATATTAAGCTTACAAAAAGTAATCTAGATGCTGTTAAGGACCAAAAGTCCATTAGACTAAAGGTTGGTTACAAAATGAAGGATTTGGATATAAAAACCGAAAAATGACTATCTAAACCCCTTATCATGTAAACCTACCTAAATCTAGCAATCTTACAACAAAAATATGATAAAAGAGATGTTAAATGCTTTGGAAAATAAATGAATTTGAAGCCTCATTAAATCTCCCTACACTTAAACCTTACTCGTCCTCGAGTAAACAAGAACAAGCATAGATCAAAGCGTAAATTAGCATATAAAAATTTTCCCAAAACATCCAACATCATATTCCTAGACTGCCCTTACCCCCAATAAATAAGAATCTCTCACACTCTCACATCCCAAAGCCCAAGATAATTTAAACAACCAACAAACCATAACAAAAGTGAGGAATACATGTAATTCCAAGCTATGTTACTACCGGAAAAGTCACCCAACAGACACATCAAGAGAAGATTAAAAATTTTCAATTTCTCTCATTTTCTCTCATTTTTCCTAGGAGCCCTCTCGGGTTATCATCCTAGCTTCACACATTTTTCTTTTTCAATACTTACCCTCACCTTTTTCCACACCATTTTGCCTCTCATTTTTGCATAGGTCGCCCTTTTGGGTTTTCGGCCTATCTAGGCTTCCCACTTTTTCCTAAGTTGCCCTCTTGGGTTTTCAACTTAGCGGTAATTTTTTTTCTTTTTCTTTGTTTTCAATTTTTTTTCAAACAAAACACATCAAAGTGGAGCATATGCACTCTACAATACAATACATTGAGATATATAATCCTCTTTACCTCCCAACACTTGAAACACACATTTGCATCAATGTGAAAAGGACAAGATAAAGAAATAAGGGAGAAAATAATACTCACAACTAGGACCTTGAAGGTCCTTCCCGATGATGGCAATGCTCACTCATCAATGAATGTTCTCTCCTCCATGTTCTTGAACACCGCCTAACATGAAACTTTGATCCATCCACTACGAAGCCACAACTATGAAAATCCCAATCAACACTACAAAAGACAACAACCAGTAGTACTCCTATATGGTTATTTTGGTAGTGGTTTTTGGTTGTAGGTTGTGGTGGTTTTCTTGTGGTTTTGGGTAAGGGTTTGAAGATATGGTTGAGGATTATTTTTCATGAAAAGAAAAATACTAACCTAACTTAGAAACTCGGGTTGTCTCCCGAGAAGCATCGTGTTTTTAAGGTCATCGGCATGACCCTAATGTTATCCATATGGTGAGTATCCAAAAATAGGGAATTGGAGGTACAAAACTTTGAAGAGGAAATTTTTGAGGAGGTGGAGATGGTTTAAAAGGACTTTGGTGATTAGGAGGCTTGGGATGGTCTTTTGGATCCTTTCTTATCTCCCTCAAAACTTCCAAAAATGGTAAAGTTGGTTCACTAGGTGGGGGTAGGGGTGACGGTGCTAATGAATGTAGCATAATCACCTCTTCCTCCATTTTTTCATCCTCAACAACCAACTCCTCATCCCCGTCGAACTCAAACTCAATTCCCATGGGGACCTCACTCACTAAATCCTTGAATTCGACTCGGAATGGTGTATTTTTGGAATCACGAGCTTCCATTCGGGCCAATGCTTCCAATATACTCTTCGCATGCTCCTCAATAGCATCAACACTAGATGAAAGCTGAGTGTCCAGTTCCTCACTAGTAATGTTGTTCAAGTTTTCTATTGCATTCATGACTTCCTCACGTGTCAAACTTGAACTTCCTTGTTGGTCTTGGTTTTGGGGTATGGTATAAGATGGTGATGGCCAACTATTTTTCTCGTATTTTTGGTTTTCCGGCTCATTGTCATACAACAAATCCAAATTACCATTCCATTCCGGGTTGTAAGAATTATGGTATGGATACCATTTTTGGGTTTCTTGCCCTTGAAAACCAACATCTCCTACCTCTTGGTAGAACTTTCCATCATACTCTTGGTTTTGGAAAGCAAGGGTTCTTTCCTCCTCATAGTGCTTCTCTCTCAACATATAGCAAGACTCGGTAGGATGGTCGGAATAACACATCCTACAAAACCTTGCTTGTCGAGCCTGTTTTCTCATCAAGAGCTCCCTCGAGGTGAGACATTCCATTTAAAAAAAAACATTTTCTCTTTTTCAAAAGTCCGAAATCATATTGCAAGGATTCTCGATAAAAATTCACCAAGAACTTAAGCAGTACCTACTCCAAACAAAAACAACCAAAAAGAAGTGAAAAATAAAATCAACTGGCTAATATGCAACCAAATATGCCCAAACACTTAAAAATAAACGACTCTTCCCAGGCACCGGCACCAAAATTTGGGAGGTCATCGACGTACCTCTCAAAGTTATAATTTATAAGCCCTTTATGAATACTAAATACAATTAAGTAGATAGTGGCAAATTAGGGTCGTCCACAAAAAAGAGGGATTTTCTTAAGCGTTTAGACATATAAGGTTCATATTAGGCTAGAAGTAGATATATACGTACATATATATATATATATATATATATATAGATATATATAAAAACAAGTAACTGGGGGGGGGTTATTTGTTGGTTGTGGTCCTAAGTTATGAAAATAAAAGACAAGATAACTAGCAAAGTTAAGTATCTATGCTAATCATCAAACAAACTAAGAAAAATGGGTAAAAATTACAAAAGACAAAGCCTTGGGGGCAATTAATATCCACTTCGAAATCTAATATAGATCATTGAATCATTCACTCATTCTATCACATTCGTTACCTGTGGGGAATGCTAAAACTTTCCATTCAAAGATCAACATTCATTCATTCTTAATAGTAATTTTCAAAGACAAACACCGACCATTTGCAAACCTCATTGATAATCACTCTAGGCAAACCACACCATAAAGGTATTTCATCAATGTCATTATACACGAAGGACCATAGATTTGATAACCACAAGCCTTCTAACAAAGATATAGCCATTTAACCAAACATAGCATTCATTAGGCTAAACCTAGAAAAAACCACATTCAAGATTCAACCTTGCATTGCATCTATAGGATAAAATGAGAACAATCCACATTAACATATTCATCTAGCAAGAATCACAACAAATTATGCACAAGAAGTTCTAATTTCGTGTTCTTGGATACTCATGTTAAAGAGCTAAGAATTTTGAAACTTTCCTAACACCCTAACACTTCAATCAAAAAAACACTTTCATATACTCAAACAACCCATAGCATACATGAAGTAAAACATCACATGAATGCTAAATAACAAATGCTTCAAGAAAGAGTGAAATAGAGGTTCTTACTACTTCAATCATATGCTCCCAACTACAAAACTAAGCCACATAATCAAAACCCATAACATAGAACATAGATCTACGAAGAAAGAAGAAGAAATGGAAGTAAATAGTGAAAAACTAGGGTTTTGGTGCCCCCAAGTCGAGCTTAGGGAGTTGGGGAAGAATGGGGTGAAAAGATATTTATAGTACAAGAAAAAAGGGAGTAAAAAGCAAGTTCCAGGGCAATTATTGTGAGTCGCAATGCCTCCGTTGCGAGTCGCGACCAGATCAGGAAATTGTGAGTTCTCAAGTCAACATTTCGCGAGTCAAGACACACTTGTCACAAGTCACGATGGAATAATTCCTATTTTGTTTTGCTTCCTCCGGGTGAACCGTTGATCCGTTTTGGGAGTTCTTGTTGACGATTTTATAGTACTCAAGATGTGGAAACCAATGGTACGATTATTAGAGGCTGATTATTCTCGGAATGTTTTCATAACTCTGCTTCAAAACATAGATCATTATTCACCCTTTGCTTTGGTCTCCTTTCTTCACTTTATCTTCTTCCACATTGTGAGTGGCCTTCCATCTTCTACCATCCTTTCGAATGTTCTTCACTTAACCACTCCTATGTACTCATGAGAAATCTAAAAATTAAGCTAACAAAAAGGAATCTAGATTCTCATAAGGACCAAAACTCCATTAGACTAAACATAGGTTACAAAATTAAGGATTTAGATATAAAAACCGAAATGAGTATCTAAACTTCTTATCATGTAAACCTACCTAAATCAAGCAATATTAAAACAAAAATATGACAAAAGATATGTTCAATTCTTTGGAAAATACATGCATTTGAAGCCTCATCAGATAGAGATTTATATTCTGCACCCGTTCTTACTGCTAAGCTACCAAGGGGTAGTAAGAGGAAAGCCCTAGGTTTCTTCACAAGGAAGTTAAGTCTTAAGTCTTAGTTAAAATACAACCTTGTGCGAGTCGTCAATCCGCATGAGTGAAAGAAACAACTAGTAATGTGAACATGCAATTGAGAGGGGGGGGGGGGTGGTATTTTCAACTTACAACTACAAAGCATCAAATTAAAAAAACATGGTAGCTCTAATGCGTCAATCCTCAATTTATTCACATAAATAATTACAAAAGACCTATCAGTGTGTTCACAACATGTGGTGTGGCTGATGGCATACAATTCCCCAACCCTGTCATGGTGGGTGCTCTCACAATCCTCCATCAGAACTTCCATTGTAATTATGGGAGTACAACGAGGTCCGACCATCATTGCAGGTCTGTTTCTCCCCCTTTCTATTATGTCCTAGGCTTCCACCACGAATGCTACTGCTTCTCCCAGGTCCTATATATGCTAGGTCCAAGGTACGTAGGCACCTTATCTGTGATACTAGGGTTTAAACACAATACCTAGATTTCTACTATTCCCTATCTCTACCGGCAACCTCTCAGACAACAGTTACAAATTTAGCTAAGGCTGGTGCGATGGCAAATAGATCAGAGCATTCTCAAATCCCCCATGAACACACCCACACAGACGTGTTTTGCCCTACCCATTCAAACATACAGGTTTCTCTTCCCAAAGGGGGCATCAATAATTGCACCATATATAAGTATATTCCAAAGTGTGTGCTTATATGTGGTGTGCTACTCATGCATTTATAACATTCAAGAAAAATCACAATAATACCATTAACACAAAGATAGGATGAATAAAAATGAATCTCATAAAGAATTCAGAACATACCAAGTGCCAAAATGAATCCCAAGCTTATATAACTATGCCCTAGACATGGAATTCAAATATAAATTTTAATTCCACATATCTGGGACAAAGCAATTAGAAAAGAAGAGAATTTTTTTACAAAACCTACAAAAGGAACTCAATCCTTCTCTCTAAGCTCCCTCATCTCCAAATGTGTTTCCAAATATGATCCAACCTTTTTAAATGAGTAGACTAGGGTTCTATATATAGTAGTAGTATATTAGGCATAAAAATTGGCCAAAAATAGGCAAAAAAAGAATAACCCCAGGTCAGCCGCCAAGGTTGCACGGACCGGCACAGATGTCACGGTCCGTGAGGCATACATAGCCACGGGATGCATGATCTAGCATGGTCCATGAATGTTCATAGCCACGACCCATGGGATTTGGCGTAGTCTATGAAGCTAAGATCGTTCCACGGTCTGTGAAGGTTTCACAGACCATAAGTGGTATGTTGTTTTTGCTCAATGGAACCAGCTTTGAAGGATAATTCTTCCTGGACCGTTCTCAGACTAATGAAACACTCCTCGGACCATAATTCACCATTTTCTCCTTTGACCGTCTTGAAATTTAAATCCGCCTATCTTTGGCTTCAATCTCCTTCTACCATGCATTCAAGTTTGTGGACTTCGTCTAGTAGCATTTAAATTCAAATGGCCTTCAAATATTCTACCATTAAAAGCAAATGGCCTTCGCAAGAATGTAATGTAACAAATAGCATTCACAGGTGACCTACTAAAGGTACTCATAATGAAGACCAAGGAGTCTGTGAACACAAGATGTCAAGAATCACTAATTAAGTATACAAAATGTAGGATTTAGAATAGAAAACCAAACATCGTTGTCTAAACCCCTTGTCATGTAAACTCAACTAATGTCGCCAAACTGCCAACCAAAAGTAACTGAAAACTATGTCAAATGCATTGGTTAAAGCATGTAAAATGGTGTAGATCAGACTCCCAACACTTAAACCTTTACTCATCCTCGAGTAAATAAAATCAAAGAAAAAGGTTCAAGTGGTATGAAGCATGCAAAAATAGCCAATGCATTCAACTTATTCCCAAGCTACCCTAGTTCCCCCAAGAAGGTAAAAATATCACAATTCTCACACTCCCCAAAGTTCCTGGAGCAACAAAACCGCCCAGAGCAAGTAAATGTGTATTGAAAAAGATAAGTGACAAAAGATCGGAATAAATCCAAGCTTACTTTTCCCAAAGGTAGTCCCAAAAGTAATCAAGGAGCAATCCTCAAGCAAAAAAATCCACCAAGGAAATCCAAAATCCGTCGACTTGGTTGCAACATAGGGATAACTCAAGGTTCTCGACCTAGTTGTAGCCAAGGAGTCTAATGTATCATGAACCTAGTTTCTTGTTTTTCTTTTTCATTTTTTCTCTCAATTTCTCTCAATTTGACTAGGAGCACTTTAAGGTTTTCATCCTAGCTTTATCCCACAAAATTTGCCCACCTCTCACCTTTTTCCACTCGGCCTCTCACTTTTTCCTAGACTCGTAAGTCTAGTCGAGCCAAACCTCTCACTTTTACCTAGGCCTTTCAACCTATCCAGGTTTTTCCTCATGTTACCCATGTTGCCCTTTCATGTTTTCGACTTGTCTAGGTTTTCAATTTCTTTTTGGTGTAGTACAAAATTGCCCCAAAAGTGAGCTTCATACTACAGAAGATAAGCAACAAACAAATACACCACCAAATCCTAAAGCAAGATTCCACATGCAATCATAGCATTACATGCAAACCACTAAAATTTTCCAAAAGCATCCCAATCAGAAGTGACCAAAAATATACCAAGAAAAACAAACAAAGAATGCATGCATGAAGAAATCCGTGAATGAGAATTCCTAAGTACTCACTAATCCCTTCCCCACGCCTAAACAATGAATAGTCCCTTATGCATTCTCATGTCAAATCAAAGGTGAAGTGGGGAAACTAGTGATTCTTACGATTCTGGCCTCAAAGGGCTGGCCTCCTTGTGGCTAGTAAAACACCTTTCAGTGAATCTTGTTGCTTAGATTGTGGCCTCAAGGCAATTCACCCTCGTGTTTAGCTACTCAACTTGTGTCTTCACTCCTTTAATAGCTTTAACTATCTCCTAAGTACTTGGGAAGAACCTAAGAGTTGCTCCCCAAGTAGGTGTAGTTGATCCATTATGGTCGTGGGAAGATGAGATCGGCTCGGAAGTGCTCTTGAAGATGTCTCCCATTCAGCTCTTCTAGGTCCATCTCCGGGTTGGCCAATAATCTATAAATTTCCTTCTTGAGTCTTGGATCGGGTTCAATAAATAAGTCATCTAGGCTCATATCAAGGTTGATAGAGGTGTGCTCCGGTTGCAAAAGAACCATGAATTTACAAGTACATGTTCCACCGTAAAGCCACACAAATCTATCCTCCGAAGTTATAGTTCCCACCATGAATGCCCTAGATAACTTCTCAATTGTGTAGGTTGATCCCGACCTACCCATATTGGCTAACACACTATGTGAGATAGGATGTCCCAAATGTTGCACCAAAAGGCCAACCATGCCTCCCATAAGAATCTTCCCACTCCCCTGCTCCCCCATAACTATGTATTCTTGAACAAAAACACTGACCAAGTTCGGGTAGATGCTCCCCTCTAGTTTCATCGCCCAAAGAAGGTGTACATTAGAGCCTGGACAATGTGTCAATTCATCGTGGCATAGAACACTCATAGAAAGGAGTTGATGAACATAACGTATTTTTGAGTGGACTATAGCCGTGATCTTGCTAAAATACTTCTTGTCAGTCCCGGTTAGTTGTCTCCTAAAATTCCCAAGGGAGAATGGAAATCCTTGGAAATGAGTCTGTGGAATGTCCCAGCCGGTCTTCCACCCAAAATCTAATGCCACCTCTCTATAGGTCATTTGGTACTCCTTGTCATCCAAGTTGAACTTAATCTCCTTGTGACCCTCTTCGTCTTTGACCTTCCAAATAGTAGCTAAAAACTCTAAAGTGCACCTTATGTAGGTTTTCTAGTGCACATCGAGAAAACCTTCTAGGCCTACCTGACCCAGAAGAAAGGTCATTGTTTCAAGTAAGCCTAGAGACATCAAGGTTCTCTTGAAAGCAAAACTAATCTCCAAAATGCTTCTCTTTGGTTCCCTCAAATTCCTCCATCTCCGGGCTACAGTCCTGGTAATGTTGGTCAAGCCCATAAACTCATCGGCCACATACTCGGGGTTGCAAGGAACATGTGTTGCTGGTTTAGGGTTTTTCACCCTTTACCGGTTTCTTCCGTTTCTCACCCCACAAACACTTCTCTTTCTCCGAAATACCCTTTTTCGGAGGCATCCAAACTCAATGAAGAAGAAGAATAGTAATGTGATAATAATAAACAATGCATGGCCCATTATGCCATCCAATAAAGACATTCTCCCAAAAAGACTAAACATTCAAAGCACGATGGTATAATCATAAAGGTCATTTAAATCAAGAATATTCCTCTTCAACCAAAAACATCACGTATGCCTTTCACCAACCCATGAATAGATTCATACAAATGAGATTCATGTTCTCTCTAATCACCCACCAATGAAGAACACATCATTCTGGATCAATAGCACATTCAAGACTCTCATAAATTCATCATCACAAGATTGGACACACAAGCTCAAACAACATCACATCAATAGATTCTCATTCAAAAATCATGCTTTTAATAACAACACCACAATGTCAATCAAGCATATATACAAAGAGATCAAAGGGTTACCCGAAATTTGAAGCCAAGAAGTTTAAGATCCACACAAGAAGAAGTAAAAATTGCTAATTTTTGGGAGAAAAGCTTCACTTTTTTTGAGCTTGATGTGTCCTTTTTATGTGAATATTTTAGTACTTTTTGGGATCACTTTTGTGCTTGTTTTTTATTAAGATATTTTTTAAACTTTAAATTCTCTTAGGAGAGGTAACAATGACTTTACGCTCTTTTACCTTTTCTAAGTGGATTTTGTGTGACATAGGAAAAACATCTAGATTTGAAGACCTGGGGCCATTGAAGATCACCTTTTTAAAGACTTTGAAGATTTGAAGACTATATTTGAAGATTGAAGACAAGAAGAATCGAGTATTTTAAGGCAAGGCAACAAAGCAAAGAGGAATCAACAAATGGGTGAAAATGGGCAGCCCGCCTGAGCGAGGCCATTCCCGCCCGGGCAGGATCTTCCTACACTTATTCTTTTTTCTTTTTTTCCCTCTATCTTTTACTATAAAAGGAATTTTTGGCCACCCACTTCTCAACACTCCCTTTGGCCAAACTTCCTCATCAAAGAACCCTACTTCTCTATTTTATTTCAGTTTTTCCCTCTTTGTTTATGTTGGAATTAATCTATGAAGATTAGTATGATTTTTATTAGCTAAACTAGTTCTTGGGAGCAATTGACTAAGGCTTCCAAGCCCATGTCTTAAGAACAATTTGTAGCCCATTAAATACTCTTATTATTATGCATTTATGGAGCATTGAATATGTTTATTGATGTTATTAATGTTTTTGAAAGCTTGAGTATATGAAGTGCTTTGATGTGTCCATTTTATATGCATAATTTAGTACTATTTAGGGTCACTTTTGTGCTCTTTTATTATCGAGAGCTTGTGTTTTACCTTGAAATTCTCTTAGGAGGGGTAATAGCTACTTTACGCTCTTTTACCTCTTCTAAGTGGATTTTGTGTGACAAGGGAAGAACACAGAGGCAATGAAGACCGGAGGACATTGAAGACTACACTTTCGAAGACTTTTGAAGACTTGCTTCGAAGACATGAAGACCGGAGGCCATTGTAGACCATTTTTGGAGCCGTTGAAGACTTGAAGATTGAGAGGAATGACTATGAAGATGACCGCATGCCACAAGAAGAAGAAAAAGACACAATGCAAAATTCGGGCACCCATTGCGAGTCGCGATAGCCTCGTCGCGAGTCGCGACCGACGGGTGGCCAGAATTTCACCTTATCTTCTTTGTCCTATAAATACCACTCTCTTTCCTCTCATTCATACCTTTCTTCTGCTGCGATTATAGTACTGTTTCAAACCCTTTTTCTTCCATTTTTCATCCTTGAATTCTCTTGTTTTTATAATTAGTTGTTTAGCATTGATTAGCATGAACTCTTGTAGAAGAGGGTCAGCTACCCAGCTAATTTTCATAATTAAATACCATTACTGTATAGCTAAATCTCGTTGTGAAAGACCTATTACTAGATAATTCATGGGTAGAGCCAAAAAGGATGAACTATACAAGTTACCAATAACGTTGATTCAATGAAGGAAAGGCTCCGGTGTATAGAGAAGACCTCAGCGTTTAAAAAGTCACCATAGAAACGATGGAACCCACTATTTCTTTCTCTTTATCTATTTATCATTTTTATTTACTCTATTTTTTACATTTATCGTAGAATACAATTTCTTGTTTCGCTAATCTATCTCTTGGGAGCAATTGACTAAGGCTTCCAAGCCCATGTCCTAAGAACAATTTGTAGCTTATTTATTGCTCTTACTATTGTGCATCTATGGAACATTGAATGTGTTTGTTGATATCATTAATGTTGTTGAAAGCTTGAGTATATGAAATACTTGTATTAATTGCTTGCTAGGGTTTGGGGGAAGTGGGTTGATTTCCCCTCTTTTCTTGTTAGGAATCTATGAGTATGATTTAGAGCTTTTGATTGTGTTGATGGATTGATGATTTCTAGGTGAATATGATAATGTTGAACTCTTTGTCATGTTTTTCGCTTGTAGCAAACGAGAGAAGTCTATGAATGTTGATCGTTCTTGACCAATCTTGTGTAAGTGCATAAATCGGTTAAATGCTTAGACGCGGTGTAGTGTTTATAAGTGTTGCCGAGCTTGTTGATTCTTCGTGCTAAATGCCATCAATGGGATACCTTGAGTCGTGTTTCAAATACGGGAGTCATTGGTGAGGTTTTACAAGAGATGTCGAATTCACTCTTGCAAACTACTATCTAAGAAGAATAGAAGTTTAGCCTTCACAACAAGTAGTGAAAGTAGTAAATAAGTTACATGTTCAATGATGGATAAGAGGTTTGGAAGTGGAAGTCAATTGTGCCCAAGGTTCCGTAAATTGTTATTTTCATCTTACCTTTAGTTGTATTGCATGATTAGCATTGTTCTATTGCTTTGCTAGTTGTTGTACTTTAATTTGTTAACTTAGGATCAAACCAACCAACCCCCCCCCCCCTTTGTTTACATACTTTTATATGTATTTATGTATGTATGTGCTTAGTATGTTTTCTCCTATATATGTTTAAAACACTTAAAAAGATCCCTCTTCTCGTGGACGACCCCGACTTGCCATTATCTACTTAATTGTAGATAGGATGAATTTAGGGCTTAAAAGTATTAACTTTGAGAGGTACGGCGACGACCTCCCATACTTGTATGATATGCTTGTTAGGGTTTGGGGAAATGAGGTGATTTCCCCTTTTCTTGATAGGAAATCCAAGAGTATGATTTAGAGCTTTTAATTGTGTTGATGGATTGATAATTGCTAGATGAATATGATAATTTTGAACTCTTTGTCATGTTTGTTGCTTGTAGCATATGAGAGAAGTCTATGAACATTGAACGTTCTTGACTAATCTTGTGTAAATGCATAGATTGGTTAAATGCTTAGACACAGTGTAATATTTATAAGTGTTTCCAAGCTTGTTGATTCTTCATGTTAAACGCTATTAATGGGATACATTTAGTCGTGTTTTGACTAAGGGAGTCATTGGTGAGGCTTGACAAGATATGTCGAATTTACTCTTGAAAACTACTATCTAAGAAGGATAAAAGTTTAGTCTTCTCAACAAGTAGTGAAAGTAGTAAATAGGTTTCATGTTAAATGATGGATAAGAGGCTTGAAAGTGCAAGTCAATTGCGCCCAAGGTTCTGTTAATTATTGGTTTAGTTCCCTTTTAGTTGTTGTTGCATGCTTTGCATATTTAAATTGATTGATTAGTTAAATTTTCTTTCAATTCATAATTTAGGACCAAAACCAACCAACCAACCCCCACCCTCCCCACCCTCCCCTCCCCCCCGCCCCACTTACATGCTTATATCTAGTATGTTGTTCCCTATATATGTATAAACACTTGGAAAGATCCCTCTTCTCGTGGACAACCCCGACTTTGCCATTATCTACTTAATTGTAGATAGGAAGCATTTTTGCTTATAAATATTAACTTTGAGAAGCACGGTGACGACCTCCCAAATTTTGGTGCCACTTAGCGTTTATTTTTAAGTGTTTGGGCATATTATGTGTGATTATGTGCTAGTTGTAAATATTTGTTAGCTTTCTTTTATTTTGTTTTCTAGTTGACATGACATTTTTGCTTGGCTTGGAGACGTATTGTTCAATTTCTTGGTGTATGGTTTGTACGCGATCCTTTTCACAAGAACCCCTACACTACGATGCCGAGTTAGAGTTGAATTTGAGATGGGTTAGGAGGCTTTCTTTGTAAAGTGTGAATAACATCCCTCCTAGTGACCATTTTGTGGATAATTCTACTTATATGGAGCATCAACATGAGCATGAAGATGAGCATTCAGAAGGAGGGCCTCAACATCCTCCTCTCCAAGGAAGAGCATCTCTCATCCAAGGAAGGGAGATTTCTTTGGGGCAAGCCTTGTTGAGGGAAATTATGGCTCCCAACCTTGATCAACAATTGATGTGCAGTGAGTATCCTTAGGTTGGACTAAATGGGCACTTTGAGCTCAAGACTGGGTTTATAACTTCTCGACCTCGAAATCCGTAGCTTTTAAGGACATAAGCAATAGTCTCCAATAGCATAAAGAGTCTCTTTTTGACTATTGTGAGGGGTTCAAGAATCTTTTGGCGAGTTTCCCATACCACACCTATTTGGAAGGAGACTTGGTCTACTATTTCTATAGTGGTCTTCTTGATGAGAGCCAAAGAATAGTGAGTTCTTGTTGTGGTAACCTTGGGAATAAGACTTCAACGGAGGCTATGCAATTATGCGAGGAGCTAGCGGAGAAGTCAAGGAACTTTAGCTCTAGGGCCAATTTGAGAAGAATAAATCCAATGCCCACAAGTGACCTTTTCAATAGTGGAAAGCTTGAGGACAAAGTCTCGACCCTTGCTTCTATGGTAAAATTCTTGATGACCAAGCCCTGAAATTTGCCACATATTGAATCTTGTGAAATTTTTTACTCGGTGCACCTTACAGATGCTTTCCCTTCTTTGCAAGATGATTATGCCAAGGAGGTAAGTGCCATGGGATATTAAGGTAACCAAGGCTATCTAGGCCACCAAAACTATCAAGGCTACTAAGGTGCGCAAGGATATCAAAGAAATCAAGGGTACCAAGGTGGCCAAGGCCACCAAAACTGGCCTTAAAATGCGGGTAATAGAGATCACCCAAATATCCAGTATAGAAATCCTCAAGGAGGTCAAAAATTCTCAACAATACCGGCCACTTCAACAACAATACCAAATTCTCCAAGACAAGCCCCAAGAGCGATGGGAAGAGCTTGGGTTTGACAAAAGAGTAGGTTATGCAAGCTATTCACCGGTTGAGCATGTGCACGGAGAAAGGCAAACAAATAAAAGATGAAGCCAAGGCATGCATCAAGAAGTTGGAAAATCAAGTGAGCCAAATAGCTCAAGCAGTGAATCATATGGAGGCTAGGGAAAATGGCAAGCAGTGGTATAGAGGTTGGCACACCCCCAGGTGATGAAATTGTTGAAGAGGATCCTAGAAGGGTTGAGGTGTTTGAGAAAGAGGTTGAAGTAGAGGCCGAGAATTTGGCCAAAGAGAAAGCAAGAAAGGGGAAGGAGAAGGAAGAGGAGGTTATTCTTGAGAAGTCAACCTCCATTCCAAAACCTTCATCCCCCCTCACAAAAAGGAAAAAATGGTGGAGATTCCTCCATGTTTACCGGAACCACCGTTTCTGGAATCTTTGAAAGACAAGAGGAGAAAGGAGGACAACAAGGACATCTACGAAGTCTTTCATAGATGTGAGGTTAATATACCACTATTGAATGCCATTGAACAAGTTTATAGATATGATAAATTTCTTAAGGACTTATGTGTTGTGAATAGAAAACAAAGAGCCAAAAGAAATGTTGAAAAATGGGAAAAATGAGCATGTTTTCCTTCTTGTGTCAAAAAGAGCTACCCCCTAAGTGTAGTGATCCCGACATGTTCACAATCCCTTGCATAATAGGAAAATTATTTTTTGAAAAAACCATGCTTGATCTAGGTGCATCGATAAATGCTATTCCTTACTATTTGTATGAAAGCCTCAACTTGGGTACTTTGCACAAAACCAGGGTGGTGATCCAATTGGTTGATTGTTCTAGTGTTTGCCCTAAGGGTATTATTAAGGACGTGTTGGTTAAGGTGGACTCCTTAGTTTTCCCTACAGATTTTTATGTCCTTGACATGGAGCATGAAAAACATGCCGCCCTAGTTTTATTGGGGAGGCCATTTTTGAAAACCACTAGGACAATGATTGATGTGCATAAGGGTACCCTCACCATGGAATTTGATTGAATAAAAGTGGAGTTTAACATAAATGAATCTATGAAGTATCCTATTGAAGAATATGCTTTCCATGCCTTAGATGTTGTTGAGGATGTTGTTCAAGATTTTTTGAGCTAAATGGTGATGATTCCTTATTAGTTTCTTTTCAATGTTACATGATGATGCATACAATGTATATTCTATGAGCACTAACTTGAAGAAAATCTTTGAGGACTTGAACTTGCTTGAAGATATGAAACAAAGCCTCTCAAACCCTCCTCCTCTACTCTTAGAGGAACCCAAGGAACTGGAATTCCTTCCATCAATGGCCAACACACCTCAAGTATGCATTTCTTGGGGATGGGAGATGCTCCCGGTTATCATTTCAAGCAAGCTCACCCAAGACCAAGAAGAAAAGATAATGGCAGTGTTACGAGATAATAAAGAAGAAATTTGATGGACTATTGTCGACATAAAAGTCATAAGTCCATCCATTTGCACGCATTAAATTTTTTTGTAAGAAAATGCAAGGCATGTATGACAACCCCAATGCCGATTAAACCATCATATGATAGAGGTGGTTATGGCAGAAATCCTCAAGTTGCTCCAAGTGGGTATGATTTATCCAATGTCAGACAGTAAGTGGGTGAGCCCAACTCAAGTGGTACCCAAGAAGAGTGGGGTTAATTTAATTCCTTTGTGTGCTTGGGACTTTTCTTTCTCAAGGACGAGTAAGGTTAATGTGTGAGGAGGTTTGATTTGTTCATTTTATGTTCATATTTTAGTACTTTTTGGGATCACTTTTGTGCTCTTTTGTTATCAAGAGCTTGTGTTTTACCTTCAAATTCTTTTATGAGAGGTAAGAGCGACTTTACCCTCTTTAACGTTTTCTAAGTGTATTTTGTGTGACAAAGGAAAAATATCGAGACTTGATGAGCGGAAGCCATTGAAGATCACCTTTTGAAGACTTTTAAGATTTTAAGACTATCTTTGAAGATTGATGACAAGAAGAATCAAGGATTTGAAGACAAAGCGACAAAGCAAAGATGAATCGACACAAGGGTGAAAATGGGCAACCCGCCCAGCTAAGCCAACTCCCGCCCGGGCGGGATCCGCCTACACTTTTTCTTTTTGCTTTTTATATTCCTCTCTCTTGTACTATAAAAATAATTTTTTGCCACCAACTTCTCATCCTCTCCCTTTGGCCGAACTTCCTCATAAAAAAACCCTAGTTCTCCATTTTCTTTCATCTTTTCCCTCTTTGTTTATGTATGAATTCATCTATGAAGGTTAGCATGATTTGGTTAGCTAAATTAGTTCTTGGGAGCAATTGACTAAGGCTTCCAAGCCCGTAGTTTAAGAACAATTTGTAGGCTATTTAATACTCTTACTATTATGCATTTATAGAGCATTGAATGTGTTTGTTAATGTTAGTAATCTTCTTGAAAGCTTGAGTATATGAAGTACTTATGATATGCTTGTTACGGTTTAGGGAAATGGGTTGATTTTCCCTTTTCCTGATAGGAAATCCAAGAGTATGATTTAGAGCTTTTGATTGTGTTGATGGATTGATAAAATGATAATGTTGAACTCTTTGTCATGTTTGTTGTTTGTAGAAAATGAGAGAAGTCTAGGAACGTTGAACATTCTTGATTAATCTTGTGTAAATGCATAGATTGGTTAGAGCTCACCAAAGAGTGTGTGTGATTGAGTGTTTCTTAAGAAGAAATAGTGTGTAGATGATGAAATTAGGTGGAGAATTGTACCATGAGAATGAATTTTCAGCATAGCTGAAAGAGAGAGATAGAGGGAGAGAGAGAGGGAGAGAGAGGGAGAGAGAGAGAGGGAGAGAGAGAGAGGTACAATGTAGATAAAAATGGAATTTCAAATTAGGGGATAAGTAGTATGATCAATTAATGTTGGAAGTACTAATTGCATAAAAAATCTAAGGTAATAGAAAATCTCACTTCTTGAATCAAAAAAGCATTTTTAAATTTCAAATCCAAACTTCCTTTTCGAAAAGTTTCATATTTTAGACAAGTTTGGGGTGGAAAATAAAAAATTGACAAAAAGAATTTTCTGCCCAGTTTTCCCACCTTCGCGAGAAAGAGTCTCGTGGCCAGTATCATGGCACGAGACCTGCCCTTCGTGACAAGCATTGTCATGAAGAAAACTCCAGATTTTTCAAAATTCCTTAGTTTTTCTCAACTTTTAAAAGAAAACTATGTCACCCATCAAAATCCATTCAATCTACACATAAGCACACATTTTCACATCTAGGTCTCCAAATCAAGCAAGGATTCATTCAAAGGATCCTTTATTTCAAACAAGACATGCAAATTCTACCAAGTCACTACTTCAAACAAGAAATCAAAATAACCACGTATATTTATTGTCCTCATCACGACTTATTTCCTCTTCACCCATTCTAATTTGAAGAACTTTCCGGTGGGTCTCCGGAATTTCCATCGGCAACTACACCCATGATGTCGTCATTGTGGGGAGGTCTCAACAACGAGCCATCCTTACCTTTGTAGCCCTTGTTAGCACCTAGAAATGTCTCTCCTTGCTTTGCCAACCTTGACTTCTTGAATGTCACTTCGGGGTTTGGAGGAGGTATTGAATCCTCGACGCTTCCCTTTTCTAGCTAAAATTTGGTTAGCATAAAAACCAATCTAGTACGGACATATCTTTGACCAAATCATGAAATTCCTTGGAGTCATCCAAGAACTTATCAACAAGATATTCATGCTCATTGGTAACACAAGAAGGTTCAAGAATATCATGCTCATGAAAAAGTGTCACACCTTTGTGCATAAGAGAAGGTATTGTTGAATTCCACTTTGTCAATGTCATCCTCTAGAGTCAAGATTCCCAAGTGGTATCAATTTTATTCCCATATGTTTTTAGAAAAGGTCTCCCCAAAAGGATTAGTGGTTCACTTCCGTCGTGCGCTACGTCTAGGACATAAATTCGACCGGAAAAACCAACTTTCCTACTCGCACCATCACATCCTTCACTAGCCTATGAGGGTTAGCTTGGGAGTGATCGGCGAGTTGAACAATCACTCTAGTCTCTTTAAATTCACCAATTTAAAGACATTCAAATTCGACTAAATTGGGTCACATTGATAGAAGCTCCTAAATATATCATGCTATCATGGCATGTTCAACAAGTGTTCCACCTAAAGAAATTGGGATAGAAAACATTCAGGGGTTATCACATTTCTTAGGAAAATTATTATGATTCAAAATGGTGACTTCCCTAATTTTTAGCTTCCCTAACTTCTTAGGTGGTATATGCCCTTTCTTAGTACATGCAACCTTAAGAAATTTAGCATATGAAGGCACATTGTGAATCAATTCCAAGATAGGGATAGATACCTCCACTTTTTCAAAACTTTCCGAATATTGGCATCATTTGTCTCCACCTTCGGTTTTCCCCTCAAAGCACATGGAAATGGAGGTGGAATAGCAACTTGTGCCTTGGGTGGTGGGAGCTCCTTGGAGGGCGCTTCCTTGACAATTATCTCTTCTTCTTCGAAATTTGATTTGATAACCTCTACAAACTTGTCAACCTCTTATGTCACCATTTCTAAGTTTTACGAACTTCCTTCCCACCCCTCCGCTGGAGTGCACTCACATTTATTTGATTCACCTCTGGTTGGGAAGGTATTTTTCATGACTCCTTTGCTTCAAGTCGGCTCATGGAGGTGGCGAGTTGGCCCACTTGAATCTCGAGGTTATTGATACTTGAGAAGGCTCTAGTACCAAGGTCTTCCATTTCCCTCCTAGTTATTTCCGTGAAGATCTCATGTTTATTCCAAAATTGACTAATGGCATCCAATATCTCATCCCTATCCGACTTGTAAGGTGTGGTATGATTGTTGGATGAACCTTCACCCCTCGCATAAGGTTGAGGTGGTGCTTTTCCATCCCTATATCCTTGAGGTTGATTTTCTTCCCTCCATTGGAAATTAGGGTGATCTCTATACCTTGGATTGAATGTATTTGCATAGGGGTCAGGTCTTGCTTCACCTTGGTTCCCCTGACTACTAGCAAATTGAGGTCCCTCCCAATTTTTGTAGTCCACGACGTTTACTTCTTGCACATCACCAATGACCTCGAGGCATTTTTTGGAGTGGTGATTGAGGTTGAAAACCCCACACATCTTTACTAAGTGCACATTTCCTCGCAAAAGCTCTTTCATCATAGATGCAAGAACTTGGTCTTGCGCCTCCAACTTTTGTGTGTGTGCGGGTTCATCATAGACCTTACCCCATACCTTGTACTAAATTGCATCATCCCATTGGTCATCTCTTCAAAAAGTGCCATCGTATCCTTTGGGCTCTTGTTGGCTATAGAACCGTTGCATGTGGCATTTACCATCCCCATGTCTTCGTCACAAAGGCCTTCAACGAAGTAATAGACCAAATATCCTTCCTTGAATGGGTGGTAGGGCCAACTAGCTAGGAGTCTCTTAAACTTCTTCCAATAATCATATAGGCTCTCAGTCGCTCCTTGAGTAATGTTAGGCAGTTGCTTCTTCAAGTCGGCCAACTTAGATGCTAGAAAGTATTTTTCCAGGAATTCTCGCTTCGTATCCATCCATGACCTAATGCAACCCGGTGGTAGATAATACAACTAATTTTTTCCCTCCATGGTGCAGTGAAAAGGGGATGCTCTCAAGTTGTAATCATCTTCTAACACTCCCAATGACTTCATATTCGTGCACACCAAATAGAATTATAACAAATGTTTGTTTGGATCCTCTCCCACTATACCGTGGAAATTAGGAAGGCAATGTATCATCCCAATTTTAAGTTCACAAGTCACATTGGGAGGCAAAGGTGGGAATTTGATACATAAGGGTTGGTTCTCTAGGATCGGGGCCATAAGCCCTCTCAAATTCCGGTTATCTTCTACCATCTTGTGTGGTGCTTCCTCAAAAATAAAAACCCCTACATTAAGCCTCTGATCTAGTTCTCTTTCTCATTCTCTTCCGATTACCCGTAGAATTAATTAGAGAATGCAAAACACCTAGATTTCTGGTATGGGTATGTACCATAAACTAGGGTCACACTATTTGTCCAATGTCACAATAGCAAATAGAATCAAAGTAACAAGGAAACTATGACCAAAATATCACTCGCAGCAAACAAAACAAACAAAAGATAAAAAATAAAATACACTACTAACTACTCTACTAACATGTTATGCTCAACTAATACTTGAATTGAAAAGCATGCCCCGAAAACTGCACCAAAATTTAGGCTGCCCCCGATTCGATCATTGTTAAAACATGAGCTGAGGGACTCACCGAACCAAAGATGGAGATTAATATTTTACACCTGTTCTTACTGCTAAGCTACCAAGGGGTAGTAAGCGGCATGCCTTAGGTTTGTCCACAAGGATGCTAAGGCTCAATTACTAGTTAAAATACAACCTCGTGCGGGTCGTCAATCCACACGAGTGAAAAGAACAGCTAGTAATGTAAACATGCAATGCAATGGGGAGGGGTGTTTGTATTTTCAATTGACAACTACAAAGCATGAAATTAACAAACAGGTAAACTATTCATACTAGGCACTTGGGAATCATTTAGCAACATGGTAGTTCTAATGCTTCAATCCTTGATTCATTCACATATATTACAAAAAACCTATCAGTCTTTCACAACACATGGTGTGGCAGATGACATACAATTCCCCAACCCTATAATGGTGGGTGTGTTCGCAAACCTCCATTGACACTGCTATCGTAATTAGGGGAGTACAATGAGGTCGACTATCGTTGCAGGTATGTTTCTCCCTTGTGTTATTACGTCCCGGGCTTTAACCACGAATGCAAGTACCCCCCTGGTCCTTTATATGTTAGGCCCAAGGTTCATAGGCATCTTATTTGTGATACTAGGGTTTCAACACAACACTTAGTTGGCTACTATTCACTATCTCTACCCGAAACCCTCAGTCAATAGTTACGAAGTCAGTAAAGACTGGTGTGATGGCAAATAGGTCAGAGAATTCTCAAATTCCCCATGCACACACCCACGCAGACACATTCTCACCTACCAATTCTAACATCCAGGTATATCTTCCTAAGGGGGCATCAATAATTGCACCGTACATGAGTATATCCCAAAGTGTGTTCTTACATGTAGTGTACTACTCATGCATTTATAACATTCAAGAACAATCACAATAATATCATAAACGCAAAGATACAAAGTGCCAAAATGAATCCCAAGCTAATCTAACTACTCACTAGATATGGATTTAAAATATTGATTTGAATTCCTCATTTTCGGACTAAGCAAGATAAAAAGAAAAGAAAATATTACAAAACCTACAAACGAAACTCCTTCCTCTATCTAAGCTCTGTCCTCTCCAAATGTGTTTCCAAATATGATCCAACCTTTTTTAAATGAGTAGACCAGGGTCTTATATATAGTCGTGGCCCTTGAACGTTGTCACAGACCGTGAGTAGTTTGTGGTCTTACTCAGGAGTCTTCTCATGGTCTGAAAATATTTTCACGGACCAGCTTCATACTCAGCCAAATTCTTCAACTCTTCATCCCCTTGCTTCACTTCTCGGTGATTTTGTCACGACTTGGCTCCTTGCCTCGTGAAGGTATCATGCCAGTCTCATGCAGGTCTTCACGGAACCCCTGGATTCTTGTGTACTACGGGCGGTGAAGATTGTCACGGGCCACTGGTGCTTGACCATGCGCAGTCCGTGACCGGCCGCTAGCACTTCTTTGGCTGAATTTCGTTTACTTGTCATAGGTGAACCGTTAGTCCAAATCGGGAGTTCTAATAGTTGATTTGGTAGTACTCAAGAAGATAATCCAATGAAACCATCTCTGAAGGAAAATTATATCTGGATTATCTTCGGACTAAGGTTACACTCCTTGGACCAAGAATTACCATTTTCTCCTTTCACTGTCTTGAACTCCGAAGCGGCCTATCTTTTGATTCAATATCCTTCTACCATGCATTGATGTTCGTGGCATCTGTATACTACTGTTCACATACGAATATCCTTTAAATTTTCTACCGTTAAAAGTAAATGTCATTTGCTAGAATGTAATGTAACAAATAGCATTCATGGGCGACCTACTAAAGGTACTCACAATGAAGACCAAGGAACCTGTGAACACAAGATGTCAAGAATCACTAATTAAGAATACAAATTGCGGGATTTACAATAGAAAACCAAACATGGTTGTCTAAAACCCTTTTCATGTAAACTCAACTTATGTCGCCAAACCGCCAACCAAAAGTAATTGAAAACTATGTAAAATTCATTGGTTGAAGTATGAGAAATGGTGCAGATCAATGACTTCAATTGCTTCACCAGGAATTTGAGTGGATATAGTTATCTTCTTGATGTGAGGCATGTCATTTCTTTTGAGAAATTTAAGGAGTTTCATAATGAAGCTTAGATATACTTGACAAGAAAATTGAAACACCATAATTGGATTAATGTGGTGAATGAGTCAGGAATTCATTGACCATAAAAGAGAATGTTGCATTTTTCATAATTGAATCCTATAGGAACACCTTAATGAATGGTGTATCCTCAATTTTAAATGATACCTTATTTTACATAGTCAATTCAATGATGGCTCAAGCCATTCTTCTAGTTTCCTTACGAGGGATATGCTCTTCTAAAAGGCAGTGCCCACACTGAACCAAGCATTCTCTAAAGCGATCGGAAAGACACCATATTGGATATGGAAGAAAGGTTTCCTTGAATGTCGTTTCTCTTTAAGATTTGGGGTTGCGAAGCATATGTGAAATGAGATTTCCCACTGGGCTTGCACTAAGTCTGATGAATGTCTCTTTGTGGGATATCCAAAAGAGATCAAGGGGTATTAATTCTCAACCATTTTGAGAAATGTACTTTGTTGCTCGAGAATGTGTCCTTTTTGAACAGTTTCATCTTCAAAAATGTCAAGTGGGTGGAATTTAAACTTCAATAATTTTTAAGGTGAGCAACAATCAGTTCTAGAAACATCGATCACTTCATGTGAAGTGGTAAATATGAATACGGGGAAAGTCTTAGAGACTACTAAAAATGCTCATGCCCTAAGTTGGTCAAAAAGGTAGAGGAATCAAACAAAGGTACATTGACCTGCCTATCCCCGAGGTCATTAAAACCGTAGCTTTGAATTAACCCAGGCAGATTTGGTGTAGTTAGAAAATAGAAATTTATAGTTCTGCACCCTGTTCCTACTGCTATGCTACCTATAGGGTAGTTAGCAGTAAGCCTTGGTTCTATCCATAGAGATGCTAGGTCTAATGTACCAACTCAAAAACAACCTCATACGAGTCGTCAATCCATAAGAGTGAAAGGAATAACTAGTAAAGCAAACACACAAATAAGTGGGGGGGGGGGGTTTGGTTTTTCAATCTAACAACTACTAAGCATGAAAGTAAAAACACAAATATAATATTGAACTAAGAACTTGGGGAATGATTGAGCAAATTGGTCAATCTAATGCTTCTATCCTCGATTCATTCACATAGAGATATAGGCAAACAAAATAGAGTGTCAATAATACGTGGTGTGGCTAATGGCATACACTTCCCCATCCCTGTCATGGTGGGTGCTCTTGCAACCCTCTATCGATGCCTCCATTGTAATTAAGGGAGTACAACAAGGTCCGACCATTTTTGTAGGTCTGATTCTCCCCCGTGCGATTACATTCACGGCTTCCACCATGAATGCGCTACTTCCCTCGGGTCTTTTCAATTAGTCCCAAGGGTCGTAGGCACATTATCTATGATACTAGGGTTTGTTGTAACCTTATTTTGCTAATATGTAGCTATCTTTACCCGTAACCTCTCTAACAATATTACAAATTCAGCTTAAGATTGGTGTGATGCTATGTAGATTAGTGCTTACTCGAATTCCCCATGCACACACACACGCAGACGCGTTCTCATCTACCCATTATAACAATCAGGTTTCTCTTCCCAATGGGGCATCAATATTTACACCGTACAGGAATATTGCCCAAAGTGTGTGCTTATATGTGGTGTACTTTTTATGCATTTAAAATCAGGAGGAAATCACAATAATATCATGAACGCAAAATTAAGATGAACTAAAGAATCTCAAAAAGCATGTAGATTAGACCAAGCTACTACAATTTATCCCCAAACTATAGAAACTACTAGCTTGACATAGAATTCAGATAAAGATTTGAATTCCACATCTTAGGATCAAAGCAAAATAAATAAAATAAAAAGATGAAGAGTCTACTAAGGAGAGTGATGAGACATCAAAAGCATGTATTTTCCAAAGCATTTAACATCTATTTTGTCATATTTTTGTTATAAGATTGCTAAATCCTTCATTTTGTAACCTATGTTTAGTCTAATGGATTTTTGGTCCTTACGAGCATCTAGATTCCATTTTGTGAGCTTCATTTGTACATGTCTCATGAGCCCTTTGGAGTGGTTTAGTGAAGGCCTCGTGTCAGAATGCGGTAGAAGATAGAAGGGTTAAAGACGGAAGGCAAAGAAACGGATGAATTATCACCCAGAAGTTTGGACAAAGTTCTTAAAATTATCCGAGAAGAATAAGCATACAAATGTTGCTTCATTGTATTTGTCTTCTCAAGAACTATAAAATTGACTACAAGAACTCCCAAAACGGATCGACGGTCCACCCGTGGGAAGCAAAAAAACAAGCCTAGGCAAGGCTTTTTCTCAATTTTTAGTCTGAAACCTCCACTGCCCTGGCGAGGTTATTTCCGCCCAGGCGAGGCCATTTCCGCCCGGGCGACGTCATTTCTGCCCGGGTGACTGCTAAATTTTGACCTTATTTTTTACCAACTCAGGCTAGAAATAGCCCCCTTCTTCCCCATTTTCCCAAGCCCAACTTGGGGACTCCAAAACCCTAGTTTTTCACCATTTTCTTCCATTTCTTCTTAGTTCTTTGTAGATCTTTGTTCCATGTTATGAGTTTTGATATTATCTGGCTTAGTTTTGTACTTGGGAGCAATTTATTGAGACTTCCTTGCTAATGTCTTGAGAATCATTTCTATCTATCTATTTGCATTTATTGAGTTTTGAATGTGGATTGTTGATGACATTAATGTTGTTGGATGTTTGAGTATATGAATTGCTTGTATGATTGCTTGTTAGGGTTGGGAGAAAGTAGCTAGTTTTCCCCTATTTTAACGTGGAATCCAAGAGCATGAGTTAGAGCTTCTAAATAATGTTGATGTGTTGATAATTGCTACATGAATGTAATGATGTTGAAATCGTTGTCATGTTTGTTTTAGGTAGCAAATGAGATAATTCTATGAATGTCAATCGTTCTTGACTAATCTTGTGTAAATGCATTAATTGGTTTAAATGTTTAGACACGGTGTAGTGTTTATAAGTGTTGCCAAGCTTGTTGATTCTTCATGCTCAATGCCATCAATGGGATACGTTTAGTCGTGTTTTGACAAAAGGAGTCATTGGTGAGTTTTGACGAAAGATGTCGAATTCACTCTTGCAAACTACCATCTAAGAAGGATAGAAGATTTATCTTCACAACAAGTAGTTAAGCAATTAATAGATTGGTGAACTCGTTCTTGAAGCTTTTGTTATTTAGCATTCATATGTTCTTAATGCTATGTTTCACTTCATTTATTCCATGGGGTGTTTGAGATTAGGAAATTTTTGTATGATTAAAGTGTTGGAGTGTTAGGAAAGTGACAAATTCCTTAGTTCTTTGATATGAAAATCCAAAAACATAGACTTAGAACTTCTCGTGCATAATGTGTTGCGATTCTTGCTAGAGAAGTATGTTAATGTGGATTGTTCTCATATTTATCATATAGATGCAATGAAAAGTTGAATCTTGAATGTGGTTTGTTCTACTTAATGAATGTTATGTTTGGTTAAATGGCTATGTCTTTGGTAGAAGACTTGTTGTTATCAAATCTATGGTCCTTCGTGTATAGTGCCATTGATAAAATACCTTTATGGTGTGGTTTTCCTAGAGTGATTATCAATGAGGTTTTCAAATGGTCGTTGTTTGTCTTTGCAAATTACTATTAAGAAGGAATTAATGTTGATCTTCGAATGGGAAGTTTTAGTATTCCCCATATGTAATGAATGTGATAGAATGAGTGAATTGTTCAATGATCTACATGAGGTTTGGAAGTGGATATCAATTGCCCCCGAGGCTTTATTTCTTGTAGCTTTTACCCCTTTTTCTTAGTTTGTATGATGATTTGCATGGTTACTTCTTTTTCTAGTTAGTTTGTCTTTTAATTTCATAACTTAGGAAAACCAACCAACCAACACCTCCGATTTACTTGCTTCCATATATATATATATATATATATATATATATATATCTACTTCTAGCCTAATATAATATATATATATATATATCTACTTCTAGCCTAATATAAACCTTATATGTTTAAATGCTTAAGAAAATACCTCTTCTTCATGGATGACCCCAATTTGCCACTATCTACTTAATTGTATTTAGTTAGCATAAAGGGCTTAAAAATTATAACTTTGAGAGGTACGACGACGACCTCTCAGAGAGAGTCTCCAGAGTACTCATGAAAATATGTTCTAATTTATATCTTTTTAAAACCTAGTAGAAAAAGGTTCTATTTATTGTAGTAGGAGATAGGGCTTAAAATTAGGCCCAAAATAGGCCAAAATAGGGTAAACCCTAGCTCAGGCGCCGCCCTGCGTGAGGAGTCTCGGAATATGCAGCTCGTGGCGTGTCCTTGGTGTGTGACGTAATGATTGGCATGGACCCAGTCCCTTCATGTGTGCAGGGCACCAAATCTAGAGCATGATTCAGACCATTAAGATGTGTTGGGCGCAAGGCATTGCACAGGCCACATCGTCTACTGTGGGGCACCGTCAGGGTGCTAAAAATGGAGGTTCTGATCCACGCATGTGGCCATTTACGTAGGCTGTGGTCAAGAAGGCTGCTTGCTTAGGAATATTTTGAGTGGGCCGTGTGATTTCCTACACCCCACCAGGTGGTCTTGGCATATTAAGCTTGGAACGACACCATATGCCAAAAAAAGGGTGGTTTTGCACCAATACTTAGCTGTGTGAAGGGGTTCTTCGCTTTATGATGGCAGCTTGTGGCTTCTGGCATGGGCCACTCCATAGCCTCCCGCTGGTCTTCTTGGTGCATGCCATTGGTGCCAAATCATGCACGGTCCATGCCAACTCGTTTATGCCTCGGCCGACTGAACTAGTTTCCCTCGCTACGGGTGAACGGTTAGTCCGATTTGAGAGTTTAACTAGTCAATTTTGTAGTACTCGAGATGAAGAATTCTAAGGAACCATCCTTAAAGGCTAATTATTGTTGGACCATTCTCGGACTTGAGCACAGCTCACCAGACCACTATTCCCCATTTCTTTGTTGGTCTCTTTGAACTTCGTTGCCACCTATCTTTGGCTTCAATATCCTTCTACCACACATTGATGATTGTGGCCTTTGTCTACTACCATTCTAATGTGAATGGCCTTCGTGTCTACTACTATCCTTGCAAATGACCTTCAATATCTTCTACCACTCTTACGAACGACCTTCACATAAATGTAAACAAAAAGTACCCATAGACGACCTACTACAGATGATCACAAGGAAGATCAAGGATCTCGTGGATACAAGATGTCCATTAGTACTAATTAAGTCTACAAAACACTGGATTTAGACAAGAAAATCAAACATGGCCAACTAAACCCCTTGTCACGTAAACTCAACTAATACTAGCAATCCACCATGTAAAACTAACTAAAACATATGCCAAATGCATTGGTTAACGCACACAAAATGAAGCAGATCAGACTCCCCACACTTAACCCTTTACTCATCCTCGAGTAAATAGAAGACAAGACAATGAATCAATCAAAATGTAGCATGCAAGCATAAGTTAACTGAGGCATTCAACTTATTCCAAGATTACCCTATTTCCCCCAAGAAAGTAAGAATCTCACAACTCTCACACTGCCCGGAAAAAATTAGTAATCAAACCACTAAAAAGTAAAGTGTGGATAAAGGTAAGCCAAAAAGATAAATGTCAAGCTAGCTTACTTCTCCCGAAATGATCCCAAAAACAATCAAAGAGTCGTCTTAAAAAACAATCAACCATGGAAGCATGCATTCAACCTATTTTTTTTATTTTCTCTAAATTTATCTTATTTTTCCTAGGATCCCTTTTGGGTTTTAATCCTAGATTTAACACAGAAGAGGTACTCACTTCTCACCTTTTTCACACGGCCTCTCATTTTTGCCTAGGCTCATAAGCCTAGCTAGGTCTAGCCCTTCATTTTTCCAATGCAAAGTCTCAAAGCAAATAATGAAATACACCGAGGAAATCCGAGAATGAAGACTCCCTAAGTATTCACTACTACCTCCCTACACATTTCCAGTGCAAAATATCCAATGCACACAAGTTATAACAAAACATAAGTGATGTAGGGAGAATGGTGATACCCCTAGAGTCCGTTCCAATGAAATTATTGAAAAGTCCTGCATCCAAAAACATGAAGCCCAAGCGTAATTCCATTCCAAACAATTTTCTAAAAACACACACTCATTCAAGAACACGATTTAAATAAAACCACCACAATGTCAAATAAACCACATAACAACAAAAAGTTGAATGGGTTACCCGAAAGTTGAATGGGTTACCCAACCCGGTTTTGTTAAAACACAAGCCCGGGGGCTTACAGGTCAAAGATTGAGATTTATATTCCGCACCCATTCTTACTGCTAAGCTACCAAGGGGTAGTAAGCGGCACGCCTTGGATTTGTGCTCAAGGATGCTAGGGCTCAAATACTAATTCAAACACAACCTCTTGTGGGTTGTCAATCCACACGAGTGAAAGGAAAAACTAGTAAAGTAGATATGAAAACGATGGGGGGGGGGTGTTTTCAACTAACAACTACAAGCATGTGATTGACAAAAAAGTAAAATATTTATCCTAGGAACTTGGGAATCATTTAGCAACATGGTAGTTCTAATGCTTCAATCTTTGATTCGTTCACATATCGACATACAAAAGACCTATCAGTGTGTTCACAACACGTCGTGTAGTCGATAGCATACACTTCCCCAACCCTATCACGGTGGGTGCGCTCGCAACCCTCCATCGGCACCGTTATCGTAATTAGGGGAGTACAACGAGGTCCGACTATCATTGTAGGTATGTCACTCCCTCATGCTATTACGTCCCAGGCTTTCACCACGAATGAAACTACTCCCCATGGGTCCTATATACGCTAGGCCTGAGGTTCAAATGTACCTTATATGTGATAATAGGGTTTCAACACAACACCTAGCTTGCTACTATTCACTATTTCTACCTGCAACCTCTCGGACAACAGTTATGAAGTCCGGTAAGACTGGTGCAATGGCAAATAGGTCACAGCATTCTCGACTCCCCCATGCACACACCCACACGGACCTGTTCTCCCTTACCCATTCTAACATCTAGGTTTCTCTTTTCAAATGGGCCTCAATAATTGCACAATACATGAGTATATCCCAATGTGTGTGCTTATATGTGGTGTACTACTAATGCATTTTTAACATTCAAGAACAATCACAATATTATCATAAACATAAAGATTGGATAAATCTAATGAATCTCATAAAGAATTTAGAACATACCAAGTGCCAAAATGAATCCCAAGCTAATCTAACTACTCCCTAGATATAGAATTAAAATATATATTTGAATTCCACATCTTTGGGACAAAGAAAGAAGAAAAGAAAATATTACAAAACCTACAAAAGGAACTCCTTCCTTCTCTCCAAGCTCCCTCTTCTCCAAATGTGTTTCCAAATGTGACCGGACCGTTTTAAATGAGTTGACTAGGGTCCTATATATATTAGTAGGAGATTGAGTTTTAAAATTAGCCCAAAATAGATCAAAAAAAGAAAATCCCTTGGTCAGCCACCAAGGTTGCATGGGCCAGCATGGATGCCATGGTATGTGAAGCATGCATAGCCATGGGATGCCAGATATGCCATGGTCCATCAAGTTCATAGCCGTGGCCTATAGGATCTAGCGCGGTCCGTGAATCTGGGATCATGCCACGGTCTGTGAATGTTTTTACGAACCGTAAGCGGCATGTGGTTTTTGCTTAGAGTTTTTCCATGGTCAGTGAAGGTTTTCATGAACCGCTAACATCTTGTGGTTCTGCTCAGAAATTTTGTCACACCCCATGAAGGTTTTCACGGACCATGAGCTGTTTTTGGTCATGCCCAAAAGTCTTCTCATGGCTTGTGAAGGTTTTCACGGACCGGCTCCATACTTAGCCTAATTATTCAACTCGTAATCCCCATGCTTCACGGCCCAGTTCTTTTGTCACGACCCAGCACCTTGCCTCGTGAAGGTCTTGTGCTTGTCTCGTGCAAATCTTCATAGAATCCCTAGATTATTGTGTACTGCATGCCATGAAAATTGTCACGGGCCGCTATTGCTTGACCATGCGAGGTCCGTGACCAGCCGCTAGTACTTCATTGGCTGAGTTTCGGTTGCATGTCACGGGTGAACCATTAGTCCGAGTCGAAAGTTCTAGTAGTTAATCTTTTGGTACTCAAGAACACAAATCCAATGGAACCAGCCTTAATGGATAATTATCCATGGATCATTTTCGGACTAAGGAAACACTCCTCGGTCACGATTCACCATATTCTCCTTTGACCGCCTTGAACTCCAAAGCCGCCTATCTTTAGCTTCAATCTCCTTCTACCACACATTAATGTCCGTGGTCTTTGTCTACAAGCATTCAAATGTGAATGACCTTCAAATATTCTACCGTTAAAAGCTAACGGCCTTCACAAGAATGTAATGTCAAAAATATCATTCACAGGACCTACTAAAGGTACTCACAATGAAGACCAAGGAGCTCACGAACACGAGATGTCAACAACCACTAATTAAAGATACAAAATGCAGGATTTAGAATAGAAAACCAAACATAGTTGTCTAAACCCCTTGTCATGTAATATCAACTAATGTCGCCAAACCACCAACCAAAAGTAACTAAGAACTATGTCAAATGCATTGGTTAAAGCATGCAAAATGGTGCAGATCAGACTCCTCACACTTAAACCTTTACTCGTCCTCAAGTAAATAAAATCAAAGAAAAAGGTTCAAGCGGAATGAAGCAGGAAAAAATAGCCAATGCATTCAACTTATTCCCAAGAAACCCTAGATCTCCCAAGAAGGTGAAAATCTCACAATTCTAACAGTCCCCAAAGTTCCTGGAGCAACCAAACCACCCAAAGCAAGTAAATGTGTATGGAAAAAGATAAGTGACAAAATATTGGAATAAAGCCAAGCTTACTTTCCCCAAAAGTAGTCCCAAAAGAATTCAAAGAGCAATCCTCAAACAAAAAAATCCACCAAAGAAATCCAAAATTCGTCGACTTGGTTGGAACATAGGGATAACTCAAGATTCTCAACCTAGTTGCAACCAAGGAGTCTAATGTATCGTCCACCTAGTTTCTTTTCTCCATTTTTCTCTCAATTTCTCTCATTTTCCCTAGTAGACCTTTCTGGTTTTCATCTAAGATTTATCCCAAAAAACGTACTCACCGATCACCTTTTTCCACAATGGCCTCTCACTTTCGCCTACACTCATAAATCTAGCCGGGCCAAGCCTCTCACTTTTACCTAGGCCTTTCGACATATCCGGGCATTTCCTCATGTTCCCCAAGTTGCCCTTTCATGTTTACAACTTGTCCAGACTTTAAAAAAATTATAAATATTTTTCTATTTTTCCATTTTTTGGTGTGTACAAAATTGCCCCAAAAGTCAGCTTCATACTACAAAAGATAAGCAACAAACCAATACATCACAAAATCCTAAAGCCACATTCCACATGAAACTAGAATCTTAAAACCCTAGACCATCCCAATCACACGTAGCAAAAAATCTACCAAAGAAAACAAACAAAGAATGCATGCACGAAGAAATCAATGAATGAGAATTCTTAAGTACTCACTAATCACTTCCCCACACCTAAACAATGCATAGTCCCTCATGCATCCTCATGTCAAATTAAAGGTGAAGTAGGGAAACTAGTGATACTTACGCTTCCGGGCTCGAAGGGCCGGCCTCCTCGTGGCTAGTGAAAAACCTTTCAATGAATCCCGTTGCTTGGATTGTGTCCTTAAGGTAATCCACCCTCGTGTTTTGCTCCTGAAATTGTGCCTTCACTTCTACAATAACATAAACTATCTCCTGATGCCCTTGGGAAGAACCTGAGAGTTGTTCCCCAAGTAGGTGTAGTTGATCCATAATGCCCGTGGGAAGATGAGATTGGCTCGGAAGTGCTATTGAAGATGTCTCTCATTCAACCTCTTCTAGGTCTATGTCTGGGTTGGCCAATACTCTTTTAAAGTCCTTGTCAAATCATGGATTGATTTCAATGAACAAGTCATCTAGGCTTGTATCAAGGTTGATAGAGGTGCGCTCTGGTTGCAGAAGAACTATGAATTTACAAGTATGTGCTCCACCGTAAAGATACACAAACCTATCCTCCAAATTTATTGTTTCCACCATGAATGCCCTAGTTCACTTCTCAATTATATAGGATGATCCCGACCTACCTATATTGGCCAACTCCCTATGCAAGATAGGATGTCTTAAATGTAGGGCCAAAAGGTCAACCATGCCTCCCATAGGAATTGTCCTTCTCTTCTGCTCTCCCATAGCAATGAATTCCTGAACAAAAACACCAACAAAGAATGGGTAAATGTTCCCCCCGGTGTCATTGCCCAAAGGTGTACATCAGAACCTGGATAATGTGTCAATTCACCGTGGCATAGAACGTTCATAGAAAGGAGTTGATGAACATAACATACTGTAGGGTGTATTATAGCTGTGATCTTGCTAAAATTCTTCCTGTCGGTCCCGGTTAGTTGTCTCCAAAAATTCCCAAGGAAAAATGACAATCCTTGGAGATGAGTCTGTGGAATGTTTCGGCGGGTCTTCCACCTAAAATATAATACCACCTCTCAATAGTTCATTTGGTACTTCTTGTCATCCAAGTTGAACTTAATCTCCTTGTGACCCTCCTTGTCCGTATTTTTCCAAATAGTAGCTAGAAACTCGAAAGTTAACCTTATGTAGGTTTTTGAGTGCACGTCAAGAAAACCGTCTAGGCTCACCCGACCCAGAAGAAAGGTCACTGGTCCAAGTAAGCCTATAGCCATCTAGGTGCTCTTGCAAGCAAAACAAGTCTCCAAAAGGCTCTTCTTTGGTTCCCTTAAATTCCTCCATATCTGGACAACAGTCCCCGTAATGTTGATCAAACCCAAATATTCATAGGCCACAGACTTGGGGTTGTGAGAAACGAGAGTTGCTGGTTTAGGGTTTGCACCCTTTACCGGCTTCTTCTGTTTCTCACCCCGCCAAGACATCTCTTTCTCTAAAGTACCCTTTTTTATATGCATCCAAACACAATCAAGGAGAAGAATGGTAATGTGATAATAAACAATGCATGGCCCATGATTCCATTCAATAAAGAACATTCTCCCAAAAACACTAAACATTAAAAGCATGATGGTATAAGCATGAAGGCTATTTAAAACAAGAATATTCCTCATCAACCAACAACATCATGTATGCCTTTCACCAACCCATATATAGATTCATGCAAACAAGATTCATGTTCTCTCTAATCACCCACAAATGAAGAACGCATCATTCAATATCAATAGCACATCAAGAATCCCATAAATTCATTATCACAAGATTGGATACACAAGCTCAAACAACATTACATCAACACATGCTCATTCAAAAATCATGATTTTCATAACAACACCACAATTTCAATGAAGAATATATAAAAAGATATCAAAGGGTCACCCAAAATTTGAAGCCAAGAAATGTAAGATCCACACAAGAAAAAGCAAAAATTGCTATTTGTTTTGGAGAAAAGCTTCATTTTTTTGAGCTCACCAAAGAGTGTGTGTGATTGAGTGTTTCTTGAGAAGAAAAAATGTGTAGAGGATGAAATTAGGTGGAGAATTGTACCATGAGAATGAAATTTCAGCATAGGTGAAAAAGAGAGAGAGAGAGGTACAATATAAATAAATATGGAATTTCAAATAAGGGGAAAAGTTGTGCAATTAATTAATGTTGGAATGACTAATTGCATCACAAATCCTAAGGAAATAGGAAATCTCACTTCTTGAATCAAAAATGCATTTTAAATTTTGAAATCCAAATTTTCTTTTCGAAAATGATCAAATCAACGTTTGTGATAAATTTTGCCTTTCTGAAATAAGAACAGCTATTAAGCCCTCGATCACTAGTGATAAATTTTGCCAAAGCGATAGTGTCACTTC
Source organism: Rubia yunnanensis (assembly GCA_037428765.1). NCBI lineage: Eukaryota > Viridiplantae > Streptophyta > Magnoliopsida > Gentianales > Rubiaceae > Rubia > Rubia yunnanensis. Next base: position 46,095,999 of record CM075061.1, on the reverse strand, counting down.
TAATCTTGGGACAAATGCGGATAGACCTAGTGCAAGGGGTCTACTTGTTAGTTTTGGTTTGCTCATTAATGTTAGTGAGGGGTCCTCAGATGTTGAGGAAAAATGAAATAGGTAGAACATTGGATGTACCCTATTGGCTAAGAGTAGTATTCGATAATATTAGCAATGGAATTGTTTACCTAAAATCAAAGGAATAGAGACAAGACAAAGCATGATTAAGGCCTTTTGATATTGAGGTTCTTGGAATCATTTTATTCATGGGACCAAATTAGATAGAATAAAATGTTGAGTAACTTCTAATAATGCTTGTATGTTTTTTTCAAGTTATTCTATTCAAACGTTTTTTTATTGCATATATTAATATTTTAGTAATCATGTATAACAACAAAAAACAACTCTTCTAATTTGCGTTCAATCCTTTGAAGGGATGAATTGAACGGCACTAACTTGGCAAAGGAACTTGATTATAGTTCTAATTCAAGAAAAGAAGGAGTATGTCATTAAAATTCAAATCCCCGATATCAAGTGTCTTATGTTGAATAGTATGATTCTAGAATTGCAAGGCAAGTTTTGAACTCAGATACTTAAAACATCAACCTAGATCTCTGAGTTATGATTTATGAGCAAGCCAAGGTTGAGAGGTTTGAGACTTTTAAGACCATTCTTGATTGTATGTTGAGAAAGGAAAACTAGTGGGATCTCCTATTCTGAAAATGATTGCATCGTTTGATAATATGGACATAATTGGTTTTACCTATGGTTGAGATTTGGTCCATGACATCTATCTCTATCAACTCTATAATGGTTTGGAACCATTTAAGTGGAAAGGAAAAGACTTTGACTAAGTTACATGAGATGCTTAAAATAAGTTAAGTGTCAAGATTGAGACCATGAACAAGGTTCTATTGGTGCAGAAGCAAAAGGGATCCAAATCATAAATTGAAGAATGAAGAAGTGGGATAGGGCAAGGGTAACCATAGTACCCATGAACCTAAGACACAATATACTGCTAGGAAGCAGAAAGTTGTAAAGTCTAATATGTCTTAATAGTTCTATTACAATGAAACATGCCATTAGAAAGGATATTGCCTCTAGTTCTTAGAGGATAGAGCATGGGCGAGTAGGTTACACTGCAGTTATATACGTTATGGATAGACTCTGTCGTTAATAAATCTACAGATGGGTATTGGATACCATATGTTTTTCTCACAATTTAATAAAATGTGGAGAGAACAAAGTAGGAGTTAATATTGATGGGAAGTCAACCTACATAAGAGAAATGAAGCAAGGATTTCTCCATTGACCATAGGAACTTATAGTTTATCTATGCCTTATGTGCTTACACTAGGTCATATAATAGTTATTTTGTATCTAGGTGTTACTACAACACATTTATCATTTATGTGTTGGACACAGGAGGTTTTCATTGTAATAGGAGCAATGGTTGTTCCATTATAAATGGATGTGCTATTGTTTTACAAAATTAGACAACTATCTTTATTTGCTTGATATGGATAAACAAGTTTATGACTTAAATATCAAAGCGTCTAAAAACAAATTATTTGAGTCTGGGATACCTCTGGAATTGTCGATTTGGCCACATGCACATAAAGTGCATGCAGGGACTCCATTGGGAAGGAACTGTGGAATCATTTAACTAGGAGTCAATTATACATGCAGACAATGTGTTGGAAAATTGACAAAAAACACCTTTCATAGTATTGGATAATGGATCAAGTGAACTAATTTGGTCTTATTAACAAGTATTTTGTAGACCAAATGCATTCAACTACAAGAGGTGGATTCATGACTACCCTTCCCCCGACCTGGTCATCGTTAAAACACGAGCAGAGAGACTTATGGGTTAAACATAGATATTTATATTCTGCACTTGTTCTTACTGCTAAGCTACCAATGGGTAGTAAGCGGCAAGCCCTGCATTTGTCAACAAGGATGCTAAGGCCCTTCGATTCGTTCACACAATGACTTACAAACGACCTATTAGTGTGTTCACAACACGTGGTGTGGCTGATGGCATACACTTCCACAACCCTTTCACGGTGGAGTACAAAGAGGCCCGACCGTTGTTGCAGGTCTATTTCTCCCCCGTGCTATTACGTCCTGGCCTTCCACCACGAATGAAACTACTTCCCCTAGGTCCTATATACGCCAGGTCCATGGTTATTTAGAACCTTGTCTGTGATACTAGGTTTCAACACAATCCCAAGCTTGATACTGTACACTATCTCTACCTGCAACCTCTTGGACAATAGTTATGAAGCCAGCTAAGACTGGTGTGATTGCAAATAGGTCAGAGCATTCTCGAATCCCCCATGCACACACCCACACAGATGCGTTCTCCCTTACCCATTTTAACATCCAGGTTTCTCTTCCCAAAGGGCATCAATAATTGCACCATACGTGAGTATATCCCAAAGTGTGTGCTTTTATGTGGTGTACTACTGATGCATTTATAACATTCAAGAACAATCACAATAATATCACTAAAATAAAGATAGGATGAATCTAATGATTCTCATAAAGCATTTAGAACATACCAAGTGCAAAAATGAATCTAACTACACCCTAGATATGGAATTAAAATATAAATTTTAATTCCAAATATTTGGGACAAAGCAAGAAGAAAAGATTACAAAACCTACAAAAGGAACTCCTTCCTTCTCTCAAAGCTCTCTTATCTCCAAATGTGTTTCCAAATATGATCAAACCTTTTTAAATGAGTAGACTAGGTTCCTATATATAGTATTAGGAGATTGGGCTGCCTCATTTCATGAAGGATGCATAGCCATGGGATGCCAGATCCGCCACGATCCATTAATGTTCATGGCCTCAGCTCATGGGATCTAGTGCGGTCCGTGAAGCTAGGATCGTGCCCCGGTCCGTGAAGGTTTTCATGGACCGCAAGCAGCATGCAATTTTTTCTTAGAGTTTTCCCATGATCGGTGATGGTTTTCATGGACCACGAACAGCTTGTGGTTCTGCTCAGAAATTGTCACTTCCCGTTAACATTTTCACAGAGCGTTAGCTATTTGTGGTCTTGCTCAAAAGTCTTCTCATGGTCCATGAACGTTTTCATGGACCGGCTCCATACTTAGCAAAATTCTTCAACTCTTCATCCCCTTGCTTCGTAGCCTGGTGCTTTTGTCACGGCCCGACACCTTGCCTCGTGAAGGTCTCGTGCTAGTCTTATACAGGTCTTCATGGAACCCCTATATTATTGTGTACTGTGGGCTGTGAAGATTGTCACGGGCCACTGGTTCTTAACCATACGCAGTCCGTGGAGATTGTCACAGGCCGTGAAGATTGGCTGAGTTTTGTTTGCTTGTAACGAGTGAACCGTTAGTCCGAATCAGGAGTTCTAGTAGTCAATTTTGTAGTACTCGAGAAGAAAAATCCAATAGAACCGGATTTGAAGGGTAATTATTTCTGGATTGGGATCTGAGTAAGGAAACACTCCTCGGACCAAAATTCACCATTTTCTCCTTTGACCGTCTTGAACTCCAAAGCCGCCTATCTTTGGCTTCAATCTCTTTCTACAATGCATTGATGTTCGTGGCCTTTGTATGCTATAATTTAAATATGAATGGCCTTCAAATCATATATCGTTAAAAGCAAACGATCTTTGCAAGAATGTAATGTAACCAATAGCAATTACGGGCGACCTACTAAAGGTACTCATAATGAAGACCAAGGAGCGCGTGAACATGAGAATTCAAGAACCACTAATTAAGTATACAAAATGCTGGATTTTGAACAGGAAACGAATCATAGTTGTCTAAACCCCTTGTCATGTAAACTCAACTAATGTCGCCAGACTGCCAACAAAAATTAAATAGAAACTATGTCAAATGCATTGGTTAAAGCATGCAAAATGGTGTAGATCAGACTCCCCATACATAAACCTTTACTTTTCATTAAGTAAATAAAATCAAAGAAAAAGGTTCAAGCGGAATGAATCATGCAAAAATAGCCAATGCATTTAACCTATTGCTAAGCTACCCTAGTTCCCCCGAGAAGGTGAATTTCTCACAACTCTTACACTCCCCAAAGTTCCTAGAGCAACCAATGCACCCAAAGCAATTAAATGTGTACGGAAAAAGATAAGTGACAAAATATTGGAATAAAGCCAAGCTTACTTTTCCCAAAGGTAGTCCCAAAAGCAATCATTAAGCAAAACAATCCACCAAGGAAATCCAATATCTGCCGACATGGTTGCAACATAGGGATAGCTCAAGATTCTCGATCTAGTTGCAACCAAGGAGTCTAATGTATCGCCAGCCTAGTTTCTTTTTTTTATATATTTTTCTCTCAATTTCTCTCATTTTTCCTAGGAATCCTTTTGGGTTTTCATCCTAGCTTTATCCCACAAAATGTGCTCACTTCTCACCTTTTCCACATGGTCTCTCACTTTTGCCTAGAATCGTAAGTCTAGCCGGACCAAACCTCTCACTTTTACCTAGGCCTTTCAACCTATACGGGCTTTTCCTATTGTTATCCAAATTGCCCTTTCATGTTTTTGACTTGTCCAGGTTTAGAAAAAATCATTTTTCAATTTTTCCATTTTTTTTGTGTAGTACAAAATTTCCCCAAAAGTGAGCTTCATACTACAAAAGATAAGCAACAAACCTATACACCACAAAATCCTAAAGCCAGTTTCCACATGGAAACTAGAATCCTAAAATCCTAGCATAACATGCAAACCATCAAAATTTTCCAAAAGCATCCCAATCACAAGTAACCAAAAATCTACCAAGAAAAACAAACAAAGCATGCATGCACAAAGAAATCCAGGAATGGGAATTTCTAAGTGCTCACTAATTCCTTCCCCACACCTAAACAATGCATAGTCCCCTATACACTATCTTGTCAGGTCAAAGGTGAAGTAGGAAAGCTAGTGATTCTCACGCTTCCAGCCTCGAAGGGTCTGCCTCCTTGTGGCTAGTGACACACCTTTCAATGAATCACATTGCTTGGATTGTGGCCTCAAGGCAATCCACCCTCGTTTTTGGCTCCTCAACTTGTGCCTTCACTTCTTCAATAGCTTGAACTATCTCCTGGAGCACTTGGAAAGAATTTGAGAGTTGCTCCCCAATTAGGTGTAGTTGATCCATAATGCCCATGAGAAGATGAGATCGGCTTGGAAGTTCTCTCAAAAGATATCTCCCATTTGGCCTCGTCTAGGTTTATCTCCAAGTTGGCCAATACTCTATAAAATTCTTTCTCGAATTGTGGATCAGGTTCAATGAACAAGTCATCTAGGCTCGTATCAAGGTTGATAAAGGTGTGCTCTGATTGCGGAAGAACCATTAATTTGCAAGTACGTCCTCTACAGTAAAGCCACACAAATCTATCCTCTAAAGTTGTAGTTCCCACCATGAATTCCCTAGATAACCTCTCAATTGTATAGGTTTATCCTGACTTACCCATATTGGCCAATGCTCTATGCGAGATAGGATATCCCAAATGTCGCGCAAAAAGGCCAACCATGCCTCCTATAGGAATCTTCCCACTCTTCTGTTCTGCCATAGCTATGAATTCTTTAATAAAAACACTAACCAAGTCCTAGTAGATGTTTCCCTCTAGTGTCATCGCCAAAAGAACGTGTACATTGGAGCCCAGACAATGCGTCAATTTGTAGTTGCATAGAATACTCATAGAAAGGAGTCGATGTATATAACGTATTGCTAGGTGGACTATAGTCGTGATCTTAATCAAATTCTTCTTATCGGTTCCAGTTAGTTATCTCCAAAAATTACCAGTTGAGAATGGAAATCCTTTGCGATGAGTCCGTGGAATATCCCTGTCAGTCTTCCACCCAAAAACTAATGCCACCTCTGTATAGGCCATTTGGTACTCCTTGTCATCTAAGATGAACTTAATCACCTTGTGATCTCCTTGTCTGTGACCTTCCAAATAGTAGCTAGAAACTCTAAAGTGCACCTTATGTAGGTTTTCGAGTGCACATCAAGAAAACCCTCTAGGCCTACCCGACCCAGAGAAAGGTCAATGGTTCAAGTAAGCCTAGAGCTATCAAGGTGTTATTGCAAGCAAAACTAGTCTCCAAATTGATCCTCTTTGGTTACCTCAAATTCCTCCATCTTCGGGCTTCATTCTCAGTGATATTGGTCAAACCCATAAACTGATCGGCCATAGACTTGGGGTACCGAGGAACCAGAGTTACTGGTTTAAGGTTTTCACCCTTTACAGACTTCTTCCGTTTCTCACACCGCGAAGACTTCTCTTTCTCCGAAGTACCCTTTTTTTTAGGCATCCAAACATAATGAAGGAGAAAAATGGTACTGTGATAATAAATAATGCATGGCCCATGATGCCATCCAATAAAGAACATTCTCCCAAAAGACTAAACATTCAAAGCACGAAGGTATAAGCATAAAGGCCATTTAAAAAAAAGAATATTCCTCGTCAACAAATAACATCATGTATGCCTTTCACCAACCCATTATTAGATTCATGAAAACAAGATTCATGTTCTCTCTAATCACCCACAAATGAAGAACATGTCAATCAAGATAAATAGCACATTAATGAGTCCCATAAATTCATCATCACAAGATGCATTCTAATTTGAAGCACTTACCAGTGGGTCTCCACAATTGCCATTGGCGACTCTACCAATGATGACGTCGTTGGCGAAAGGTCTCCACAATGAGACATTCTTACCTTTGTAGCCCTTGTCGGTACCTATAAATATGTCTCCTTGCTTTTCCAACCTTGACACCTTTAATGTCACCTTGGGGTTAGGAGGAGGTCGAGGAGGTATCAAATCTTCGACGCTTCCCTTTTCTTGATGAAATTTGGTTAGCATAGAAAAATAATCTAGTACGGACATATCATTGACCAAATGATGAAATTTACCGGGGACCTCCACAAACTTATCAACAAGAGATTCATGCTAATTGGTAACACAAGAAGGTTCAAGAATATCATGCCCATCAAAAAGTTTCACACATTTGCACATCAAATAATGTTTTGTTGAATCATGCCTATATTTATAAATTTTGAATTCCACTTTGTGTATGTCATCCTCTAGAGTCAAGATTCCCAAGTGGAGATCAATTTCTGTCGTGTGCTACTTCTAGGACATAAAAGTCCGCCGGAAAAACCAACTTGCCTACTCGTACCATCACATCATTCACTAGCCCACAAGGGCTAGCTTGGGAGTGATCTGCGAGTTGAACAATCACTCTAGTCTCTTTATGTTCACCATTTTCAAGACATTCAACTAGACTAAATGGAATCACAATATCTTCCGCCATTGCTAGTGGATCTTCTACTACTATTTTTGGCCTCGATTGGTCGTGTGCCCTAGTTCTTCACTTACTTCTCCTCCGACCACCTGTGTTCTCAGTCGGGTAGTGTAAGATGCCTAGATTAGTGGTACGGGTGTGTACTATAAACTAGGGCCAACAATACTCTTCCGAATAAAACACTAGCAAATGGATCAAAAGGTAACAAAATAACTATAACAACTCCCACCATGAATCGACAATTTAAACAAACAAAATAAAAGCTAAACTAACAACTCTACTAATGCATTATTCTAAAATTGATACCTAGAATGATAGCATCTCTGGTACAGGAGCCAAAATTATGATATGCCTTCCCCTAGGGTCATTGAAAAGATAACATAGAATTAACCCAAGCAGAGACGGCGTGGTCAAAAGATAGAAATTTATAGTTCTGCACCCTGTTCCTACTGTTACGCTACCTATAGGGTAGTTAGCAGAAAGCCTTGGGTTTGTCCACAGAGATGTTAGGTGTAATGTATCAACTCAAACACAACCTCGTGCAAGTCATCAATCCATACGAGTGAAAGGAATAGCTAGTAAAGCAAACACACAAATAAGGGGGGTTTGGTTTTTCAATCTAACAACTACTAAGGATGAAGTAAAAAACACAAATGCAATATTAAACTAAGAACTTAAAGAATCAATGAGCAACTTGGTCAATCTAATGGTTCTATACTCGAATCATTCACATAGAGATCTAGGAAAACCTAATAGAGTGTCCATAATAAGTGGTGTGGCTGATGGTATACACTTCCCCATCCCTTTCAATTTGAGTGCTCTTGCAACCCTCCATTGATGCCTCCATCGTCATTATGGGAGTACAACAAGGTCTGACCATTGTTGTAGGTTTGATTCTCCCCCATGCGATTATGTCTCGGGTATCCACCACGAATGCACTACTTCCCCCGGGTCCTATCAGTTAGGCCCAAGGGTGTAGGCACCTTATCTATGATACTAGGGTTTCTTATAACCCTATCTTGCTACCATTTAGCTATCTCTACCTGTAACCTCTTAGACAACTTTACGAAGTTAGCTAAGATTGGTGCAATGGTAAGTAGATCAGAGCATACTCGAATTCCCTGTGCACACATCCACGTGGATGCGTTCTCCTTTACCCATTCTAACAGCCAGGTTTCTCTTCCCAAAGTGTGTGCTTATATGTGTTGTACTATTCATGTATTTAAACTCAAGAGAAAATCAGAATATCTTATGCACAAAATTAGGATGAACTAAAAAATCACAAAAGGTATGTAGATTAGACCAAGCTACTACAATTTATCCCCAAGCTATAGAAACTACTTCCTTGACATGTAATTCAAATAAAGATTTTAATTCCACATCTTAAGATAAAAGAAAAATAACGAAATGAAAAAGATGAAGTTTCTACTAAGGAGAGAGTCTCCAAACTATTTTTTATCTCTTTTTATCTCTCCAAAAACATATTTTCTAATTTATCTCTTTTTTAAAACTAGTAGACAACGGTTCTATTTATGGAAGTACAAGATTGGGCCTAAAAATGGCCCAAAATAGGCCAAAAAAGGGTAAACCCTAGCTCAACCATCTCCTGGTGTGGGGCGTCTCGGAGGATGCAGCCCGTGGCGTGTCCTGAGTGTGGGGTGCAAGGACTGGTGCGAGCCATGTCCCTTTATGTGTACGGGGTGCCAGATCTTGGGCATGGCGTACACCTTAAAGATGTATGAGGTGTGAGGCATTGCGCAGGCCGCGTCTGACCCCTGGCGCAAGCTGCATCGTCTCCTTTGGGGCACCGTCTAGGTGCTAAAAATAGAGGTTCTAATATGTGCCCGTGGCCATTGGCATGGGCCGTGGTCATGAAGGCTACTTGCTGAGGAATTTTTGCATGGACTGTGTTATTTCCCACACCCCACCGACTGGTCTTGGCATATTGAGCTTAGAACGGAGCAGAATGCCAAAAGCGGGACGTTCTATGCATATACTTAGCTAGCGGCCCATTGCCCATGGCCTCTGGCGTAGGTCAGGCCATAGCCTCGCATTGGTCTTCTTGGCATGAGGCATCTCCTTTGGTGTGGGTCATTGGTGTCAAACCATGGACGACCCGCACTGACCCATTTGTTCCTTGACAGGCTGAACAAGTTTCCCTCGGTACGGGTGAACCGTTAGTCAAATTTGAGTGTTTTAGTAGTAGATTTTGTAGTACTCAAGAGGAAGAATCAAATGGATCAAGACTTTAGGGCTAATTCTTCTTGGACCTTTCTCGGACTTGAGCCCAACTCATCGTACCACGATTCCCCATTTCTTTGTTGGCCACTGTAAACTCCGTTGCCACCTATCTTTGGCTTCAATATCCTTCTACCATGCATTGATGATTGTGGCCTTTGTCTACTACCATTCTAATGTGAATGGCCTTCGTCTCTACTACTGTACTTGGGAACGGCCTTCAATATCTTCTACCGCTCTTACGAATAGCCTTCACATAGAATGTGAATAAAATGTACCCATAAGCGAACTACTAAAGATGATCACAAGGAAGATCAAGGATCTCGGGGATACAAGATGTCCATTAGTACAATTAAGTCTATAAAATGCAGTATTTAAACAAGAAAACAAAACAAGGTCGTCTAAACCCCTTGTCACGTAAACTCAACCCACCAAGTAAAACTAACTAAAAAGTATGCCAAATGCATCGGTTAACCCAGGAGAAATGAAGCAGGTCATACATTTATGTCCTTGCGACTGAAAACTATGAAATCATACTTTTGGAAAGTAATGAACCTATGACTTAAAGTTATGTTTTGACAAGCCCTAACTCTGCAAAGTGGCTTGAGGTCATGAAATTTGGAATTGAATCTATGTATGAAAACCAAGTTTGGATTTGGTTGAACTACTAAATGTGTAAGACTAAAATCATAGTCTTCAAAATGAAACCAAGCATTTATATTTTCAAGGCTAGACTTTTATTTAAAGGGTATAAATAAGTCAATGGGATGGATTGATGAGACCTTTTCTCCACTTGGAATGCTTTAGTCTATTTGAATTTTCCTAGCAATTGCAACTTATTCTTATTTTGAGATCTGGAAAATGAAGGTCATAAATATCTTTCTTGTTTGGATTTTTGAAGAATATGTGTATGAAACCCAATGTAAGAGTTTTGTAGACCAAAATAGCTGGGAAAATAAGCAAGATTTAGAGGTCCATTTATGGATTGAAGCAAGTATCAAGGAGTTGGAACATACATTTCAACGAAGCAATTAAGAGATTGGAATTCAATGAAATGTTAAGGAATATTTTGTATACAAGAAGGTTAGTGGGAGAAAGATTGAATCCCAACTCCTCTATGTCGGTGACATTGGAAATGACTAACCGAAGCTGGTGTCTATGAAGACTTAGTTTTATGATAAATGACTTGGGAGAGTAAAAGTACATCTTGGGCATCAAGATCTAACAGGTGGATCAAATAAGATGATTGACCCTAGACAAAACACTTACTAGGTAAGGTGTTTGATAGGTTCAATATGAAAGATTGTAAAATATTTTTTGCCCATGCCCATGATTCATGGCATAACTCTTAGCAAGACTCGGTGTTTATCAAAATTTGATGAGAAATAGAGAATGAATATGATGGCTTATGCATATGCAATAGGGTCTACATATATGTTATGATATGTACTCACAGTTATATCTTGTATACTTAGAGCACGATGTTGAAATATAAAATAGACTAATGTGAGGCGTACTGGTGTGCGGCTAAGAAAATGTTTTACTGCCTAAAATTGACTAAAGATACATTCCTTGGTCTATAGTGAAAATGAGTAGGTTATGAAAAATGAAAAAGAATCACTGTTGTTTGATTTTACAATTGAAGCTGAGTACATTACTTCATTAGAAGCTGCATAGAAAGGTGTTTGAATTACGATATTCATAATTGAACTCAACGTGATCCTTGTCTTAGCTGATTCAGTGACTCTCTATTAAACAAATGGTAGAGTAATAAGTTAGGCAAAATGAGCCAAGGGAACCCAATGAGTTCAAATTCGTCCTTGGAAATTTTGCATTCTCTTTGGGAATATATCGAGAATTGTGAATTTGTTATATGCAAGTGAGAAAGGATGACAAATTTTCAATCTAGAATCTAAATCTCTTCTATAGATAGAGCCAAGGGCTCACACATTTGTGATAGGAATGTAACACTTTTGATAGTGGCTATGATTTATATGATATTCTAATTATCATTATTTAGTAATTTTACAAATTGAAGATTCAACCATTTAAGATATTATGAAATTATCATTTCATATTAATTTCACTTGGTTCAGTGTTCAATGAAAGTCCATAATCAATATACATCTCCAAATAGGTTATCAAGAATATTTCTTGGATGATGAAATCCTATTTATTGAGCTGAAGTGTATGATTGATTATGTCCCTATTTTAGGTCATTGAGAGTGGACACTCATGGCTGAAGAAAACTAGTTTGAAAGTTGATTCACAATGTTGTTTCATGGGCAGAAGGACATGTGATGTCATGAATCGATTGCATGGATGCAAGTTGTAAACTTTTACTTTACATACCCGCCATGAGAATACTTTAAGATATTCATATTGGCATAATTATGCCTCAATTACTATAGGATTTAATTCCCCATACCTGAGTAATGCAGTATTTGCTTGTGGATTGACGTACCTTGAGGTTGTCAAACATTGCACCATAAAAGGAGACTATAAAGGAAATTCTTTGGTTGTCATGAATCGAGTGGGGAAAACATGAACATACAAGAGTGGGATTGTCCTCTCATTTACATGAGATTATTAGCTTATGGGCTTCTCGGAGAATTGGGACTGTATAATGCATGGCCATGTTCGGATGGATTAAGGATTAATCATCTGTCCTATTAGTTTGACTAAAAAATCTGATAAATGCATTTGAACTTGATAAGAATGACACATTATTGTACCTTATATTTGGATGAAGACATTAAATGACAAAGAATGCACACTTATTCTAAAGGACAAGTGGGAGATTGTTGTAATAGTGTCCTCACTCAATGTGTTTTTTCCATATATAGTTTGAGGATTAATTGCGGAGATAATTAATTCAGTTATTTTTAGTGATCGGAATGTTTAGTTGAAAACCGCTTTTGTTCAACTTACATCAATTATATTGGGCTTGCAGTTTATTATGACTGAATCTATAGGGTCACACACAAGGCATTAAATTGGAAAAAAGAAATGACTATTGAGCTAGGAGCCCAGATAGTATTTATATGAGAATTAAGTTTAGAATTCATTAAGTCTAACTGGGCTAGGCCCATATTGACTTTGATTACAATTTCTTAGATTAATGACTATTGTGTATAAATAGATATTTTACATAAATTTCCAGTAAGACAATATCAAAACCATGTCCCTTCTTGATGGCAGAAACCAAACAATCCTACCATTCTCATAAAACCAACCTCATCGTAAAAGAGAAGGAGGGAGACTCAATCCTCTTTGCCTGCTTATCTATTCTAAGTTGACAATAGTGTAGGGGATCTGATCGTGCTGTGTGGATACGTATTGAGGAATTACATCTAAGATTCTCATCTCTGTGGTTGATCGAATCCGACAGTAAAGCACACTTCAAAGGTAATCTAAACTCTTAGATAAATTCAAATCAATTACATGTATGAGATCTGAGATTCAATAATTGATTTTTATCTAAATTAGATTTAATGAATTCCCAACAGAGAGACCAGTGTGATTTATCACAATAACCTGATCGAGAATATAGGGAGTGGTGTTTTCACTAGATAGTGACCCTGATTAATCAACCAGGAAGGCGTCAAGCAGTTACAAAGAGGTTTCATAGAGATTAGGAAACTTAGGAGTTTGTGGTATTTATTAGTTTGTTGAGGTATATACAAATAATACTTAAAATTCCCTCATTTTTGTGTATTTGACATGTTTATCTCATTTACGTAGTTGCGGGCTGTGTCCAAGATGCTCCTTATGTATGAAATTAATTTTTATGAATGTCCCCCACGTTTTGCAGATGTTATCAAGGGGTTACATAGTGTTGCCACATGTACTTTGGTGCCACGTTTTCCTCTGGTGTCAGATTCAAAGAAATTAGATGCCGTCGTACAGCTCCTCCTGGCCGAAAGGGTGGTCGATGACCTTGTGCTCTCGGACCTACTCAAAACATTGGTTTGTTTATAGCCAGACCCTCACATGTGAGTCTATCTCATGAAGGACCATCAGATGGTGGACCCTCACACTACACCACTTCACCAGCTGATTATACTACATACCGTACTCTCACTACTAGTCATGTGTACATATTTCCCACTGCTTCATTTCATACATGTAGCAATCCTCACGTCCTGTATGATTTTAATGGGGAAGCAGGAGATGATATGGAGGAGGCCAGGGAGTTTGGCATGATGGCATACTTGTTTCTACGCATATGCCTGTTCCTAGATGCATATCCTGCACCATACTTCTTCCCCCCTATGGAACAGGTGGAAAGATTTGTAGAGGGCATTATTAGTACCTTTCATGTCATTGAGCATGCATTTCATTACATTTCTATCTATCTATTTGACATGTGTTCTTTGAATATTTTATCGTTGATATACATGTGTGTGTGTGTATAAACAGAGAATGCATCTACAATTTCTTTTTGTTCATTTAAATTAACTATTCTTGGGAAAAGTAGAAAATTTTAAAATATTTCATACAAATCTAATTTATTAATATTTTTAAAAACAAAAAAAAATTAAATTCAATACATTTTTAATAATATTTTGAGTACACTCTTCGTTTCATTTTATTTTTAGAATTCAATAATTTTCTATATTACATAATATATTTCAAAACAAAACATAGATGTTCATATTTAGAGGAAATAAAACATTCAAATTTATTCTTAAAAAATTTAAATTGGACGTTCAAAATTTTCTTTTTTATTTTACTCAGTAAAAAAGACGTTTAAAATCTAAATAAAGGACGCATTCAGCGGATGCATCCTCTTTAGTTCCCTTTTTAAATATTTTTACGCTATTATGCAGGACTTTCAAAAAATGAAAGAAAAACAAATTAGAGGATGCTTTTAGTGAATGCGTCCTCTTTATTTGGTTTTTTGAAATAAGAACGATGTTGAAAATATGACATTCAATGCATAAAAAATTTAAAAAGAAAAGGAAATTAAAGCATATGCGTCCTCTTTATTCTTTTTTTTAAGAAAAATAAAATAGAGGACGCATCCCTAAATGTGATTAGGTTTAATTTTCATCCTATTTGCATTTAGGTCATATTTTTTCACCCCTAAAAGAAAGAACTCCATCCGAGGATACAGAAATCCCAATCCTCAAATTTAATGGAGCATATTGGGTGGACAAAGGTCACGCATCAGCAACTTGCGCAATCTTAACTAGGAATAATGGAGATGATGCATCTGGAAATTGATCGAGCTGCACCGTCGAGTGCCTCATCGTAATCTGCAAATAGAAAGCCCTGAGGGATCCTAGGAGTAAACTCTCTTATGCCTAAGTCAGTAAATATAATAGTAGATGATTGTAAAGTGTCTAGTAATGAATACATAGTTGTTTTTATATGGTATCACGGAATAGTATACATCATGATTGTACACCTCCATATCCACCAACCAAATATTCTAACTCTAGAAAGACTCATTAGGTTGGCGCAGGCCCAAGATACTCTCAGCCCAAAGTTCCCTTAGGGGCCAACCTTGGGTTAACCCATCATCAAGAGCCCCCAGAAAATTCAATGGTATCCTCGAGGTTAGGATCTTTGAGATTTCCCAAGTTTATTCCTAGTTATTGAACCCTCGTGTGTGTATTCTTGTAGAGGGTCTCAAGGATCCTTGCTTTTGTCTTTCTCAAAGAAGAGATTCCTAAGCTCGAGGCACTGTTTAATTTTATTTATCATTATTATTTATTATTATGTTTCTTTTAACAAAATTAAAAGGGGCGACCGCAAGTGGTTCGGCTGTGCAGATAAAGTGCGTGAACGGGGACAGTTTCTGAAAAAGCATGGCAACTTTTCACGCCTTTTCAAATTTTTACTTCTCCCAAGCTAATGATTATTCTTCCCACCATTTTAGGCTTATTAACTTCCCATTTTCCCACGTTCTCTTCATTTTAATTGCAGGTAACTTCAAAAGGTTTTCTCTACGCTCCTCTTTCCGTCCATTCTCTGCTCATATTCTTTCCTCTCTAGTAAATCTTACTAGTAAGTTTCCCTAACCTTCAAGTTTCCTCGTTTCTTTCCATTTTCCTTTGTTCTCATGGCTGCTTAGGATAATAAATTCGATGAGAAGGGGCACTCTAGTAAGGCTAGGTTCAAGGGATTAGAGGTAAAATCACCGATTAGGAGGGATTCTTAGGCTATACTTAGCAACTCGGGGCACTCTCCCTAGAATTCCAACCCTAGCATCGACAATATTGGACATTCGAACTATATAACCCTCACTGACTTTCCCTAGGAAGATTTTCCCCGAGTTTGGCTTCCGGGGCAGGGGAAAGGGTATATCCAAAGATCCTCCTGCATTGGGGATATTGAATTTATCCCCTCATCTCGTAAAGAGGGAGGTTCCTTGAGGGTATTAAATAAGGTGTATGAGCGTGTTTATTTAGGGAAGTCCATCATTCTTACCCTTGGCAATGGTAATCAAGAGCCTCTTATGGAGGAAGACGTTCAGGAGCCCCCTGTGGAGGAGCAGGGTCAGGAGCCCCCAACCTCAGATAAGTCTTAGAATATCTTGGGGATCTTACAATCACTACCCCCAGGCCAGAGGATCCCCACGGATGTGAATTTAAAGTGGCTAGGGGTAATAGGATCTTATGGCAATCCTCTAGAGGGGAAATCGGTTATATACTAGAAACAGATCTGCATGCGGTTGTGTTTTCCATTCCAAAAATTATTTTTCAGGGTTCTCAGGGATATTCAAGTGGCCCCGCCCAAGTCTATCCCAACGCCATAGTAACCCTCATGTTGTTCCTTTGTCAGTGTTACAGGCTCGATATCGAGCCTGAGTATAAGCTATTTTGTTTGCTCTTCACCATGACCTTTGGAGGTAATTCATCCAAGAAGGCCATCACCTTTTCTCCCAGACTAAGAAAATGGAAGGTCTTCACCCTTCCCAAAATGTTGGAAATTGGAGGGATGACAAGAGAGGTCTTACCTTCAATTGTCTCAGGTATAAAGCTCTTTAGTGGAACCCTGATTTAAAGGTCGAATCCCAACTGCCTGATAAATTCTTCCCTGCTCGCCTAGGACTGCTCGGGAGCTTTTTTTATCCTCGCCACTCTCCTATAAATTTTACACCAACTCCAACAGCTTAACAGGGGGCAAGCCTGGCCTCCTAAGGTTTATGGAAAGTGCATTTATGAGCCTACTAGAAAAACAAATTTTTGAGGCAACAACGTTTGGCTCCTTTAAATGAGCCTAAGATAGGCCCGAAGTGGAGGAAACTAGTTAAAGGGTATAGGCCTCGGCCTTCTCAAGACTTAGTAATTCGAGAGCCCCCTCTTAAGAATTCCCTTATTTGTCCTAATTTTGAAGATGTCATCTATGTGTTTTGTTTTTTTTATATTATTATTTTCCTTCGCCTTGTCTAACATTCTCTTTCTTTTTTTGAAGGGCATGAGTCTTAGGAATGTTATGAATAGGAAGGGGGTAAACATTGTCCCATTGAAGGAGAAGGTTACCCCCTCTACCCCCATTTCAAACAGTTCCTTCCGCTGACACATCATTGAAGAGAAAGCTCGAGGATGATCTTTCTACTAGAGAGGGTCATCAAAAGATTTTTCATGAGAGGTCTACTCTTGAGATCTCTAATTAGGAGATCGAAGTCGTCGCTCATGGACTGGCATCTTCTTCGAGACTCTCAGCCGTGGGGACTTCTTCTCTTGGTCCCTTTGTAAAGAACTCTGAGGTTAGTTATCTTTCCATACTTCATTTGAAAATGACTCTTTGTGTTGTTTGTTCTACTTAAGTCGGTTGCCTATTTTTACCTATTTTCAGGTTGTTAAGCAGTTGGATGGTGTGAGGTCCATTGTAACTGCCGCTCCAACCTATGCCCTCTCCTCCTTAATTCATAACTTAGGTTATAAACTTTCCACTAACTACAAGGAAAGAATAAGAAGATGGCCTTGTTGCAGCAGGAGCTCGAGGCTTCCTAACAAAAGTTGCTAAAATTAATAGTCCTCAGGAGTGCCTTATCCTCGAGAAGAACTCTGTTGTCGAGGATGCTAAATAGGCTTGAAATCCTAAGGATCAGATGACCATGTTGGAGGCTTTCAAGGATAAAGTCCTTTAAAGCAGAGAGTTGTTCGACCTCTTTGCAAGCCTCCCTTGTGTTGCCCAGGGTGTTAGGCGCTCCAGTTTTGTGGACGAAGTCATTACGCCCAAGGTGACCTCGTTCTTATCTAAGGATAACATCAAAGTGCTAAAGGAAGAGGCCAAGTCCGAGGGACTTCAAGCGATAAATAAAAAATGGGAGGGCGCAGTGAAAAAGGGTCGCATAAGCTTATCCATGATGGGCCTTTTGAAGTGCTCGGAGAAGTACATCACCCTAGACGAATCCGTACCTTGCCCGACCCGGATGAAGAAAATAAGAATGCAAATGCAGAGGCCATGTCAGCTCAAGAGGAGCAAGTGGTGAAAAAGTTTAATGTTGTAGGAACTATTGTATCATTTTTCCCCTCTAGGCCTCCGTTTAATTCATTTCCATGTTCTTATATAAACATTTTATTTCCCTCATTAATGTCTGGAAAAAAATACATTCTCGTAGTTCAATGCACTGCAACGGGAACTTCAATCTGTCTATGAAGATTTCACTAAGGTCAAGGCTGAGCTTGAAACTGCTAGGGGGGACTTAGCCAAAGCTGTGATAGCCTCGGAGAAAAGCTCCAAAGAATTAGATTTGTGGCATATTGAGACTCACCCCTTCATAGTTGACCTTCAAGACATTTTCTCTGGCTTAAATAGAGCTGCGATATCCTACCAGAAGGAACTTGATCTTGCTAAGGCGGATGTAAAAGCTTGGGAAAGTGGAGAACACCCAGGTTTTGTGGTATGCTTGAAGGACCACAACCATAAAAAAATTAAAGGGTGTTGTACCTCTCAAGGTTATCGATGATACAGACCCCCCCCCTAAGCTAACTGTGAAGATGATGTTCACCATATAATCAGCAAGTTTGGTTCCCTCAAGAGGTGTCTTTCAAATGCTGAGAGGATGTACATACTCGAGGATCATCTTATAGCCGCTCAGGGTCAAGATTATAGGCTAGTGTAGCTAAATGATGTAGCACAATGCCATAAGGTTGCATCGAATGAGATCTCGAGGCTGCACGAGGCACTTTCAAGGTCCGGTGCTTCTATAGGTGATGAACCTTCATTAGTGGAGTCTCTTTAGATGAAAATTTGAGGTTACTCTCAGATAATCAGGCACTGTGGAAGGAAACTGCTAAGCTGGACAAAAATGTTCATCTTTACAGTCAGAGCCTTCAAGCTCATAGCTTATTTCATGGTGTTTCTTATCATTAACTTATTACAGACAAATTTTTACCCACTTTTCTATTGGAAGCTTCGCATCACTGGCTCATAAAAACCAAGTAGAGACGCATGGGGCCTATAAGCAGAAAGAAGGTTATACTACTATCCTTGAATGGATAAAGAAGTTACTTATCCCTCCTCCTAAGAACTGAGAGTCCTCAAGGTTAGCAGGAAAGGAATCGGCTAAGGGCGGTAGTTCTTCAAGCCATAGCACCAGAAGGTTTGCGAGGAAGCGGGCCCAAACCAAGGGTCCCTGATTAAGGCATCCCGGATCAAATTATACAATAAATGCTGATGATTATCCTGGAGAAGAACAATAGAAATAATTTCAATGTGTCAGTGGTATCAAGGTAGGAGAAATAACAAGGATACAAGAAGAAGTGAAAAGAGTAGAAAAGGAGTTAAAGAAACTATCCTCTTGATTCCTCGAATATTGCAATTATGTTCCACATAACATTTGCACTATTTTCTACCCTTTACCTTTTATGTATAATACTTTCGTATTTCTGCCTTTATTATCATAACCATCTGAGTCGAACACCTTAGATCGTAATGTGCCACACTTTCTACAAGTCAATTGCATGCATTTAGAAGCGATTAACAGCTGGAAACCATAAAAATAGCAACAATTTTACCCAAGTTTTGTATTTTCAACCTACATCCTGCAATAAGTTTTCCACTAGATTGTCAATCTAAAGCTATAGTCGATAGGGGTGTTGCAAGAATTCTACTTACACACCTCTCCCCCTCTTTTTTCAGCCTTAAGAGCTCGTGGCTCTGGTCTACACCCTTAGCTGTAATAACATCAAGAAGCTCATGCCCTAGTCTACAGACTTAGCTAGAGTACAATTTAGGAGCTCGTAGCTCTAGTCTATAGCCTTAGCTGGAATACAATTTAGGATCTCGTAGCTCTAGTCTACAGCTTTAGCTGGAATATAATTTAGGAGCTTGTAGCTCTAGTCTACACCCTTAGCTAGAATATAATTTAGGAGCTTGTAGCTCTAGTCTACAGCCTTAGCCTGAATATAATTTAGGGGCTCGTAGCTCTAATCTACAGCCTTTGATAGAATATTGTACAGGAGCTTTTTAGCTCTAGCCTTCAGTATTAGCTGGAATATTGTACAGGATCTTAGCGCTTAGCATAAGATTAATTGACATTACTTGCCTTCATCGTAAATGGTGGTACCTCCGGAGATTGGCGACATTCCATTTCCTTGGGATTCGAGTTCCTCCCATGGTCTCGAGAATATAGCTACCTTCATATTATGCCTCTACCACTTTATGTGGTAATTTCCATTTAGTAGTCCCCTCTGGCTCTTGAGTGCTTTTTTCATTCTTTCTTATGACTAAATCTCCGAGGGTAAACTACAATTTCCTGACCCTTTGATCATTGTAACATTTCATTATTTATTTCACTTTAGCCTCGTGTATCGAGGCTAGCTCTCATGCTCCTTCGAACATATCAAGATCCAAGCGTCGATTCTTGTGGTTAACACTCTCCTCGGGCATTTCCATCATTCTCGAGCTTGGCACTCCAATTTCTACTAGAATTACAGCCTCAAAACCATAGACTAGGCTATAAGGTGTTTCTCTTGTGGCTGAGGACTCCACAGTTCTTTATGCCCATAAGAAACTGGTCTATTCACATATACGATTCCCTATTATCCCCCCGAGCCTGGCACTGATTCCGTTGACAAGGGTACGGTTGATGACCTCTACCTGGCCATTTGCTTCTGGGTCGTAAACAACCATCAATTTCTGCTGAATTTTCCTCGCACCACTTTTTAAAAGGGTCATTGGAAAACTGCTTTCCATTATCAGTTAAGATCGTCCTTGGAATCCCAAACCTGCATACAATGTTTTTCAACAAAAGGAAATCATTGACTTGCCCATCATGTTGGTCAAGGGCTCGTCCTCCACCCATTATGTGAAATAGTCTACAACCACAATCGCGTATTTGAACTTCCCCGGAACCTTGAGAAATGGCCCAACGATGTTAATACCCCATTTATCAAATGGCCACAAACTGTGAATATTCATCATCTCGTCTTAGGGAATTTGCTTGAATGGTGCGTGCTTTTGACACTGGTGGCAAGCTTGTATGTATTGGTTTGAATCTTAGAAGATCATTGGCCAGTAATACCCTGCTCAAATAAGTTTCCTCAATACTGACTTAGCTTTTTGATGACTCTCCCATATACCTTTGTGGCCTTCTTTTATCAAATAATCAACCTCATGGGGCCTCACACATCAGAGCAATGGTTGCAAATTCCCTTTCTTAAACAGAATTCCATCTTGCAGCACATATCTTGGCACTTTAAGCCTAACTTTTTGGGCTTCCACATAATCATCCGAGAGTGCTCCATTTTGATTGTATTCTACTATTGGCATCATCCAGCAGATTACTTCATCTATAGCCATTACCATGTTCTCCTGAAAACTTCGGTTCTTAAGGGTCTTCATGAGAAACTGCCCCTGAGATTGCACTTCCATGTTCGACGAAACCAACTTACTCAAGGCATCGTTCTTGTGATTATCTTCTCTTGGTACCTACTTCAAGGTGTAGCTCTTAAATTTATAGAGTAGGGATTTTACTAGCTCCAAATACCTTTGGAAATTGTATTCCTTGGCCTCGTACTCCCCATTTACTTGTTGCACCACTATCTGAGAGTCACTATAGATCTCCAACTCTTCTACCTTCAATTCTGCAGCCAAACGCAAACCTATGATCACGACTTCATAATCGGCCTTTTTATTCGATGCCTTGAAGGCAAAGTGCAGTGCATAAAAAATAATCTTTTCCTTCAGAACTCGTAAGCAATACCCCTGCTCCACTTCCTCTTGAATGCAAAGAGCCGTCGACATATAGCCTCCAAACTTCCCTCCTTTGAGACTCTCTTTCGAACTAGACAAGCTCAATAGGTTCAGTGGTTTCTACTATGAAATTAGCCAGGGCTTGATCCTTGATTTCTAATCTAGGCTGAAACTGTATGTCATGCTCACCTAACTCCATTTCCAATTTCATCATCCTTACCGATGCTTCGGGATTTAAGAGGAATTTCCTGAGGGGATAGTTAGTGAGCAAGATGATCGTGTGCCCTTAAAAGTAAGGTTGCAGCCTTCGTGCAGCATGCACCAAAGATAGATTAAGTCGTTCAAGGTTGGTGTACCTTGTCCCATGTCATTTTAAGGCTCGAATTATAAAATATATAGAATGTTACACCTTAACCTTTTTCTTTTACAAACAGCGCACTGATAGCTAGAGGTGAAGAAAAATTACGGAAACAGAATCTTCCTTTTCTCCGGCGTCATAAGTGTTCGCAACCTTTGAAGGTGTTCTTTAAGTTGTTGGAACACTTTCGAACACTTATAGGTGTTCTTTGGCTTCTTTAAGTTGTTAGGTGTTCTTTGGCTTCTTTAAGGTGTTCTTTTGAACACTTTCGAACACTTGAAATTTTTTCCCTTCTGAAGTACATCGAAGAAGGGTAAGTGCCTTTTAGCCCCCTTTGATAGAAATTTGTATAAAGCAGCCAAAGATTCAGTAAGCCTCTGCACGTCTTTCATGTTCTGGAGGCTGTTCATCCTTAATAAGGCTTCGACTTTCTCCAGGTTAATATCGATTCCCCTTTCTAATTCCAAAAATCCAAGGAATTGTTTTCCCTCACTCCTATAACACATTTGGCTTGATTCAGCTTTAAGATTGCACTTTTGAGTCTCTCGAAGGTTTCCTTCAGGTCCATTAAGAACTCTCCATAGCCCCTTCTTTTTACAACCATTTCGTCCACATATATCTCCATGTTCTTACGAATATTCTCTCTAAATAGCTTGTCTACCAACCTCTGGTATGTCGCCCCTGCATTTTTTAAATGAAAAAATATCTTCTTGTAACAGTAAGTGCCCACATCTGTGATGAACAAAGCTTTCTCTTTGTCATCATCTGCCATTAATATATGGTGATAACCCTTATGGGAATTGAAGAAAGCTAGTACATGAGACCCTACAATTGCTTCCACCAGTTTGTTGATGGGGGGTAAGGGATAGTTATCCTTTGGGTAACACTTGTTTATGTTTGTGAAGTCTATGCATATCTGCCAAGTTCCATCGTGTTTCGGGACCATCACCGGGTTAGCTAACCATTCCAGGTAAAACACTTCCTCAATAATATCAGCTTTTAATCGTTTAACTACCTCAACTTTAATCACTTTTACCTTTTCAGATGCGAATACCCTTCTTTTTTTTGGTTGAAGGACCTATCTTCCGAATCAATGTTCAATTTGTGAAATGCTAACCCAGGGGGGAGCCTGTGAGATCTGAGGTATTCCACGAAAATACATCTTCATACTCACTCACTAACTTTCCCAGTTTCTCATTCACGTTCTTGGGGACAAGCTTACTTATGGCTAACATCCCCTTGTCTCGGATGGGCACCTGCTCGGTTTCAAAAAGGCTAACCCCTCCCCCCATGTACCGAAGCTTCATCTCCCATCTTTCTCGCTTTCATTACTGCTATGAGATTAAAACTTTTAGCCACAGCTTAATCCCTCCAAATGGAAGCTATTCCTCTGCTCATTGGAAATTTCATCACTAAATGATATGTGGACCATACCGCTTGAGCTTAACACATCCACGACCTTCCAAGAATCACATTGTATGGAGAATAAGCATCCACCACTACAAAGGTGCAGTCTATCGCTACCAATTTATCCCTCTCAGATATACAGACTAACAAGGTAACTTCCCCTATAGAGTATATCAGGTTTCTCGTAAATCCTGGGAGGTGGGTAGCTGATTTTTTCAAATTATTCCTTCCAATATCTAACTGATCAAAAGACTCAGAAAACATTATCTCAACCCCACTTTCATCATCGATATAAACCATTTCCACAAAATTCGTTCCAATTACTGTAGTTACCACCATTAGATCTGTATGCGGGGTTTCGTTCGGTACAATGTCTGCTTATGAGAAGGTGATTGTTTCATCCGGCCAGAACCTCTTATGAATCAGATATTCTATGAGGGTCTTTCAAGAATCATCCTTCATAACTGAGTTTGAAGACCTTTCCCCTATTACCCCACTTATCATGTTGATCACTCTACGGATCGGTGAATTTTACCCGTTCCTATTATCCTGATTTCCAGCTGGCTGTTCTCGTGGACTTTTGTCACTCCAAGCCTGATCTCTACCTTGAGGCTCTCAGGGTCTTGTCCTTGATGCATTTTATCCCCTCTACCACTGTTATTCTGGTGATATCTCCTGTATGGTAGAAATCCAGCCGGGGGTTGAGAGGATTCTCCTTGATTTCCCCGCCTAGGTCCGGGGCCCTGAAGTCGCCCCACTTTTTCATTGATTTCTATTTCCCTCTTCAAATGGATGCAATCATTTGTATCATGACCATAATCCTTATGGTGATCGCAAAACAAGTTTGCAGCCCTTCTCCCTGCAAGTGTTGCAGGCATATTTGACAGGGGTTGTGGTTATATGAATACCCCTCGATAAATGCTTAGAATCTCTGTCAGAAGCCTACTTGTAGGGGTACACCTCTTGAAGCTAGGCCTAGGTACTTCCATCGTCTTCTTACCTTGGTGATGTTTGTTTCTTCCCGGTCTATCAAACATACTCTCTGTTTTCCTCCTGGTAGCCTTTCCCACTTTCAAGTGTTGCTCAACTATCTCCTGGAGCTTTTGTAATGTGTGAGGATCATTGTTGCTTAATTTATTGTATAGATCTATATCTCTCATCCCCAACAAGTATACTTGGATCACTTCATTTTTCGTGATCTCTACCACTCCTAGGCTTTCATCCACAAAGTGATGGTAAAAGGCTTCCATTGTCTCTCTATGATTTTGCGTAGTCTAGTATAATTCCAATAGAGATTTGGTAAAATTCTTCTTTTGGGCATACTGAGTTAACAATGCCACGCTGAAATCTCTATCGGAATGCAGGGACCCTTTTGGCAACTTGTTGTACCACTTTTGAGCCTTTCCTTGAAGATAACTTCCCACTAACTTGCATATTATCTTTTCATCGAAATAAATCGAGTTCATGAGACTGAGGAATGTCTGAATGAACTCTCGAGTATCTAATTCTCCACTGTACGTCGGGAGCCCCTCTGGGAGTTTAGTGTCTGCTAGCCACTGCTATACGGTTATCAGTGATGAAAAAGGAGATCCCGCTGCCTAGCCAAGTGGCCCAATCAGCCTGTCTAACTTACTCTTGAGGGCATCTCCAATGCCTGCTCTATATTCTCCAGGAATCAATAATCCTCTATAGGCATCTCCATAAGCCATCTGATGTTGAAGAGGTGGGATTTTCTGCCCAGGATTCACCCAGGTCTTCATGAATCCTGAACTTGCATTATATGGCCTATAAGGGTCATACGACCCATTACGAGCTGGTTGCCCCACACATCCCTGTGCTCCCATATCCCTGAGACCCATATCCCATCGCGATTCTTGGGTGCACACCCATTGAGGTTATCGAGATTATAGGGGGCACGGAATGTGCTAGCCCAAAAGGATCAGGGAATGAAGGCTTAGGTCATGCTTAATACCCCTCTCGAGGATATCTAGGGTAAGGGAATGCTATCATGGGTTGAGTAGCATTGCTCGATGGGATTTCCATGACTGTTGAATGGAGTATCGGAGCTGAGACAGGTGTGACCTGATATCCAGCATCCGCCAACATCTATACCGCTCCGGCTAAGTCAGATTGTGAAGCATTCATCCTTATTCCTTGATTTTCTCCTAGGGTCCGTTCATAAGCTTCCATTTGTGAATCACCAGAAAATTTAGTGAAATGACCATCTCTTTCTTTATATGACCCAACAGGTACGTCTTGCGTAGGGTTCATGGGGCCTGCTCCTTGACTTGCATTATCCGCAATGGGCCTTGAGGGTCCATCCATATCTCGAGGGGCCTCGACTGTCAGTGGGTTCGGCTCAATGAAGCCTTGTACTCCTCCTTAATCTCCGGCTGAGACCTGTATCGCCTCTCACTCTGCCTCTTGGGATACTGGAGGGTTGACCATCCTTCTTCTTCCTCCTCGATAGGGAGATTGTACCTTGTTGGTAGCACTAGTTCCCTTCAACTTTAACCTTTCACTCCTTTGAATATTCCTAGAGGTGGACATAAACCAAGGAACCCAAATGTGACTAAATCGGTCCCACTGGACGTGCCAATTGATGCGTCTGGAAACCGGTCGAGCTCCACCGTCGAGCCCCTCAGTCGTAATCTGCAAACAACAAGCTCCAGGAGGTCTCAGGGGTAAACTCTCTGATGCCTAATTTAGTAAATATCTGAGTAGATGATTGTAAAGTGTTTAGTAATGAGTACGTACATGCTATTTATACCGTATCAAGAAATAGTAGACATCCTGATTGTACGCCTCAATATCCGCCAACCAAATATTATCACTCTGGAAAGACTTTGGGCTGACGCATGCCCAAGATGTTCTCGGCCCAGAGTTCCCTTAGGGTCAACCTTGGGTTTACCTATCATCAGGAGACACAGAAACACAGAGTGCACATTTTCATACTCAATCAGCACTTGGAGCAGAAGCCATTATATGGCAAGACAATTAGGAATACATAAACTTCATGTAATCTCGGATTACCAAGCTTTAGTCCAGCTGGTGACCATTTAAGATGCAATACCCCCATGGGAGATTGCCTTGATTGAAGACATAAGAGAGCTGTACACATATACAGTTTCACAATCTATGATTTGCTAAGATGGGAAGACCACATTTTTAGATAGAGAACACAAACGTTTATATTTTAATTCGCTTAATCGTAATAAGAATAGGTTGCTTTTTAAAAGTAATATAATGTGTTTATTATGTAACAATTTTTATTTTTACGAAAACTCATATCATTATATTAAATAGTTTTTTTTATCAGAAGTTCAATACGTGTAAACTAGAGTGGAAGCTAATTACAAGCTGATGTTAACCCACAAACCTTTATCTAAAAACCCTATCTCGATGAAGGAGATGGCCCTATATCCCGCTCGAGGAAAAACTATGGCTTTACACGTTCTTGACTCCACACCCCAGTGTCGACAAGAAGAGGTGACCCTCCATAGAGTCCCCTTGTAATTATCTTCCCCCGAAGATAATTACTGAAATTTGTAAACTCCATGCAGCTGATACTCTGCATCTGTCCCTCTCTTCCGCACCTTTCAACTTGAAAATCCCTCGCTTCTGCACCTGAAACAGCAACTGACAGCCAACAGTAAATAGTTAGAGACTAAGATATCCAACTAAATCCATGCATTTTAGATGGTACATAATCAAACACTAATAGAATGTAAAATAGCAGAATTGTTCTAATCCATCAGAAACTGACAGCCAGCAGTAATCCTAAAACTGCATGCTAAAAAATCAGCTATATTCTTCTAAGAGAAGGTAAACCTTGTTAATCTGCAATTATTATAACTTTCAACTCTCTCGGTACATGATTATAGCATTTCAAAGTGTTTACCTAATTTGAGCTGCCTATTTTAGCTAGGAAATTTGTTGCTCCATTGGCTTCTCTATAGATATGATTTATAGAGACATTAACCTTTTTCATTAGTTCCCAGATTGTCCTTACTTCCTCCATGATGTTTCAGTGAGGCTGGAATTGTTTTCTTAAAACATTAATGAGCATTTGGTTGTCACTTTCAATCTGTAATTGATCAATACCCATAAAGATTTCCAACTGTAAACCTGATCTTAAAGCCCCTGCTTCAGCATGAAGGGGAGAGGGGCTGCTTATCTTCTGAGTGCTATTAATATGTTACCTTTAGAATATCTTATAATTGTTCCAGTTCCTGCCTTATCTAAATTCTTCCATGAACCATTTGTATTTAGTTTACAGAAGGGTGGTGCAGGAGCTTTCCAGGAAACACTAAAAGGACTACCATGTTTTTGTTGATTGTTAGTAAGTAACCTTGGAAAAGCATTGGATAAATCCCATTTGATGTTTAGTTTGTAGGCTAACAAAAAAATCATTGAAGAGGTGTAAAGTTTTCTTAAACATCTGTATGATGTTAGGCTTTACACTTTCATGATAGTGTTTGTTCCTAAAATACCATATAATCCATACTACTAAACAGGGGATAATACGAATCATTTTCTTGTGATCTGGAAAATTTATGTGATTCCAGTAATGGAAATATCTATCCAACGGGTATGGAGTATGCTTTGTTGGAACATTGAAGACAATATCTATCTATTTCCATAGTTTCTTAATTTCTTTGCAAGAATTAAAACTATGGTGTATACTCTCTTCATCTCCAAAACAAAAACAACAAATAGATTGTAGATTGAAAGATAGATCCTCTAATACATCAGGAAGGGGAATGAATCTGTTTAGCATTTTCCAGTTCATAGAACATACTTTTCTAGGCATAATTGAAGACCAGACATGATTTAAGGAGTGTACACCTGTTCTCTTATTTCTGATCAGTTCATAAGCACTTTTCAGAGTGAACTTTCCATTTTCAGCAGGTTTTCATATTTGAACATCATCATATTCAGGAAAAGTGGCTTGATTTTTATCCAGTTCAGTAATTATGTATTCTGGAAAATGAGGTTTCAGCTGGTTGATATATACTTGTCTATTAGTTAAAAATTCAGCAACTGTCAAGTCAGGGAAAGGATTGATTAGATTGTTGTCCCATAACCTATACATTGGACCACAAAAAGACCAACCAGAAGCCCAAAAAGAAACTCCGCCTTTCCCTACTTGTATTTTGGAATTCATAATGGCTATATCTTGAATATCTTTAATTCTCTTCCAGGTTTTGGAAGTTTTTTGGTGATCTAGAATTGACCACATAAATTGTGACTAAAGAGACCTTACCACTTGCAGCTTCCACCATAATTTAATGGAGAAGCTTTGAACCAGAGTCTCAATATTTGTAAAACCTAAGCCATTTTCTTCGATTGGATAACACAAACTTTGATAAGCCCTCCAAACTCTCTTCCTTTGTGAGGATTCTGAGTTGAAGGTCAATAAGAATTTTCCAAGTAGTTTGTGAATTACATCAGTAATGTGTTTAGTTGGTTTTAAAACTGTGATATGATGTATTGGAATAGATAACAATATATGCTTAATCAGAATTAGTTTTCCAGCTTGAGATAGAAGTTTGTTTTGCCAGTTATTTATTTTTTACTGTATTGATGATATAATGCTTGAGAAGTAGACATTTTTATTCCTACCAATGTAAACTAGGCAGCCTAGATATTTAAATGGAAAATTTCCCTGTAACATTCCTGTTGAACTTTTAATATCACCAATAATTCTAGTGGGGCAGTGTTTGGCAATATAAAAGGAGGACTTTTCAAAGTTTATCGTTTGACCTGTAGCAATTTCATAGGATTGTAGAAAATAACTTAGTGTTTTAAGTCTTGATTTTGAATAATTCATTAAGATTACAATATCATCTGCAAAAGATAGGTGAGAGATCTTCTTAGTGGGATTAGGTAGCTTATAGAATTTCAGGTTTGAGTACTGAAATAGGAAATTTATGTTCCTTGAAAAAGCTTCTGCCATTAAGATGAATAGAAGTGGAGATAAAGGGTCTCCTTGCTTTAACCCCCTGGTTGCTTGGAAGAAACCATATACTGAACCATTTATCAAGATGGAGAAAAAGGCTGATCTTATGTTTTTCATTATTAGGTCTATTATTTTGATTGAGAATCCAAACTAACCTAATAACTTGGACAAAAAGGACCAAGAGACTCTATCAAATGCTTTCATCATATCAAGCTTTATGATCATGTTAAATCCTTTGGTTTTATAATTAATGAATGAGGCAAGTTCTTGCATTAGAAGAATATTTTCTGAAATATCCCTCCCTGAGACAAATGCTATTTGTTCTAGGCTTATTATGGAGTCCATAATTGGCTTTAGCCGATTTTGTTTAATATTTTATTAATAAAATTACAGAGACTAATTGGTTTGTAGTCTTTGAAGGATGAACAACCTCTTTTTTTGGTATTAGGATGATTAAAGTGGCTTAAATAGATTTTGGAATGTTGGCTGAAATGCAGAGGTCAAGTATAGCATGTAGGACATCTGTGCTTATGATATGCCAGCATTTTTGATAGAAAAAACCAGAAAATCCATCCGGCCCTGAAGTTGAATGTCCATTCATTGTTTTAACTATGTTTGTTAATTCTTCCATGGTTACAGATTTAGTGAGTTCATAGTTCATTTCTTCAGTAATTTTCTTTGGAATATCTTCTAATAACCAAGCAGTGTTAATGCCAGAAGGATCTTTGAACTCTTCCTGTAATAAATTAGAAAAGAACTTAACACATTCTTCTGCAATTTCCTCTTGTGTATTTAATGTTATACAAGTTTCAGTTTTAACTGAGATTATAGCTTGTCTTTTATGCTTAGATTTAACTTTTTGATGGTAAACTTTTGTGTTTTGATCACCATCTTTTAGCCATTTTACTCTGGATTTCTGCCTCTAGTCAATTTCCTGATTCTTTAGAACCAAAGTTAACTTGTGATTCATTCTGTTGGAGGACAGATTCTGCTTGAAAAATATCTTCTTCACAAGCTTTGACTATATCAAAGATATTTCCAAAGGTGTGTTTATTCCAGAATTTAAGAGCATTTTTTAAGTTTTTTAGCTTGAATAAGAAATTTCTAATTCCCAGTTTATTTGAGGGGATGTTCCATGAATCTTTTGAAATCTTCATAAAAGTTGGATGATTTATCCAACATTCTTGGAACCTGAAAGGGGTTGGTTTATTAAAGAATTTAGGTTCAACTATGGTAAATAGTAAGGGGGAATGGTCTGATTGCCCTCTTGCTAATGTTTTAATGTCAGATTCTCTAAAAATGTCCCACCACATATCGTTAGATAACCCTCTGTCTAACATTTTCCAAACCCTTCCTTTGGATCTCATACCAGTCCAAGTAAAAAGTGATCCAGATGTTGGAATTGTAGACATATTGGCTTTTTTCTGGAAATTATTAAAATTCTGTATACTTCTTGGTTCAGGCTGAGATTGACCTAGATATTCTTTTATGGAACTTATGACATTAAAATCTACTATTAAACTTAATGGTGAATTTTTATGGTTCAGAACTTGTTTCCACAGTTTATTCCTTTCAGTTACAGTATCCTTAGCATAAATGAAACTTGTGAAACAATCTTGTGTTAACAAATGATTTTTGAATTAGGTTAATATCATTTGCTCATCCACAGAGATGATCTGAATTTGAATGAATCATCCCACATAATCCAAAATTTACAATTTGGATATGAGAAATGATGTTCAAAATTAGTCTGGAAGGCTACTTTCTTGATGGAGTAGGCATCTAACATTGGCTCAATTATGGTTAGGATATTGATTCTATGTCTTTTTTTAATATCATTCAACCTATTTATAGTGGCAGAGTTTCCCACCCCCCTTGCATTCCATACACACATTTTCAAACCTGTCATTGAGATGATTTGTTATGTGTTGACACTGAACTTGTAAGAACCATTTTTGGGGTTTGAGTATAAGATTTTTTACTGTATCTTCTATTCTTATTTGATTCAAGATTGTCCAAAACATCTTTTGAATTTATTAAGTGGTTGAAGTTGTTCTGTGATTCCTTTAGAGTGGATTTAGAGTGTTCAATATCATCTACAGACAGAGTGTCCTGAGTTGGCATTGAACTTCTGTTGAGTTTGGAGTTGGAAGATAGAAGTGTAAAATTTCCTCCATGTATTTCTATAAAAGCTTCTTCAGTGCTTTCGATTTTAACCATAGCATTGTTAGAGTGAGAAATAAGGTTATTTGTTTCCTGATCCTTATGAATCGTATTAGGGATGGTTTCTGATATAGGGTGAAATTGATGTCTTAAATGGTATTAAATTTTCAACAATATGATTATTGTTGCTCATATGATCATTAGCAGTTAATGGAACTGCTTGTTTCATATGTAGAACATCAAGGTTTATAGGAGGGATAGAATCTGAGTTCAGTTTCTCAGTAAAACCTTCAGTACATACAGGTAAATTACTTACTGAAATATTAGCATCATGTTCCATAATATGTGCTTCTGTGTCTTTAATGTTTATATTATTAACAACATGATCAGTACTCAGATTAGCTTGTGGTGAGTTCCCTGTGGACACATTTCCAGTAAGGTGAGTGTTTATGAAAGGAACCTGGGAACCTTGACCAAGGTTCGAGACTTCAGAACTTTAAATATTTTCTTGATTTGTCTCCTATGCTCCTTTATGAACATCTTTATGAGCAGGGGTATTGTTGCTTTGTTTTGAAACCTTGTTAAAAGTAGCTTTAGTAGCCTGCAGTAGAGTGTTAGCTTTGTTCCTACTGACAGGTATATATATTTTATCCTGAGAAGTTAAGCCTAAAGAGGAAGATTTTGTGCCATTACCAGTTTGCCTTCTATGTTCATCTTTTGTGCCATTATCTGTATTGATGGAAGGTCTCCAGGCATGAAGCATTGACTGGCTTTGGTCATTCCTACAAGAGGTGTTAGAGTGTCCTAATTTGAGGCATTTAGCACAGTATTCAGGCATACCCTCATATTCTAAATATTTCTAGAATCCTACTCCCCTATAATCTATCCAAATCCTTTCCAACTGTATTTTCGTGATATCTATTTCCACACAAACCCTAGCTACATGTGGTCTGGATCGACTCAACGTAGCTTTATCTACCTTTACTGGTTTCCCTATAATATTACCCAACGATAGCAATACCCATTCATCAAAGAATTGTTGGGGGAGGCCATACATAGCAATCCATATGGGGCATATAGGGGAATCCGCATTTAGGGAAAATTTAGGTTCCCATTTGGTAATTCGAAGTGAATATGAACCAAAGTTCTATACCTTGTGAAGCCAGCATTGATAGTAATCCTCCTGCAAGGAGAATCAAATCAGTACCTGACGATTTTCCAAAATCGAGATATCCGTGTGGCCTTTGAAATCAGCAGTTTAGAAATCCCTTCTGAGACGATCCAGTTCCGGTCTGCTCTGAGCAAATTTTCCTATTAGGGTTATCCGTAGTGGAGCCTCGAGTCTTTCACATTCATCGATGTTGAAACTCAATCCCGGTTACCCTAAATGTTCTATTGGTTGTTTTGGATTGAATGGACCTCTAGGTTGGGAAGTGACGGAATCAGTGGTAGGGCGAAGAGATCGTAGCAATTCTCTGCCAAGGGCTTGTTTGTAGGAGAAGGCCGGTTGAGGTTCCGGTGGCGTTGGTGGTAACGCCATGAGGCGTTGCCGTTAACAAGGTGGTGGTTTTGCACTCAGGAGGAAGGGTTTCAATCGCCAAAAATCGCCAAAGAGAAAACGTTTGATATGCACATGTTTATTATGTAACTATAAAAACAACGTAACTTCAATTCTAAATAACCAATCTGCAATTTATCGGTAAAAAATACCTACAAAATAATTATTATTTGTTAATTTATAAGTTCACAGTTTTCTGGAAATTTCAAAAAGACTATTTACTTAGACCAATCATAAAAATCTTTTTTCCATAAATATTTAGATTAAAATTATAATATTTTATACAATGTGATACAATTTAAAAGTTTTTCAAAGTCATTAGAATTTTATTGCAATAAATCTAAAAAATATAAATCAAATCACCTTATTTGGTTTTTTTTTTTTTTTTGAGCCATAATAGGCGCTAACTGTCATAGTACAACACACTTACTGAAAAAAAAAAATCATCCTGTTGTTGTTCCCAGAGCTAAGTGTAAATCATGATGCAAAAACAGATCCTAAACTCTTCCAAAAATAAAAGAACCTAGGTGTTAATGAACCATCTAGCTAGAGCATCGCGAACAGGTCGAAGAAGCGAATAAACGAGACTCCTATTTGTCAACGATGTGCCAGCTAAGATGATAGATTACTGAGTGGGGATCAATTCCGGGAGTGGCCGTTTCAAAAATCCTGACCAAACCCTATGATTAGTCTCTATGTAGCCTTTGCTTTGCTGTGTTCAGTCTTGAAGAGTAGTTTCCGTTCAGTCCTTTGCTTCAAGTGATCCTTCTTCCACTACCTTTGCAGTCCCTATTCCAGTTACTTCCACTGATCGGTTTCTCCTTCTAAAGATGCTATCCTTAGCTGAGTATCCACATGTCCATCTCATCTTTGCAGTCCCTATTCCAGTTACTTCCACTGATCGGTTTCTCATACTAAAGATGCAATCCTTAGCTGAGTATGCACTTGTCCACCTCTTCTGCAAGAAAAAATGGAAAGAGAGCAGTATCCCATTGAAAGAGAAGTAAACACAGTTACTATTCTCTATTAGGTTCCTATTCTAATACCATATATCCCAGATTTATCCAGTAATAGCAAGCCTCTAAGAAAAGGAGGTAAAGTTCTCAGTTCTAGATCTCCAGAAAGTTTATTTTCCTTAGCATGTTTAGCCATAAAATCTGCTGCTGAGTTAACCTCCCTAGGGATATAATTAATCATTGCTCCCTTCTTCCATTCATTCAGAGTACTACAGATTGAAAAAACTCTCCATGGACTTCCTTTTGGGTTCTGAATTCCTTTAACAGCTGTTAGGCAATCAGTCTCAATTGTGAATGGATTCAGATTAAGTTCTAAGCCTAATTGATAAGCAAGATAGATACCAATGAGTTCAGCATATAAAGGTGATTCAGCCTGGAAATGATTCACTCTTAACTTAATCACATCTCCCCTCCAATCCCTAATTATAACCGCACATGTTGATTCACAGTTAGGAGTCCATGTTGCATCTGTATTAAGTTTAAAACCAACAGTAGGTTTTACCCATCTAACTACTGAGATCAATTTCTTATTTTTCTGATGAGGTATGGGAATGATTCCATTTTGGATTAAGTATCTATGTTTATCAAGTTTACCTTTTTGTGGATAGGCTTGAAAGATTTGGTAAACCTGATCTTTAATATTCAGAAAACATGAGTCCACAGAAGGAGATAAATTTTCAAAAAGTTTCTTGTTCCTAGATGTCCAAATTGACCAGGATGTGACCATCATATAAGCAATTATCAAGTTGGACCAGATCAAAGATTCAGCTCTTATGGACAAATAGAAGTCAATTCTATTCTTAAAACTCCCAAAAGTTAGTTGATTAATATGCAGCAGAGAATTCACCTTATTCCAGATTGCAGTAGCAAAAGGACATGAGTTAAAACAATGGTTAATAGAATCAGAATGGTTCCTACACATAGGGCATATTGAAGCCAGTGAAAAACCTAGCTTACTAATGATATTATCAAAAGGTAGAATTCCATTTAATGCTCTCCAGACTACAACAGACATTTTTGCAGGAATAAAGTGTGACCATACCTTATGTAATTGTCTTACAGTTACAGCTTTGTGTCTGCAAATCTTGTAAGCAGAAGCTGTTGTGAATTCTCCATCAGTTGATGCTGTCCAAATCAGTCTATCCTCATGTAAATGAGTGATTTTTGCTTCCTGCAAGATCAAGATTGTACTGGTAGCCAAATATGGCTCCAAAATATTCATGTAAGAGTTTTTATTCAATATAAAACAATTGAGAGATATATCAGGAAAAGGAACTTCATCTTCTATAGGCCATTCATAAATCAGTGCACCCTTTCCTGACCAGTTTGCATTCCAAAATGAACACTCTCCTTTTCCATAGATAACCTTTGAGAATCCATTAGCTAGTTCAGTTATTTTACAGATTCTATTCCATACATTAGAATTCTTATAGGATTCTGGCAGTGTCCATAGATGGTGTGCCCAAAGAGTGTTATTAACTTGCAGCTTCCACCACAATTTACAAGAGAATGCATTAACTATAGCCTGTAGATCTCTGAAACCAGTACCATTCTCTTGAATTGGGTAGCTCATTCTATGCCATGATCTCCATCTTTTCCTGTTTTCAGTATTGTCACTACCACCCCAGAAAAAACCAGAGGCCAAAGTCTCCATTTTTCTTAAGATTGCCTTAGGTGGATTCAAAACTGAAAACATATAAGTAGGGATTGAAAGAAAACAGTGATTAATAAGAATGATTTTTCCTGAAGTATTTAACCACCTATTCTTCCAATTACATATTGCTTTTTCCATTCTTTCTAAGATAGGATAATAATAGATCTGTTTGTTCCTACCTGGAAAAATGGGAATTCCTAAATAAGTGAATGGAAAACTACCCCTGGTCATACTTAAATTCCTGGTCAGGGCATGTATTCTATCCAATGGTGTATTGGGAGCCACAAAAAAATTTGATTTTGCAAAGTTTACTTTTTGTCCCGTTGTTTGTTCGTATGCTGTTAGAAACCTCTTGA
Organism: Rubia yunnanensis; assembly: GCA_037428765.1. NCBI lineage: Eukaryota > Viridiplantae > Streptophyta > Magnoliopsida > Gentianales > Rubiaceae > Rubia > Rubia yunnanensis. The sequence goes on along the minus strand of CM075061.1, from coordinate 46,059,842 downwards.
ACCTATCCAAGTTTTTTTTATGTCCATTAAGAAAAACAGCCGTATCATCCGCATACATTAAATGAGTAATCTGGGGGCAGTTATTAGGCAAGGTAAAATATTTTAGATAGCCTAAACTAAAAAGCTTCTTTAGACCTCGGGAGAAAGCCTCAGAAAGTATGTTGTACAAAAAAGGAGATAAAGAATCTCCCTGTTTGATACCTCTGTTAGAGGCAAAAAATCCTGAAACTGATCCATTGATTAACACTGAAAAATGTGCTGAAGATATATTCTGCATAATTCTGTGAACAAAGGTGCCATGAAAACCAAATTTCAGAAGAATTGAGTTAAGAAAAGACCATGAGACCCTATCAAAAGCCTTCTGCATATCTAATTTAACAATAATATTTGAGGCCTTAGATTTTCTAGTTAACATTCTGGTCATTTCCTGCATCATTATGGTATTATCAGAAATATCTCTCCCTTGCATGAATGCACTCTGTTCCAGGGATATTATTTGTGCCATCAGTGGTTTAATTCTGTCCATTAGCATCTTTGAAAAAACCTTATTCACAAAATTTGAGAGACTGATTGGCCTGAAGTCAGAAAAATCTACTGGAACTAATTTTTTGGGAATTAAACATAGCCAAGTACTGGATATAGCTTTGGGGATATTTCCATTACTTAAAAAGTCATTAGATGCATCCAGGAGATCATTTTTAATCGTATCCCAAAAAGTAGTGTAAAAGGAACTAGGAAATCCATCTGGACCTGGGGAGCTATTTCTATTTAGTTCAAAAACTGAACTTTGAAGTTCCTGGATTGTGAATGGAGACAACAAGGATAAATTTTCCTGCTCAGTTATCACCTTTGGAATCTCATTAAGGAAGTGTTTAAAATAAGTTCCTTGTTTTTGGGACACATCCTCATTCAAAAGTTCTGAATAATATCTCACTGCCTCTTCTTTAATCAAGGAAGGCTCAGTGATCCAGTTTCCATGATTATCCCTGATTTTGCAAATTCTGGCCTTAGCTCTCTTCTCCTTAATGGCATGATGAAAGAATTTAGTATTAGCATCACCATATTTTAACCAATTTAACCTAGCTTTTTGCCTTAGGAATATATTTTTCTCTTTCTGAGCCATCATCAGCTTTTGTTTAGATCTATTAAGTTCTGCTAGGGTAGATTGATCATGGTTTTGCTGAAAAGCAATTTCCAATTCATTGACACTGCTTTCCTGTTGTGCCAAATTTTGGTCCACATTACCAAACTGTAATTTATTCCAGTTTTTGATATCCAGCTTAAGCCTCTTTAATTTAGCAACTAACCTACACATACCAGTAAAAGGGATATCTAAAGTCCAGTTAGAGACTACTAGTTCCTGAAATTCCTTTCTATTTGACCACATTTCCTGATACCTAAAAGGCCTAGGAGCTTGTTCCTCAGAAGTTTGAACTGATAAGATGAGAGGAGCATGATCTGAGGACATCCTATTTAAAACTTGAATAGAGCTGTTAGGAAACTGGTCTATCCAATCTAGAGTTACTACCCCCCTATCAAGCCTTTGAAACATTAGATCCTTACATCTATCTTTAAATCTGTTGTTACTCCAAGTGAAAGAGTTACCTACAGTTTGGATTTCATGCAAGTCCATATAGCAAATAAAATCATTGAACTGCTTCATGCTTTTTTTAGGAGTAGACTTTCTTCCTTTATATTCATTTACAGATGTTACAGTGTTAAAGTCCCCTATATATAATGAAAGATTATCTTGTTTTGCTTTTAAATCCCTCCATAAAAGCTCCCTAAGTTGCCTGTGAACACTAGCATAAATAAAGAAACAATTCCAGGTGCAAGAAGAAGCAGAATCAAAGATTTTAACATTTACAAATTGATCTGTTTCACCTAAAATTGTGATGTTAAATGCCTGATTCCATAATATCCATATTTTAGCATGCTGAGCTGGATATGCATTACTGTAACCGAGAGTATGTTTAAATTCAGATATTTTGAGTTTATCCTGCCAAGGCTCTATTAAACACATAATATCTAATTTATGTTTGTTTTTTAGGATCTTAAGCCTATCCACTGATGTACCTATGCCCCTAACATTCCAAACAAGTATGTTTCCTATTATTGTGTGTTTAATCATTTAAAAATTTTGGGAGTGGCTTTTTGTGTGGATCTAAGGTGCCTGCCAGTCCTTACAGCATTTTTATCTTTGTTCCCTGATTTACTAGAACTTTTCCCATTCTTCCCACTTACAGGGCTTAGATCCGAGTCCTTATGCTTATTTCTTAAATTATCCTCTTCCAAAGTGCTATGATCAGGATCAACTAAACTCAGATCTCGTACCATTTCTATGTCCTGATCATTTTCTACTTTATCTTTCTCAACATTTGAACCTGAGACTGTATTAATGTTAGTCTGCTCATCTGTATTAATAATTACTGAGATATCATGAGTTTCCAAAGTGCTCTGTTCAGAGTTAACATAACTCTTACTCTGATCATTCCCTATTATGTCTTTCTCAGCTTTTGACCCTGAAGCTATATTAATGTGTGTATCAGCATTTATAATTACAGGATTATCATGAGTGTCCAAAGTTTCATGAAAAATCTCAAAAATCTCCCCTTCCTGCTCCTCAATGAGGTTTTCTAATGAAGTGAAAGCATTGGATATTGACACCGTGTTGTTTTTAACAGTTTGTTCCTGAATTGGAACTATATCAGAGTGTGTCTTTTTTTTTCTCCAAAAGGTATTGGTTATTGGCTTAGAGATGTCATCAAGAGAGTAAAAAGAGGAACCTTTTTTCTTAGTATTCACTATAGCAAAATCAGTGTTCAAGTCATTATTTCCCTCTGTGTTAACTTTCTGTATCTGAACATCCTTTTCTTTTTGTGATACAGTTAAGGCAGAAGATCCTTCTATGTTAAATAAGTCATTCTGAGTAACAGCTTCTAGACCTTTAGCCACCTTATGTTCTTTATCATCAGTCTTTTTCTCCATCTTTTTTCTTAGTTCAGGATGTAGGAAATTACACCTATTGTTACTATGGCCAATTATCTTACAATGAGAACAATATGTAGGCAGATCTTCGTATTCAATTGGATACTCAGCCACCTTGTTTCCGATTCCAACAACTATTGTACTAGGATGCGATGCCAACAGGTCAATTTCTAAACATACTTTAATAGCCGATGGCCTAGTTAAAGCAATTGTTGCTGCATCCATCTTAAGAAAACGACCTATCTGACTGCTAATTCCCATAATTGCTGAGTTGTTATAAAACATAATAGGAAGTTTATGGAAAGTTACCCAAACCGGAGCTATTGATGATTCCACTGATGGTGAGAAGTCTTGAGTCCATTTTTGAACCTTCATGGTGAATCCGTTAATCATCCATTGCCCTTTGATCCAGCAACGTTGGTAATCTTCTTGTTCCTGAAAACGAATAAGCACATGTCGGTAATCGATGGAACCTAATTGAAATTTCGACTTAAAACCAATAGATTTAAAAGCTTTATGGAGAGCCTCCATGTTTGGCTTCCCGCGAAGGAATTTCCCAACAAGAGCATTCTGGTAATGCATTGCTAAAAGCTCTCCCTCTTCCTGGGGAAGAATATACGCCACTTTCCCTTTGAATTCCGTAACTGGGTGGAGATTGGGGGTATCGGGAAGTGTCGACAGAAGGGGCGATGGTTTGGAATTTAGAGCCTGAGCAAAGCTTTTTGGATTTTGGGGATTAGATTGAAGATTGGGCATGGTATGCATATGATCAGTAGACAAGAGATGCGTCTGCGACGCCATGGTCGAACCACCAGGAGGTGGCAACGGCCACCAACGAGTGCCAATATGACCGTTAACGAAGTAAGTGAAGCCTAAGAGAGATGAACAGTGTTAGTAGTGTGTTTTTCGCACTATGAATCGCCCGCAGTGATTTTTGAGAGATGTCGAATTCACTCTTTGACCTTATTTGGTAAATTAATTATAAAATGACACTTTCTAATGGTTAGTTGGTTTAAAATTAAACTTCGGGCCAAATATTTAGTTGGTGAAAAAAATAATAAAGGTACCGTACATATTTATAAATTTTATGTTTCAGGAAATCTAACAAAATATTTTTCAACAACACTATATTTATATTAATTTATAGTATTAATTATATTGAGATTTTATTTCAAGGTGAACACTTTGACTTTCAATAGTTATTTTGAAAAATGTTTGATCTTTAATAGCTAGTTTTCACTAACAATAATTAAACCTTGTTAAAATTTGATATTTTGAAAATATATTTTATAACGAACCTAACAAAGTATTACAGTAGTATTCAAACTAGCTCAATATTATATGGTCAGAGTTTAATAATTTTAACTAAATAAATAGTTAAATTATTGTTTAAAATGTGACAGAAAGTATAAACATTGATTGCAAAAGGGAAAAAACATAGAAATTAAATAAAACAATTTTTTGATAGAGTATACTCCCTTCGTCGCACCATTCATTGCTTAGTTTGAGTATAAATGAAGTTGAAGATGCAAAATTGAATGAAAAAGAACAAAGTTCACATTTTTTTAATCTTTACCTGGTAGAAAACATCTCCAAGCCAATCACATATAACAGTAATTCGATAGCCAAAATCATAAAAAATAATACGATGTGGCCATTGTTCTAAACACAACCGGTCGGTACAACAGCGCCGATTGCAGATCCTTGCACATTAGAGCATGGTGCCTGGGCTGGTTGACTTCCATAAGTGAGGTTTATATCCTGCAGTATTATGTTGGTGCATTGTGCAACATTACTACATGCTATTGATATCGTAACTTGTGATGCTGATGTCCCATGGATTTCCTGATAAGTCACACGACTGATTTTAATCCCAGAGGCTTGAGTGGAACAATCATCAGAATTTGAGCAGTAGTTTTGGTCGATGATAATCGGGCTTTCAAAATTTATCATCGTCACGTTCCAAAAAGTAACCTCCCTTAATAATCCAGATGATGGCCTTCCCCATGTTTTGATTCTCACCCCATTCTCCGTCCCCTAGAGAGTGGCGCATTGCATGGTCACGTTATGCACCCCGTCTTCCGCCGCTTCTAGGCCGAGGCTCCCGATGCTTATCCTGTGCCCGGGCCCACTGAAAATATCCTCAATCCAAACGCTGGAGGCACTGGGACCCATGGAGATGCAGTCGTCGTTGGTGCTAATGTGAGAGCTTAAAATGTTGAGAATGGATGAGCTTTGGACGTGAATTCCATCTGTAATAGGGCTATCACCTGGAGCTGTGATGTTGATACTCTGCAAACCGACATTATTACAATTGTAAACGAGAATGTGGAAATGATGGTTATTTATTGATGTTACGTCGTTGATGTTAACATTGTTTGAGTGATAAAATGCCATTGAGTTCGCCCCTTTTGGACAGTTGGAGTTTTCTGAGCCTTTGCATTTCCAGAGGTTTTTGCCCTGTCCATCCAAAACACCACCTGTTACAATAACCCAATTAGCATACTGAAAAACAATCCAGTTTTCATTGTTGCCAATGACGTTGTAATCTGATGGCGCGACAATCGTGCCATCAATTTGAAACGTGATACTATTGGGACAATCTTTCCCAACAAATGTGATGGAATTTCCGATCAAAAACACGCCAGTTGGCACATACACGGTTGATGCCGAACCAGAAGCACAAGGTGCGTACAATGCACCAAGAAAGCCCTCAGATGAGTCCTCCGTTCCTCCACTCATGGCTCCATAATTTTGAACGTTAAATACATTGTTGGTTGAGAATGATAGTGTGAGAACTGAACAAAAGATGGAGAAACATAGGATTATTTTTAGAGGTTGAATCATTTTCTCCTGTTTTTTAGTCCGAATTCAGTTGATCAATACTGTTCCATCGGACAAAATTTATAATACACTATCGCTATATATTGGCTCAAAACTTATTAATTTTTACATTGTGTATGACTATTATAGAGATACTGATATTAATATACGGAGCATAAGATTATATTAGTTTCACATGATACTAAGAGTATATTTTTGAATACTGCTTCATCGTACCAAATTTATAATACACTATTGTTATCTATTTGGTCAAAACTCATTAATTTTTACACTGCTTATAACTATTATAGATGAGTCTGTTTCTTGAAAAACGGTCTTTCCATAAGGAATATGAAAACCAAGGTTTAAAACACAAATTATAATAGTGAAGATAAAAGTTTTGGATTGCATAAATTGGGTTATAAATTTTATAATTACTAGTTGCATAATAAAGTTTTAATATTGCAACTAAAACATTTTACCTTTTATTATTCTAATCAAACCATGTCATTCCATAAGGCTATGGAAAGACAGTTTTTCCAAAGACTTTGTCATTATAGAGATACGGAAATTAATATATGGAGTATAAGATTATGGGAAAGTCTCAGGAAAGGCGGCATTTCCATAACCTTATGCACAGTCCGCATGGGCATTTACCTTAAATGTTGTAATTTTTTTTATAAAATTTAAACATTACATTTTATAAGTTAAAACAAGTAATAATATGTATTTGAAGGTGAAAATATAAAAATATATCATATAAAAAAATATTTTCAAAAATTTTAAATTTCGTATGTAATTTAACAAATGCAGTATATAAGGTAAGAAATAAGTGGTCTGTCCATAAGGTTAAGGACGGGCTGCCTGTCAGGAGACCTACGGAATAATTCTGGAACTGTGGCTACATTAGCACACAGTGGATTCAAATGTGGAGAACGCATTCGGCAAATGCGTTCTCCCAGTTTTGAATTTTTTTTATTTTTTTACTGATTTCTCGAGGATGCAGTTGCCCTGTAATATTTTTTTTCTTCCATGATTCAAGAGGACGCATTCCTCAAAACTCCCTTTTTTTAATTTCCTTGTTAATGAGGAAACATTCATTGAATGTGTCCTCCAATCTGCCGTAGTTTTCTGTGCCGCCACATCAACGAGAACGCAATCATTAAATGCGTCCTCCAATCCGATGCTGAAGTCCTCGATGCCACATTGACGAGGATGCATTCACTGAATATGTCCTCCAATCATTCCTGTATAGCCCAGATTTCCTGAATTTTCCCTTCATTTTCACATTTGGTCTTCTCCGCCTCCTCCCATTCACGTCGGAATCATCTCACGTAGTTCGCTGCCATCGTAAACCACGGCTGACTCCTCCCCGCTCTCTATTCCGGCATTTTTGTCGCCGGTTTTCACCCCAGATTTGGTAGTTAATTTTCTTCGCTCTCCCATTTTCTATCTTCGGTCGTTTTTGGTTATTTTTTGCTCAAAATGATTCTCACCTTGCTGCCAAACACGTCTACCGGCATTACGTCAGAGTTTTCACCACCGTTGACTGACATTTGATCACCGTTGACCGCCACAGATCGGTGTTGACTGCCGCTAACTGCCATTGACTTTCGTTGATTGACGTAGACCGCCGTTGCAACCACCTTCTCCGTGAGTTTCAAACACCTGCCTAGTTAATTTTTGACTTTCCTAAAGGTAATTGAACCATACATGATTTTACGAATGTGTCGAACGATTATGTGTGAGTGGTCCTATAATATTTGTTATTTAATTTGGTGTTACACTATAATTTGTGAAGTACCTGAAAAAATCTTGTTAATATGAATGTGTTGTATGATTCTGTGTGGTTTGAATGATAATGTTTGGTCCGATGTTATGAAAGTGTTGAATGAGGATGCGTTACTATGTGAATTGATTATGCGAATTGTTTACTAATTTTTGTATTAAGTTTGTAGTATTAGTTTTATTAGTGTAGCAGAATTGAGCACACATTTGAGGATAGTGTAAAAGGTTGAAAATCAATAATAATGTATGAGGTGGTTGACCGACTGTAATGGAATGTTGTAAGGTTTACGGTTCGAGCAGTTGAATATAAGTTGCTGAATAAAACTGTCTTTCCGAATATCGAAGTAAATGTTATGTATTTGTACAATACAGTTATACGATGCTTTTGACAGTGTATCTGTATAAATGGGATCAGATTAAGTTTGATTTGACTGTGGGTGTGTATTATGATCCTCTCATACAAGAGAGGAACGTGACTTTCGAGAGTAGGTTAAGCCACTCCGAGTTAGTTGATTTAATTTTCACAAGGCTTGGTATTGCAAGTGAGGGGTATCTGTTGAAAATATATTATCGTTGTCCTGAGCTGATTGGTTAAGTCGTATACTATCAGTGTTATAATGTGGAAGATGACGAGTCTACCACGTTCTTCTTCGACATTGTTGATCGAATGTCATTGTCCTCAGCGGATTTGTACACTGTTACGGAGAAGCTGCCAAGCACCATTGACTGTGCACGTTCATGCATGTTCATGTACTTGTTGAGAAACATCCAGAACTGTACACCTTTACCATGTTTACCACCCTCTGTTTATGGCCGAGGTTTTGTCATTGGTGAGTCTAGCCAACCCACTGCGTATGTTCACGTCGATTGTGCTCAGCCGTCCACAAGTGGTGGTATATATAGTGGGCATCATGTGGAACTGAATGTCTTCGATGATGATTATGTGGGTTAAATTGGCGAGCATGTTGTTGGTCATGTTGGTAGCGATGACGATGGGGAGAAAGCTGAACTTGATGAAGAAAGTGAAGATTTTCGTTCCTTATCCATCCGACCAGCCAGACGACTACTAGTGACCGTCACAATGAGTGCTCTTGGGTCTCGGTACGTATCAAATTGGTCAAGAGACAATTTTTAACCCATTGGCAATTCCAAAAAAAATGGCTAATATAATTCATTCTATTCCTCATAGGTGGAGAGCCCGGTACGTTTATCACAATCACGGATGCATGTATTGAAAGTATACCACAATCAGCTGACCTCTCTCCATGACAGTCAGGTCTATGGTAATTCGGATTTCCTTTCATTGACTTGGTGGGAAAAAATGTTTTTTTACCTAACCGCAAAACCTACATGTTATGTCAGTTTATTTGGCAGTCACACACTGAGAATGTTGTGGAACAACTCCCGTGGTATTGTACAGCTGATAGCAACAACTGGCTACTTTGCGTTGACCTCATTTGATGGAATGTCGTGGATTACCATCATGCACATCATGTTCTCAAGCAGTTCGTCCTTATCCAGCCAATACCCACCCAATTGGTCACTAGGGATGAACATAAACCGCTTCATACTAAAGACCATCCAGGAAGGTCAAGCATGGATTGGCATGTGGAACTAAGAAGATATCTCGATGCTTTGAAATGCCGATCCGATCAACAAGTAAACCCACTTGGGTGTACAGATCCATACACACCTAGCCGAGAATACATGGAGTGGTATTTTTTGCAGGACAGTGACCTTGATTGATCAACTAGGACGTCCCCTAACAATTACGGCGGGTTTCCTCAGAGATGGGTCTACTATGGAGTATATGGTATTTCCTAAATTCCTAATAGTGTTAACAAATAATACTTTAGATTTCTTCAATATTAAATATCTAACATACTTACTTAATTTATGTAGTTGCAGGCAATTACCGAGTTGCGCATCATGTCAGATATTAATTTGGACGAATGTCCCCCACGTTTCGTGGACGTTATCAAAGGAATGCATGGTGTTGCCACACGTACTCTACAATATGCGTATGAGCCCTCTAGACTGCAGTTTTATCAGCCATATGTGCACTGTGAGGAACCTCCCCCTAGTGTGAGATATAATGACATCAGAAGCCACCGTCCAGCTCCACCTGGTCGACAGGTGATCAGAGACTGCGTGCTCGGGGACATACAAAACACATTGGTTCATCACAAGCCTGACCCTCACATGTGAGTCCAGCGATTGCCGGACAATCACATGGTGGACCCTCCCAGTATGACACGACTATAGCTGATTTCACTGCATATGTCACCCTCACTGCTAGTCATGTATACGTGTTGCCTACTGCTCCATTAGATAAGGTAGTGTTCCACATGTCCATTATGATTCGAATGAGAACGCATGAGATGATGTAGAGGAGGATTTACAAGAGGGAGCTCCGCATGAGGATGTAAATGTATCTACTGAGATGACTGTTCCATGATGCACATCCCGTGTCATACGTCCTCCCCCTGTGTGGAACGGGCGGAAAGCTTTGAAGAGGCCGTCATTAGGACATTACATGCCATTCAACACTCATTTCATTACGTTTCACACTTCTTCTTTGGCTATTGTACATTTATGCTTATTTTTATTCATTCCAACTCTATGCAATAATTCATTCCTACTCTATATTCAAGACTAGATAAAAAATTGCAAATCACACGATCCAAAACTATCGTATTACTATTTTTAAAAATATTATCAAACAAACACAAGTCTAATTTTGTGCAATCTTTACCAAAAATAAAAATATGAAAAACAATAACTTATAAATAGCTGGATTGAAAAAAAAACAATTGTTAAATTTCCGACACGTTTTGAAAAAAAACTCATTTGTTGAATTCAGGACATGTTTTTAAAAAATTCAGGACGCGTCCTTCACCGATTCTGCAAAAAAAAATTTAAAACAGCATGAGGACGCGTTCCTGAATTTTCTAGAAACAAACATTATTACAATTCTGCAAAAAAAATCAACAAGAGGATGCAGTCCTCGAAAATTTCTAGAAAACAATAATTATGTCAGTGAGGATGCATTCAACAAATGCATCCTCTGCCGATTCTGCAAAACATGAAATGAATTCAAGGTGAAGACGAGAATGCATCCTCTAAAATTTTTGGAAATTTTTTTTTACGATGAGGACGCCCTCTGCCGATTCTTTCAAAAAAAAATTAAATCAACGTGATGTCCAAATTTCAGAACATGCACACTTGCATCCAAAATTCTCCAAACATGCACCAAACAGTCAAGCACTCGGAGACCCACTATTTATAGAGTAAGTCTCAGGAAAACCGGCATGTCCATAAGCTTATGGATAGGCCAGGGACTAATATGCAAAATGAGTTTATATTGTAACTATTTGAAAAATGGGGTACCTAGTAATTAATTAAAGCTGATTGTTTGTTTTGAATTTTCATCCATGCCTAATTTTCCTTTTGTCAACAGCTTTGAGCAGTAAAAGTTTTGGAAACTATAATCGTTTGTCACGCGTGTTTAGAAGGTCTCCTCATTATTGCGCGTGTTTTTCCCACTCTTCTCCTCTATTCGTTTTTCAATTTCTCTGTTCTCCGATTTCCATTTTTTCAATTTTGCTCTTCGTTATTGTTTTATGTGGGCTGATTTCATATTGTTTTATGCTAACTACAAATTGTTCTAGGCTAACTTCTTTTTTTTTGTTCTAGGTTTGATCATATTGGCTATGTGCAAGGAATTTTTAGCTCAAGGTACATCATTACTCCTAATGATGTGTTTGATATATTCTGTATCCCTAGGATTCCAGGTTGGTTTGGTTAGAAACAATGGTAGGGGTTTGTCAAGAGATGTGGACATTAGGAATAAATGGTGAGATGAGTTGGGTGCTGATAAATATGGTAATATTTCTCATGTTAATCTTTTTGAGGAGCTGGGTAGACTAAGTGATGGTGGTGAGCGCTTTAAGAGATTTTTTGTTATGTATGTCATGTGTAATTTCTTGGCGCCAATTACCAGAAACTTGGTTGATTTTAAGCTGGTTAGTGCTTTAGAAAATGTTGGGACCATTATGAGTCTTGATTGGTGTGGCTTAGTGCTTGATCGTATCTGTGAGGGTGTTAGGAGCTTCAAATCTGATTCAGGTAAAAGAGACGTGTCTTGTGTTGGCAGTTGTGTGTTTGTACTACTGCTGGCTTATATTCTTAGGTTTCCTTGCAGAGGTCAGCCTGACCCTACTAGACTTCCCTTATGCATGCATTGGTCGAACAAATGTTTGCTCGATAGGGCTCATTATCTTGAAAAAATAGGTTATGATAAGGGGGTTATGGTAGAGGCTGGTTTTCCTTTAACAAAGGATGGGAGGGTTAATGATAAAAGAAATAGCCAACATGAATCAGAGGGAACTCATAATGAGAATATTGGCCACGAGGGGATTCATACACCTACTGCTGCATGTGATGGTATTGCTCAGGAGCCAGGATTTATTTCGCATCGAATACCTAATGGCGTGATGAGCAATGAAGACATTGACAAAGCTACCAGCAATGTAGTATTTTTTGTCTTTCTTTTTACATTTTTAAAAAACTAGTGCTTGTTGTTTTGAAACTAATGCAGATGTTAGTTAATCTAATGCGATTTGTAGTTCATATTTCCTTTTTAGACAGTTTGTAATTTTTTATTGGACTGATATTTGTTCTTCTCTGCCAGCCTCTGAATAGGGCTTGCCCCATTTTCAAACGAGACATGGAAGTCATTACACGTGTGTTGGTTCAAAACCTTGAGAGGGAAAATGCTAGTCCGATTGTGTGACCACAACCGTAACCACAATCAAAACCACATGAAGAAAGAACAACCACAGCAAATGAGGATCTTGTTCATGTCAAGACGACACAGGAAGTTATGGAAGACCCAGCCACACATGCGTGGGTTGATAAGATTGTTAATGAATACATGAAGAAAGCCCATACTATGATTCCTTCATTTTCCCTTGGGATTGAAGGACTTGAGGATCTGTAGCTGTAGCATATTTGAATATTGCTAATCAGGTTATGTTGTGATTGATTAGTGTTTGGGTGATATGTTGAGCGCAATTGAGACGCTGTTTGAGGATCTGTTCTTAAGGTTGAAGGTGTTTTTGGATTGGTGTTTAAGGTTGAGGATTGTTGACTGAGTTTTTTTTGTGTGATTTGTTGAGTGCATTTGAGACGCTGTTCTAGGATTTGTTAGTAAGGTTGCAGGTTTTATGAAACAAATGCATGTTTAATTTGAATAAGTACTATTTGTATGCTTTTTTAATTCCAAGTTGTTTTTGGAATTATTTGATGTGGTTGATTATGTTGATTTTCTGAGCTTATAGGAAAATAAATGCAATTGATAGGTTAACAAATTACATGTGTAATCTAAGTAGTTATACATGTATTCAGTGGTTTTCGTATCACTAAAATTAGGTGAAATATAATACAAGTCTTTTTTAGCGAAACAAGTGCATGTTGAATGTTAAGAAGTAATATTTGTATGCTTATTAATATCAAGTTACATTTTAGTTATGTTATGTGGTTTGTTGTGTTGGGTTTTGTAGCTTATAGGAAAACAAATGCAATCCATAGGTTAATAAATTATAGTTTTAAACTAAATAATCACACATCATGTAGTTTGTAGTCAGTGTTTCCATATCAATAACATTTTGTGAAACAAAGGTTGGTACTTAGGAAAGTAAAACAAATGCATGTTATAATTTGATAATTTATAGTTGCAAGCTAAAAAATACAGTATGTTATTGAATGTATAAAAATTCTAGGTAAACAAAAATCTTAGGCATACAGTATGATCCTGAAAAATAAATACAATATATAGGTAAACAAATGCAACTTCTATCCTAAACAATGCTCTTTATGGTGTCTTCACACCTGGTGTTTTTTGTGCCGAATTCAGTAGTTTTCTTCCTTGGGTTTTCTTTTCCATGCCTGATTTTATCCTTTTTCCTCTTTGTTTTGTCTTCACTTGGGCTGGATCCAGTATCTTAGGTGCACTTGTTATGGTTGAGTTGCTTTGGCTACTTGTGGTTGATTGTTCAATGGGATTTATTTTTTATGCCAACAAGTCTTCTATTCTTATTGAGCATGTGTCAAACATATCTTGAAGAGCGCTTCTATCTTCTGAGTTTCCTTTAGTCTTTAAAACTAGATATTAGAATCTGGTGGACATATGGTTCCTCCATGAAACTATGTCATTGATGCTTTCTGATTGTTGTTTTCCTTGGCCAAGAATCCAATCCCATACTTCTCTTTTGGCCTTTTTGGCCACCTTTTGAGGATGTACTTTTCAGGTACTTCTGTGATAGAATGAAGGTGCAATATTCTGAGAGTGTGAAAGCGCAGCATACCTGACACCTCGAAGGACTTGCATGTGCACTGTACTTCAACTAGCCCATCTTCTTTTTTGCACTCGAACTCGTATTTGGATTCACCATGTTCTAGGCTGGCCTCATTTTTTCGGTGGTTCTGAGAACAGTTCCTTGACCTTAGTTGCCATTGCTAGGGAAAATTCCTTTTTTAATCATTTGTACAATGTAAGTGTGTAAACCTGAGCAGCATATTTAATCAAACATGTACAAGCCCAGTAGTGGGAAATAAATGCATACTGTAAGTTAAGAAATTCATGTTATAGAGTAAGTAATACATATATTTAAATGTGAACATAGATGTTTTGTTTTGATAATTTGGCTTTGCTTTTGTACATGCATTTTCCTTTTCCGCTTCATCTCTCCTCCACTTTCTGATTGTTTGGTTGAAGAGCTCATAGAAGTGTGTCAGTGTTGTTGTTTTGTTTGCACAGAAGCATAGTGTGTGGTTGGTGCTTTCGCTTTGCTGTGATGATAAGATGCCTTCTAAGAAAATATCCTTCCTGAATGATGTGTTCCATTTTCACAGTTACCGTACAGGTGTTGAAACCATGTGCTAGTTTTCAGCTTGTACGTGGAAATCATGGAAGTTCATTTTTTCTTTAAATTCTATTGGATTACGACATCTTTTCATACAGTAGTTTAGATCGCTTTTGAAGGATGCGTCTTTCTTTAATCTCCCATAATGTTGTGTTACATTTTGTTTTATGTGCCACAAACACAACCTTTGTTTTGTGTTTTGGAAGACCTAGAAGTTGCAACAAGAAATGGAAGTTGATTAGTATACATACTGTAAGCTGACAGGTGCAGAAGCTAACATTCTCTACTCAGTTTTAGATCTAAGAAATGGAATTTTTGTAGCTGCATCATTTTAAGGAAACATGATTTCCAAAGTAACAAGTGCAGCTTATAAGATATTTAATGCATACTGTAAGGTAAGAGGTGCAATGTCTAACAATGCATATTTAGTGCTCAGAACTGTATGCAACAAATTTCCGCGACATACCTCATTTATTACTTTGCTCATTGTAGGATCTTGATCTGTGAATATTGTGACAGGTTCCCTTCCTTCCATTGATTTCTTGAAAGTGTTGAGGAGCCACAAAAAAGTATTAGCCAACACATTTTCTATAAAATAACAAGCAAACATTGCTATGTTCCAGTGATTGTTGATTCCAACTATTGGTGCACAAATTAAGTTATACTTTTTTGTTTAGTATGTAGTGTCAAATATGGTGATATCTCTGTAGAGTTTGTAGTCTTCCAGCATCATTGAATCCCTCCAAAGTACTGCTGATAGTTTTGTTTCCTCGTCGAACTTGACTTTGAAGATGAAATGTTTATCCTTATCATTGATTTCCACGAGTGTGTCAACAAGTGTCTGAGCACCTCCACTTTCTATTTCTTTCATCCAAAGTTGACACACAAAGTTGAGGTGGTCTTTCATCGTATGCCCTAGATTAACTTCTCCCCCAGCATCAAAAGACATGTATTAATATGCTACAGCAGGTCTTAAACCTGTTTGTTCCATTATTGCGATGGTCTTCCCTTTGTCTTCTGTAATCCTCTGTTCACTCCTACTAAGATACTGCCAGGCTGGTCTTCTTAACTCATTATTGTGTACGGTATTGTGGTGTACCACGATGTAATAATCCTGCTCTAGCTTCACTCTAATTTTAGCTAGGCATCTTGTTTTTGTAATCAGGTCCTTTCTCTTCCTCTTCATCTTCTTCTCAGAATGATTTTCATTATCCATGCAAAGAACAAGGTTGGTAGTGCTAGTTTTTAATCTTTTCAATTGGCCTTCAGCAGAGCACTTGTAGTACTTTTCACAAATTCGGCTTTTGCTATTTCGATGTTGGCAGTCTTTCCTGTAGCTAAAACCAATAGCATTTGCATGCTTCTTGTACAGAGCATGAAGTGCTTCCAATGTTTTTGCTTTTACGCCAGTAAGATTTTTAGTGGCATCAATTTCATTTGAATTTGGAAAATATGTACCTGTAATAATAAAGAATACAATTTATAATGTAAGCTCTATTCTGATAAGCATAACAAATACTACTTGTGATGTAACATATGCAAAGTGTAGTGTATTTTGTAGATGTTAAAATTTGAACAAGGCACAAGTTCGTCAAAAGTTGGAATTGGCAAATTCATTTTCTCTGTTTTGTTCATTTTAATCTAATGCAAGTTTATTTGTAACCTATACATGATTTAAGTTAACAGATGCATAAATTATATGAAATTTCTGTGCAACATTTAGCTTATATTGCTAATATTTCCACATGTTCATACATGTTCATAGTAGTCGAATTTCAGTGTCTAGAAGTTTCAAAAACAACTATATTCATATTGATTGTAATTGAACTCTAGAATTTCAGTGTGTTGAGAGAAAATTATACCTTCATGGGAATTAAGTAGTATTTCAGCTTCATGGAACTGAATTTCATCTGCTTGAAGTTGAATCCTGCTATTTACAATCATGTTTTCTCTAGCAGATTCCAATTCGATAGCAGTAGTTTTTACGATCAAAGCATCTGAAATTTGGAGAATTTAAATAACCAACTATACCAGAAGCTCAGGGTTCTTACAAAAATTGCATTTGTTTTCCACAGAGTGACCAACAACACGTTCGACAACAGCCACTGATGCCAGCACAGTCGCCACCACCATCGATTCACATGCCATCTACCCCGGTCACGGGGTTCATTATGAGTCGCCACACTAGCCACCGACGTCTTCTCCGAAAGCACCGGTCGACCTGCTTCTCCCGTGTCGCCATTGCAGCCACCTGCTCGGTCACCGCCATCTATCTTGGGTTTCATGCCCAACACCTTGGCTTCCGTGCACTCCTCGGGATCCATGCCTTCACCAGTTGCAGGTCCTTTTTCCCAACATCCGATGAATACTCGTTTGCGCACGTGTTGTCTATGGTACAAGGATTTTTAAGATTATGATATTTCTTGTTTACTTAGTGCTTTATTTTATATGACCAGTCCCCGGAGGCATTCCTCGGCTATCAAGGATCATGAATGGGTGGCTGCTATGGACTCATAGATGGATGTCTTATGCACTCAACATACGTGGGAGTTGGTTCCTCATCCTTCAAATGCCAATATTGTTGGCTCAAAATGGGTTTACCTATTGAAGTATAAATATGATGGCTCCCTTGACTAACACAAAGCAAAGTTAGTTGCTCAGGGTTTTTTGCAATTGTGTGGCTTTGATTATGATCATACTTTAAGTTCAGTTGTGAAGGTTTCTACTGGTCATACTATTTTATCTATTTTTTTTGCCACAATTGTCCATTACGACAACTTGATGAGAAAAATGCATTTTTAAATGGCATTCTTGATTCTCTGGTTTGCATAGAGCAGCCTTCTATATACAAAGACCCTATGCGACCAGATTAAGCTTGTCGTCTACACAAGGTCATTTATGGTTTGAAGCAAGCTCCCTGCACTTGGCTTTAGCGTTTATGTTCTTTTTTATTGGTATGGGCTTTGTATGCAGTTCCTTCGATACCTCCTTATTTGTTTTCTCACAAGGCGCCTCTTTTCTATATTTGTTGGTTTACACTGACGACATTATTCTTACCGGGAATGATGGGTGTCCAATTCGGAAGTTTATAGATCGAGTTAATCAGGAGTTTAAGATTACCGATCTTGGCACTCTACAGTATTTTTTAGGTTTGGAGGTTGTTCGTACTTCCAACGACTTATTCCTTTGTCAAGCCAGATATGAATTAGGATAAGAAATGAATACACTTTCTGACTAGTATTGTACACATCATGTCCTTACGTCTTGTACGCAAAGTTAATGAAAAGCACGCGAAGCATTAAACAAAAAAATAGATCTGGTTCATAACAACAGAATCTTTCACGCACAAACACACACTACACAGTTTCTTCCTTTTATCCTTTCTCTGATTCCTATCAATCAATCCATCCACGCTGAGAAAATCCTCCTCACCAACTAGCTCATTTTCGATTCCTCTCAACTAGTCTGACGCATTTCCGATGTCCTCCAATGGAATTGAGGAAGGAAATTGCGAATAGGAATCTACAATGTCAACATCTTTAATCGTAAAAACTAGAGCAGTTCAATCAAAATCTACTGTAGAAAATGCGATCGTAACCGGCGAGATTCAATTCCAAACAATAAGCAACTTATGCATAATATAACTTATTTATGCATATAGTAAACTAACATAAGAAACGTGTAATTAAATAAATGCATTCAATAAAATTAGAAGAATAACACTAAGTAGCTAACAATTATTAAAAATCAAAACAAAGAGTAAGTAAATAATACATACGTTATACTAAAATATGAAACCTCTAAGACTACAAATGCATATTATAACAATCAGTGGACTGGCTATCATACAATAAAAAAATAGAGTAACTAACTAATACATATGTTATACTAACGTATACAACTTCTAAGACAACAAATGTACATTATAAAAATCGATGGACTGGCTATCATACAGTAAAAATAAAAACAAAAAACATAGCAAGTAACTAATACATATGTTCTACTAACATTTGAAATTTCTAAGACAACAAATGCACATTATAAAATAGTTTCAAAACATGTGGAACTGACTTACAATTAAAAAAATAGAATAACTAACTAATACATATGTTATAATAACATATGCAACTCCCAAGACAACAAGTTAACATTAAAACAATCAATGGACTGGCTATCATGAAGTAAAAAAGAAAAAGAGTAACTAACAAATACATATGTTATACTAGCAAATTCAACGTCTAAACAATCGAATGCATGTTATAAAGAAGACTCAAAACATTCAGATTTGACTTACAAAATTTTAAAAAAATAATACTATAATAAATTCAACAACAACAAGACTGAAAAACACACACACACACAAAATGAAACAAAAACTGCGAAACTCCAAATATTCAGAAACAAAAAATTCAAAAAAAATGAAAAAGGAGAAGGAGAAGGCTGAGTCAACTTCTCCAGTTTAAGAGAAACCTCCTTCTTTCTCTTGATGATATCAGCACCTGTTTTAGTCGGAAGACCTGTTTTAGTCGCAGGAGCGTGAAGCTTAAAAGGAGTTTAAAATGGGAAATAGTTCTTCAAGTCATCTAAATATGAACCAGGCAGCATATTGGTGTATGGTAGAGGATCCGGTGATATGACAGGAATCCCCATCGGAGTGAACATCTTCTACGGGAGACTTGACGTGGTTAGAGGGAGACATATGGATAAACGAGGACCCTAGAGTTGGAAATAACATTCTTAATTAGGGTAAAGGATGGCAGATTGTTAGAACAAAGATTAGGAGAAGGTATGCCAGAGAAGACAATCGGAATTTTATACGAGAAGAGCACAACAAATAATTGCCAGGAAATTGAAGAAAAGATATATCTTATCAAATTCAGAGCATGCAGTAAAGAGATTGGAAATTGGAAACAAAACATACTCTTTAAAAAGATGAGGAAAGGTGATGCGCAGAAAACCTAGAGATTACCGGAGAGGATGAAGATTTTGGCAAACAGAGGTGATAAAACTAAAATAAAAAGTAAGCTACGATATTTAAATACAAAGGAAGAAACAACAAATTGAGGAGGACAAGCAGTCCAAAATCACAATGATGATGGTCTGACACAAAAGTAAGTTACCTTTTACACATATCGAAGAGGCGGCGGAATGTGAATAGACAACGCACTGAATGATGGTGGAGTTAAGTCACTCATTTGAAATTCCTCATTTGAAAGATAGAGTAATAACAAGCGTAAGGAAAATCAAGAAACGAGCAACGAAAAAGGTGGATCAAATCTTGGCCCTTTTGAACATAATCTTCGCAACCATCACTATCAATAAAGATGAGAGATTCAAAATTCAAATTTTGAAATCTGAAGAGTTGGAGGAGAAAGAAAGTATAAGCCACAAAGCTAATATCACTTCGCAATGACTACGAAGGTGGAATCAAATGCCGAGGAAGTTGTTGATGTAAAACTCCAGTTCGCATTTAATTATTTCGACGCCATTGCTCCATGCCTCTTAGTCTTCATGGCTGGCGGGGGGGCTTATGGTGTATAACTATCCCAATTGCTAAGCAGTAAGCCCAAAACCACAAAGGGCCCTGAGGCTAACCAGTGATGCAAGCTAGGCCAAACGGACGCAGCACAAGTTGAGTTAACCCACCGACCAAGAATAGCGGGGACCTTGATCAGCTGTCAGCCACGAACTGCATTTTTCAGTCCCATGATCAGACACACGATGGTAAGCCCGGATAAGATGGAGCCATGTTCGTGACACACAACAAAAGGAAGAAGGAGGGTACAAATCCAGGTAAGTGCAACTAAACTAAAGAAGCTTGATTCTGAAAAGGAAGGAACTGACTTGGGCGTCGGAGTCTTTTCCCCAGAACCACTTCCGGGATATCTTTTGCAGGCACATTGCCATGAACCACGGTCAACCGGTCGAATTGGGAATACCACAACAGATCCCAACCTAGCATAAACAATCATCCCAATTTCTTTCACTTGCAAATTATATACCAGGTACAGCCATCGAAAGTTTGCCATCATCTACAAGGTTTGACTTTTTTTATCAATAGAAATTCATCCCATTTTATTTCAACTGGTTTGTCATCATCACCAGTTTAGGGTGGTCAACGATTTGTGTATTTTCTATTTTCTACTTTTCTTTCACTGAATATAAGTGAATTTTTTTATGGTTTACTACTAGCAAATTAGATACTGAATAGAAGTTAAACATTTTTTTTTGTTATGGAGATGGATAGTTTGAGAACGTTATTTTTTTAAAACTTCCTAATGATTCTCAATATATTTTAAAATTAGAAATCAGATTTACTATAATTTCTTTGTTAACATGTGTTTATATGATACAAATTGATATATTTGTGAGTGCTTGATTTTTGGGGGGTTTTATGTCTTATAAGCCACCAAAAGTTTTTTATGGGTCATGGTAATAATATATATTTTTTTGGAGCTATTTCTTTTCTAGAAATATACATGATGTTTGGTCGAATGCGAACGATAACAGATAATCACTGAAGTGCACAGGTATGGTGTTGCAAACAAAAGGGAAGCAGGTCACTGTTGCTGACATAAGGGAGAGAAAGGATAATATCACTATCATGCAAATGTTGGTGCACAAACTTATATCACTTGCGCAAACTGTTTAAGGAGCACATGTACAGACATTTAAGTGATTAGTTGTGTAGGTGTGTGCATTTGTGTTGTATATGAGTGTATTTGTTCTGAGTGTGTGTTGTGTGCACACTTTTTAATTCATTAACTACGTTCGTAAAATGTAATCTAGTTTTTTTTCCCTAGCACAAGCAAGAAATAGGAAGACAATGATCAACATATTTTTATTCTCATCTTGCAACACATATGGAATATTTTTGTCCAAATTATATTTATTAATAGGTAAAATTTGGGAAATACTGTCTTTCCATAGGGTTATGGAAAGACGAGTGATGTGTATGAATTATGTTGTTTATTTTATTAAGATTAACTGAAATTTTACAGGATTAATGTGCACTTTAAATGTTTGAGTGGGTCTCCTGACAGACAACCTGTTCATAAGTTTATGGACAGGTCAGGGACCAGTTTGTAAACCAGGGAAAATTTAAGAAATCTGTGGGCCGGTTATAAGATCAAAAATGGGTCAACGAAAAATGGGTTTGAAGCCCTCACTTTCTTACTTCTTGTTCTCCAAATTACTTTAAAATGGAAGCTATGGAGCTTGATCCCATAGCCACCTCTTCTTTGGGTAATTTTTCCCGTCCTTTTGCCTGCTACTTTAAACCTCACTTCCATATTGTTGCGGTTGAATCGTACGTTCGTAATCAGACCTCATTTTAAGAAGATTGAGAGTACTAAGAGGAGGCAGATGATGGAGTTGGAGAAGATGAGGAGGGATTTCCAGAAGGAAATGGAGTTGCAGAAGCAGCAGATTGTGGAGAAGGCTCAGGAGGAGATTGTGAAAATTAGGGAAGCTGGTGAAGAGGAGGAGGAGGGGGAAGCTGGTGAAGAGGAGGAGGAGGAGGATACTGATTATGAGCATGATGATGATCCGGTGGAGGATGGCTAGGGCGGAGATGATGTTGATGACAATGAGGATAATGCTCCTAATGAGAGCATCCATGGGTGAGACTGGTAAGGTTTAGCATGTTACATACTACATTTGAATTTGTCATGTATGTTTCTTGGTGTGAGCAATGTGGAACCTGATCCGATGAAGTGTATTTGTTGTAAGTATCCGTCTTTGTAATTTTAGAAGTAATAGAGGTAGCTAGCTTGATTGGGGTTCACTTGCTCTGGTTTAGTTTTGCGAATTATATAAGCTCTTTATGCCATCAAGATCAATGTTTTTTACTAATAGATCTCTTGCTTAAAAATGGCGCAAAGTAGTTGACTTGTTCTATATAGATCCTATCTTGATTAGCATTTCCAAATATCAGTGCTAGGAGCTTGTGAAAGAGGAAATGAAACAGTGCTTTTATCCATGGTGGCTGTATGTATGTATCAGCATTAAGAGTAGGTCTGCTTGTACTGTACTTGGATGTGTAGGTGTGCTTTTAACTCAGAAAGCAATTAGGATCATGGTATCTTGATATTGATGTAACTGTGAGATTGAGTGTAAAAATAATGCTTGAAGCGTGAGTAGTTTCGACTTAAACTAATCTTTAGGATAATCACTCGGCCTTGTTGTAAGGTTTAGCATGTTACTATCTTTGCAGATAGATATCCTGATCCCAGGATAACTTGGATTGGCACACTTTATCCGAATTTTAAAGAACGTAGTGTGTGGGTGAGATATGTTACTTCAATGTATTGGTCAATTGTTACACTGACTACAACTGGCTATGGAGATCTGCATACTGAGAATACAAGGGAAATGCTCTTTGACATCTTCTACATGCTATTCAACTTGGGATTGACTTCTTACATCATAGAAAACATGACTAACCTTGTAGTTCATTGGACCAACCGCACAAGGAATTTCGTATGTATGCTCTCTCCCACCTTCTCATTAATCAATATTTCTTCCCAACTGTTGTTTTCATATTATCAACTTTGCTTTGATAATGCTGTAGAGGGATACAGTTCGATCTGCATCCGAGCTCGCCTAAAGGAATCAGTTGCCTCCGGGCATACAAGGCCAAGGGCAAGGCATGGCATTCTATACACAAAGAGCAAGTGTTGAAATCATACTGAGTTTGTACCCGTTCCTGATTTCTTCTGCCGTCGGGAATGTGGGCCGGAGTTCCTGATTGATGTTCTGCAAACACATCCATATGAAGATTATTCCGATCAAAAGAAAAGCCACTTTGTTTGAAGCGAACATATTTGAGGAGAATGAGGTGGGATTTGGGAATTAAAAGAGGAACATTCGGTTGGAGTATTCTGCCATGAATGTTTCTTGTGTTGACTCGCAGATAAAACCGATGAAATTTATGTTTTCACTCTCTATATTCAGCTTGCATGATCTTTTGCTGCCTTGTGTTCACATGTAAATTGGATATTGTTGTCAAAACTTTTAGAACAGTTTCAACAGTTTAGTGTTTGGATGATGAAGATGAGGTGACCTTTGTGAAATAGTTTTTCAAACTTCTGAATGTATAAATTTTGCTGCTATGAACATGTAAAAAATAGGTGGCAAATATTCAAAAAATGAACTAAATGTTGCTGAAACTTTTCGTATATATTATGCACATGTTACCTTAGAATGCATATCGTTTGTATTAAAACATGCGCCTATTTTAAGATCTCTAAATATAAATTATGAAACTTTTCTAGGAGATCGTGTATAAATTAAGTTATGAATCGTTTATGTTTTGTTAAAACATGCATATGTTAGTCTACAACTAGTATATGCAGTGGCGGAACCAATGGTACGCGAGGTAGGGCTCCAGCCCTACCTAGATCGCCAGTTGGAGGTAGAAGGAGTCGGTCCGGCCGTTGAGCGCATCTTCCGGCGGAGCTTGGCGCGTCTCCGGCGACTGGTACGCCTCTGCTCGGAGAAGAAGATCGCGCCGTGGCCTTCTCTTTTTTTATGCTTAAGTAATAAAATGACGTCGTTTTCACGTTAGGGAAATGACGTTGTTTCATTTGTAATAAGAAAAAAATGAAATGGAGAAATGGATTGGGCCAAAACTGAACCCAATCCAATAATCCACTTCAGCAAAATATTAGAACGAGAGCAGCAGAAGCAAAGCATCCTCCCTCAGTCCCTTAGCCGAGAGCCATCCGCCACCACCGCCAGGTCCGCCACCTGGTCTCCGCCGCGGCACCGCCGGAAGCTGCCTCATCCCGCCGCCTCTGCACGCCGGACGCCGCCTCTCCAAACCACTGGTAGACTACTTCTCTTTATGCTAAGACTTATTAATTTTAGGGTTTATTCTCTTTTTTATTTTTTGCTTCAAAACTTAAATTTATGGTTACATGATTTTTAGATTGGATGTCGAATTGAAGTTATATGGTTATATGATTGTTGAAATTTAGTTGAATTGCATATTTGAATTTAGTTGAATTGCATATTTAGTCGAATTTAGTTGAAATTTAGTTGAAATTATAATTGTTTGCTTTATTTTGTATAAATGTATGTGAAAATGAAATTGTCATAATTGGTTTATGGAATTATCAATTAGGGATATTTGCTAAATTGAATTTAGATGAATATGATTTTATAAATTTTTTGTTATCTCAATTTGTTATTGTTTCGTAACTCTTTTAGATTTTTTAAAAATAAATCAATTTACATATTTTTCCTATTTGATATTTAATAGGTTATGGATAAATTTTTAATTCGAAGTAACGGATCTCCATCTTTAAAGAGATCGAATGAATCTAATGAACAAAGGCACAATGAAGAGGGTAGTAGAATTCAATCAGAATGATGTTATAAGTGATCTCAGGCTACGTAAACCTATTGAAGATATTGATGTTTCTATTAGAAATGAAGTGCTAAGGGAATATATATTAAGAGGTTCTTGCCAACCTAAGAATCATACTTTTCCCAAGACAATGTTCAATGATGAATTTAGAAGTTTTCAAAAGGGTTAGTTTGATGAATTTAATTGGTTGGAGTATAGTGTTTCAAAGGATGCAGCCTTTTATTTTCTATGCTATTTTTTAAGAATTCAGCAAAGGGGACGGCATATACTGTGGATGTGGTGATGAATTGGAAGAATGCCCTTAAAGTATTTAGGAAACATGCTAGGAATGTGGATGGAATTCACCATGGTGCAGCAATCAAATTGAGAAATTTTAGCCTTCAAAAGCAAAGTATCTCACATTGTTTGGATGGTCATTTTACTGAAGCAAAAAAGGCATATCACACACGTTTGAATGCAGTTTTGGATGTGACAAGATACTTGTTAAATCAAGGTTTGGCTTTTCGTGGTCATGATGAAGGTTGGGATTCCATCAACAAGGGTAATTATCTTGAATTGGTTGAATGGTATTGCAAGCGAAGTGAAGATGCTGCTAAGGTAATGAATGAAAATGCTCCCGAAAATTGCAAGTTAACATCCCCCAGAGTTCAGAAACAGCTCTCAAGTGCTTGTGTTGGCGAGGTAACTAATAATATTGTTAATGACATTGGAGATAGTGTATTTTCTCTTCTTGTTGATGAGGCTAGAGATGCATCAATAAAAGAGCAAATGGGGGTTGTTTTGAGATATGTCAACAAACAAGGAAGTATTCTTGAGCATTTTCTTGCTCTTGTGCATGTTTCTAATACTGAAGCTATTACTTTGATGGAGGCTCTTAAGTAACTGTTTGTAGATAAGAAATTGTCCTTGTCAAAGTTGAGAAGCCAAGGATATGATGGGGCTTCAAATATGCGAGGGGAGTTTAATGGATTGCAAGCTTTGATATTGAAATAAAACTCTTCTGCAAGGTATATTCATTGCTTCTCTCACCAACTTCAATTGGTTGTTGTTTCTGTTGCATATAGTACTCTATCTGTGGGTGAATTTTTTGGGTATCTTGTTAAAATTGTGAATCTAGTTGGAGGTTCATATGTTAGAAAAGAGATGCTTGTGCAATTAGAACATGCTAGACTTGTAGAGGCATTGGAGAGTGGGGAGAATGTTAGTGGAAGAGGCAAAAATCAAGAAATGAGTTTGAGACAGCCTGGTGATACACGTTGGGGATCACATTACAGTACTATTCTTCGCTTTGAGGCTATGTGGTCTTCTATTATTCAAGTGCTTCTTAATATCTTTGAGCATAGCAATTTAGATGAAAATGCTTCTACAGCAAAGGGTTTGATTGATATAATAGAGAGCTATGAATTTGTATTTTGTATATTTTTTATGAAGCATTTGTTGGGAGCTACAAGTCAATTGTCCATTGCCTTGCAACAAAGAGATCAAAATATTTTGATGGCTGTGCGAATGATGAATAGAATGAAGACTGAATTGCAAGAATTCGGAGAATGTGGTTTTGATAAATTATTGGATGGAGTCAACACATTTTGTGTGAAGCATGAGATCCCATTAGACTTGATGGAAGCACAACGGAAAATTCGTCACCATTCTGGACGACTTGGAGAAATGTTAACCAATCATGATTTCTACCATGTTGATATTTTTCTTCAAGTACTACTTTAATATTTACATAGTTTACTTTATTTTGTTTATAATATTTTATATGTATTTTTTATCTTATTGTTATATTTTTTACTGTTTCATTACTAGACCGTTGACAGGATGATTCTTGAAATGAATCATCGATTTTGCGAAGCAAGCTCAGAATTACTCACTTGTATTGCATGCCTTGATCCGAGATAAAGATTTTCCATGTTTGATGTTGGTAAGTTGCTTCGCCTTGCTGAACTCTATCCGGATGACTTCTCCCTGGTTGATCGTTTAGAACTTGAGCAACACCTTGATTTCTTTATTCATGATGTGAGAGATGATGATGCCTATTCAGTCATCAATGATCTTGGAAGTCTTGCTCAAAATATGATTCGATCACGTAGCATGGTACTCTATCCATTGGTATATCATCTTATTGAGTTAGCATTAGTTCTACCAGTTGCAACATCTTCAGTTGAGCGGGTTTTTTCTGCCATGAAGAATATCAAGACCGATCTTCGTAATAGAATGGGAGATGAATAGTTGAACGATGTTATAACGGTATATATTGAAAAGGATATTTTTGTTAAGGTTGAGAATGAACCGATTATGCAACGTTATCAAGCCATGAAGTCTCGTAGATATCTGTTGCCACCACCTTTTCCTAGAATTACTTCTAATAATTTGAGCATTAGAAAGTGGTTTTTTTTAAATTAACACCCGTAGGTGAGGGATATTGTATTAAGGGTCCCCAGGCCTATGTAGTAACCAAAATTACATAGAATTCTAGAGTATGTTACACAGCGGCAAGATATTTGCCCCAATAGAGGTGTTAGAAAATATGCCTCGGAAGTAAATTTGTAAAGAAGGGGGGAAAGGTAGTTACGATTCCAAAAGGAAGAATCTCCACCCCATGTGTTAATTCTTCCCTTTGGCCAGGCAACACCTTTCATTACATTGAAAACATTTAAATTCTTGCAGGGAGTTTGAGTTCCTTGCCAGGCAACACCCGTAGGTGAGCATTAGAAAGTAGTTATTTTAGTAGTTTAGTGAACTTGTAAAAATATTATTGTATGGTACTCGATTTATTATATTATGTAGTATTTTTCATTATTGTTGAGTTGAATTTTAAATTTTATATTTCATTAATATTTATCAGCCTCCCCTGAAAAAAAATTCTGGTTCCGCCACTGAGTTTATGTTATAGTTTATACAGGCAGATGAGACTAAAATTTGACAATTTAAAATTGTCATATTAACTCTGCATTAAGTACTTTACAACATGCATTATTTAAATAAAAACACGCATATGATTTTAAATTATCCATTCCTTTTATAAATAGCAAAACTTTGTCATGAGGCAGTGCATACGTTACCTTATGAATCGTTTATGTTTTGTTAAAACATACATATGTTAGCCTACAATTAGTATTCTCTTATAGTATACACACATACAATTAGTTTTTAAAATTTTCATATGTACTACATTTAATACCTTACAATATATATTGATTACATTAAAACATGTGTTACCTTACAATATATATTGATTACATTAAACATGTGTTGTTTTCAAAAAAACATGAGCATACTTTGGATAAAAAACATGCAATTTTTGTCAAATTCAAACACGAGAGGGGCTCTCAACGTCTAAACAAAATGAAAGATAAAGTGCTCATGACAGAAATCTTTCATTAGGGAACTTACAACAGTATTCCTATTTAAACTAACTAACAGTCTCTAATACAATGAATTATCAATTATTAATCTTCAAAAGGGGATCATCTTCGAATCTTCAAAGTTCAGTGTTATCTTCGTCTGAATCCTCCTCGTGTCGGAGTGTCTTGTGTAGTCCAATTTTCACTGTTGTCTGATTCCTTGAAAGTTAAAACCAAAAAATATATATATCCAACTCTTGAAAAAAGTCACACATATGGATATTAACAGTTGCAGCATATAAGCAAACATGTACAATTTATTCAAACGAACAATAACCAACAAAGAAAGTAAAAGTCAAACACAATAAAACTAACAATTACATATTGGATTCTAACAAATGCAATATACAAGTAAACAGATGTAGTTCTTAATTCAAAAATAAACAACCAACAACTTTTTAAAAAAACAATTAGTCATACACAACACAACTAGCAAGTACACAAGAGATACTAACAGATGAAAAATATAGGTAAACAGATGTAACTTGTTATTCAAAACATACAACAAACAACAAACAACAAATGAAAATAAAAATGCCATAGACAGTACAACTAAAAAGTACGCATTGAATACTAACAGGTGCAACATTTAAGTAAACAAATGCAGCTCATAATTTAAAACGAACAATAACAAAAAAGAGAAGAAAAAAAAGGTCATTCACAGTACAACTAATAGGTATACGTTGGATACTAACAACTGTAATATATTAGTAAACACATACAGTTTTTAGTTCAAAATGAACATCCAACAACAAATTTTTAAAAAATATTCATACACAACACAACTAACAAGTACACACGAGATACTAACAGATGCAACATATAAGTAAAGAGATGTAGCTCGTTATTCAAAACATACAACTAACAACAAATGAAAACAAAAAGGCCATAGACAGTACGACTAATAAGTACACATTGAATACTAACAGGTGCAACATTTAAGTTAATAGATGCAGCTCATAATTCAAAACAAACAATCAACAAAAAAGAGAAGAAAAAAAGGTCATTTACAGTACAACTAACAGGTACACGTTGGATACTAACAACTGCAATATATAAGAAAACACATGCAGTTCTTAATTCAAAATGAACAATCAACAACAATTTAAAAAAATATATTCATATTTAACACAACTAACAAGTACACACGAGATACTAACAGATGCAACATATAAATAAACAAATACAACTCATTATTCAAAATATACAGCTAACAAACAAATAAAAACAAAAGGCCATAGACAGTGCAGCTAAAAAAGTATACACCGTATGCTAACAGATACAACATGTAAGTAATTGTAATTCAAAACAATCAATCAATAACAAATGGAAAAAAAGGCATTCACAATACAACTAATAAATACACATTGGATACTAACATCTGCAACATATAAGTAAACGAATGCAACTTGACAACATATTTAAAATATTATGGAGTTGATTTTAAGAGAATTGTGGAAATATCTTTGGAGATGATTTTCGAAAATTGATTCTTATCTACTCCCTCTGTTTTCTTAAGTTTAGCACACTTACCATATTTGTATGTTTTTCTAAGTTTGTCACATTTCTTTTTATGGTAAAAAGTACACCATTCTCAACCACCCATTAAACTTTTTACTCGCTTCACTCAATTTCGTCTACACATTTCAACTTACAAAAAAAAATCTAAACTTATGGTGTCAGACATAGTGAAATGGAGGGAGTATTAAGATTAGAATTCAAAATATTCGGGAAGGAGGGTTTTTGGATTTGAGGACTCTCGAGTTCAGAGAAATAAAAGGAGACTTGGACTTGGTAATAGAGATGTAAATAAATTAAAATCAGGATAAGAAAGGAATACCCCTTCTGATTGGTTTTGTATATATCATGTTCCATATTTGTTTAGGTCTTGTATACCATTTGTACTCACTATATATATGAATACACACAGCCACAATTATTTTTGGATTTTACATTCTATCATGATATCAGTCAGGTTTCTCTAAACTTCTCTGGATTTTTCCAAAAGTTTCCATATTTTCTTTCCTGTGATTTCCAATCCCTAACCGCGCCCACTACCACCTCTTTTTCCGATCTCCGCCGCTGCACCCTGCTTGATTGTGATCACCTATCGGACTCACATCTAGCCATCGCATGCTCCAGCATGCACCGCTTCTCTGCCTTTCAGGCATCATCGTCGTGAGCTTCATGCGCCGCCGAATCCACCACCTGCTGTTTCGTCGCTGCTGCTCCATTCTCGAACGAAGTTTTAATCAGTCGTCCCCTGCCATTCACAAGCTTGTTGTGTGTTTGGTGAAAATTTTATTTCTCTTTTGTGTTGGGATCTATTTCTACCATTCCTAATGACGTCAATTATGTTTCCATCATTGATCAGCTAAATCACCATCAAACTTGATGGTTCCAACTAAACTCATTCTATACTCAGGTTACTTCTTTTCTTCGTACTGTTAATTTTCTTGATTTTGTTGATGGATCTGCCAAGTTCCCTGATCTCCCTGCGAGCTTGACTTCCAATGAAATCAATGACAAGGCTTCTGAGAGGACAAGGCTCTTGATGCTTGGATCCAGCAGCATCAACTGGTCCAGGCTACTATTTTCTCATCCCTGTCACCAGCTGCAATGTCAATAATAGACGGTATAGTCACTGCTGCTTAGGTATGGGATGCTTCATCTACAAAGTATCAGAACAATTATCGTTCTCATTGCCTTTTTCTTTGTGATCATTTGTACAGCATTCATCAAAATGACCATTCGATTCAGGATTAATATTCTCGTTTTAAGGACATTATTGATGAACTGCGTGTGCTCAAACATCCTCTCCATGATGAGGATGTTACTGTTATTTTTTGTCGTGGTTTAAACCAAAAATTCTCTGAGTTTTCCATTCTTTCATGTTGAGGGATCCATTACCACCTTTATACTCTATTATTGCTGATGCTGAAGCTTTGGCATTTCATCTCAAAGCTTCTTCGTCAACTTCTGGACCAGCACTTGCTGCTTTTTCTGCTAGTCAACAGGCGTCCGGACAGGCTAACCGCAGCAGGGGAGGCCGCAGTAACGGACGAGGAAGTGGGAGAGGCCGCGGTTGTAGCCATGGCCAAAATCCATCACTGGCCAGCAGTCCTCCATCCGTGCCGGGTGGCCATGGCGATGACACCTATATCTGCCAGTGGTGTCATCGTCCCTGTCATCTTGCTGAATTCTGCTACAAGCTTTCTCATGTTGGTTGCAATGATATTGCAAATACTGCAGACACAGCTCAGCCACAGTACTATCAGCAAAATAATGCAACTCCGGATTGGTACATGGATTCTGGTGCTACCAATCACATGATTGCTTCTACATCCAACTTAGAGTGTTGCTTCTTATAATGGTAATCATCGTGTTTATTTTGGCAATGGTGCCTCTTTCCATATTTCCCATATTGGCAATTCCTGGATTTCTGATTCCCTTACTTTATCTGATGTCTTGGTTGTTCCCCACATCACCAAGAATTTATTATCTATGGCCAAGTTGACCAGGGATCTAAATGTTGTTGTTTGTTTTGATGACAATATTTTCACTATTCAGAACAAGGTTACCAAGGAGCTCGTGGGCCGAAGACACAGTGAGGAAGGTCTCTACATTTTAGATTATGTTATTGCTTTAGTATCTTTTGTTAATGCAAATAAAGCCAAAGCCTCATTTAAGCTCTAGCATAGTCGTTTATGACATGTTCCTTTTAATGTAATTTCTGCTTCAAGTAAGACTGGTAGTTTCTCAGTCACTAGTTTGCTGCGTAAGCCTTATTTGTGTTCTTCTTATGAGATGACTAAAGGCAAGTGTCTTTCTTTTAATGATAATTAAACATGCGCACCACGCATACTTGATTTAGTTCATTGTGATCTCTGGGGACCCTCACATGTTGTCTCTTGCACTGGGTACCTTTATTATGTCATATTTATTTATGATTTCTCTCGGTTTACTTGGTTATTTCCTCTACGACGAATGTCTAATTTTTTGGAGGCAGGCATACATGCAATTTGAAGCTCTTGTTGAGAATCAATTCTCTACCACCATCAAGGTATTTCAGAGTGATGGTGGAACGGAGTTTGTAAATCATCACATGTGGACTCATTTTGTGTCTAAGGGCATTCATCATCAGCTTTTTTGTCCTTACACTCCTGAGCAAAATGGTCATGCAGAGAGGAAGCATTGTCATATTATGGAGACAGGTTTGTCAATGCTCTATCATTCTGGCCCTCAACATTCATTTTGGTATGATGGTTTATGTACGGCAGTCTACATCATCAAGAGACTACTTACTCCGGTTTTATCTAGTCAGTCTCCACTCACTGTTTTTTAGCATTAAACCTGACTACTTCAATTTTCATCCGTTTGGCTGTCGAGTGTTTCCTTATTTGAGGCCCTATGTGGCGCATAAACTGGTCCCTCGGAGTATGTTTTGTATATTTTTGGGATATAGTTCTTAGTATAAGGGTTATCAATGTCTTGATCCTCTTACAAAGAAGGAGTACATCACTCGCCATGCTCGATTTGATGAGTTGTTTTTTTAACTACCCGTACTGGCACTGTTACAGATTCTTCATCACTGGATGTTTCTACTTTTTTGGAGTCTTCGTTGGTTCCATCAAAAGTCTTTGAGCCATCTTCTGTAGCACAACCACCCATTATTTTGGAAATTTCAAATTTTCCAACTGTACCGGAAGCTCAAGGTTATTTAGAAAATTGTATTTGTTTTCCACAAGGTGACCAGCAGCGTGTCTAACACCAGCCAGCGCCGCCAGCAAAGCTGACGATGCTGCTGCAGCCGACTCACGCACCGGTCACCTCGGTCACGCGTGTACACCATACGTCACCTCGGTCACGCGTGTACACCATACGTCACCTCTACAGCCGCCGATGTCTTCACTAAATTCACCGGCTGCCTCTACTTCTCCAGTACCATCATCACCACCACATGCTAGGCTGCCACTGTTTGCCTCGAGTTCCATGCCCACCGCCTTGGCTCCGTGTCATTCTCAGGATCTGTGCCTTTACCGGTTATGGGTCCCTCCTCTTAGCATCCGATGACTACTCCCCTACACACTGGTTCTCTTCAGTACAAGGATTTTTCTGACTATGATATTTCTAGTTTACTAAGTGCTTTATTTTCTAAGACTAAGCCTCGGAGTCATCGCTCAGCTGTCAAGGATCCTAAATGGGTTACTGCTATGGACTTAGAGATGGATGATTTGTGCACTCAACGGACATAGGAGCTGGTTCCTCTTCCTTCCCATGCGAATGTTTTTGGTTGAAAATGGGTTTACCAGTTGGAGTATAAATCTGATGGCTCCCTTGATGGACACAAAGCGAGGTTAGTTTCTTAGGGTTTTTTGCAATTGCCTAGTTTTGATTATGATCATACTTTTAGTCCAGTGGTGAAGGCCTCTACTGTTCGCACTATTTTTTTCATTGATGTTCATCATAATTGGCCATTGCGACGGCTTGATGTGAAGAATGCTTTTTTAAATGACATTCTGGAGTTTCCGGTATACATGGAGTAGCCTGCTGGATACAAAGACCCTATGCATCTTGATTATGTTTGTCGTCTACGCAAGGCCATTTACGGTTTGAACCAAGCTCTACACACTTGGTTTTAGCGTTTTAGTTCCTTTATTATTGTCCTAGGTTTTGTATGCAGTTCTTCCAATACCTCCATATTTGTTTTCTCACAGGGTGCCTCTTTATTCTATTTATTGGTTTATGTTGATGGCATTATTCTCACGGGGAATGATGGTCATCTTATTCGGAAGTTTATTGATCAGTTAATAAGGAGTTTAAGATTACCGATCTTGGCACTCTGCAGTATTTTTGGAGATTGGAGGTTGTTCATACTTTCGAAGGCTTATTCCTCCGTCAAGGCAGATATGCCAGGGACATTTTACTGCAAGTTGGCATGCAGGACTCTGTGCCTGTTGCTATTCTTTTTGTGTCCTTTTCGCAACTATCCAGCTCATCGATAAGCCATTTGGAAATCCCACACTTAATCGTTCTTTGGTTGGTGCGCTACAATATCTATCGATCACACATCCCAGCTTGTCTTATGCTACGGTCAGTCAGTATATGCTCCTACTGATGACCATTATCAAGCTGTCACTCGGATTTTGCGCTATGTTCATGGCACACTCAACTATGGCCTTTAGTTTCACGCAAACTCCTCTGCTTTACCAGTTTTGGGTTACTCTGATACTGATTGGGCTCGTTGTAAAGAGACACGTAGGTCGACATATGGTTATGCCATTTTCCTTGGTGGTAACCTGGTTTCCTGGAATGCTAAGAAGCAGCTCACAATTTATCGTTCCAGTTCAAAATCAGAGTACCATGCTATGGCAAATACCTCTACGAAGTTATCTTGGTTGATGAGTTTTCTTCGGGACTTACGTGTGACGTCGCGCACCCAACCCATCTTGCTGTATGATAATAATAGTGTTCTCTTCTTGGCTCATAATCTTGTTTCTCATGACAGAGCTAAGCATATTGATATTGGCTATTATTTTTTGCGTGGGATGGTGTCTTCTGGCAAGCTCAAGATTGCTCATGTTTCTACGGACTCGCAGCTTGCTGACATCTTCACGAAGGGTCTACCCCATCCTCAGTTTGAGTTTATATGTTCCAAGTTTTGCGTTACGACCAGTCCTACGCTTACGACCAGTCTTGTATACTCTTTGTACTCACTATATATATATATGAATACACACAGGCATAATTACTTTTACATTTTATCACTTGGTTTTTGGAAATGAGTCATTTATGTTCGGACTAGGAGTCAGTAGGGTTTTGGTAATTTCTTTGGCCTTGGTTTCAAAGAATAGAGAGGACTTTTCTTCTCTTTTGGTTAAGGGTAATATGCAGATATAACCCTATATGTTGAGGAAAGTGCAAATATAACCCTCAATTATTATTTTCGTGCAAATATAACCCTATCTATTACACATAAGTGCAAATATAACCCTAAAGTCATTATTCCGGCATTGACTGCTCATTTCCGGCCATGGACCGAATGGAAATGACCAAATTGCCCTTCTAACCTAATACAAAATTTAAAAGACAAAATTACCCTTAGTCATTGTTCCACAACTAGCTTGCCATCGTCGCTCCACCACCACCACCACCTAGCCCCCGCCCATCCACCACCTTCCACTCCAGTCACCACCACAGCAACCACCAGCAGCCATCCCCGCCACCACCTGGCTCAGCAGCAACCACCAGGATCTTTCTTCAAACTGGAAGCAAATTCAAGCTTATAGTACTACCAAAAATCGGAATTCACAAAAAACAAAATCAGCATAATTCAACACATTCAAAACCCAACTTGAAGAATTAGCAAAATATGAGCAAAACTTGCACAATTCTATCACACTGCAAACAAAAAACCTACAAAATTGAAGCAAAAGAGAGCTTATAAGTTAGAAAAAAACCTTTTCCAAACAAAAATACTGAAATTTTCTTGGGTTTTAATATTTCAGAAGGCTTCAAAACATGAATGAAGCATCAAGAACAAGCACCCTTTAGCTTTCAATTGTTGCTTCAAAAGCAGAGCAAGATATTTTGCTTCAACTTGACGCACAACCTTAATTGCAGTTGAAGTTGCATTAGGATTAACAGACGACGAGCAAAATCCCTACAAATTAAATTCATACCAAAAACTAATTATCAAGAAATTTGAGAATCTAGACAAACTACTACTCAATAACAATAATCACATACTATTTCGGACCTGCTCAGCCAAGCACCAAAAAATTGAGACCCAAACCTGCACAATCCAAAGGTTTTCTTGGATCTCCTTACCTCCACCTAGCCCTAATCTCCACCACCCAACCCACAACTAGTCTCCCCACCACCTCGAATCTGCCCTAATTGACACCACCTCGAATCTGCCCTAATCAACGCAACACAGTCCCTCCACCACCTAGTTGCGTCTCCATCGCCATCCTCGGGAACAAAATGAAGAAAATAAGTTTGTCGTCGACTGGTGGACGAAGAAAGAAATGGTGAGCGAATGAATCGCTCGGCAAACTGGTTCTGCGTATGAAAGAAGAGAAATGGTGGACGAATGGTAGGGAGTTTTGGGGGTTAAAATAGTAAGGCATCTTTTTTATTTTTTTCTTAGGGGTAAAATCAACTTTTCACTCATTTTCGGTCTGAATCTGATGAAAAATGTTATATTTGCACATAATTTGAATAGATAGGGTTATATTTGCACTTTCAATTAGCGCAAGATTATATCTGCACTTTCGTCAATTGTATAGGATTATATTTACACTTTCATCAATTATATAGGATTATATCTATACTTTCATCAATTATATAGGATTATATCTATACTTTTATTAATTATATAGGATTATATCTACACTTTCATTAATTATATAGGATTATATCTACACTTTCATTAATTATATAGGGTTATATATATATGCACTTTTTTCTTTGGTTTAGTTACTTCCGCAGACTTTAATCATTGGAGCTTGGGATTTGTTATTGAATTACTCCCTTCATTGGTTTCCGTGTATTTATTTAATCACCCTGCCATTGTTTGCTTCATTATTCTGTGTGCTGCAACTCTGATTTAGCACTGTGTTATTAATTTCTTAGGATAGTATTAGGAAAGATACTCTTTCCATAAATGGATGGAAATACGAGTTTAATTAAAATAATAAAAGTTAAAATGTCTTAGTTACAATATTAAAAATTTATTATATAGCATGTAATTGTTATAAAGTTTATAACTCGATTCATGCAACCCAAAAATTTTACGTTAATTTCTTCTAATTTAAACTTAAATCTTTGTTTTTTCATGACTTATGGAAATACCGTCTTTTAAGAGACGAACTCTAATTTCTTAGTTAAATTCGTAGTCATGTTTATTATCTGTATTGATAGTTTGTTTAATTCAATTATTATGAGTAGCTAATTCATATATCGGCAGGGAATAAAAAGTGTTCGTTCTTAAATCTTGAGGCATAATTGCATTACAATTGATTCTAGCATGTTCTTGATTGTTCTTGGTTGAATTTATTTCTATTATGTTTAAGTTTGGCCAACTTGAAAGTTTTTAGAATACTGCTATTTAATTTTTGCCAATACGTGATTATTGGATGAGATTAGTAAGTAGCACAATCTTGTGAAAAAAGCTAACTAGCTAAAACTGTAATAGCAAGATACTGTATAATTGGGTGTGCATTTCTATTTGCTTTTACTTTGGTAAATGCTATATTGAGTTCTTTTAATCCTTAATGTTATCGAAATGTGTTCTAGTTTAGCGAATACTTTCTAGGGGCAGTTTGGTAAGGAAAGCAGTTAATTGATTGTAATTGATTAGTTGTCGATAAAGTAAGATAGAATTGGGGAGGTTAAGCGTACATACTTCCCTATAACTGATAGATGTGTAAGGATTGATTCATTATTGCGCATATGATCGATAATAACTAGCATGAGTTATTCTAAGCTGATATCATTCATCTATAGATTTATTTATCATTTTTAGAGTCATTATTTGCATTTTTCGTGTTAGAAAAATTACTGAATTTAAGGCGTAGTGGCATCACCAAAATAGTTTTCTAAATTAGTGGGATAAATAATTATTAATTATTGATTTTGCTCCTCGTGAGATCAACCCTTCTTACTGGTGTACTAACTAGTATTGATCTGAGTTTGGCGACTAAAACGACGCTCACCAAATTGGCACCACTGTCGGGGAGCACTAAGCCAATTGTCTTAAAAAAGTTTCCTACTAATCTGTGTGTTACTGTGCTTTGTTTATGAGAAGATCATCTAGGCTGAATTTAATATTTGACCCGAAAGTTGAGAAGATAACCAAGCAGAACAAAAAGAGAACAAAGGCGAGGAAAACAGATTCTGCCGAGACCCTTCTGTATGTCCAAACTGGACCTATTACGTTTTCAGCAACCACATCTAATTTGGGAACTGATATCGAGATGGACAGAGATAGACAAAATCTGAATCCTGGGCAGAATCCAAACAATCCATACATGTGGGCACTTAATGGTCATAGTGAAGATGATCCTCCCACTCCTATTCAGCTGCCTGGGACCGAGAATCCAATTGGAATCAAGTTGGCATTCCTGAATGTCCTTTCGAAATTCCATGGGAGAAGCACCGAAGACCTTTGCAATTTTCTGAGTTAATTTGTGAAAATTTGTAAGGTGCAGAAGAGGTCATCCGTCGTGACGGAAGATCAATTCAAATTGGTGGCATTCACATTCAGTTTGACAGGAGCAGCCAATCAGTGGTTTTCAAGCCTGCCACCCAACTCCATTTCGACGTGGGTAGAATTGAAGAAATTAATCTTGGAGTACTATTTTTCAGCCACAAGAACAGATGCTTTGAAGAAATAAATCACAAGTATAAAGCAGGAGTATGACGAACTACTAAGTACTTATTGGCTGAGGTTTTAGAAGTTGGTGGACAATTACCCTAATTACTGTATGACGGAAGGCTAGTTGCTCTAGTGTTTCTACCAAGGGATGACAACCACCAAGAAGAACTTGGTGAACTCTTCCAGTAGTGGTGGATTTTCTCACGTTCGAGTGAATGAGGCGAGAGATATTATCAAGAAGTTGGTGGATTCTAAAAAGGAATGCAATCAACAGAAGGTCAGAGTCTTGAAGAATGTGGCATAGAAATCCACTCCCGAACAAGATGAGATCAAGGAGAGGATAGAAAGAATAGAGAAAAAGCTCTCCAAGTTCGTTGACAAGGTTGCGGCTGTACAAGAAAGGTCTTGGGATACGTGTGGAGCAGTCAACCATACAACGTCGCAATGCATTCTTACCATGAAGGAGATACATGTTAAAGCAAATGCTATGGGTTATAATGAGAGGCAAAAAAAGGTGATCCATATCCCCATACCTTCGATCCAAGGTATAAGGATCACCCAAACTTTCATTGGAGATAACAAGGTCCCCAAGCAGCCTCCGCATCGCCAATAGTCCTACGTTCTGCCAATGCAACAAGAAGCCCTATTTTTCTGCAACCCCCGCAAGGTGGTCAAGGGAAATATGTGAGTGATAAGCTAGACATACTGATGGACATGATGCAGAAGCAACACTAAAGGTTCGAGAAGGTCAAAGCAACTTTAGAGAATCATACACGACAAATCACCCATTTATCATGAATGAACTTAGAATAAAATAGCCAAGGTTACCTTCTCAAGTTCAGTTAAATCCACATGAGACAGTAAATCAGGCCACACTCAAAAGTGGAAAGGTAGTTGGTGCATTTCCATTGAGCAAATGAGCAAATGAGCTCACCGATGGAGAGTCTAGTTTGCCCAAACCAAACCCCACAGTAGAAATTCAAAATCTAGGGGTTACTTTCAACATTGATGTCACATGATGATTAAGTAGTTAGGGGAAGAACAAAATTTTAGGGATTGTTTTTGACAAAATGTGTAGTTATAACTTTTTGCGCAAATTCTGACATAGACTAAAAAATAAGGTGTTGACCAAACATGAAAAGTCTTAAATACCTCTAAGCTTTAAGCATAAAATTTTATGCCCATTTTACCCTCTTTATGACCAAAAATGGTTATCCTTTTTTTTAAACAAAAAAAAAGTTTTGCTCCTTTCTCAGTTCTGCATTTCTTCCTCACCACCACTTCTCTACCTCAGCAGCGAACCCGACCACCACTCATCTCTAACCCCAACCCAACCCCAGGCTCCCCACCTCATGTCCACCAACCTCCATTTTCGGAAAGATTTCCTTGGAATCCCCTCTTGTGCCACCAACATGAACCCAAACAGCAACTCAAACGCCTCTGACGTAGCCATCCTGCTCATGCTTATCTCACCAGTGGAAATGCAATCAGCGCCACCGCCTGCAATGTAGAAGAATGTTGAGTGCTGCTACAAGACATCGACCGCTCTGTTTTCACCGCCCACCCAACTTAATTACTCTCACCATAAAATGCCGTGATTTCTGGAGACTTCTGTTCTCTCGGTGCCTGGGTTTCTAGTGTTTTATGGCAAGAAGCGCCGAAGCACTACTCCGGCGAACCAGCGTGTGCCATCTCACTGCATAGTACAATCGATTCCTCTCACCGGCAAAGTAAACCACCGCTTCGGGAAAGGAAGTCTCGGAACAAAATAACACGAACCACCTCGGTGTTAAGGCCTAGTTCATCACCTACCAAGGAAGAGCATTCGACCGAGAAAAAGTACCACCACCGCTGCCACTGTAGGAACTAACACCTGGGATTTTCGGTGACTTCCCCTCATTATGGGAATGGTGCCCATCTGATGCCAGGCGTTCGGGCCAACCGCTATACTCCTCTCGGCCTCTAGCGACGTTACCGACAGGAATCAATTCTGTAAAGTCAGGTGGTATTCATTGAATATTTTAATTGTCAATTTTGTGAACATATTTAGAAACCAAAATCTTTCCATGTTGGAACATACAGACAAGTTGTAAATACGCCAAGCAGATTTATGGAAAAAGGACAGAATATTATGGCATTAGTGAGTTATGGAAATCTGAATATTCTGCTATATATTAGTCGTGTGTAGAAGCATAGTTGGTTTATGGAAAATCCCTACAAATATGGTGTTGATATTATCGAATATATAGGAGATATTGTGATAAGGAAAATCCCTTTATTTATGGGACCTGGATATGCTTCAAAAGCAAATAAGGAATATGAATATTATGGAGATAATCATGAAGAGCTCTGATCTGCTCATGACTTTAAAAGGGGACACCACGGATGCATTTAATACATGAATTAAACAGAGAAAATCTACACACAGATTTTCATTCTTTTGAGAGAATTGCAAAGAGCCATAATTCTATGTTCCAACATACGTGACATGCTGTTTAAAGTTCAGAATCATATGCCTTAATTCCTCGGGAGGAGGAGATCCAGCGTCAATGAGTTTCGAGGTCAGAGGGAGTCTGATCAAGGTGGATCGATAGCTAGGGGGGCTAGCAGAATTCATATGTTTGATTAGTAAAGATAAGTATATTGTATGGTGTACTTTGTACTGTATCTTTCTGATTAGTGGATTCAATCTGAACTGGGCTAGGCCCCGGAGATGTAGGTGGATTTCATCAAACTGCGTAACCAAGTGTTGTGTCTTTAATGCTTTAATTTATTGCATACTTGGTTAGATAGGTTATGTTGGAACATACTAGTAACAATTAAGATAATTCGGTAAAACCATATTTCATTTGGTATCAGAGCTTGGTCACTTATGTTTCCCTTGGTTGTGACAAGGAAAGTGTGATCCGGTTTTACCATGGAAACCAAATAAGGAGCTTCGATGTCTTGCCATCTCTGCTGGAAGGAAACAACTACAATTGTTGGAAGGCACGTATGAGAGTTTTCATTAACTCACTAGATGAACTTGTGTGGTACTATGTTGAAAACAAGTGGAATCACCCCACTGAAGATACTGATACAA
The DNA here is from genome assembly GCA_037428765.1 of Rubia yunnanensis. NCBI lineage: Eukaryota > Viridiplantae > Streptophyta > Magnoliopsida > Gentianales > Rubiaceae > Rubia > Rubia yunnanensis. Next base: position 46,018,075 of record CM075061.1, on the reverse strand, counting down.
GCTCTAAGGCTAAAGAAGGAGAGGCGTGTCAAATGGAGCAGAAACTTAAAGACAGGTCTACTTGGACTCCTAATGACCTCAAGGTGACTCTGGCGAATTCAAAAGCATTAAACGCTAGCTTCACTGCAGTTGATGAAAACCAGTTCAAACTCATCTCTACATATCATCAAGCCAAGAAAACATGAGATGTTTTGCAAACTGTTCATGAAGGAACTAGTCGAGTTCAAGAATCTAAACTATAGATGTTAGCCACTAAGTTCGAGGAACTCAAGATGGAGGAATATTATGCTATTCCTATATTCAACAAAAAACTCAAGGACATCTCCAATATGGCGTATCAACTTGGAAAATTCTACAAGGAGGATAAATTGATGCAAAAGACCTTGAGATCAATCCCTAAAATATTTGCAATGAAGGTCACATCAATAGAAGAAGCAAGAGATGTACCCATCATGAGCCTAAATGAATTAATGGGATAAGTACAAACGTATGAAATGACATTCCAGCAGACTACAAAAAGGGTTCAAAAGGAGTTGGCATTCAAAACATCCTCATCAAAGGATAAGCATGAATCCAAAAATGATGATAAGCTTGACAAACTTGCACTTATCACAAAAAACTTCTCAAGAATGCTGAAGAAAGTAGTAAACAAGAAATCTCAGGAAATGTGTGGTGGAAATAGACCAAGGCCACAAGAATTTAGATGTAATCGTGGGATAAGATTTGAACAAAGAGATCAGCAGTTCTCTAGAAATCAAAGTGGTGAACCAAAACAGCCTGGACGAATTCAATGCAAAGAATGTGAAGGATATGGTCATATTCAGGCTGAATGTACAAATGCCCGGAAAAAGCAAGGAAAATCATATGTTACTTCATAGAGTGAAGATGAAGAGTTAAAAAAAATGAAGAGGAACTCACAAGTAATTATGTGGCATTTGGAGCAAAAACTCATGATGCATCAGATAATGTATGTTCCAACACATCAAACAAAAACGAAGCCTTATGTTCCAACATAGACTCGTATGAAGCATCCAGTGATAAAGATGATGGACTTGCTATCTAGTGATGAAGATGATGGACTTGCTATAAGTGATGAAGAAATCTACATCACTTATGAAAAGATGTATGCTATGTGGCTCCAAGTAGTTGACACAAACAAAGAGCTGGAGGAATAAAAAATGTAGTTGACGGAAATAGAAAAAGAATTGCGTGTGAAAGTTGTTGAACTTAAAAAGGAGAATGAAGATTTGAATGAAAAGCTAATGTTAGCAACTAAGAGAGCTGAGACTTTTGAAGCAGTAATTTCTAAGCTGAACTTTGGAAAAGCAAAGCTTGACGATATTCTGGACATGTGAAAGAACTTTGGAGATCGACACAGAATTGGGTATTACAACCCACTCAAAAACACAGGCACACTCAAGCCTGAGACACAAGAGATACTTAACAGTCTAGTAACTCTCAAGACAAAGATTCAAGAGGTAAAGAGAAAGTTTGGCAAGCCTCATTAAAGGAAACCTCTCATCTGCAGCTACAGTTCATATCAAGGTCACTTAGAGGAACAATGCCAGAAACTGCTCAGAGATCAAATGGCAGAACGTCAACTCTTGGTATGTTCCAACATAAGCGAAGTCCAGAAAACAAAAATGGTCAAAAAGGTATGGGTTGTCAAACGTTCTGGTACATGCTTTGTTGCACATACTTTGCTTATATCATATTCCATAGATTTGTGGTACTTTGATAGCGGCTGCTCTCACCACATGGCTGGCACTCAAGAATTTCTCATAAATATCACACCATACGATGGCGGTTATGTTACGTTTGGTGATGGAAATAAGAGTAGAGTGGTTAGAAAAGGTGAGCTACAGATTGAAAGATTTCCAGTATTCACTAGTGTCTTGTTTGTTGAAGATCTGAAGGCCAATCTGTTGAACATAATTCAATTGTGTGATGGGAATATGACTGTGAAATTTCAGAAAGACAAATGCATAGTGAAACATGAAGAAGCCAAGGTCCTTTCAGGAATACGATAATTAGATTATTGCTATTTGTTAGACAGGAAGTACGATATATGATCTCGAAATAGGATGAAGATTTCTGTGGCACTGGAAGCTCGGTCAAATCAATTACAAAACTTTGGTGAAAATTGCAAATGCAAAGGATGTACAAGGTATGCCTACCTTAACAAGCAAGGGCGGAATTGTGTGCGGACCATGTCAACAAGGTAAACAAATTTGATCTCCCCCATCTTCAGTTCAATATATATCCGCCTCAAGAAATCTGGAATTATTGCATATGGATTTGATGGGTCTGGTCAGTACACCTAGTATAGGTTGAAAGAAGTATATCTTTGTATGTGTTGATAATTTTTCCAGATTTACATGGGTAGCTTTTCTAAAAGAAAAATTAGATACGATGGAAGTATTTAGAAGTCTGGTGATAAAGTTACAGACAGAAAAAGGAAGTCCCATTGGGAAGATTGTTCGAATTCGTAGTGATCATGGTAGAGAGTTTGAAAATTCTCGATTCAGTGACTTTTGTGATGAGCTTAGGATTCAACACAAGTTTTCTGCACCAATCACTCCTCAGCAAAATGGTGTTGTAGAACGGAAAAACAGAACCCTGCAGGAGATGGCTCGAGTTATGTTGGCCGAGAAAGAAATTCACAAAAAATGGTGGGCAGAGGCTATTAACATAGCTTGCTATACAATTAATTAAGTATATTTGAGTCCATTCACCAACAAAACATCCTACGAGATTTGGAAGGGTAGGAAACCAAATGACTCATACTTTCATGTGTTTGGAAGCAAGTGCTACATCCTCAAAGACAGAGAGCAATTGGAAAAATTCAATTATCAGAGTGATACTGGAATCTTTCTTGGTTATTTTGTGAACAGTCGGGCTTATCGTGTTTATAACCATCGGACAAACACACTCATGGAATCTATAAATACTATTGTGGATGATTCTGAAGGACAAAAGCCAAATGTTGTAGAAAATGAACCTAGTAATACTTATGTTCTAACACAGTCTCGTCAACCTGACAAGGCAGATTCATCGCATGTTGGCACATCTGAACAGATTGATGCTGAACCAATTGAAACTGAGCATGTTGGAACATCATCCCCCATGGCCATATCCTATGTTCCAACATAGGATCAACCTGAATCAATGTCATGAAGTACTCGAATAGTTTCTCGGGTGGATTATAGGAAGTTGGCAGGATTACAATGCTTCATCTCTCTCATTGAATCAAAGAATTACAAGGAGGCATCACTGGACAAATACTGGATTGCTGCAATGCAAGAAGAACTAGGTAAGTTTGCAAGAAATGATGTATGGTATCTCACTCCTCGTCCTAAAGGTGTAAATGTTATTGGTACATAATGGATCTTCAAGAATAAACATGATGCTGATGGACGTATTACTCGAAACAAAGCCAAACTGGTAGCTCAAGGATATACACAGGTTGAGGGAGTTGACTTTAATGAGACATTCGCACCAGTTGCCAGGTTAGAGTCTATCAAAATTTTACTTGTTATTTCCTACTCTATGAACTTTACTCTGTATCAAACGGATGTCAACAGTGCATTTCTAAATGGTGTGGTAAATGAATAAGTGTATGTGGAACAGCCTAAAGGATTTGAGGATCCTCATTACCCTCATCATGTGTATCGCCTCGAGAAGGCTTTATATGGCTTAAAGCAAGCACCCAGGGCATGGTATGAATGACTTACTAACTTTCTTCTTAAGAAAGGTTATCATCGAGGGGGAGTAAATCACACTTTATTTGTGCTTGAAAAGTCATCAAAAATTTTGATTGCTCAAATTTATGTTGATGATATAGTATTCGGTTCTACTTCACCATCTATGGCATATGATATTGTCACGGTTATGCAAGCTGAATTTGAAATGAGCATAGTTGGATAGCTCACATACTCTCTATGACTGCAAGTTAATCAAGGAAAACATGGCTTGTTCATAAATCAGAGTAAGTATGCACTGAATTTAGTATAGAGATTTGGTTTAAGCAATGCCCGAGTAGTTCGAACACCTATGGGGGTTTCTGACAACCTGGTCAAGGATGAGAAAGGAGTCGCAGTTGATCAAAAGTTATACAGGGGAATGATTGGGAGTCTATTGTATTTAACAGCAAGTAGACCAGATATATGTCTCAGAGTAGGGATATATGCAAGATTTCAGGCTGATCCAAAGGAGTCTCATCTCACTGCAATCAAAAGAGTTATACTTCTGAGTATGGTGTCTGGTATTCTAAGAATTAAGATTCTGATTTAATTGAGTACATTGATTCTGATTGGGCTGGTAATGCTGATGATCAAAAGAGCACTACAGGTGGATGTTTCTTTATTGGCACGAATCTAGTTTCTTGGTATAGTAAGAAATGGAATTCTATCTCTTTGTCTACTGCGGAAGCTGAATATCTTGCTGCTGGAAGTTGTTGTGCACAATTGTTATGGATGAAGCAAATGATGAACGACTATGGAATTCATCAAGGCCCTTTAAAGATTTTATGTGACAACACAGTGCTATTGATATTTCAAAAAATCCAGTCCAGCACTCGCGAACTAAGCATATTGACATAAGGCATCATTTTCTTAGAGATCTTGTTGAAAGGAAAGAAGTTGTGGTAGTCTATGTTCCAACATCTGAGCAATTTGTTGATATCTTTACAAAGCCACTGGACACCGCCACTTTTGAAAGTCTCAGACAACACTTAGTTGTTTGTCAAATTTGAGGTAATTCTTTCCTTTATTCAGCTGTAAATATTTTGGTTTATTATTGTTCAAGAAAACATAAAAAAAAATGGAAAGAAGAAAATGTTACAAAAAAAAACTTGGGATTTATGGTATGATGGAAGTTGGTATGTCTTGAGCTGACAAGAGAGAAAAGGAGAGTCATTGAAAATCTTGGAAAAGGAAAAAGTTTTTGCGGCAAACAAGGAAGTGAAGTGAAGAGTTTGTGTTGGTTTCAAAGTTGACTCAATCTCTCAAAATCTCTCTTTTCGGCCACTCTCCCACTTCTCTTGGTTTCTTTTGGATTCTTGTTGCCATATTCTTCCAAGATTTTCTCCTTCGCAACAAATCTCTACTGAAAAATGTCTTCAAGCCCCAATTCTCCCACGAGCGAAAAAGAAACTTAAGAAACTCCTCAATCTCCGTAGGATGACAATGTTGAGCAAAGGGAAGAGAATGTAGAGGCTGGTGGTGACGGACAAAATGAACATTCCAAAGGCAAAGGGAAGGGTCCCTATCAGAAGGTAACGAGTCCTGATCCTCCTACTCTCAAAGTTCTTGGAATGGAATTTAATACTGTAGATGATATTTTTTAATTGCTTGAAACCAATAGTAGTACAGTGTATTTACGTAAACTTAAGATTATAGAGGGACAATTTTTGAATGTGAATGTCAAGGAACTAGTATCTGGCGATATTGGAAACCTATGGGATATTGAGAATTATGATGTTAAATTTCTGAGGGGGAGATATAAAGTTTACAGAGGGAAGAATAGATTTCATGTTTATTCATCTATTCCTTGACCGAGCTTTGTTAGAATTATGGAGATAAGTGATGATGAGGCAGCAGGACTGAAAGGGTTTAAGTCTACGGACAGGATGCTGGTAGGAATCTATGATTCTAAGGTTGCTCTGAGGACAGATGAACTTAGAAAACCAGTAATAATAGAAGTTTCTAATAGTGAAGAAGAAGACAATGTTTGCTATGTTCCAACACAGGAGGCAGACTTAGAAAATATTGAGGAGATAGAGATTGATGATGAAGGCATGGGAGGCAAAGATCAGTTTGATGTAACGGGTGATTCTGATATTGATGTGGATGGAGATCAGACCGAAGGACCTATTTCAAGACAAGGTGAACTAGATAAAGATCAGTGTATTGGAACACAGACTACTGAAGAAGAAAGGACTAGAGATACTGAGTATGTTCCAACACAGGAGCAACCTGAGTTGAACTACTCCAGTGATGAGGCATTAGATGAGTTCTTACAAACTGCTAGGGGTAAGAGAAAGGTGGCTGCTACTGAGGATTTCCCACAAACCAAAAAGGCCAAGAAAAATCAGACTACTCCCAAGAAAAAAGTGGTGCCACCTTTGTCTGTAAGTGAAGCACTATCATTTTCTTACTTTGACATAAACTGTGAAGAAATGGGAGAAGTGTTTATAGAGAAGAAGATGATCTATGTGAAAATTTTAGACCTAGATGCATATAGGGCTAGTGGGTTTTCTGATTTTTGGAATTAATTGGAATGAAAAAGGCTGCCAATGTACATCTTCAGTACAATAGACATGTGGTCATTGAAGTGTACTCCAATTTGATGGATAGAAATTTGGAGACTGATTCCCTTTGGTTTGATAGAGTTTATGTAAGGGGGAAGATTATTGACTTCTCACCCGCCATGATAAACAGGATTTTGGGGCTGCATACTCCAGAATTTGAGGGAGTGTTTCCAAATGATCTAGGAGTGTCAAATGATCAGATTCTGGAGGTGATACGAATATCAAATGCTTTGATGTACTTTAAATGCTTTGATGGATCAAATTTATGATGAAGAATTGAAAGAGTCACCACCGACATCTTGGATTCATTATTCAAGATTGTCGATGAACTGAAGACATCATGAAGAACACTATACTATTTTTTCCCACCGGGTTTTTAATGAGGTAGTGTGATCATTGTAAAATAGTGTAAAATTATTTCAATTTGGGTTTATTAGACTGATAGCTCAGCCATGTGGGCTTTGAAGAGCTAAATTTTGAAAATACAGTCCATTAAGGTTTAGTATATTCAGTTTTATTCTGATTAGAATTAGATTTGGTAAGATTAGATAAGGTAATATTCTTCAAGGTTACTTCTTGAAGAATTCAACCAGATTACCTTTTATTACCATTTATTTTAGGTATTTTAGTTAGATATGGTTTTAGCTTCTTAAAGCTTCCATAAGTCGATTCAATTTCCATTTGTGATTAGGGTTTGAGGCAATATTGTAACCCTATAAAAAGGGAGACCGTATAGATGAAATTTAAAGACTTTTCATCAATCAAATATACAACCTTTTGAGTTCATACTCTTTGCTTACGAGCTATTCCATTGTTGCTTAACCCCAAGGGCTAGTTAAATATCAATAAACCTTGTAATATGATCATGAGGGCTAGTTAGAGAGCGAGTTGAAATTGAGTGTACCCCGAGGGCTAGACCTTGAATTTCGTGCAACATTAAAGGATTTGCGAGTTCCCTTGTTTTGTCAAAGATCTTAATTCCACAATCCAAATTCTTTGCAAGGGGATTCATATGAGTTGGTATCAGAGCAAAGCGAAAGATCTACTGAGGTTGAAAAAAAAACAAAAAAGGGGGTTTTGAGTTTTGCATTAATTTATTTTTTAATTTATATATATACTCTTTCGAGTCGTGTTTTAACTGTGTTTGTTTGATCTTTCTTACCAAGAGGATTGAATCTAGAGTCGAAGGGTCCGAGAGTTAGAATACTTTAGTTTTACTATCCGCCTTCACCTTTATCAATCGAGTCAGGAGGACATCGAAGGGTCTGAGAATTAACAAGTATTATCCGCCTTTACCTCCCGGTCAGTTTCGTAGTTTTAAGTAGCTTAAACAGTTTTATGCTTGTGATGTTTTCGTCAACTCTTCTGAAAATTATTACATGCTCATAATCCTATTTGTTTTCTTTATTGTTCTTTGATTCTATGATCTAGAATTTTTCTTTGATTCTTGATTACACCTTATTAAAAAAAAAGAGTATAGTGTTCTTCATGATGTCTTCAGTTCGTCGACAATCTTGAATAATGAATCCAAGATGTCGGTGGTGACTCCTTCAATTCTTCATCATAAATTTGATCCATCAAAGCATTTAAAACACATCAAAGCATTTGATATTCGTGAAATATTTTATGTGTGGAGCATGGATTCTATGGGTCCTTTTCTGAGTTGTTTTAGGAATGTTTACATCTTATTAGCAGTTGATTATGTGTTGAAATGGATTGAAGTTGAAGCCACCCGTACTAATGATGCTCAAGTTGTTGCAGGGTTCTTGAAATCAACGATATTTTGCTGGTTTAGAGTTCCACAAGCAATCATTAATGACCAGGGAACTCACTTCAAGGATCGTACCATCGAAGCTCTTATGAAGAAGTATGGAGTTCACCATTAATTTGCCACTACTTAACACCCTCAATCCAATGGCCAGGCAGAGGTGTCAAATAGAGATATTAATTAGATTCTAGAGAAGACAGTAAATCCTGCCTGGAAGGATTGGAGCAAGCGGTTGGAGGATGCGCTTTGGGCGTACCGTACTGCGTTCAGGACACCTATAGGGATGTTCCCATATCATCTTGTGTTTGGGAAGATGTGTCACCTACCAGTCAAGCTTGAGTATAAGGCATATAGGGATGTGAAACAAGTGAATATGGAACCTCTCAAATATGAGGAGGAGAGGAGATTCCCAACTTCAGGAACTAGAGGAACTTCGTTTAGAGGTATTTGATCATGCTATGTGGTACAAGGATCGAAAAAAAATGTGTCAGCACAAAAATTTGAGGACCAAGAAGTTTATGGTCGGGCAGAGAGTCTTAATTTTTCAGTCCAAGCTTTGGTTAATGCTAAGGAAACTCAGAACGAAATGGACAGGCCCGTTTGTGGTGTCTTTGGTTTGGCCAAACGGGACAGTCAAGATTAAAAGTTTGGAGACAGATAAAGTATTCCTGGTTAATGGTCATCACCTCAAGCCGTATCATGATTCCTCTCAGGTTGAAATGGTGGAAGAAATACCACTGAACACCACCCAACTAAATTGGTGGCATCCATAGTCTGGCCCAAGACTATAAATGACGGCGCTACTGGGAGGCAGCCCAGTTTTTTTTTTTAATTTTTTTTCATTTGATTTCTTTCCCTTATAGAAATAAAAAAAACTATTTAGTGTCTTCGAATTAGGAATATTTTTCCATTGTGTGCATTTTAAGTCTAATTTGTGTTTTGCAATTTTCTTGAAGGTGGAAGAAGAAAAATAATAAACTCCTCAAAAGAGTTATGGTGGGCTTATTTCCAAGAGTGTTAAAGGATACAAAGGAGTGAATTTTGGACTGATGGAGGCCCAAATTTTCCTATGCTTAAGAGGCAATGAACTAGAAACAAAATCCTAGGCAACTTGAGGAACTTGATGGAAATTACAAAACATTTAAGCCCTATCCCTTCCCCTTACCAAGTTGGCTGCATGTACCTCCTTTCCCTTCAACCATTTTTCTACCTTTCTCCTTCTCCAAAAGCTTACCACCGGCCACCTCCATCCAATTCCCACAGCTGCCGACCACCACCTTAGCCGTCGCCAGCCACTTACCAACTCCCATTTTCATCGGATCCCGCCATGGGATATCCCCAAAAGAGAGCATCCATACCACCCATTTCCACCGCTCAACCACCAGAGGACGGCCTTGCCAAGGCAGAGCTACCTCCAGATCTAGCCTCATCTCCAGCTTGGGCTGAGCTCTCACCACTAATCTCAGCCTCCATGCCAACAAAGAAACCTCATCGGAGTATTCACATTCACCCACCAGCACGGTCGACCACCTATACCATGCCAAAAACGTCCTCTTCGATAGAATAAGCTCAACCGGCCCTGCCTACGTGCAAAAACAAAGTCCCCATGCATAGAAGTAGCAGATCCGTCATCACCAGAGGCAGACTTACCACCACAAGCTAAGCCACCTCTATCACACGTCTCAACGCATAAGCCAATCACCACCACGCCTCCACCACGTACCATCATACTCTGCCCAACCCAAACGCTCCACCTGCAGGTCAAGATTAAGCCGAGCCTTCACGAACAACTGTACCAGCTCTGGAAAATTCCACCTTCAGTCACTCTATACGCCGAAAAACTATGGTAATAAAAAGAGTTCATAAGCCACTGACCTCTCTGCTGACGGTGTTCCATCTGAGGTTAAAGGTGGGGAGGCAGAACAGAATAAAGAAAAACTAGCCCATCAGAAGAAAAGGCATGAAACGAGGAGCCAACCAGTTTTAGACTGCCCTCCATTAACCACCATTAACCACCAAGAGAGCAAAATCTGTAGCCGCGAGTTTAGGGGTACACAATGCTTTTACACCACAGTCCGAAGTCAACACCTACAATGATTTCCCCCTGCATATATGAGTGGATGATCTAGCGGCATTCGTGGAGTTCTAGAAACCCAAATTCAAGGACTCCTTGCAAAAGCATAAGGGTGAGAAATATGAACCTGGCTGGGAGGTAAGTATTCCAACCTTGACAGTTGCAAATGTTGCTGATCGAGTGACCTATTATTTTGCTGCGTTTAGTTGGTCTGCATTGCTTAATTGTCGTGTTTTTCCTATGTATGAAGAGCTTGCTAAAGAGTTTATTACGAGCTTCCATTTTGAGAAATCTAATGCCATGTCATCATCTGAGCCTAGTTAATTCTTTCATATAGGTCTGAATGTGGTTCAATTATCTATAGATGAGTGGAATTTGTCTTTGGGCCTTGTTTCTAGGGAGCAGTTATTTTTTAAAGATTATGAGTCTGCATTTTGTGGTCATTATGTGACTTATCATGGGTTCAATCCAAATGCTGCTTGGAAATTATTTTCCCCGACATGCTCTGATGTTTATGACCCCCTGCATTGCGTATTTGCCATATTATACTTGTGTGAAATTTTTTTAGTCGTACTACTTCTTAGGCTAAGGTGAGCCAACCAGCCCTCTTCATTTTGTGGTGCATGCACACCAATAAAACACTGGATTTAGGGTACTGGTTGGCTGAAGCCTTGCTTTACATTGCTACACACACTACTCGCCATGTCACTTTGTGCCACATTCTTTCCATATTTTTTGAGAAAAATGTGATTTTTGATGGTTTTCCTCAACTGGAAATGGTGAAAGCCCATGCTTTTCTTCATCTGAATACTATGGTAGAATCTAATTTGATCTATTTGGATGCTAACAAGTGCCCTCAGTTTCCTCCGATGGGCAATCCTAGTCCAAGCTCTTCTACTCCTGCAGGTCACATTTCACTCGTATCCATCAATGAGGACCTCAAAAGCCTCCAGAAGAAGGTGGATAGAATCATGGAGCAAAATGGGCTGATTCTTTTAGCCCTTTAGAATGTGGCTGGCCCCACCCATTAAGTTCCCCCATCCCTGATTTTTTATTTTTTCTAAAAATATTTTCCAGTGTTTGGGTGTTTTTGTTCTTTCTTAAATTTTTACTAAGGATGTTTGAGGGCAAGCAAGGTTTAAGTGCGAGGAGGATTATGTGTTAGTATCATTTAATGAAAAATATAAAATGATTTCTGATTTTTTTTAGTCGAATCAAATTTAGCATACTATTCTTGATATTATTGTTCTTTGATGAACTGAACTTGCTAGTGATAAAGCTCTTATGTGATATGATGGTTACTTGATACACCTCTAAAATTACTTGGTAAATGAGCTAATATAATTGGTGTAAATTGGCCTAGATGATACTTGGGATGACCAAAAAAGACAAGTAATTGAACATTTGAGCCCAGTAAAAGTGAGGTTTGAGCTAGAGTAGAGCAGTCTCTACGTCAATATTTTTTTTTCTAAGAGTCATGACACTACTTGAATTATTTGGTGTGAAAATGATGAAAGACATTAGGATATAACCCTATAGCTTATATTGCTTACCATACATCACCCTTAGTAAACCCCTTAGAGCCTCAACCTTTTTTCCTTTGTTTGAGCCACATGAAAATGAAGCCAAGGCCTATTTGTATCCCCTCATTTGTGTCCCTTATATATGCATGCTTGTGACTATATTTATTTTTCAGATTATTTGCTGATGATTGTGCTTGAAATATATGTGTGAGTACCTTGAATTCGATGTATAAAGTGATTGTGGTACTAATTTCAGAGGTGCAGTAAAATTATAATAAAATGGCTGCTTTGGTGCTAGAAAATCAGATAAAAAAGGGGTTGATTGCCTAGAAAAAAAATTAAAAATTAGAAAAATAAAAAAAATGAAGAAATAACAAAAAATGAAGAAATTCCAGCACCAACACTTAGTAATTACAGCCTGTTTTGAGCATATTTTTCCACTTTATGATGGCTGAAAATTATTTCTTTGATTGAGAAATTTTTGGGCTGAAATGAGCATGCATGTATATTTATATTTTTAGCTTAGAACTCTTATGACCTTACCTCATCTTTATTCCCCCTAGCCCCCTTACAACCTTGAATAAAGACATTTCTTATTTGCATTGAATGATTTGATTACTGCCATGTGAAATTCATATATTTGAGTGAATGTCCCTTACATCTAGAGCGAATGTGTAAAACGTGAGAAATGTTTGATGCTTGTCTGATTTTGACTAAGTTGAGGACTGATTTGCATTGATTTGAGGATGGTTTTACCAATGTCAGTTGAAAGGTGTGAGAGTGTCAAGTGTGTTACACATAAGCCTTTGTTATTAGTAAGGTAAAGTTTGTCTATAGATTAAGAAATCAAGGATTGGTATGATGAGTTTGGTTGTTTGTTGGGTGTGTAGTTAGTGTCTTTTGGTTATTTTTCTTTTGAATCTTTCTTAGAGTCAGTTGGGGATTACTTGGGACTTTTGTGATAAACATCATGATTTGATTCTCATTCCATACTTGATTGCAAACATGACTTAAGTGTGAGAATATTTGATGTGTACGAATATTGTTGTTTATTTTAATGGGATTAACTATGATTTTTTGGGATTAATGTGCACTTTAAGTGTTTTATTTGTCACATATCACAGTTTTTGGGTTTAAGAGGAATTATGAGGAAGTTGGTGAGAAGTATTGAAATTATTGCAAATGAAGCAGTCAAAATGGAGAGTAGAACCGTAACAGTTATTTTAGAGCTGATTTGGAAATGTATTGAGCTGATTCAAGAAGATATTTGTTGAGATATCCATAAAGATAATTTGGGAGATTTAATTGAATTTTATCTCTCCAAATCTGAATTCAAATTTGAAAATGATTCTATTGCATTGGAAAGAGTCCAATATGGAGAAAATTTGTAATTGTTGCATGCGTATATATACGCAGAACACAGACATAAGAAAGGGGAGTTTTTCTTAAGTTTTAGTCATTTCTATTCTCGGTTCCAGATTCGAGACAGCAGTGTTTCTTTGGCTTTTTATTCTTACCGCAGACATTAGTTCGGTAGAAAACATCATCATCCGTGCTCTTGTTTTCATCCTGGAACATTGCTAAGGATTTAATCACTTTGCTTTTGTTTTGTTTCCTTCGTATTCGTGCCAAGCATCCAGTATTACTGTTTGTATTGTTTATTTATTTTATTTGAATAAGGTACTTATGTATATTACTTATTTGTTTAGTTTAATTATCATGAGTAGCTAATTCAAATATCGGCAAAGAATAACAAATGTTAATTTATAAATTGGGATGTGTAATTGCATTATAATTGATTCTTGCATGTTCTTGATTGTTCTTTGTTGAATTTTATTTCTAATATGTTTAAGCCTGATCAACTTAATTGTGTTTTAGAATACTGCTATCTAATTTCTGCCAATACGATAACTGTTGGATGAGACTAGTAAGTAGCACAGTCTTGTGAAAAGTAGCTAATTAGCTAAGACTGTAATAGCAAGATAGGGAATAATTGAGTGTGCGTTAGTATTTGCTTTTACTTTGGTAATTGCTATATCGGGTTCTTTTGACACTTAATGCTATCAAAAAGTGTTCTGATTGAGCAAATGCTTTATGTGGACATTTTGGTAAGGGAAACAGTTAATTAATTATAATTAGTTGACTGTCAATAAAGTAAGAAAGAATTTGGGGGGGTTAACCGTACCTACTTTTCTATAACTGATAGATATGTGGGAATTGATTCATTATTCCGCATGTGATCGATAATAACTAGCATGAGTTATTTTTTGCCAATACCATTCATTTATATATTTATTTCCCATTTTTAGAGTTGTTATTTACATTTTTAGTGTTATTAAAATCACTGAAACTGAGGCGTGGTGGCATCACCAGAAAGATTTCAAATTTAGCAGGAAAAATAATTATTGATTATTGCTTTTGCTCCTCGTGGGACCGACCCTACTTACCATTGTACTGATTGGTATTGATATGAATTTGCAGGTTATTTGGCGAGTTAAACGACGCTCACCAGTTTCCTTCTTCATGAATATGACTGAACTTGGCATGTTGAAATCTTGTGGTTGCTAATTTCAACTGGCTCAAGAGCTGCTTCAAAAGCCAGGGGCAAGGATGACCTTGAATGATTTGTATAGCCGACGAACAATCCGATTCAATTTAAACCTGGTCAGTCCTTCCTATAGCAGCTTCTAGTCCTGTCAAAATAGATAGCATTCCAGCCTTTATAACTGCAATACGGGGTAATAATGGGTTATTATCCAGCTGCATAGAAGATGATCTAGCATAAACCACTTGTTTGTTAGCATCCCCAATGACACAACCTAAGCATGTCCTATTGCCATCTAGGATTGTATCACAATTGACCTTTAGACCCTGGTTCGGTGGTTCCCATTTGATTAGGTTCAGCCTTTTTTATCCTTTTCCTTTTGAAAGGTGGCATCGGTACATTAATAAAAAAGATTACATTGTGTGTGCCAATGAAGTTTAGGATGAACTGAATAGATCATGAAGCAAAGTTTTGAAATGTTTTTCCATTGAGACTGAACATGAATCTTTTTATTTTCATGAACCATTTTCTTTCTGGTTTTCCATAACTCCCAGCATACTAAACAAGGAAGAACAATTTATCGAATAGTGAGCAAATGAAGAAGATTTAAGTGACCAGTAGTATTCCAATCTCTCCCTAATGTTATTAAAGAACATAACTGGTATAGTTAGAGCTTCATGCATTTCATTCCATAAAAAGTTAGTTGTAGCACATGAATTAGAAAAATATCATAAAGTGTCTATGCACATTCTGTACATTTAGAAGGTAAATTCAGACAAGTTTTCATGAGAATATCAGCAAAAGGTAATGCATGCAATAACAATTTCTACATAAAAACTGACTTTTTTGGCAAAGTCTTGTTCCAAACCTTTGTAAAAATATCCATGTCAGGTTTTTTATGTTTGAAAACATGATATGCTGATTTAATTGAAAATGAACCATAAATATCTGGTTTCCATATGATATAATCCTGCTGATCAGTTAAAGGAACATTCTTCAAAAGCTCTGATTTTATGGAGAAATTGAATAAATTTGAGAGATGAGGGATGTAAATGCCTTTGTTGAGCTGAAATTCAAAGACTGTAAGGAATGGAAAATGAACCTGTACTTGGGATTCCTCCACCTGATTTATAAGAGAACCTAAACCTAACCAAATAGTTATCCAAAAATTAGATGATCCTTTTTCAATGATAACCTAGGAGTTGGATTCAGCCATTTCATTTACTTCTTTGTACCTAGTCCAAGTTTCAGACTTTCTAGCATGGGATAGTAGTGAACTCATAAAGTTTGACCAAGTTGATTGTCCCAATTGTAGTTTCCACCAAATTTTAGTTGAGAATGATTTAACTATGGATTGAAGGTGCCTTAGTCATAAACCTTGTTCTATCCCTGGGTATGTAATTCTTTCCCAAGAGATCCAACGCTTGTTTTGTCAATGTTCAGTTTTCCCCCACAGGAAATTACTGAAGATGGATTCAAGTTTTTGGATTGTGTGCTTGGTTGTGGTTGTAATAGCCCATGTATGCTGAGGTATAGAAGTTAGAACATGATTTATCAGAATTATCTTTCCCCCTTCTGAAAGCCATTGATTTTTCTATTTAGAGACTTTGTTATTAACTGAGTTAATTAGTGTTTTAAAATGAAGGTTTAGTTTTCTTCCTTTAAAAACTGTAACCCCTAGGTTAGAAAATGGAAGTGTTCCTTGGGTCATATTAGTTATGTCCTTAATCTCCTTTTCCTTTTTTTCACCTATTTTCCCTGAGTAAAAAGCACTTTTATGAAAATTTACTTTTTGACCTGTAGAATTTTGATATATTTTCAAAAACATCATTAGGTTTTTAAGGATTTTGTTGTTCCCTTAAGAAACACCACTGTGTCATCATCAAAGGATAGCTAATTTATTGAGTTTGCTAATCCTGGTGTTTGGAATTGTTTAATGTTTCCATTTAAAAATTGGATCCTAAGGTTTCCGATTAAAAGTTCTGTCAAAATGTTGAAAAGAAATGGTGATAATGGATCACCTAGCTTTAAAACTCTTGTAGGTTTAAAAAAACCCGTAAGGTGATCCATTTATCAGAATTGAAAACCATGATGAGTTAATGTTCTTCATTATAATTTTGACCAGATGACCATGAAATCCTAATTTTAACAAAAGAGTGTTAATGTTTGACCAAGAAACTTGGTCAAATTCCTTCATCATGTCAAGTTTTAGAATTAGGTTTAAATATTCACTTTTCTTATCTAGCAACCTAACTGCCTCCTTCATCATAAGAATATTGTCAACAATGTCCCTCACTTTTAAAAATGCTGACAATCATCAGAAATCAAGGAGCTTATGTGAGGTTTGATTCTTTCAACCATGATCTTTGACATAAGTTTGTTGATGAAATTGGAGAGGCTTGTGGGTCCGAATTCACTAAAGGCTTTAGGAGTTTTGGTTTTTGGTAGCAGTGCAATCAGTGTACTTGCCACTGGTTTTGGTATGGGAATACCTGCTTGGAATTCCTGCAATGCGGTTAGAACATCATTTTTGATAATCTCCCATGTTATCCTATAGAAGAGACCAGGAAAACTGTCTGGCCCTGGAGCTGCATTTGGAGATAAATCAAATACTGTTGATTTGATTTCATCAATGGTTATAGGTGTTAACAATGGAATGTTACCCTGATCAGTAATAAAAGGATTGATTTCCTTCATTAGGAATGAGAGGCACTGACCTTAGGGATCATCATTTTCATTTGAGAGGAGTGTTTTAAAGAAAGTGACTGCTGCATCACTTATTTCTGGCTGAGATTTTAGCCAATTTCCTCCTTGATATTGTATTTTCACGATTGATAGTCTAGCATGGTTTTCAGAGATGGATTTATTAAAATATTTAGAATTTAGATTCCCATCTTTGAGCCACTTCATCCTATTCTTCTGGGTTAGGAAAATGTTTTGTTCAACTAGGTGTCTAGTTAGTTTAGCCTTAGCCTCATTTAACCTAATTCAGTCAGAAACTAGATGTGTTATATCATAGATACATTCTAGATTAGAAAATTCAGTTTCTAAGGTTGTTATGTTATCATAAACGTTGCCAAAGACCAATTTATTCCATGTTTTTATTTCATTTTTTAGTCTTTGAATTTTAAGGAAAAGCCAATCAAACCATGTTCGGTTGAGACCAGTTATTGGAAAATACGTCCATGAATTGTACCACATTTCATGAAACCTGAAGGTCTAGGGGATGTGATATCTGAGTTTGAAATGTCTAGTATCATGGTAGAGTGTTCATATGATGTTCTGCTTGGGATTTGGACAGCAGAATGATTAAATGAGTTAATGAAACTATTATTTGCCATAACCCTATCTAATCTCTTAGAGGTAGGGCTTACAGCTCTAAGGTTGCTCCGTGTTAAATGATTTCCCAATGTGTTTAAATCTGATAACTGGACATCATTTATAAACGTATCAAAAATCTGAGATAGAATTAAAGTTTGGAGAGCTAGGACCAGAATATTCATCCATTGACCTTATGACATTGAAGTCACCAACAATTAAGGTTGGGGAGTTATCAACCACCAGTCAAATCAGTGTAAACCTGCAGTCAATCTTCTTTATTATGTGGAGCATAAATAAAAAAGGCCTTAGGTTTTTATCCAGATTTTAAATGTTTATATCCACATGTATATAATGTTTATGGTTTGCTACCAGATTTAGGTCAATCTTATCAGAGTACATGATCCATATTTTATTATGAATCATACGTAGGTGGTGCCTAAAACAGAACATCTTTTTGTACATGTCTAACTGATTTAGTTGTCCTTTAGGTTCAATAATATCTAATAAGTCCAGTTTATGTTTCTTAGAAACATGTTTTGACCTGACCTGAGAAGTTGATAACCCTCTAACATTCCAAATTATGCATTTAACTGTCATTAGAAACCTTCTTTTTCAAAGCTAACCTGAAACTCCTTTTAGGAGGATTAACCTGAGAAGATGCTTGCAGATCAGATGACTATGGTGTTGGGGTCATGGGATTTTGATCTTGATGTTTTACCTTTTTTGCTGCATCCTTGGTTTCCCATATTTTGTTGACATTCCTGTGTTTTTCCTTTACCTGTGGAGAGTCAATATCAAACATAATTATTTTATTAGGTATCCAGGAAAATTGATTAGAGAGAAAGATATCAGGAATTTTAGGAGTTGTGATTTTATCACATAATGTATTATCAGTAAAATTAGGTAAAAGGATATTTTTTTTGTTGTGATGATGGAGCTGTGTTGTAGCCTCTGAATTCGTATCCTTCCTCCAAAAAATCTTCAATTGAGTAACTTTCAAAGATATTTTGTTCTATCTCTAAATTTTGCTGGTTGTGGAGCAGCTGTACTTGTGGAGAAGTATGAATATCATTTGAATTTTCCCCATGGTGATAGGCTACAACAGTGTTATCAGACAGGTTAATGGATGATTGATGATCTCCCAGATGAATGGATTCGTTGAAGTACTCAGGTTCCACACCCTGATTTATGTACTCTGAGACTTAGATGGAGAGGCTTTGAACTTTGAGTCACTTTCATCTGTATCCTTAACCATGCCTTCTCTATGTAGAGTTTCTTCTTGTGATTGTTGGATCAGAATTCCAGCTTCATTATAGTTAGACTGTAAAGCTTGAGCAGGCTGGTCATCAGAGGTGGATTTGAAGGTTGAATCACCCTATGCAAATCCAAAATCACAGCAGACGCAAGCTTAGCAACCTCATGATTTCCCGTAACTCTATGAAAACCATAAGCTACAAGAATGAAATGCAATCCTCAAAACCAACAATTCAGCACGTGTGATAAAAGAACCAACCACGACATCATTTCCAAGATCAGCGCTAGCAACATCTTTTTGTACAGCTTTCAAGTACCTGTGGATCCACAACAGCTCATTGCGGGCATTATCTACGTTTCCTCCCACAATACCACAGTCAGCATCCTTCATTAACTGCAGATTCTTCGGCTCTTCGCCAAAGGAGGCAAAAACAAATTAAAATTTTCAAAATGCGCCGCCACATCGCCAATCTTTCCGTCAGCTGCGAACTCCTGGAGAGCTCCTCGAATACAAAAAAGAAGCTCGATGATACACAAGAAGAAGGATATTACAACTACCAGAAAAACATGCCATAGACATTGGAAATTGTAGAAAATAAGGGTAATAATATGTGATTCTATTCATGAATTCAAGATACATTATATAGTAGTACAAAATACCTATAAATGTTAGGAAAAGGTAATGGAATACAATTACATCTACAATTATGGTAAGAATATAATTCTAATTCTAATTCCTTAACAAAAAAATCCTGAAACCTTAAATAAAATTTTTTTCGATGCTTTAAATTTTCTGAGCCGCCGCCATCGATCCCCATGTGCCGCCGGTGCACCGCCATGCGCCGCCGCCGTCTTCCGCTGCTTCCATCTGTTGCTCGCCTTTGCTCCGCCGTCCACCGCACGGCCATACGGCATCACGCGCCTCCGCTTGTTTGCGCTGGTGTGTCCTGCCGATCCGATCTGTTGCTGGTTATTATACCTGCTCCTGATCTATACCTGATTTTACAACATGTCTGGTTCTGAAAAACATACTAGTTTTGATACTCCTGAGACTTCAAAGCTTCAGGATATGAGTGGTTATGATGTGATTGCAGCTTTACTTCAGCAGCTGCAGTTGCAATCTGGCCCTCAGACTACTTTACCGATTGGTCGTATGTCGACCGATCCTTACTTTATTGGTTCTGGCGATGGTCCAGGTTTACAACTTATACCGACCATGCTGAAAGGTCAAGAAAATTACATTGAATGGTCCAATGCGATTTGTCGTGCATTCCTTGCCAAGCACAAGATTTGGTTCATTGATGGATCCATTACCAAACCCCAGGATGATCATCCTGATGCTGCCGATTGGCCTGGGGTTAATGATACTCTTATCCGCTGGATCTTGCAAACCCTGAATCCAGTATTAAGATCTTCTACAAGTTCATTTGCCATAGTTAAGGATATTTGGGATGACCCGAGCACGATTTATTCTCGCCGATGGTATGAAGCTTTTGCAGACGCAAGAAGCCATTCAAAGTTGCAGGGAAAACGGTCAGCCCGTCGACATCTACTTTGCCAAACTGAAGAAGTTGTTTGCAGATTATCAATGCATGCGACCTCCCCTGGTTTGTACCTGTGAAGATTGCAAGACATTATGCCAGTGCAATCTTGCTGCGAAATTCTTCCAAGAGATAGAGAAGGATTTGATCTACCAATTTATCTCTGGCCTCGACGAAGGTTTTCACACCTTGCGATCACACATCATGAGCATTGATCCAATGCCATCTGTCATGAATTGTTTGCCCTTGTTGCTCAGGAGGAGAATCATAGAGCTGTCATTCGAGCTCGTGAGCCTTCTTTTAACTCCATGGCGTATGCTGCACGACGTTCACCACCTGCAAGTTTTTGCCAGTTGTTCTTTCTGCAGCCGACCGCAAGAATCTTGTTTGTACCCATTGTCGTCGCAAGGGTCATGATAAAGATACATATTTCAAGCTCCATGGTGTACCAGACTGGTTCAAGAAAAGCAAGGAATCGGCGCCACCTTCACGGCCATCAATCACCGCCGCTGGTCCCGGAGGCACCGCCGATCTCCCGCTCACACCACCGTTTGCCGGAGCGGCCACGTCGCCACCTAGTCTGGTGGCGGTGGCTTCTTCTGGCACTGTCCCTGCCCGTTCCAATTTTGGAAGCAATTCCTGCCTTTTCTATTCTGTGAGATGTTGATAATGGCACCATAACCGATGCCAAACCAACCAAAACAATCAATTTCCAAAATTGCAGAAGTGTTAATCATTCATCTTTCCACAGGCAATATCAATAAGGAAAAGTTCATTAACGAATCAACAATTCATCTGTCAAAATATTTTAACTCTTCGAAGTCTTAACTCCTCCAGTATCAGAGAGACTATTACGCTTACCATGAGTTCCATCTCATAAGCGAGTGATCCCAAGATGAATTTTTCATCTTGAGCAACACCACTGTCCAACAATTTGCCATCACAAACCTGTAGTCAGAATAACCCAGATTAAAATCCATAAATCAATAAGAATTTCACAAACAAATCCTAATAACTACAAAAGGAACATACTTCAACGTAGCCTCCAGCTATAGCAACAACTCTCTTTATGAAGACATCAGCAACATTGTAGTCGATTTCCTGCCAATGTACATCACCACATTAACACACACATCTTACAATCTGCCAGTTCATATAACGAAACAGTCAAGAAAGGCATTACAACTCGAAGAATTGGCGAGGAGAAACTTCCGGATTCTAGAAAACATATTAAACTTCAAGAGAACAAATATACAATAGAAAGGGTCAGAATTCAAGATGCTAGCTACATAGTAAGCCGTTAAAAAAACTCAAAACACATCTTCATATCCATATCTAGAAACATGAGTTGATTAGTTAGTTATCAATGTTGACCTTAATAATTCCTAACCCTCTTCCAGTCCATCTAAGTCATCCAAGACAGTTGAAACATTATATAACTCATGAACGCATACACAACTTAGAACTGATAACTGAACAACACGTTAACAATGGAGAGTGGTCAAAATACTCCTAAGGAAACATTAAAAGTGCTAGCATGACTCTTGCGCCAGCACAGCAAAGCCGCACAACAAGGGCTCGTTAATTAAAGTTCAGGTACCGAACATGGACGAATGTTAAGGAGATGTTTTGTTGTATTTTGTGTATATGTTGTATCTTAGAAGAAATGAAGATACAATTTTTGAGTTGCATGAACCGGGTATAAACTTTAACACTACAACACGTTGCATAATAAATTTTTAATATTGCAACTTAGATATTTTACCTTTTATTATTCTAATTAAACTCCATCTTTCCATAAGCATATGGAAAGACAGTCTTTCCCAAGACTTTGTATAGATATAATCTTTTTTCCATTTGTGATTATGTACATGGTGCCTATATATAGTACCCTTGTATCATCAATAAAATTAATCGTTCATATTTTACATTGTATCAGAGCTAAAAGTCCTGAAACCCTAAACCCTTAAATATTCCACCACCACCGACCCATGCGCCACCGCTGCCACCGCCGCTAATCGCTGCCGGTGCCGCTTCCGCCGCCGTGTCATCCTCTTTTCGCTGCCATTGATCTCTACAATCAAGTTGAAGTCAAAGATCCCGATGTTGTCATCGATCTCCTTGTTTCCGCCGTAGATGAAGCTCCAGAGCTTCCAATCGGAGCCGATCAACCCGTCGCTCTAGCTCTGCTCGCCAATGCTAGTGCCGCTGCCGCTGCCCAGGGTTTTCCCACCAAAGCTTCCCCGCCGCTGCTTTAGGTTCCCAGCATGCCGAATTTTCTCTATTTTCCAGTTGTCGATGGCGCGATCTTTCAGTCCATCGTACAATGTGCGACAGTTGCCGCAGCTCAGGCCATCCGCCAGTCCTCCGACGACACTTATCATGTGTTACCCGCCTCTCATCCCTACTATGTTCATATGTTAGATCATCCGGGTTTGAGAATCTGTCATGAGATCTTGAAAGGTGATAACTTTAATGATTGGAGTACCTCTCTGTTTAATGTGTTTCTGCTAACCGTAAGAGGGTTTTCTTAATGGTTCTACTATTGTTAACCCTTTACCAGGTGAACCTTTTTATAATGACTGGAATAGTGTGAATTCTGTGCTTGTTGGTTTGATTGTTTAGACTCTTGATCCTTCTATTATTTCTAGTATAACTTATTGTGCGTCCGCTAAGGAACTTTTGGACGACCTTAAGTAGCATTTTTCCGTTAGTAACGGTCCGTGCATGTGTGAGATTCTTGTGGCCATTTATACTTGTTATCCGAATGGTAAGTCTGTTGTTGCTAATTATGGAATATGTAAGAAGTTGAGGGATGAACTGTTTACTTACCCATATGCTTAGACATGTGTTTGTCTTGCTGCTGCAATTGCCATTAGGTATCGTGAGAATGAGATGGTTCATCAATTTCTCACTGATCTCGATGATAGATATTATACTTTGAGATCACATATCTTAGCACAAGATCCCTTGCCTTCAATTGGTCATGTTCACTTGTTTGCAATTCAGGAGGAGCGTCACAAGAATTTTGTCAATGCGTGTGAATCCACTCCGGACACCATGGCCTATGTTGAACGTCGCCCAGTGTTGTATCCTGCTCCGAAGGCAATCACCGCCACCCCAGGAAATCCGCCCGATGACGTCGTTGATCGGAAAAACCTCTTGTGTACTAACTGCAACCGCAAGGGCTACGACATTACTACCTACTTCAAGATCATTAATTTGTTATCCAGATTGGTTTGTGGAAAACAGACTTCTGGGATCCGGTCAGAAAGCCCAGAACTAGCAAGCCCGTGCCCCAGCAGGGCGCCGTTCGCCGGAGCTGCCCCTGGTGCCGCAACTCCACCAGTGATCAGCACTGGCACCGTTCTTTTCGATGCTGCTCACACAGATTTCGGTCCTGCTTTGTCCAAGGAACAATGGAATATGGTTCTAAACATGTTCTCTAAGATGAATAATACTAACAATACATCAGGTAAGCCTACTTTACCTTAGATTCTTGATACTGAAGCTTCATATCATATGAGCCATGTCAGGGATCTTCTGCATGATATTGAACCAGTTGATCATGTGATGTCATCCTACCTAATGGATCTATTTCTACTACAACTCAGCACGGGAATATATATTTTTGCGATGTTCTTGTTTCTCGTGTTTTGTTTATTCCGGAATCACATTGCAACTTATTGTTTTTTGCCAAATTAACTACTACTTTAAAATGTCTAGTTTTTCTTACCGAGAAATTGTGCATATTACAGGATACCATCACGAGGACTGTGACTGTCGTGGGTGATCAGTAGGACTGGGTTTATTGGTTGCGAGACTCGGAGCTCTACCGCCGTCTTCGCCATTGTTCACCTACATTGTCATCGCCACGTTTTCGCCTGCATTATAGCATCAACATTTTGGGCATTTGTCATCTTTAGTGGTTTCTTCTGTCCCTGTTATTGCTTTAAGTTGTAGTAATTTGAATAAAACTGTTCCTTGTTCCATTTGCCATCGGGAAAAACAGACTATAACTAGTTTTCCCTTAAGTACTTTTAAGGCTAGTCATTTGTTTGAACTTATATATTTTGATGTTTAGGGGCCTTATGGCTCACCTTCTTCTAGTGAAGCATTTTATTTCTTAACTATTGTTGATGATTATTTCTGAGCTGTTTGGGTTTATTTATTAGTGTCTAGGTCTAATGTACCTACCAAGATGAATGAGTTAAATGCTCTCTTTCAGACACAGTTTCGTCGTTTAGTTCAACGAGTTCGAGCTAACAATGGAACTGATTTTCTTCCTCTCAGACATTACTTTGATGAGAGAGGAATTCAATTTGAGAATTCCACTATTTACATGCAACGACAGAATGGGCAAGTGGAACGGAAGCACCATCACATTTTAAACTTGGCTCGTGCTTTTCGTTTCCAAGCTCATTTGCCTATTGACTTCTAGGGAAAATGCATCCTTACTGCTGCCGACCTAATCCATTGCACTCCAACATCGGTGTTGAATGACCGATCACCTCATCAACTTCTTCATGGTCACGCACCTGTATAGCCATCTCCGTGTGTTCATTTGTTTTGCGTCTCAGCTTCCAAATCTGTGTGATAAGTTTGCATCCCAAAGTTGCAAATGTGTTTTTCTAGGTTATCTTCACAACAAAAATGCTTGGCGTATTTATGACTAGGAGTCTCGCACTATGTTTGATAGTTGAGATGTTGTGTTTTATAAAGACTGCTTTCTGTATGCATCTGCTGTTAATTTTCATTCTTCCGATGATATGGTGCCTTTACCTCAACCTTTCGTGTACGACGTTGTGCCACCTAATCTGATGCCACCACCGACTTCTAAACGGCCGCCAGCTTCAGTAACACTGCCACCTGTGTCTGTCTAGCCACAATCTGCACCACCGTCGCCTTTACCATATTTTCTATCCCTCGGTTGCCTCCAACCAAGCTGCTGACCGAGCCGCAAATAGCTCTACCCGAGCCAATATCTGCTCACCATGAGCCACCGCCTGAGCTGCAACTCATCCCAGAGTCTGCCACCGCCGATGATGATTAGTCTCTTTCACCGCTGCCTCTCTAACCGCCGAGCACTGGCCTTCGTTGTTTACCAGTTAAATTACAAGATTAATTCTACATTTCTACTTGCACTATAACCCCCCTTCTAATCTCCCTTCACCGCCTGATCTTTCTTCAGGTACTCATTACCTTATTGCTGATTATCATTCTTGCAATAATTGTTTGATTTCGCATTCTATATTTTCAGCTACAATTATAGGTGGCTCATATCCTGTTACATATTCTAAGGCTTCTCGTCACTCACATTGGCGAGCAATTATGGATGATGCGATTGATGCACTTGAGCAGAACAATACCTAGGTTATGTCTCCTCTGCCTCCTGATAAACATGATATTGGAAGTAAATGGGTGTTGAGAACCAAGTATGAGTCTGATGGTTCAGTTTAGCGTTGCAAGGATTAGTTAGTTGTTCTTTGAAATTGGCAGATTGAGGGCCTTAATTTCACTAAGACCTTTGCTCATGTTGCCAAGATGAGCTAAGTTTGTCCGTTCTTAGCAATTGCAGTTATTCGTGGATAGAATCTTCATCAGATGGACGTACATAATGTGTTTCTACATGGGGATCTGGATGGGGAGGTTTACATGCGCCACCTCCTGGTTATACTCTTCCTCCACGTGGCTTGGTTTGCAAGAATTGCAAATCTCTTTATGGTCTTTGTCAGGCACCCAGAAGCTGGTTTGCAAAGCTCGCTGCAGCCCTGTGTATTTTTGGATTTGTACAGAGTAAGGCCGTTTACTCTTTGTTCACCTATTTTCATGATGGTGTCTCCCTACATTTTTTGGTTTATGTTGATGATTTGTCATTGCTTGATCTTCTTCAACTCTAATGGTTAATTTTAAGAAGTATCTCAGATCTTTCTTTCACATGAAGGATCTTGGTGTTCTGGAATAATTTTTGGGGATCGAGATTGCTCGGAGGCCTGATGATATGTTTTTATGTCAACGGAAAAATGCACTTGATATTTTGACTGATACTGAATTGTTAGCTGTCCAGCCTATATATTTTCTGATGGAACACCAACACAATTTGTCGTACACAGAGGGACCAACTTATATTGATCCTACACAATATCGCAGACTGGTTGGAAAGCTGATTTATCTGACTATCACTTGCCTGGAGGTTATTCTATGCACACTCTGAAGCTGTTCATGGAGAAACCGCGAGTTTCACACTAGCAGGCCACCCTGCGTGTGTTGCATTTTCTGAAGAGTCATCCAGGTTAAGGTTTATTTCTTTCTACTAAGAGCTCCCTTCAGCTTAGCACATTTTTTAATTATGATTAGGCAGCATGTCCAATCACACGTCATTCTTTGACTGGATATCTTGTTATTCTTGGTGAATTCATTTATTTCTTGGAAGACAAAGAAACAACTGGTTATTTTTTGGCTTTTAGCAGAAGCTATGTATTGCACCATAGCCGTTGTTTGTTGTGAGTTGATTTGGCTTAAGTCCCTTCTTCATGATTTGGGAGTAGGCCGCTCTTTTCCTATGCATCTATACTGTGATAGTCAGTCAGCCTTTCATATTGCAGCCAATCCTGTGTTCATGAGCGTATAAAGCATATTGAGATTGACTGTCATTTTGTTTGTGATTTGGTACAGTAAGTCGTTACTCATCATAATTGCACTTCTAGTCAAACTGCTGCTTTATTTACTAAGGCTCTTGAATGACATGCATTTCAGATTCTTCTTGACAAGTTGGGCATTTGCGATCCACATGCTCCAACTTGAGGAGGAGTATTAAGGAGATATTTTTTGTATATCTTGTACCCTACATAGAATCCTTTTCCATTTGTGATTATGTACATGGTGCCTATATATAGCATTCTTGTATCATTAATAAAATCAATCGTCTATATGTTACAACAAACCAAAATGATATGCAACACCTACATACATTAAGAATGACAGTATTATAGAAAAATAGAAGAGAGAAAATTGATCAAGGCTAACCAGTCTGGGAAGAGAAAGAGATCCGACGAAAAAACACAATGACACCTCGACTGTGGGGGAACACGGGGGCTGGAGTTTCTCGGCAGATCTCTGGGAAGAGTAAAACCCAACTGCCAATACAGAGCTTCGAGGGCTTCCTTGCTAAATTTCTAGAATGCGCTCGACGACAATGGAAAGGGGGCGACGGAATCAGATCCTCTGCGTGTAGGATTCTTTATGAAGAAGCAACGGAGAAGAGGGAATGTCATAGTATGAATAAAAACTACGTTGTTTTAGACCCTTAGGAAAGTCAAAATAACAAAATTTCTCCTGGTTCACAACACCTAAAGCAAACAGTTTCTATTATTTGGTGCTTGGGATTAACCCTATGAATGTTGAATGAATTGTATAATCTTTGTGTGTTGAATGACAACTAACTTAAGCCTTTTTTTAAAAAAAAATTGTTTGATTTTTCCACTGCCAATACTTAAATATGGATATATCAATAGTGTAAGAAAGTGAGTCGTGTTAAAAAACAAAGTCTCAAGAAAGGCAGCCTTTCCATAAGTTTATAGATAGTGCATAGGGGTTTTTACCTTAAATGTTGTAATATTTTAAAAAACAATTAACTGTTGTATTATATAAGTTAAAAAGTAATAATATAAATTTGAAGGTGAAAATATAAAAATATATGACATAAAATATATTTTGAAAAATTCTAAATTTTGTATGTAATTTAACAAATGCAGTGTATTTCGTCGTGATCAATGATCTAATTTACAGCATAGTTTTCCACTCTCTAACATCTCTCTAGCTTTCCTCTCTCTTTACCCTTTCGTTTTCTACCGATAACGTCTCCACATAGGCCGGAACCTCCACCAGCCCTACACCGGAACCTCCACCGGTCATGGCTGCTACAAGAAACAAGTCATTCTTGCAGATTCTCATAGCACATCCTCCTCCACTAGCTCAAACCTTCTCAATCAATCATAATTTCAATCCAACAATGGAGCTTCGAGGTGACCTAGCTTGTCTTTACATCGATGAAGAAGTGCAAAAAATTATCAGAACCTTACAACAATGCCTTGATTGCCAAATTAATCTGTGGCCGCCCTAAAATGGTACTGCAATCTTTGTTCAAAACAACCAGATTCAAAGGGAAATTCCAGCTGAGGTCACTCGATTTCAAACACATCCTAATCCGACTTAAGTTGATCAAAGATTTTCAGCGGTGCTGGATCAAGGGAGGTTGGGTCTTTGATAGAGCTCCTATGAAAGTTCTTCGTTGGACACCAGATTCACCCCAAATGCGTAGTCTTCAATTGTTCCTATTTGGGTAACAATCTGAGATGCTCCCTTTTACTATTACAATAGAGTTTCTATTCAACCTATTGGCAATCTCAGGGGCTCTTATACTAAAATGGATGCAGCTACAAAGGCCCTTACTAGGCATTTTGTGATTAAACTGTGTATTGAGATCAATATGCTTAATCCATTACCCGAAACCATTAGATTGGGTAGTATTACCAATAATAAGAAATACATTATTGAGTATGAGGATGTACCTACATACTGCACTCACTGTCTAAAACTAGGCCACCACATTGATATTTGTAGGATTGAAAATCCAGCCCTTGTTCAGAAAAATAACGACTATCTTACTGAAAAAACCTTGCTCGACCCACTTTGCCCTTCATGCTAACCCTGATCTAGGAACCACAAATCCTGCTCAACCTATCACTAACCCTGAGTCTCCTATCTCAAAAACTCATATCCATATCACTGAAGCACATACCCCTAAGGATCACACCCCTAAATCTCCCGGTAAAAAATAAAAAATGTCTAACACAGTTCATCAACCGAAAAACAAAGACTGCCTTAATGAAACTTTGGATAAAGGTAAGGGAATTATTACCTCCCCCGAGCTTTGTAACACTACCATACCTCATATACAAGCCTACGAAGAGCCTCTTTCCCCCGTTATCCCTGAACCCAACCACACACGGGTTTTAAACACACATACAATAAGCAAGCTCAGCCTCTCACCAATTCACACAGCCTCTGAATCAGCTTTAAAATTTATACTAAGGATGATTTATGTCTCCCAAATGATGGAAGACACTCGCTTATGACTAATCAAGTTGTTCATTCAGTTGACATATCTTCTCCTATAGTTACAAACCGATTTTTACCCTTGCTAGATGATCTAGAATATGAGAATTCGTATTCGGATGAGCATACAAGTTTTAGAGAGCTACAGGTGGATCAATTTAGTTGTTCAAATCCTTCTAAAGATGTCGTGAAACCTAAAAGCCCAACTTTTTTCTCACATATTAATAAAAAATAACTTTAGGATCGCCTTCAAAAAGATCTAAAATACGTAAATATTAATAGAAAAATAATAATAACAAATTGGTTGATCTGAAACCTGAGAGGTATGGACACATCAATGCTGCGACTAAAGAAACTTATTCAGATTCATAAGATACAATTGTTATTTCTAATTGAGACCATGCATGCTAATCTGGAATGTATTTCATATATGCATAGGCTCCAATTCAATGATTATTTGCAATATGAAAGTGGAAAATTTTGGGTTATGTGGAAAGATACCTTACAAGTTACATTAATCAACCAAAACAAACAATTCCCAACAATAAAGATTTTCTTCAACAACATGAACATTCATATGAAAGCTATATTTATTCACGATCTTACCAATAGGATTGGTAGAAGAGATCTATGGACACAACTTAGTGGACTAACTAACACTAAAAGGATCTTAATTGGTGATTTTAAGCTATTACTTCTATATCAGAATATAGAGGGCCTAGAAACCCAAATAGAGATAGTATTAATGAATTTCATGACTTCATACTCGGTTATGGCCTTCAGGAGATCAATACAGTTGGTAATTTACTAACATGGTCTAATTGTAGGTTACACATTCCAACATCCAAAAGATTGGATAGAGGATTGTGTTCACAAGAATTGACTGACTCCTTTCCTGCAAGTTCTATTCAAATACTCAACAAATTCTCTTCAGATCACCCTCCCTTATTACTACAAATTGGTAGCTCTCTCTTATCAGCACCTAGACCCTTCAGGTTTCTAGATGTTTGGTTCAGTAGCCCAGAATTAGTACCTCTAATTACAGAAAACTGGAATCTACCAATTAGTGAAACTCCAATGTCGAGATTTTTTCTTAAAATAAAAAAGGCTCAAGCTAGTACAGAGAAAATGGAATAGAGAACATTTTGGTAATATATATATATATATATATGAACATAATTAAAGCTGAAGAAGACTTAAAAAACCAGGAACTCTTGTATTAGAACCTTAACTTAGAATCTAAGGTCATTAAACTTAATAAAGCCAAAGCTTTGCTACTCTGGTCTTTAAAGGAGAGAGATTTATTTTGGAAACAGAAAAGTAGAGTCAAATGGTTAAAGGAGGGTGATCAGAACACAAAGTTTTTCCATAAAGCTTGTTAAGAGTCTAAAGGAAGATTACTTATTTCTAAAATAAAAGACTCTGATGGGAACTTGTTGGATGATCAAAATCAAATTGAACTAGAAGCTATTCAATTTTTCGAAACACTTCTCTATGAAGATCAAGATATTACCTCTGGAACATACTTTTAACCATTCCTTAGCCAAATTCCTCAATTGATTTCCGAGGCTGATAACTCAAAACTCATTGCCTCAGTCTCAATGGAAGAACTGAAAGCAGCAGTTTTCAGTCTAAAGTCCAACAGTGCCTCTGGCCCAGATGGGTTTTCCCTTACCTTTTTTCACAAAAATATGGAACCTAATAATTTCAGACTTATTACAGGCCACACATGAATTTCTAGATGGAAAACTGATCCCCAGAGGTATTTCCAGCACTTGGGTATCACTGATACCTAAAATATTAACTCCCTCTACATTAAGTGATTTCAGACCTATTAGCATCTCAAACTTTGTTAATAAGGTCTTCTGAAAGATTATAATGGAGAGATTAAAACCTCTAATGGGTAAAATAATATCACCACAGCAATCTTCTTTCTTGGACAACCGGGATATTACTGATAATGTGGTCTATCTCCAAGAAATGACCAAATTCCTAAATCTCAATAGGAAAAAACCTAATTGCATGTTGAAATTATATCTAACAAAGGATTTTGACTGAGTTAGTTGGGTTTTCCTTAACAGCATTCTTCTAAAATTAGGTTTTCATGGATGATTGGTAAAAAAACATACTTAACAACATTTCCAAAGCATGGTTTTCCATTATAAGTAATGGTAAAACTATTGGATTCTTTAAGCTTGCTAGAGAAATCAAACAGGGTGATCCACTATCTCTCTTTCTCTTTAACATATTCACTGAGGCTTTTTCAAGGAGTCTAGAATTTTGCTTTAATACAAGAAAATTGGAATTTTTCCAATTACCCTCTCAGGCTAGCCCAACATCTCATCCCAGCTATGCTGATGATACAATCATCTTTTTAAAAGTCACCAAGTTGAATCTCATCATAATAAAGGCTTTTTTGTCTAAATTTGAAACTGCCATGGGGCAGATGATAAATTACCATAAAAAGTAATTTTTATGTAAGTAAAAAAGCTACACAAGCCGAGGTGAACCTGGTCAGAAATACACTAAGCATGTCCCAAGACACTTTTCCATTTAAGTACGTTGGAGTACCCATTTTTACAGGTAAAGCAAAAAAAAGCTTATTTTCATCCACTCTTTGAAACTTTTGATTCTAAGATCACTAATTGGAAAAACAAATCATTAAGTGCAACAGGGAAAGCTACACTGATTAAAACTTGTCTTCTATCCACTCCTCAACATATATTTGGGCAGTTCTACAACCCCCAAAAGCAGCTAACAATGAACTGACAAAGAAGATAACCAAATTCTTTTGGGGCGAAACAAAATAAGGATCTAAGAAAGTATGGAAAACATTGAAAGACTTATTTGTTCCTAAAGAGGAAAATGGTTTGGGTTTAAGAGATTTGAAAGTAGTTCTTTCAGCCTAATCTCTTAAACTTTGGTGGAAATTCCAACAAGGAATTGCACCATGGTCCCAATTTCCTTAGTATTTATCTTCTCATGCTAGAAACTCAAAAAACTTCAAGAGAATCATGAATGTAAATCAACTAGCTCAAGAGAATACAATTGTAATTGATGGTAAAGGTATTGTCAGGTTTTGGGAAGTGACTGGACCTCAAAAGGTCCCCTTGTGATTATTTGTGACCCCACACTCACAAATATCCCACATTTACCCTCCATAGCAGACTTCGTACAGAATAAAGATTTATATATTCCATCTATCTCTCAGTTTCTATCACAGGATATCATCAATCTCCTTCAAAATGCTGAACTAACTCAAGAGGACGATAGAATGTTATGGACACCTGACTGGAAAGGAAACTTTACCTTCAGATCGGCTATGAGCTACTTGTTGGAAAATGATAGTTAAAAGATTGACATTCATCAACTTTTTGGGCTTCATTTTGAGTGGAACCTGAATAGATTTTGGATCAATGGATGTCATTTTTGGGTTCTCCTTCGCGAGTACTATAAAATCGACTATTTAAACTCTCAAAACGGATCAAGGGTGAATGCGATATGGATGTTTGAAATGTCACTCTTGAAAGAGGAAACATTGGAGAAAATTGGCCTTTAATAATTTTTCTCTGGACTGTCCAAAATGTGCATGGACCGCGTGGAAGTCTTTAGAAGGCCAACCGCATAGTATATATGGAATTGCTTGTGTGTAATTCTTAAGAAATAAGAACGAAATACTTCCATATTTTGTGAGATATCTTGTCGTAAATAAATATGTGGTTTACCATGTTTAATACGCTGAAGAATATTTGTGCAAATATTCCTTCCATTTCCAGTAGATTTGATTCGAGTATTCATGGAATGTCTCGGATTTGGTGAGTTGTAATTGGAGAATATTCTTCTCTAATTACAGAAAATCAGAATATTACGTTTCCATGATTATAGTCTCTTAGAGCAGTATAAATAGAGCCTCTAAGTCAGTCAGAAAACTCGCACCATTTTCAAGTTCCTCATTTCTTCTAAACTTGAGTCTTACTTCTTTCTTTCTCTGTCGCTGAAAGTCCTTCGGGCCTTGCGTTTATCGCAGGTAACTCTTATGTATTAATTGTTACCTGCGATGATTTTACCCTAGGGAACGATGTCCACGACGGGACTCATTCGTTTCAAGGGCAGTGAGTGTTACTCGTGACTCCATCACTTTGTGATTACTTGAAACATGATTTATTCTTTGATTATTTGTAATTTAATCTTTTCGATTGTATGCTTGAATAATTAATAAAAGTCTATTATTCTTGCATATGTAAATTTCTCGTTCAATTTTGTTATTTAATTTTTTGCATGACATAATCAATATATTTCCAACAGTCTTGAAAGAAATTATTTTTGTTTGTTGAATTATATTGATGCAAAAATCGCATGTCGAATGCTTGAATAAAATTTGCATACAGAATGCTCAAAGTTCGAACGAAAATTGTATACCATATTTTGTTCGAATATATATATATATATATATATATATATATATATATATATATATATATATATATATGGATGCTGCTTTGATTGAAATCTGCGTGAGTTCATAAATTTTGGGCATGCTTGATTGTGTCTTACAAGGAAAATATACATTCCAAGAGTGCATGCCTTGATTTGGCAGGTGAAAATTGCATGCGGAAAAAATAATTGTGCATTTAACACACGTAACATGCATGCGGAAAAATAATTGTGCATGTAACACACGTAATATGCATGGGGAAAAATAATTTTAAGAATATGATTGCATGCTTTGATTTATGGAATTGCATGATACGTTGGTTTTGGTTGTTTACAACAAAATCATATCGAGCAATTTATTGTGTATATTAATTTGAAATATTTGTGAAATATTTATATGCGATATGAAATGTGTACATATATTTAACAATAAATAATCTTTGTATGTACACATTGTTGAATCCCAGAACCATGTCGAGGAATGATGCTGCTAAGACTACCCTTGGGGCGACACCTCTTGTGGTTGTTCCTCATGCTGAGAAACCTAAGAAGTTCAATAATTGTATGAACTTCAAGATGTGGAAATAGAATATGCTCTTCTACTTGTCCACTATGGGTTTGGAACGTTACGTTCACGAAGATCGTCCCATTGTGGATAAGAAAAGCACTAAGGAAGTTCAAGATGTTGCGGAGGAGTGGAACTTTAA
This sequence comes from Rubia yunnanensis, assembly GCA_037428765.1. Taxonomy (NCBI): domain Eukaryota; kingdom Viridiplantae; phylum Streptophyta; class Magnoliopsida; order Gentianales; family Rubiaceae; genus Rubia; species Rubia yunnanensis. Next base: position 45,983,481 of record CM075061.1, on the reverse strand, counting down.
GGAGTATATCTGTCGCAACCTCATTTTGAGTAGCCTTCACGATGCCATTTGGAATGTGTATTAGGTGAAGGAGCTTTTTAAGGTGTTGTGGGAAACTCTTGACCAAGAGTACAGGGGTGAGGAAGTTGGATCCAAGAAGTGGGTAATCGGAAAGTTCCTCGACTACAAATGGTTGATGTCAAGTCTGTGGTCAGTCAAGCTCAAGAGCTTCAAATGATGATTAATGAGATGATAGCCGAGAAGATGACAATGTGCGAGACTCTCCAATTTTATTGCATCATCGAGAAGCTACATCCAAGTTGGAAGGACTTCAAGAGTAATCTGAAACACAAGCAAAAGGTGATAACCATGAGGGATCTGATCCAAAAGCTTTGTGTTGAGGAGGATAACCGTATCTCTTAAAAGAGGATGAATGGATCGGTGCCTGTGGCAAGGGCCAATCTCGTGGAGGTTGGTGGGAACTCCAAGTCGAAGAAGCCCAAGGTAAAGAAGGGATCCAAGTTGGGAGCTAAGGGTGGAGTTTCGAAGAAGTCGAAGTTAACTAACAAGTGCTACAACTGCAACCTCGTTGGACACAAGTCCTTTGAGTGTAAGAAGCCAAAGAATGCAAAGAATAAGGCTAACATGGTTGAAAATATTGCACGAGATGTGAACAACATCGATCTGTGTGCTGTGATTTCTGAAGTCAACATGGTGGATTCCAATCCAAAGCTACTAAGCACATCTGCTCTATCAAGGAAGTGTTATCAAACTTCAAGGCAATTGAAGATGGAGAGACCATCTACATGGGCAACTCCACAACTTCCATGGTGAAAGGGTGTGGCACTGTGGTGATGAAGATGACGTCTGGGAAGGAATTGACTTTGAAGAATGTTTTGTATGTGCTAGGCATTCGCAAGAACCTTGTGTTTGGTTATGTGTTGATCAAGCATAGCTTTAGGCTCGTGTTTGAGTCTGATAAGTTAGTCTTTTGAAAGCAATGTATAAGCTAGATGGTATGTTCAAGTTGAACACCATGGTTGTACCTCCTAAGAAAGATGAAATGAACGCTTCTTCTTCTGCTTACATGATTAAGACTTCCAATTTTTGGCATCGTAGACTAGGACACGTTAATTATGATTCAATAAGAAGATTAATTAAAATGGAGAACATACCAATCATTGAAATTGATGCAAATCATAAGTGTGAAACTTGTGTTGAAGCTAAGATGACTCGAACGTTTTTCGAACAAGTTAAACAAAAGATGAAACCTCCTGAGTTGATACATACTGATATTTGTGATCTCAAGTTTGTGCAAACAAGAGGAGGTAACAAGTATTTCATCACCTTCGTGGATGATTGCACGAAATATTTTTATGGGTACTTGTTGAAAAGCAAAGATGAGGCAATTGCGAAATTTGTTCTCTACAAAACGGAAGTTGAAAATCAACTTGATAAGAAGATCAAGGATATTAGAAGTGACCATGGAGGTTAATATGTTAAGTCATTTAGGGACTATTGTTCTGAACATGGCATTATCCACGAGGTCACTGCCCCCTAATCGCCTCAATCTAATGGTGTGATTGAACTTAAAAATTGCACTCTTAAAGAGATGATGAATGCGATGTTGATAAGTTCTGGGTTGCCACAGAGCATGTAGAGGGAGGCTATTTTGACGGGCAACTATCTTTTGGATAAGATACCCTGTAAGGATGAGAAAGAAACTCCCCATGAGTTGTGGAAAGGCACGAAGCCATCCTTTACGTACTTGAAAATCTGGGGGGCCTTGCAAATGTACTAATCCCACCCCCCCTGAAGAAGTTAAAGATCGGACCTAAAATGGTTGACTGTATCTTTATAGGATATGCACATGAGAGTTGTACTTATCGTTTCCTTGTAAATGAATCCCATCATCCCGATATTCATAAGAACACGATCATGAAATTAAGAAATGCAAATTTCTTTGAGAATGTGTTCCCTGCCAAGGAAAGGGCCGAATCGTCAAAGATGACCGTTGAGTCACTAGATGAAGGCGTAGTAATTCCTAACGATCTCGAGGATTAAGAGGAGGAAGTGGATGAACCTAGACGAAGTAAACGGATTAGGACCGAAAAATTATTTGGTCCTGATTATCTAACATTTATGCTTGAAAGCAAACCACAAAGCTATAAATAAGTTGTGAATTTGTTTGAGGGATCTATGTGGAAATAAACGATTAAAAGTGAAATTGACTCGATTCTACATCATCACACTTGGGAGCTAGTGGACTTACTTCCGAGGTGTAAACCACTAGGCTACAAATGGATCTTCAAGAAGAAGATGAGAGAAGATGGCTCAATTGACAAGTATAAAGCCAGACTTGTTATTGTCGCGTTGCGTAAGCTTGAGGTTCATCAAATGGATGTGAAGATTGCCTTCTTGAATAGAGATTTGGAGGAAGAAATCTACATAGAGCAACCTGAGGGTTTTACTGCTCTCGGTCAAGGAGGAAAAGTCTTCAAGTTAGTGAAATCATTTTATGGTCTCAAATAAGCACCAAAGTAATGGCATGAGAAGTTTGACCATGTTGTCTTTGCCAATAATTTCAAAATAAATGACTGTGATAAGTGCGTCTACGTGAAAGACATGGAAAATGGATATGTAATCTTATATTTATATGTAGATGACTTGCTCATGGTGGGTAGTAATGAAAAGTTGATCAAATCTACCACGGACATGTTGAATTCTCATTTTGACATGAAGGATATGGGACTGGCGGATGTGATCTTGGGGATAAAGATCATCTGAAGCTCTGATGGTATCACCTTAACCTAGTCTCATTATGTAGATAAAATCCTTGAGAAATTCAACAAGAATGACTCATAGGTGGCGATGACTCCAATAGATCCGAATTTGCATCTATGAAAGAACAAATTGGAGGCTGTTAATCAGGTGGAGTACTCGAGATTCATTGGGAGTCTGATGTACTTGATGAGTTGTACCAGACCAGACATTGCCTACACTGTAAGTAGGTTGAGTAGATACACGAGTAACCCCAATATTACTCACTGGAAAGCAATAACTAGAGTAATGAGATATCTATGTTTTACTCGTGATTATGGTCTACATTATTCGAGTTATCCAGTTGTAGTTGAAGGACACAATGATGCAAACTGGATACATGAGTGGGCATGTATTTACACTAGGTGGAGGAGCAGTCTCGTGGAAGTCCTCTAAACAAATGGTTATTACTCGATCCACAATGGAATCCGAGTTTGTTTCCTTAGACAAGGTGGGTGAGGAGGCCGAATGGCTCTTTCAATTCGTAGAGGACATTCCTAGATGGCTGAAGCCTGTGCCAGCCATATGTATACATTGTGATAGTGTATCTTCTATTGGAAAGGCTCAGAATATGCTCTATAATGGGAAATCTCATCATATTTGACGGAGACATAGTTCCATAAGACAGCTTCTCTCAACTTGAGTGATCATAATTGACTATGTAAGGTCGAAGGACAACATACTGATCCCTTGACTAAAGGGTTGAATCGAGAGGTAGTTGAAACATCATCGAGAGGAATGGGACTGAAGTCCATTAAATGATGGGTTACATACGTGGACACCCAACCTATGTGACTGGAGATCCTAAGATCTAGGTTCGAAGGGACAACTAAACTGCAAAGACCCATCGCGATCACTGTGGGGGTTTCATACCTCATGTCTTATTCCTACGATGAAGAAACAATGACGTGAATGGAGGTAAATCCTGAGTAAACTTAGAAGCAATAATGCAATGTCGGTAAATTTGGACATACCAAAGGTTAGACTGACATAGATGCGACGTTAAAAACTAAAAATTAAGCTACTGGAAATAAGAATATGCGATGTTCCACTATTATTGCATGAGCTGAGTTATGACGGACATGATAATGACGTCACATATTTCACCGGAAGCAACAGACAGAAACCCATATAATCAGAAAAAATGATATTTTATCAACATCAAATTAAACATAAACCCTTTGGAGACATACCAAAACATTGTTTAACCGATTTGTAAAGTAAGAATTACAAAATATATTCACGGACCATAGATCAAACATTGCAAAGTAAAAATTATAAAACATATTCACAGACCACATATCGAACATTGCAAAGTAAAAATTACAAAACATAGGTGTTAGGAGATTAAAAAAACTATACCTTTTTCCAAGGGAGAAGAGAAGGGAAGGGAGGAAGCTGGAAACCACTGGAAATCGCCGAAAACTTGTGAATAGATGCTTGAACTAATTTTTAGGGTTTCCCTAGTTATAACTATTTCAGAACGACATCATTTTGAACCATTGTGGTGTCCACCTTGAACGTAGTGATGTTACAGAACAGTTAGATAAGGCGACATGGTGTCGACCACCTACGAACGTCGTTTTGAACCAATGTGGAGTCCACCTCAAAGGCTGCAATATTGCACCATAGTCGGATTAGGCGACATGATATCGAGCACTTACCAACGTTGCAGCCTTACATGGGCCTAACAATTGCAGCCCATCAAGCAGTCACTCAACAGTTTGAGTTTATTTACAATATTTGTTTGCAACAATTTTCTAGGAGGGAGAGGAAGTTACATGTGTTGAAAGAGAAAGAGAGAGTTACATATGAGGGATTCTTTGGTTACATATTAGGGTACCCCTCCCTCCGATAGCACCGGTCCCCTAACCCTATGGCACCGGTATTTTGATGCCCAGCCAACTGGTGCCCAAGTATGGTAGTGCTAAAATGTAGTTAGTATGGCACCGATATGTAAAATCGGTGCTGATAAATGTATATTCCAGTTATCAAAATCGGTGCTAGGATTCGTGTAGAGGTGTTCTTCCTTCATTACAAGCACCGGTATTGTATAACTGATGTTGTATATTAAGTTACAGCATCACAATTACAACACCGGTGTTCTTTCATTATGTTATTTTTGCCAATACATTCAGCACCTGTACAATATAGGAATGGTGCTGGAGTTGAAAAGTTTTGAATTTCTAGCATCGGCATGTACTGTCAGATAGTGATGCAATAATTTTGATTTAGATTACCATAATATAGCACCGATATGATTGATCTTGACCGGTGCTAGTTTTATTTGACTTTTGCAATATTGAATTTAATTTTTTCCCAGCCCAACCGGATCGAAACCCGGGCAACGTTGATTGAAGTTTTAGAAAACAACCACCATTAATCCACAATCCATATTAAAATTTTGAATGGAGTGAAAAACAAATGAAAATATGAATTTGTAAACATAATCAATCAACAACCAACAGCTTAATCCAAGGAAAAACAGTTCAAGAATTTGAATTTTTAAACTTGAAGAAATTTCTCAATGTCCATCGAAGTCCTGCAATCATTGGAATATGTGTCCACCCAAATCTGACTCCATCTATTGGCTACAGATAATATCTCCTTGTCACTGTATGATCCTTGTTTTTTGGGAAACAGCTATTGCATTTTAAAAAAAGTAAATGAGTAAATACATGAAAATATTTAGTAAGTAAGAAGAGCTAATGGGTCATTTGAACTTTGTCGACAAACCTGTACAATATTTGTAGAGGTGTGCTTAAGCAAAAACTCTTCCATGAAGAGGATGATGTAATATCTGCATTCCCAACCACTCCATTGCCTTTGGTATTGCAACAAAAATATGACGTTAAATGTAATTGTATGACTTACAACCAAATGATGATGGATACGAAGGGATTGTTGGAATGTAAGACTTACATCGATGTTTATGATTCTCCATGTGTAGTATGTAGGGGGTTCCACGTTCAACTTCTGCAAATGCCATTCGTATGCAATCGTGGTGATATTGGACTTATAAATGTTAGTGAACTCATAGTTTAAATTGTTGAAATTAACACCGCTGAAATGAATGTACGTACCTAGCAATGATTTTGTTTTCATTAATGTACTTTGGCCTTATCCCTCCTGTCATCGAGTCAAGGGTAAGAACTTCCTCCATTCTAGGACGGATGAGTATTAAGTACCAATGATCGCTATTATTAAAAGAATGTATGTCAGGAAATGAAATTTAGTCCTATGAAGAATTTTAAATATTATAAAGTGGCACTTACATTTCGATATAGGGCACCACATACACCAGGGCTTCAGCAGCGAGCATGGTTGAGAGAATGGCTTGAGCACGACCTTCGACCTCTGCATCCTTTATTCCTGTGGAGTATCCTCCCGTACATCACGGTACAAATTGGATGCGTCCATTGCTGGTTTCAAAGACTTGATCCCTGAGGTGACTTTAAAAATAAAAAAAATAATATTTGAAACATATAAGTGTAAATATCCATTAAGAAATTATGAACAAGTAAATCTTGCCTCATCCAGACATCTATCCAAGAGTTTGATAGCCAGGCCATTCCTCTTAGGTTGCCAAGCTTGGACCCGAAGTCCACCAAGCTATCAATGAATAATCCTGATTTATGCAGTCTCACAAATAAGCTCAGCTTGTACTCGGGAAATAATCCCACCAACCCCGACTGTTGCAATCTCTTAGTTACGTCATTGCAATATGTGATGTACTTCCTCATGTTGGGATATGCCTTAAACGGGCGCTTGTTGCAATCTAAAATTAAGTAATTGGAACAAAATTATGCTACCTCATAAATGAAGTACAAGTTACATATGTGAGCGAGAAATACCCGCTTTAGAGGTCTCTCGTGTTGAAATCGCTGCTCTGAGTGAGTTGATCCAGAATTTTTTGGGGTGCATAGCTACACGGGAAATTTAAACAATTTCAACGATTATCCAAATATAAGTGAGTTAATGTTAAAGATGTTGTTATATTACTACATTTTATTACCTCATCGTCATCGTTCACATTCACAGAGTAAAACTCATCCATCTGTTGTTTCCCATCCTCATTCTCATGTGTTTTGTTGTCAACCCCAAACGTGACCAAAGCCATCGGCCAGTCTATCACACTCCCTAGAGTCTCCCACGTCACTGAATTAGTGGTTGGCAGATGGTAACCCGGCTCTTAGGTGGTAGACTGGCTTAGTCACACCAACGCAAGCTAATGGTCCATGTACGTGCTCTGGATGCCTTGATTTTTGGAGCCAAGCTTGTGCAACCTTTATCTTCTCTCCCTTAATGCCCATGATGTACAAAGTGACCAACTCACTATCCTATTATGGAGGACATGAGAGATTTGTTAGCCTTTGAAACAGTTAGGTATAGACTGATTTGGAAAAATCCAATTGCTATTAACTTTTATTTTGTTAAGTATACTTACCTCCTCATCTGGTTCTCCCTCGATGTAGAGGTCTTAGCCCAACCCGCTGATACCGATGGATATACTACCAAATATTGCATTATCGATGAAGGTATTCGGGTCTGAGAGGCCCTCGGAAATCTCTACACCCCCCAACTGCAGCTATACTATTCACAAACTGCTCAAGGTAAGAGACCATTGCCTTCATCACTAGCTAATCAACTAAGGGTTTCTTTTCGGGATTATTCTGGGACAAGGAGCTACTGCCACATTTTTTTCGTGATAATCTGGGGATAGCAAAAGTTTTGGGAAGTCGGGATTGGGTACCTCTATACCTTCCCGTTTGATTCTTCTTCCTCGTTGCTCTTATCAAAATGTCCTCACCCGGACCCAAGATTATAGTTCCCTTCTCTATTTCCTCGTTTATCTTCAACTCTAGTTCATTTCATCATGTTAGTATTGAAAATTATAGTTGATATGAATATGAAAAATTTAAAAATTTTCCAATCGTGTACTTACAATGTCGTCCGCTATGGCCTTCATTTGTATAGTCCTTGGTCTTTCCCCGGTTCGACTCCAAGTACACCAGGGATTTGTTAGGTTTGAATTCCATTGCCTTTATTTCCTCCTCGACCTCCTCCTTCGTGTATCGAAGGTCCCTAAGCCTCTTCCCCCCTCTCTCTCTCTCCTTCATCTTCTCCACCAATCTTTCTTTTGTCGCCTGGTTCCCCAGTGGTTTGGTGTGGTGGCATGATTCCTCTCCTTTGAGTTCTTGCTATTTTTCTTCCTTTTTTCTACAAATGATATACATTTAATTACAAAATTAACATCTAACTAAATATGGCAAAAGGATATTGATATATTTATCGTGAATAAAATGTAAGTTTTTGTACTTACTGGCATTTCCTCAGTTCTCCGATGTTCCTCAAATTTTTGCCACTCCTCCTCGTCCATCCATTTGTATTTTTCCAAGGACTTGTATTCGGGGACTTTTCCATCAGTCAAATCGGTTTCTATCTTGAAACTCATCTACAGTGAAAGATTAGGTAGAATTAAATAGCTATGACATAAGTAAAATGTATGAACATTGACAGGTATGAATTGATGAAATATGTAATGTAAATGTTATCCTTACCCTAATGTCCTTTTTACGTCTTCCTCTTTAACATCCTTTGGCACGTTAGGCCAGTGTATCCACGTACCAAATCTGATGCACCTTCTATAAGCATAATTGGTATATGTTGTTTGCTCCAATTTTGGTACAAATCAACAAACCATCAACCTCATTGAATGCGACGGGGATGGGTTCTTCTCATTGGCTAACGTAACAGATTGGCATCTACACAAACCCTGGAGGGCCACCATCCCTGTTCCTCTTTTCAACAATCTTTTTACCTTTTGGAAGCATCTACACAACATCAACGTTACATCAACATCAACATCAATGTTACATCAACATCAACATCAATGTTACATCAACATCAACGTTACAACATTACAACAACATACCTTTTGCAGAACATCACAACAACATCACAACATGACAACAACAAACCTTTGCATCAACATCACATAAGTTCAACATCACAACATTTGAACAATACAATAGTAAAACATCAACATTACAACATCACAACAAAAACATCACAACATCACAACAAAAACATCACAACATGTATGCATTACAACATCATATCTTTAAAACATCAGCACGCCCAACATCACTTCTTTCGCAGACTAAATTTTTTTTTTTTAAAACAAAAACTGAAAGGTAAAGAAAGAGAGAAGCCATTGGCTTAGTTGATATGTACATTTGTGTCCCATAGGCTCATTGAAGCAACATTTGTTGCTTCCAAAATGAATAAAAGAGTATAGCTAATTGTGAGAGGATTACTAAACTCTTAGTTGAAAATGGAGATCATCGAACTTATTAGTGGATCGTAATGACGAAACACTGGTCAGTCAAAATCACCCCATCTAAAACTAAGAAGCTTATCCCCTATAAAGATAAACAGTGGAAAGAAAAACTTCGATAACCAAAAAAAGTTCCATCAAGCAACTCATCACTGTAACCGAGAGCAGCCATGAAGCATCTAGTAGCATCCCTCAAGCATCAAGCAAACCAGCAATGAAGGACAATTAACCATTGCGCATTCCTGAATCTTCATGGAAAATTCTCCATGTTGTGCATCCTTGTGGTCGTAGTAAAATCAAACTGCCTCCTTGTGCCTACAAAAGGTGAAAACATTTAATCAGTAGCATCCATACTATGTGAAATTCTTGAGGGAGTCCCTAACTGATCAAGCCTAATCAGACCCTGAATATGATTAGGTAACATATGAAAAGAGAAAAAGGATTCACTTGTCCCATCTTTGAGGCATTTCTTTGCTAGTGCATCAGCTACAAGATTTGCTTGCCTCAAAATATGAGTAAGTTTGAACGGACTCAGAGATTGTTTAATTTCATCCGCAAGTTGGAACAATTGCCAAGGGGCAAGTAACGGATCTGATGCTGACAAGACAGCATTCTTACAATCGGATTCTATGCATACATTTACCATAGAACCATCAATTTTTTATGTGGCAAACTGTATTGCCCTCATTTCAGCCTCTTGAGGAGATTTAGCATTTGAAATTTGAGTATGAGCAACAATAAAATTACCCCTACTATCTCTTAGGATCATGCTAAATCCAGTCAAGTTCAGATGGGAATTCCAAGCAGCATCAACATTTAGTTTATATCCCCTGATAGGTTTAGACCAAGCAATTTTAAAGATTTTCGGTTTAGGAGGGAGCTTGATCAGTGGCAGAAAAGAGTGATTTGCAATATCTTTGTCAAAATTTGATCTAATGAAAGCAGGTTTAGCAGTGAACATATAGAAAATTTGTTCTTTGATGCTTGCTATCACCACACCTGTCATAGGCAAAGCTGAATCAAAAATGATTCTATTTCTCATTTTCCACAATTGCCAACAAGTTATAACAGCTGCAGATTTTATGATATCATTATGAAGGGCACTTGTACCCGAGATAGTTAGATAGCAAGAGAGTCTCTCCCAAATAGAGAAGTAATCAGCAGCAGTAATCCCCATGAAAGAATGAACAGTTTCCCAAATTTGAATTGAAAATGTGCAGGAGTTGAAAAAATGGTCTAAAGAGTCCTCATGATTATTACACATACAACATCTTGAAGTCAATGAGAATCTCAGTTTGCGCAGCACATTATCGAAAGGGAGCAAAGAATTCATCATTTTCCACATAAAAATAGAAACTTTTTTCTCAATTCTAGTATTCCACAAGTACTGAGCAGATTGAATATTACCTCTTTGGTGTCGTAGCAATATGTAAGTAGCTTTAAAGGAGAAATCACCATTTGTACCTGGTTTCCAAATGAGTCTATCCTTTCTATGCGGAGATAGGGTTGCTTCCTGCAATAAAGTGGCAGCATGAGAAGGGAGAAATGGAGCAATTTCTTGAAGCCAAGAAGCTTTATGTTTGATGAAGTCAGAAACAGTGCTTGATTGAGGGATATTTACAGTAATAGGATTACACCAATCCTCAACCGATCCTATACCTAACCAATTTGAAGTCCAAAAGTTACAGTCTCCGTTTCCCACTATAACCCTAGAGTTAGCTTCTGCCCAACTATTAATATCACAAATTCTCCTCCAATTTTGAGAGGTTCTATAGGATGAAGGTAGAGATGCCAGAAGGGAAGACCAAAGTACCTCTCCCTTTTGGAATTTCCACCACAACCTAACAGAGCATGTCTTTAGGATTGTATGAATAGATCTAAACCCAAGACCATTTTGATCAATGGGATAACAGAGTAAATCCCTCTTTCTCCATGTTCTTTTTGATCCTTGATCAGTTGTGCCCCAGAAAAACCTACTAAGTTTTTTCTCAATGGTGAGGATAACTTCATTCGTAGGTTTTAAAACTGACCAAATATGTTGGGGAATGGAGTATATACATGACTGGATTAAGATGATCTTACCCCCCATAGAAAGCCACCTGTTCTTCCAACCCCCTATTTTGTTTTCAATCTGTTCAATTATAGGTTGGAAATAGATTTTTTTGGGTGACCCTGTAAAAATTGGAACCCCTAAGTATGTAAAGGGGAATCTGCCTATTTTCATACCCAACACCCTTTTGATATTACTGATCCTATCTACTGAAACATGCTTTCCTAAAAAGATGTCACTCTTTGAGTAATTAATCCTTTGTCCACTGACCTCCTCAAACTTGGTAAGAAAAGCTTTAAATCTGATCAAAGATTGGTTATTTGCAGTTAGAAAAATAACTGTATCATCAGCATAAGATAAATGAGAAACTGGAAAGGTGCTACCTGGAAGATGATAGTATGATAGCTTACCATTCAGAAAAATGTAAGCTAAGCTCCTTGTGAAGGATTCAGAAAATATATTAAAGAGAAAAGGGGAAAGGGGGTCACCCTGTTTAATTCCCCTAGAGGCCTGAAAGAAACCGACAGGCTTACCATTTATGAGGATTGAGAACCATGCCTGAGATAAGTTCTTCATGATGATAAAGATGAATCTAGCAGAAAAACCAAATCTAGCAAGAATTGAGTATAGAAATGACCATTTAACCCTATCAAAAGCTTTCTGAAGATCAAGTTTAACAATGCAATTGGGATCTCTTTTCTTTTTGTTTAAAAACCTTACCATTTCCTGTAGGTAGATGACATTATCAGAAATGTCTCTACCTTTAAGAAAGGCAGTTTGATGTGGTGAAATAATTTTTGGCATTATAGACTTTAGCCTTTCCATCAGTACCTTTGAAAAGATTTTGTTTATAACATTGGAAAGGCTAATTGGTCTATAATCATCAAAAGATGTAGGAGTTAATTTTTTGGGGATAATAGTGATCCAGGTGCTGCTAATACCTTTGGGAATATTTGTAGCAGATAGAAAATCATTTACAGCAGACAATAAATCATCTGCAATAATATCCCAAGAGTGAATATAAAATTTAGCAGTAAAACCATCAGGGCCCAGGCTGCTAAGCTTATTTAAATTAAGCACAATATCTCTAAGTTCATTAAGAGAGGCTGGTTTAACTAAACCATCATTATCATCCTGAGTAATCAGTTTAGGAATTTGGCTGAGGAAGTGTGATGTGTAGAGATTAAAATCTGAAGAGCTATCCTCAGCTAAAAGATTATTGTAATAGTGAATGGCCTCATTTTCAATTTCCTGAGCAGTATCAACCCATAGGCCATTACTATTTTTTATTTTTGTAATCTTTAATCTACAGTTTCTCTCCCTAATAGATTTATGGAAAAACCTTGTGTTATTATCCCCCTCTTTAAGCCATTTGACCTTTGCCTTATGCTTCCAAAAACTTTTCTGCTCTACAAGTGATCTAACTAATTTAGCTCTGGCTTCTTTCAGTTTCAGTAAGTTCAGATCAGAATTAACCAGGTCATAGTTCTGTTCATGAGCTAGGAGATCAGTTTCTGCATTTGTAACATTATCCGTAATGTTACCAAATTTTTCTCTGTTCCATATCTTGAGCTCCTTTTTTAATCTAATCAGCTTAAGGAAAAACCTCAACATACCAGAGTTATTCATAGGCATTTCCCAATTATTTTTGATCACCTGAGTGAATTCTCTCCTTTTATACCATGTATTAATAAACCTGAAAGGTCTAGGAGAAGAGGGGACATCACTACCAATAGTAAGTAACATGGGACTATCGTCTGATGAGATTCTATTCAGAATGTGTACTGATGAGGAAGGAAAATTAGAAGACCAGGAGGAATTACATAATCCCCTATCCAGTCTTTGAATAGTAGGGGACCTAAGCCTGTTATTACTCCATGTAAACAAGTTCCCAACAGTATTGATTACTTCTAATGCCATGACACTAATAAAATCATTAAAATCCTTCATACTACCTAGTTTAGGAGTAGCAGGACCTTTATACTCATTTATTGATGTTATGGCATTAAAATCTCCAATAAAAATGGAGTCAGAATGATTCAGTGATTTTAAATCTGACCAAAGGGACTTCCTCCCATTTCTGGTCCGTAGGCCATAAACAAAAAAAAAAAAGCATCCATGCTCTTGTTGAATATTAGATTTTTATTTGAATATTAAACAACCCAACAACAAGAAACATTGAAAATTAGATTTTTATTTGATGTATTCTTGACGTTTCAATAGAATGAATTGATCTTGTAAATTTTTATATTGATGTTCATAAATATTTTTAATAATTCTATTTAATGTTTGAATATTTTTATTTAGTATGTATAGTCTTTTTATTACATATTTTACTATTTTAATTTAATATATTTTTTATTACTTTATTTGAAATAAAGTTATTTAATTTGAAGATTCAGAACTTTTATTTGATATTATTTACTTTTAATTTGATGTTTTATTAGTTTGCCCATTAGATTTTGACCTAATGTTTTCAGCTCATTCCTGACCCACCGGGATTCAATGACCTGACCCGCCTGTTCGCCAGGAAATCGAGTGAACATCACCGGAGAATGTTGCTGAATCCAACGAATCCGCCCTGCCGCCCTAGCGAATCCGATCGGCTCGAAGAAGTCGACCACCGGCGAATCCATAGATGAAACCCCAGCCATCGAACACGTTCTTTACCATTGAAGAAACCCTTGGCCACCGATCCTCAACGATTTGCAAACCTTGAAATCTTCCACGAAAAACATGAAATCTCGGGCGATTGGCAAACCCTTAAGATGAGATGCGAAGCACAATTTTTTGTATATTCTCTCCGGCTATTGGCAAACTGGAAATATCCGGCGTCGTTGTCGTTGTTATTGAAGCCTCCAGCATCGTTGTCGCTGTTATTAAATTCTTCGACGTTGTCGTCGGAACGAAGCACAGATGTGGACGGCTGCGTTGGCGATTAGTGTGAATGACACTAATTTGAGAGGTGCATACAAGGCCACATTGCTAGTTGTCGTGACACACAACGCAAACGACTACATACTCCACATTGCTTATGCAATTGTTGACGCTGAAACTAATGAGAGTTGGAACTGGTTCATGCAGAGACTGCATCTCCACGTGGTTGGTGGTGATAGTGGGCCAATCTGTATTATATCAGATCGCCATATTGGAATTTTAAATGCAATGAGACATATGGAGGAATGGATGGAGCCAGATGGATACCACCGCTTTTGCTTGAGTCATTTTTAGTCCAACTTCCTTAGTGCTGAGCGTGAGAAGTTCAAGAATGTGCTTCTGAAGACTCTAGTTTGGAAGCTTGGTGGTTCCAGATGAGAGAGCAGGTGGAGGGAGTACAAGGAGGAGTTGGAGAGTATCGAACCATCTGCTTGGGATTGGTTGATACAACATGATAGCAGTAAGTGGTGCCTTGCCTTTGATGAGGGTGATCGCCGTTGGGGAATTCTTACAAAAAATTTGTCAGAGAGTTACAACAATTGTTTAAGGTGCGCACGATATCTCCTGATAACTGCTTGTGTCAAAGCGACTTTTGAGTGAACAGTTGAAATGTTTGCTACAAGAATAATGGATGCCACAAATTGGAGGTAATTTCTTGATTCATTTCAGTTCTTTATACATTTATTTATTTGTTCATTGACTGGTTTCTTGATTCTAAATTGATGTCGAATTGTGTAGGTCAGAGTTCCCTAGCAGGATTTGGAAAAAATTTCAGAAGCAAGACACTTGGGCACAGGGACATATTGTCACTGTGTTTGGGCATGCGTTGCAGACTTATAGGGTTGTGACAAGAACCATTGATAGCAGCATTGGTAAGAGCCAGTACACAGTCAAATGCCGGAGAAATGAATGTACTTGTTGTGAATGGCAAATTTTCCGTACAATATAGTCAGGGTTTCATGCATGTACGAGATCCATCACTATGGCAATGTGCTAGTTGGAGGTTGATTCCCAATATTGAAAAGTTTTGCAATAGGAGGCGTGGTTAGTTTGCGGAGAGAAGGATAAGGAATCAAATGGATGAGAGGGTGCCGGGTGATTCCAGAGGCGTCTATAGGCGAGGGCGTGCTTAGGGTCGTGTTTGTAATATGGAGTTTGTAATTTCTTTTGTTTTTCGAGTGCAATTGATTGTCTGCATTCGTATTACGTGTATTTGTTTAAATTGAAGCTAATGTACGATTTGGTTCCAGTATTTGTCACATGAAAGTAGTTTTTTTTTTGCCAGGAGCTATAGTATTATGTGTATTTGTGGAATATTTATCACATGGAATAGTATTATGTGTATTTGTGGAAATCTGAACTGATTCATTTTGCCATGCTATTCTGATTGTCAGCAGAGACACACTGTGTATCATCCAGGACCCATTGACGAGGATTTAATATACCTTCACAAGGAGCATCGTTCCCATGCATTGTCCTACGGTCATTTAGAGGATGAGGCACTGCAGGTGAGGCGGTGCGATGGGGCTTGCTAGACTGATCAGATGTCTGATCGAGTTATGCGCTATGTGCGTGAAGCTGGATTCCAGGGGCTCTTGGATTCTGCACCAATTCACATTGACCATTCCCTCATCACTGGCTTAGTGGAGCGTTGGAGACCAGAGACACATTTCACATGCCGATGGGGGAGGCTACCATCACTTTGCAGGATGTAGGCATCCTATGGGGTCTTTCGATCGATGGCATCTCAATCATTGGTGTAGACACTAGCAGGCTTATAGATGATTGTCAGAGAATGTGCATAGACTACCTGGGCGCTACACCAGACCCGAGTGCTATCAGAAGGGGTCGCATCAGGGCCAGCTGGTTGGGAAACTTATTGCCCAGTCTGTTGCCTATTGATGCTACTGAGATACATTGTCAACGGCAGGCTAGAATTTTCATTCTACTGCTACCCGGTGGAATGCTCATGTCAGACACATCCGGGCACCTTATCCATTTGCTCTACTTGTCGGTATTTATGGACCTAGGTGCAGCACATCAGTACAGTTGGGGGAGTGCCATTTTGGCACACTTGTACAAGTGCTTATGTGTCGCTGCAATCCCATAAGTTAAATCTATATCTGGGCCACTTGTCTTGCTACAGGTAAAATTGTTGGTCAATCTAGTCAGTTGTACATACTGTCCATAATGTGCTCTAATATTATATTACATTTTATTTTAATTATTGGTAGCTGTGGGCATGGGAGCGAATACCATCCATCCGACCAGCCGGACGACTACCAGTGACCATCACGATGAGTGCTCTTGGGTCCAGGTATGTATTGAATTAGTCAAGAGGCAATTGTTAAACCATTAACAATTCCAAGAAATGGCTAGTATTATTCATTATGTTCCTCATAGGTGGAGCACCCGGTACGATTTATCACAATCACCGATGTATGTATTTAAAGTGTAGCGCGATCAGCTGACATCTCTCCATGATAGTCAGGTATCGGGCAATTCGGATTTCCTTTCATTGGCTTGGTGGGAAAAAAAGGTTTTTCTGTCCTAACCGCAACACCTACCTGTTATGTCAGTTCATTTGGCAGCAATACACCGAGGATGTCGTGCAACAACTCCCGTGGTACTGTACAGCCGATAGCAACAACTGGCTACTTTGTGTTGACCTCATTTGCTGGCATGTCGTGGAGTACCATCCGGTTCATCGTGTTCTCAAGTAGTTTGGCCTTATCCAGCCAATACCCACTCAGTTGGTCACTAGGGATGAACATAAACTGCTTCATACTAGAGACTGTCGAGGGAGGTCAGGCATGGATTGGCGTGTTGAACTGAGAAGATATCTCGATGCTTGGGAACATCGATCAGAGCAATAAGTAAATGCACTTGGGTCAGTGGATCCATACACACCCGGTCAAGAATACATGGAGTGGTATTTTCGCAGGACAATGACCATGATAGATAAGCGGGACGACCCCGAACAATTACGGAGGGTTTTCATAGAGACGGGGCTACTATGGAGTATATGGTATTTCCTAAATTTCTAATAGTGTTAACAAATAATACTTAAGATTTCCTCAATATTAAATATCTAACATATTTACCTAATTTATGTAGTTGCATTGCGCATCATGTCAAATATTAATTTGGACGAATGTCCCCCACGTTTTGCGGATGTTATCAAGGAAATGCATGGTGTTGCCACACGTACTTTACAATATGTGCATGAGCCCTCCAGACTGCAGTTTTATCAGCCATATGTGCATTGTGAGGAACCTTCCCCTGGTGTGAGATATAATGACATCAGAAGAAAGCGTCCAGCTCCACCTGGTCGACAGAGCGGTCGAAGACCGTGTGCTCGAGGCCATACATAACACATTGGTTCATCACAAGCCGGACCCTCACATGCGAGTCCAATGATCCCCGGACCATCACAGTATGACACGACTACAGCTGATTTCACTGCATATCTTATTGTCACTCCTAGTCATGCCGGACCATCACATTAGGAACCCTCCCAGTATGACACGACTACAGCTGATTTCACTACATGTCACTCCCACTACTAGTCATGCATACATGTCGCCTACGACTCCATTAGATACAGGTAGTGTTCCACATGTCCATTATGATTTGAATGAGGACGCATGAGACTATATGGAGGAGGATTTACCAAAGAGAGCATGAGGACGTCCATGTATTTACTGAGATGGTTATTCCACGACGCACATCCCGCACCATACGTCCTCCGCCGTTTGGAACGGGTGGAAAGCTTTGCAGAGGCCGTCATTAGTATATAGCATGTCATTCATCACTCATTTCATTACATTCCACACGTCTTCTTCAGATATTGTCCATTTATGTTTATTTATATTCATTCCAACTCTATAAAATAATTCATTCATACTCTATATTCAAGACTAGATAAAAAATTGCAAATCTCGCGATCAAAATATATCATTACAGTAATTTTTAAAATAACATAAAACAAACACAATTCTATTTATGCGTTATCTTCACCCAAAACAAAAATATGAAAAACAATAATTTATAAATTGCTGGATTAAAAAAATTCATTTATTAAAATCAGGACGCGTTTTTAATAACATGCAAGTCAAAATTTATATAATAAATTCAAAAGAAAAAAATAATTTTAAGCCAATATTGAGGACGCATTCTTCACAAAAATTTAAAATTAAATTTCAGAAACAAATTTTTGGATAGTGAACGAATGCATCCTCTACAAAATAATTAAAAAACAAAATTCTAAAATTTAGGACGCATTCACATAATTAAAAGTGCAAATTAAAAGAAATGAAGATAAAATTTTTGTGTTGCACATTGCATAGTAAATTTTAATATTGCAACTAAGACTTTTTACCTTTTATTATTTTAATTAAACATTATCTTTCCACAAGCCTATAGAAATAGGTTTTTCCCAATACATTATCTAAAAGTAATCATATAAGAGATGGTCTCCAGCGAGGTAGCCTAAACTGATACAAATATCAAATGATTTGATGTGTTTTAAAAGTTTTGATAGATCAACTTTATGATGAAGAATTGAAGGAGTTACCATCGACATCTTGGATACATTATTCGAGATTGTCGACGAACTGAAGTTACATGAAGAACACTATACTATTTTTCCCACTGGAATTTTAATGAGATAGTGTGATCACTGTAAAACATTGTAAAATTATTTCATTGTGGGTTTATTGGACTGATAGCTCGGCCATGTGGGCTTTGAAGAGCTGAATTTCAAAAATACAGTCCATTTGAGTTTATATATTCAGTTTTATTCTGATTAGAATTAGATTTGGTAAGATAAGATAAGGTAGTATTCTTCAAGGTTACTTCTTGAAGAATCGACCAGATTACCTTAGATTATCATTTATTTTAGGTATTATAGTTAGATATGGTTTTACCTTCTTAAAGCCGCCATAAGTCAATTCAGTTTCCAGTTGTAGTTAGGGTTTATGACCGAAATCTACCTAATAAATAGGGGAGGTATTTGGACGAATTTCTCACCACTTTTATCAATCAAAATACAACCTGTTGAGTTCATACTCTTAACTTGCGAGCTATTCCATTGTTGATTAACCCCGATGACTAGTTAAGCATCAATAAACCTTGTAATCAGATCCTGAGGATTAGTTAGAGAGCGAGTCGAAATTGAATGTACCCCGAGGCCTAGACCTTGAATTTCATGCGGCATTGAAGGGTTTGCGACTTCCCTTATTTTGTCAAAGATCTTAATTCCGCAATCCAGATTCTTCGCAAGAGGATTCATATCATACACTTTAGGCAGGGGTCTTTATGCAATTCAAATTATATTCTAGCTCCATAGACCTATCTCTAATAATTTTACAGGGATCTATCTCTAATAATTTTACAGGGATCTATCTCTAATAATTTTACAGGGACCTAACACTAATATTTTTTTCAAGGGCTTTTTCGTCCAACTTTTTTCCATCATTTTTCCATCATCTGCAATCTGCAAAAAAAAATCAATTTTTTTTAAAATGTTTTAAAATGGGAAAAATCAATATGATCAGCGAACTGAAAATTATAAACATCAGCAAAAAATAGCAGAAAATCAACGAAAAATCATAAAACATCAACTAAAAAAATTGCAGCAGAAAAATATATAAATAAAACAAATAAAACCGAAAAAATATATATAAAATCAAATAAAAATCAATAAAAAAATTTAAAAACTTCGACTATAACTAACAAAAAAATCAACTGAAAATCATAAAACATCAACAAAGCTAAATTATCAAAAAATATTTAAAACTACAAACATCAACATATATCACCTAAAAGTTTAAAACATCAATTATTACATTCTAAACTTCACTCGGAAAATAAAAAACGTCAACATAAGGAAAAAAACACTACAAAAAATCAAACATATCACAAAAAAAAACTACAAACATCAACCCCTACCATCTAAAACTCACCTAGAAAATGGAAAACATCAACATAAGAGCAAAAAAAAACTAAAAATATCAATCCATATAACCCAAAAAAAACTATAAAACTCGACTCATATCAACTAAAACTCACCCGAAAAATGAAAAAAAAAAACATGAGTGGAAAAAAACTAAAAACATAAACAAAAAGGCTATGGTACCTTAAGGGTATAAATTCTTCACTCTGAAAAAAATAAAACATTAAAATATTTTTAAAAAAAACTACAAATATCAGTCTATATCACTCAAAAACTACAAACATCAACTCCCAACACCTAAACTCATTCAGAAAATGAAAAAACATCAACTTGAGATAAAAAAAAACACTACAAAAATTAACCTATCTCACCAAAAACAACTACAAATATCAACTCTTTTCACCTAAACCTCACACAAAAAATGAAACACATCAACATGAGAAAATAAAATAAAAAAATACAAATATCAATCCATATCAACAAAAAAACTACTAAACACCAACTCATATAAACTAAAACTCATCCAAATAATGAAAAACATCAACATGAGAGGGAAAAAATATTAACCAAAAAAGCTACAGTACCTCGAAAACATAAATTCTTCAAAAAAAATGTCCTTGTGGGATTTGAACCCAGACCACTTACCTCAAAGCCTAGAGTACTAGCCTTTAGGCCAAGGAACAATTACTAAACATTCTCTTAGCAAAATAATAATAAACATCAGCATGTCTTGTGAAAAAATTTAACTACATACACTAGCGGAGGAGGCCTCATTAAAGACAACGTTAGAAGGTGGTTTCACGTATTTTTTGTAGAACGCCTTTGATTGAGGTTCTGAGGAGGTTCTGGCATCTAAACTACTTTCGGATCCAAAAGAAGGCGGTTCAAAAATGATCAAAGGCGGTCTGCCTTTGATTGACATCATTAGAAGGCGGTTCTATTAAGGAACTGATTTCAATTGAGTGTTTTTATCAGGTTTTTGGGCCCAAGTATATATTGCTAGGGTTTCATTATTTTCCTAAGGCAAAAATTTTCCTAAGCTCTCAACCGCATCGCCTCAACACTAGAGCCCTCCACCGCATCGCCTTACCACCGGAGCCATCTCCGTAGCATTACCTCTGCCGCGTCACCTCTGCCATCGCAGCCGAGTAGATGGGCCATTGTCACCACCGCATTGCCACCGCTACTACGCCCTCAGCTCAACCACGCCGAAAGTGTTTACAGATTTGTGTTTTTCAATAAATTCAACCGAGATCCGTGCTGTTTGTTTTACATATTTGTGTGTTTTGTTTTGTTCTGTGCGTCAGGGGTTTCTAGATCTATGTTTTTGTGATGTTATTGTTGTACTATTGTTTTAGGTACCATATCTGGGTTTGATTCGCCGTCGAAAATGGATTTTTAAGGACATTAGAAACAAGTTCCAAATTCGGAATTGTTTTGACCTTGATAGAAGGCAATTTTTGAAAGTAACTTTGATTGAAATTGCGACTAGAAAAGTCACCTTCAAAGTAACCTTTTAACTTCCAAAATAATTAGTTTTAATAGGTCATCCTCCACCACTAGTAGCGTAAAACAATAACATTATCACATAGCAGCTTAACATCATCACACACCATCATAAACATCATTTCACATCGTAAACATCATCATCACACGCAACAGGAAAACTAAAAGAAACTCTCTTACCTTCGATACTGGAAGACGGAGGAAGGATGCGCGTCGACGGAGAAAGGCCGCACATCGATGGAAGAAGGCGGAGCGTCGACGGAGGAAGGCCACATCTGATCGGCTAAGGTTTTCCGGCAGCATCTCCACGCGCGTCATTGCACGTGCCAACTGAGTAGAAACGCGCGTGGTGTTCACGTGCTGACGTTTTCTTCTCCAGCAGTGCATGTGAATCTAACGCGCGGCGGAGCGGCTGTCGACTCGAGCTCTCCGTCAGACTGAATCTCACGTGTTTCAGTCTTCTTTTCCGACTCAAGCAACGCTGCCGAAGACACGATGTGCGACGCTGCGGCTGTGCGACGCCGGAGACACACTGTAAATTGGAGACAACGCCGGAGAAACGCAGCGAATCGAACAACACCGGAGAATCACCGCAAATTGCATGGTGCTCCAGCAAGCTAGGGCACAACACGCCGAAGCGGTTGACGAGCTCTCCGGAGGTGAATTCTCGTCGGAAATCTGCAATTCCCGATCAGAAATCGAATCTCATTGAGTGTCTGTGTGAGAATCAATGGGCGGAGATGAATTCGCGGCAGACTGGTGGATTCCGGTCGAAGCGGCGGCGGTTTCCGAGAAACAGAAGTGGTTGCGCGGCGGTTTCTGAAATTTGGAGGTGGTTGCACGACGAGGATGACGAACGGGGAAATGAAAAACTCTAAAAGCATTTTATATTTATATATTTTTTGATAATTGCATAAGAGAATCCTCGATTTATGAGTATATTTAAATGAAACCCCACCCCAAATTAAAATTTACTAGGGTAATTGCAAAATAAACCCTACCTAAAGTTTAGCAAGTATAAAACAAGCTTTTGTGATCATATAATCATTCAAAAATATCAAATGCTTTGATGTACTTTAAATTCTTTGATGGATCAAATTTATGATGAAAAATTGAAGGAGTCACCACCGACATCTTGGATTCATTATTCAAGATTGTCGACGAACTGAAGACATCATGAAGAACACTATACTTTTTTTTCTCACTGGGTTTTTAATGAGGTAGTGTGATCATTGTAAAATATTGTAAAATTATTTCATTTTGGGTTTATTGGACTGATAGTTCGGCCATGTGGTCTTTGGAGAGCTGAATTTCAAAAATACAGTCCATTAAGGTTTAGTATATTCGGTTTTATTCTAATTAGAATTAGATTTGGTAAGATTAGATAAGATAATATTCTTCAATGTTACTTCTTGAATAATTCAACCAAATTACCTTAGATTACCATTTATTTTAGGTATTTTAGTTAGATATGGTTTTAGCTTCTTAAAGCTGCCATAAGTCGATTCAGTTTCCATTTGTGATTAGGGTTTGAGGCAAGATTGTAACCCTATAAAAAGGGAGGCCTTATGGACGAAATTTAAAGACTTTTCATCAATCAAATATACAACCTTTTGAGTTCATACTCTTTGCTTGTGAGCTATTCCATTGTTGCTTAACCCCGAGGGCTAGTTAAGTATCAATAAACCTTGTAATATGATCCTGAGGGCTAGTTAGAGAGCGAGTCAAAATTGAGCGTACCCCGAGGGCTGGACCTTGAATTTTGTGTGGCATTGAAGGGTTTGCGAGTTCCCTTATTTTGTCAAAGATCTTAATTCCGAAAACTAGATTCTTCACAAGGGGATTCATATCAATAAAATGTTTCACAAACAAGCATAGGCATTTGTAGCATTTCATCACGTTGAGAAATATTTCCAGTCATTTGGCATCTATCCAATTCTTACAAAATGTGTAAGCATCTTTATGCAAGGTCAGCCAGAAGAAACCACAATCAAGAACTTTACGAGCAATACATTTAGGCCCAAAATGTCCACCACATGCATATGAGTAACAATGTAAAATAATACTACCTTGCTCGTCATTAGGAATGCAGCGTCGAATAATCTGGTCAGAACCAATCTTCCAAAGATATGGTTCATCCCAAATGTAATGCTTGTAATCCCTTTTCAATTTTAATTTCTGGGCACAACTCAGTGTATGTGGAATATCTCCAGTGGTTATGAAATGTACGATATCCGCATTCTAAGGATCTGTATCTAAGTTACCTGAATTCAGTACTGGCGGCGGGTTTCGTTTGGCCAAACTGAACCCTATCACAACATATAAGTGTTGTTCGGGAAATGCCTCGGGAATAGGAATGTCATTCTCAGGCCTTATCAAATGACTCAAATGATCAGCAACATGATTTTCTGCACTCTTCTTATCTCTGATCTCAAAGTTAAATTCCTGCAACAATAGAATCCAACGGATTAACCGAGGCTTAGAATCCTTCTTAGTAAACAAGTATCTCAGAGTAGAATGATCAGCATAAATAATAATTTTAGAGCCAAGTAAATAAGATCTGAATTTATCCAAAGCAAAGACAATAGCCAGAAACTCCTTCTCTGTGGTGGTGTAATTGCTTTGTGCCAGATTCAAAGTCTTTGATGCATAATGAATCATATGGCTCTCCTTCCCTACTTTCTGCCCTAATACTGCATCAACTGCATAATCCCTTGCATCGCACATCAACTCAAATGAAAGGTCCCAATTGGGTGATTGCATGATTGGGCCTGAGATCAACTTGTTCTTCAACAAATCATAGGAATTCTTGTGCTCTTTATTCATCTCAAAAGGAACATCCTCTTGGAGAAGCTTCGTCAAAGGTTACACAATCTTGGCAAAATCTTTGATGAATCTCTGATAAAATCCCACATGCCCCAAGAAACCACGAACCTCACAAAAATTAGAAAGATATGGGAGTTGATCTATGGTCTCCACCTTGGCTTTGTCCATTTAAATTCCCTTCTCAGAGATCACATGTCCCAAGACTATGCCATCCTTCACCATGAAGTGACACTTCTCAAAATTAAGAACAAGGTTCCTCTTCACACACGAATTAAGACTTGTTCAAGACAACTTAAACACATGCCATATAAGTCACCATAGACGCTAAAATTAACCAAGAACACCTCGATGCTTGTCTCAGTTAAATTGGAGAAGATACTCATCGTACAACGCTAGAAGGTGCCTGGGGCGTTGCATAAACCAAAGGGTATTATTCTGTAAGCATAAGTGCCTAAGGGACAAGTAAATGTGATCTTATCCTGGTCCTTGGGGTTCACACAAATCTTAAAATAACCACTATACCAATCTAAAAAGTAGAAGAAGTTATTTCCCGCAAGTCACTCCAACATCTGATCGATGAAAGGAAGTGGAAAGTGATCCTTGCGAGTGGCGGCATTTAACTTCCTGTAGTCAATGCACATCCTCCAACCAGTAACCAGCCTTGTAGACACAATCTCTCCCTTGTCATTTTTCACCACTTGAAAGCCTAACTTTTTGGGTACCATATGAACGTGACTCTTCCACTTGCTGTCAGAAATGGGGTATATAATCCCATGTGAGAGTAGTTTCAATATTTCCTTAAAGACCGCCTCTCTCATATTGGGATTGAGCTTCCTCTGAACCTCCCTAGTAGGTTTAGCATCGTTCTCCAATAGAATGTGGTGCATACAAATGTCTGGGTTGATTCCCGTAATGTCCGCTAGTGTCCACCCAATGGCCTTCTTGTATCTCTCCAGCAACGCAATTAATCTCTCCTCTTGAGATGTGGACAAATTCGTGTGGAATATTACTAGAAGAGTATCATTGTCACCAAGATATACATAGTTCAGATACAGGGGCAAAGGTTTAACTCCAAAATTGGGGCTTTCACGTCCGCTGGTACAAGTCTTCGGACGGGTCCAGTTTGGCCAAACTGGACCCTGCCTACACTTCATAATTTTTTTTGAACTTCCGTATTGGACCTTGATGAACTGGCCTTTTTTGGGTATATATCAGTACTAAACATCACTTCCTGAGAGTATATTGAGCACAGGAACTCACTGATCTCCTTGTCACTCAAGCCTTAAATATCTATCTCTTTCGAACCTGTTGGGAATTGAATTCCCATTCTTTCCTGCAAAATTTTAGTCTCAAGATGTTATTGGACAAGAGGTTCAATGAGATCAATGGAAAATGCATTCACAACATCGATTGGTTTTTTCATGGCCTCATCAATACTTAAAGTATACTTTCACCATAATAATCAAGACAAATAGTACCATTTCCCACATTAATGATAGTATTAGCAGTTCTCAGGAATGGACGACCCAAAAATATTCCTATTGTGCCCTGACCACTAGAGTGATTCATTTTTACCACATAAAAATTTGCAGGGTATGCAAAATTATTGACTTTCACAAGTAAATTTTCCAACAACCCCTCTGGAAACACACAAGATCTATCTGCCAACTGAATCACTACTCTAGTGTTAACCATTTCTACTCCATTTAAAGTTTGATATACAGACAATTGCATCACATTTATAGAATCTCCTAAATCATACTTGGCAGCATCAATCTTCTTATCTCCAATATAACAAGGTAAGGAAAACATACATGGGTCCTTGCAATTGGGTGGCAGTTTCTTTTGAAATACTGCAGACACTGATTCACCCATTATTATTTTGCTCGAATCCTTCGACTTCCCTGCAATGAAATCCAAGAATTTTCTGAGTGGTGGTAACTTTATGGCCTGGAAGAAAAGAAGGTTAATATCCATTTTTCCAAAAATCAATATAAAATCCATAGGCTCTTCCTTTTTCTTTCTTAATCTACGAGGGAAAGGAGGCAAAATTTTAAGTGAAGGATCATGTAAACTCAACCTCTTACCTACCCCAGCTGTTACCTTGGATTTACCTTTATCTCTGGTCTTAGTGTGCTCAGGATTCTCAGAGTTTAAGGTGGTTTCTTCGCCATTTTCCTCCGTTTCTTGATTATGAATTTCTACTATAGGGTTCTGTTTGGGAAAATTGGACCTTCCGTCAATGAACTTTTTCGCTTCTTTGTTCATAGATTTCAGTGGCAGTGCACCAACTATCTTTCCACTTCTGAGCGTGACCTGATTTACCATCTCATGAGGGTTCACTTGGACCTGAGAGGAAATCCTCCGGGTTGCTTCATCCTGAGTTCATTCAGAGAATTCGATAGCTGGGTGATTTTCTGAGTATGCTCTTCTAATATTGATCGGTCTTCTTGGATTGCTTATTGATCGGTCTTCTTGGATTGCTTATTGATCGGTCTTCTTGGATTGCTTCACCATGACGTCCATTAACATATCCATCTTCTCATTCAAATATTTATCTTGACCACCTTGCTGGGGCTGGGGAAAAACTGGAGCTTCTCATTGCATTGGTGGAATATACGGTCATTGGTAATGCTGAGGCTGCTGTGGGGGGGAACCTCGTTCTCTCCACTGGAAGTTAGGGTGATCCCTATACCTTGGATTGAAATTTTGGGGATATGGTCCACCTTTTTGTTGCCTCTCAATGAAATTTTTCATAGCATTTTCTTGGGCAGGTATCTCTCCCATGGTAAGAATGCATTGCGACATCGTATGGTTCACTGCTCTACACGTATCGCAGTGCCCTTCTTGTACAGACGTAACCTTGTCAGCGACCTTCATTTTATCTATTCTTTCCATTATTTCCTTGATCTGATCTTGTTTGGGAGTGGATGTCTATGACACCTTCTTCAAGATTCGTACTTACTGTTGATCATACTCCTTCTTAGATTCCACCAACCTCTTGATGATTTCTCTAGCTTCATTCACTCAGAGGTGAGAAAATCCACCACTACTGGAAGAGTTCACCAAGTCCTTATTGTTGGATGTCATCCCTTGGTAGAAGCATTGGAGCAACTAGCCTTGCGCCATTCGGTGATTAGGGCAACTATCCACCAGCTTCCTGAACCTCAGCCAATACATACTCAATGGTTCATCATACTCTTGCTTGATGCTTGTGATCTCCTTCTTCAAGGCATTTGTTCTTGTGGCTGAAAAGTAGTATTCCAAGAACAATTTCTTCAATTATACCCATGTCGCAATGGAGTTGGGAGGCAAGCTCAAAAACCACTGATTTGCTACTCTTGTCAAACAGATGGGAATGCCACCAATTTTAATTGATTTTCCATCATGGTGGATAGCCTCCTCTGAACCTTACAAATCTTGACAAATTCTCTCAGAATATTGTAAGAGTCTACGGTGCTTCTCCCGTGGAACTTTGGAAGTACGTTCAAGAATGCCAGCTTAATCTCAATAGGATTTTCGGTCTTTGGCAGCAGAATAGGAGTGGGAGGTCATCTTCACTATGACCAGTAGGTTCCCACATGTATGGATTGTTTGGGTTCTGCCCAGGATTTGGATTTTGGCCAGCTTCGTCCATCTCGATATCAGTTCCCAAATCAGAGTTGGTTGTTGAAACCGTGATGGGTTCAGTTTGGCCAAACTGAAGGGTCTCGGCAGAAAATGCTTTCCGCACCTTTGTTCGCTTTCTGTTCTACTTGGCTGTCTTCTCAACTTTTGGGTCGAATATAAAATTCGGCGTGGATGATTTCTCATAAACCAAGCACACTAATACACAGATTAGTAATAATAATAATAATTAACTTACTACTCCCCAGCAAAGGCGCCAATTTGGCGAGCGTCGTTTAACTTGCCAAATAACCTTCAAATTCATATCAATACCAATCAGTACAATGGTAAGTAGGGTCGATCCCACGAGGAGCAAAAGCAATAATCAAAATTATTTATCCTACTAACTTTGAAAACCTTTTTGGTGATGCCACCACGCCTCAAATTCAATGATTTTCCTAACACAAAAAATGCAAATGACGACTCTAAAAATGAAAAATAAATATATAAATGAATGATATCAGCTAAGAATAACTCATGCTAGTTATTATTGATCACATGCGCAATAATGAATCAATTCATACACATCTATCAGTTATAGGAAAGTAGATACGCTTAAATCCTCCAATTCTTTCTGACTTTATCGACAATCAACTAATTATAATTAATTAATTGTTTCCCTTACCAAAATGTCCCCAGAAAGTATTCGCTAAACCATAACACATTTTGATAGCATTAAGTATTAAAAGAACCCGATATAGCAACTACCAAAGTAAAAGAAAATAGTAATGCACATTGAATTATTCCCTATCTTGCTATTACAGTCTTAACTAGTTAGCTGTTTTTCACAAGACTGTGCTACTTACTAATCCCATCCAACAATTACGTATTGGCGGAAATTAGATAGCAGTATTCTAAAACACATTTAAGTTGATTATGATTAAACATTTTATAAATAAAATTCAACCATAAAAAAATCAAGAACATGCAAGAATAAATTATAATGCAATTAGGCCTCACAATTTATAAAGTAACATTTGTTATTCTCTGCCGATATATGAATTAGCTGCTCATGATAATTAAACTAAATAAATAAATAATAAACATAATTATACTATTCAAATAAAATAAATAAACAATGCAAACTCTAATACTGGATGATTGGCATGAATACCGAGGAAACAAATCAAAAGCAAAGTGATTAAATCCTTAGCAATGTTCCAGGATGAAAACAAGAGCACGGATGGTGATGTTTTCTACTTAACTAATGTTTGCGGTAAGAAAAACAAAAGCCAAAGAAACACTGCTGTCTCGGTTATGGAATCGAGAATAGAAATGACTAAAACTATAAAAAAAAAAGGGTAATATGCAAATATAACCCTATATATTGGAGAAAGTGCAAGTATAATCCTGAGTTATTTTTTAGTGGAAATATAACCCTAACTATTATACATATGTGCAAATATAACCCTAACTATTATACATACGTGCAAATATAACCCTAAAGCTATTATTTCCGGCATTGACTAACCTGGGTTATATTTGCACTTTCAATTATCGCAGGGTTATATCTGTACTTTCATTATTGCAGGGTTATATCTGCACTTTCATCAATTATATAGGGTTACATATGCACTTTTCTCTAAAAAAAACTCCCCTTCCATATGTCTGCGTTCAGCGTGTATATATATATATATATATATATATATATATATATATATGCACGCAACAATTACTAATCTTGGTCATATTGGACTCTTCCCAATGCAATTGAATCTTTCCACATTTGAATATTGATTTGAGGAGATAAAATTCAATTAAATCTCCCAAATTATCTTCAAAGATATCTCAACAAATATCTTCGTGAATTATCCGAATACATTTCCAAATCAACTCCAAAATAGCTGCGATGGCTCTACTCTCCATTTATACTGATCATTTGCCATAATTTCAACAATTCTCACCAACTTCCTCATAATTCCTCTTAAGCCCAAAAACTATAATCTGCGACAAATAAAACACTTAAAGTGCACATTAATCCTGAAAAATCACAGTTAATCCCAATAAAATAAACAACTTAATTCATACACATCAGAAGCCAAACTCCTGCTTTTCTAGCAAAATTAGCAGTTAGAAGAGGCTACAACACTCAGTTTGAAGAAATTACACTAGCTCGGAGATTTTTATTTCTTAACTAAAGGGAAATCTTATTCCCTCAGTTCAGATGGAAATCTCATCTGATTAGGTAGGTTTTCTTTACATCACTGAAATTATGATGATTGAAACCTTTTGATTGTCTGGCCTTCATGAGTTTAACAAAGGGGTGGAGGGCTTGTAGAAGGAAACACATTGAAGGGATTTCAACTATCCAGGACTTCACATTTTGTTCTAGGATCAACATGCTTCGATCGTTTTTGTAACATAACTATCATTTTGGGATTCCAAAGGGTGCAGGGAACCTTTTATATATAAATCCCCCGCTCATCAATGATGAGTATTTTGAGTTTAAAAAAAAGATTCAGCCTTCAAATCTGGAGCTCCTATAGCTGGCTCTGGGTTACCAGCAATATCTTTATAGAATCAACTCGGAGACTGCTTCTGTTGCCCAATTTTGCAGCTATATTCTCTCAAAGACCGGTGAAGATGACCTTCTTTACAAGGAAATGAAGTCCCTGGTTATACTTTATATTGGCGTTACATAAGAGGATGATGGCGTACGAGGATGATGGCGTGTGAGGATGTGTGAAGCTTGCTTGAGGAGATTCTGGCGGTTCTTAGAGAGGCTACATTTTCCTTTCGCAGGGGTGTGT
The DNA here is from genome assembly GCA_037428765.1 of Rubia yunnanensis. Lineage (NCBI taxonomy): Eukaryota > Viridiplantae > Streptophyta > Magnoliopsida > Gentianales > Rubiaceae > Rubia > Rubia yunnanensis. Next base: position 45,952,651 of record CM075061.1, on the reverse strand, counting down.
ACCTGAGGCAGCAGATTCTACCTTGTCTTTGACAAAAATTATCTTTCCCAATGCTGTCTCAAAGAACAACTCCGCACTTCCAATGCTTCTATGACGTTGGGTGATAAAACATCAACTTCTATTAAACTCTCTCTTCTCTCTCCTCCGATTCTGAATCCAATGGTTTTTTTCCACACCGGTAACAGCTTTTTCTGCCGCTAACGGCTCCCTCTTGGCCGATAAGCGACGACGCTGACTTCGGTTTCCCTGCGGCCGGCCACCATGGCAGAAAATAGCAACACCATCCACAACTATAAATCCTTCCTCTCTGCCCTTCAATCAAAATCACCACCCTTTCGCCAATCGCTCCCGGACAACCCTGAATTGATCCCAAAATTGGAGCACCTTGGTGAACCCACATGCTTATACTCTGAGGATGAAATCACAAAACTCTCAGCTCACTACGCTAACGCTCTCGTAGGAAAATTTACCAAAGGCAGACTCACAATGGAACAGCTAGAGTCATCTTTCAAAACAGTGGGGTTTGCCGGAAAATATCAATTGGGATCTCTGGACTTCAAGCATGTCCTCATCAGGTTCGACCACATTAATGACTATCAGCGATGTTGGATCAAAGGGAGCTGGAGCTTCAATGGTGTCCTGATGAAAATCCTGAAATGGTCGCCAGATTTCTCAACGCACAAGGAATCCCCAATCGTTCTTGTCTGGTGCACGATCAGGGAAGTTCCCATGTACTATTATAATACTTCATCAATTGAGGCCATTGGTAATAGTATAGGTAATTTCATCAAAAAATATTAGGCCACTGAGATGTTAACCAGGCCTTCTGCCATCAAATTGTGTGTTGAAGTAGACTTACAGAAACCATTGCACACCTCTATTAGATTAGGATCAGAAAGTAACAACAGGAAGTATAACATTGAGTATGAAGATGTTCCCCTGTACTGTGACCACTGTGCCAAACTGGGACATTCGCTTAGTCAATGTAAAGCTATCCCTAATAACAATGCTGATTCAATACCAAAGTGGTATGCTACAGGGCATAAGTTTGATAGAGCTACTGTGAGGTTTGGTAACAATCAGCCTCTCTCTAAGATGCCCAACTTGGTAACCATTCCCCATCAGTTAGCAAATACTAATCCTGGCTCTGATCCCCTTTCATATGGCCCTAAGATAACAGAAGCAATCCCTAACATCAGCATATCTTAGATACCTCACCCCTCCTCCCCACACCAAACCCCTGTAATACAAGAATTAGATAAGTCCCAATCATCTCTTAGGGAACTAATAAATCAAACTGAGGTCACTACTCCTATTAGAGCCCCTAGATTTTATGCTAAGGATGATATTGTAATTGGTTCCATAGTTTGACACTCCTACAACTCTCTCCTACTAACCCCTCACTTTCACACCAAGGAAAGATGGAAAATATATTTTTTCTAGCACTGACGAATGTGTGGCTCAGGACCCCCAGGACCCTTTTGATGTTAGTAAAGATCCTGCGGAGGACTCTCACTCACCGCCTGATCCTCAGGAAGGTTCAAGCAAACTATCAGTTAAGACTAATGGCCAAGGTAAGGCTAAGATAAAAAAACTATTACATTAGTCAATTAAATAAGATGATGCTCAGATCTGCCACTAAAAGCCATAAATCGGGTGAACAATGATGCACAGTCTTAAGTTTAATTTCCTGATATGGAATCTGAGAGGAATTGACACTTCAATGCTAAGGCTGAAACATTTGACTGTTCATAAGAAAATACAGCTTCTCTGTATTATATAACCTATGCATGATAATTCTCAATTCCAAACATATATGGAGAAGCTACATTACTCACATAATCTCCCTCTTCATAATGGCAAAATTTGGCTTATGTGGAATGACTCAATGACTGTTAATCTTGTATGTCACCATGAGCAATTCTTAAATGTAAAAATCACCCATTTAGGATCTAACTCTCAAATGGAAATGGTCTTTGTATATGCACTTAGGAATAAATAAGGTAGGAAGAAACTATGGCATGACCTAAGCCTTCTCCCACCAAATGAAACTATTTTTATAGGGGATTTCAATACAATTATCACACCTGATGAATATAGAGGCCCTAGTTTTCCTAATCTAGGCAGTATTAGGGATTTTCATAATTGGATTAATAACCAGGGACTTCGAGAGATTAATACAGTAGGGAATTTGTTTACATGGACTAATTCTAGGCTTAGAAATCCTACTTCTAAAAGGTTAGATAGAGGTTTGTGTACTGTTCAATGGAGTAATAAATTCTCAGCCTCTTTTATTCAGATCCTTAATAGGAAATCATCAGATCATTCACCCCTCCTCCTACAAATTGCATCCCAGATCCCATCACACCCTAAACCATTTAGGTTTCTCAACTGCTGGTTTAATAGACCAGAATTCCTAGACTTGATCAAACATAATTAGACCATTCTTGTGCCCCAAACAGGAATGATGGGACTATACCTCAAACTTATTAGAGTTAAGAAAGTGATTAAGACCTAGAACAAAGAAAGTTTTGGTGACATTGATGCTACTGTAATTAATGTTGAAGAAAATCTGAGGAGACAAGAAGCTGTCTATGATTTAACACACTCAGAAACTGATTGTATCAACCTTAATGAAAAAAAGGCATTACTTCTTAGAGCTTTAAAAGAGAAAGAAAAGTTCTGGAAACATAAATCTAGGTTGAACTGGTTTAAGTGTGGAGATAACAACACCCAATTTTTTCACAAGACTGTTCAGGAGAAAAATTGTAAATTGCATATATCCAAGACAAAAAAATTCTCTTGGGCAATAGCTTGATAACTCTGTGGACATCCAAAAGGAAGCTGTTTCCTACTTCTTTGACCTGCTGACCGAGCCTAGGAATTCAGTGGATTCTACCTACTACCCACATTTCATCAGTCTAATTCCTGCCATCATTACTGAACAAGATAATCTTAGACTATCCCAGCCTATAACTAAAACTGAGCTCAAACTTGTGGTTATGAGTCTAAATAAGAATAGCAGCCCAGGACCTGATGGTTTTTCAAGCAAATTTTACATTAAATGCTGGGATTTCATAAAAGATGACCTCATTATTGTAGTAAATGATTTCCTTTCTGGATCTAACATGCCAAGAGGTATTACTAGCACTTGGATAACTCTGATTCCTAAAAAATCTACTCCATCTTCTTTTGATGATTTCAGACCTATTAGTCTTTCTAATGTAGCTAACAAAATCTGCTCTAAGGTCCTGATGGAAAGATTGAAACCTCATATGGAGAAACTAATTTCAAATAATCAAACAGTCTTTATGAAGAACAGAGATATCTCTGACAATATCCTATACCTGCAGGAGATGGTTAGATTCCTAGACAAAAAAAAACATAACCCCTAATTGTATGCTTAAATTGGACTTAAAAAAAGCCTTCGACAGGGTTAGCTGGTGTTTTCTGCAAAATATACTGTGTAAATTTGGTTTCTCAGGTAAATTCCTCAAGGCTTTCATGAACAATCTTGCACAAGCTTATTTCTCAGTGCTTATTAATGGTAATCCTGTTGGTTTTTTTTAAATCAAGCAGAGGAATCAAACAAGGTGATCCACTCTCTCCCTTCCTTTTTAATATCTTCACTGAATCTTTTTCCAGGAGCCTTTCATTCATTTTTCAAAATAACAGTTTGCCATACTTCTCAATGCCCTCTAATATTACCCCAGTCCACTCACTTAAGCTATGCGGATGATACCATTATTTTCATGCAAGCTTCTAAACCTGGTCTGATTAGGATTAAAGCTTTCCTGCATTTTTTTGAGTTAACATCAGGCCAGAAAATTAGTTATGAAAAATCAGAGTTCTACATTAGTAAGAGGGCTACAATTACAAAGAATCATCAGATTAGAGCTATCCTAGGTATGATTAAGGGCACTTTCCCCTTCAAGTACCTGGGCTACCCTATTTTTAAAGGTAGAACTCTATCTAGATACTTCCACCCCATCCTTGAAATCATGGATAAAATATTAAAAAATTGGAAGAACATATGGTTAAGCCCTGGAGGGAAAATGATACTGATCCAATCATGTCTATATTCTATCCCTCAACACATTTGGACTGTACTTAAACCCCCTACTTCTACTGTTCAATCCATGGAAAAAAGAATGTCTAGATTCTTTTGGGAGAAACTGAGGATAGAAAGCACAGAGTCTGGAGAAAATTGGCTGACATTGCTATTCCTAAATCCCATTATGGTTTAGGTTTTAGATCCATCCAGTCAATTGTTGAAGCATGTTCACTTAAATTATGGTGGAAAAACCAATTAGGTAGCACTATGTGGGCCAAATTACTATGGTCCCTTCCCCAATCTCACAAGAATTCAAAAACATGGAAGAGAATCTGCAATATTAACCTTACTGCTGAAAGGAATTCTCTAATCATTAAGTGTGAATTCTGGTCTCCTAACTGGTGTCCAAATGGTCCGCTGATTAATTGTACTCCATCTTACATCATTTCTATGTTCTACCCCTGCTCAATTGCTGAATTTATAAACAACAAAGTATCAATTCTATCTCGGATAGCTCCTTTCTTGGAAAATGATACTTTTCTTTTCTTGCAGGATGCTGAAATTGAGCATGGTAGGGAGGATAAATTGATTTGAAAACCTGAAATGACTGGTATATTCTCTTCAAATCTGCTCACAAAATGCTAACATATAAATCAAGTAATTTCCCAGTTACTAAGCTCATATGGAATCCAAGGTTACCTAAGAAGATTTCTATTTTTACCTGGAAACTGCTTAACTCCTTCTTGTCATTTGATGATATCCTCATAAAATGTGGTTATAGCTTGGCCTCTAAATGTCCTCTGTGCAATCAATCTGACTTCATGGAACATTTCTTTATAAATTGTCATCTTGCTAAAACCATTTGGATTCAGATTGCTGCTATAGTGAATTTCAATTTGCAGAATGTGCATAATATAGTGGATACTTTTTTCATTTTCTGGAACTGTAGTGACCTTTAGGGAGTGCAGAGATTGCTATGTCATCTGATTCCTTCTCTGATCTGTTGGGCTTTATGGAAGGCTAGGAATGCTTATTTTTTTGATGACACACCTTTTTCTATCTCCCATATCATCAAGGAAGTTACAGATACTCTCTACCTTTCCATTACCTCCTCTCCCTGCTTCCCAACTATATTTCCTAACCTAAGCTTTCAGTTCCCTTCTCTGATGTTTCCCTCCAGACCACCACCAAAGCCAACTATTTCCACTGTATACTGGGAATCTCCAGATCACAGTTTCATCAAGGTTAACGTGGATGCATCTTGGTCTAATTCCTCTGTTTCAATTGGCTTAATTGCTCGCAATCACCAAAGTTTACCAATCCTTATTAGATCAGAGACCATAACAACCACATCTCCACTGGAAGCTGAAGTTAAGGCAATTCTTATGGCCTGTCAGATCTGTCTGGACAGATATTCCAACCTCATTATTGAATCTGACTCGCTACAGGCAGTAAATATGATTAATGATCCTTCAGTTTCCAAATGGACCCTATACCCTCTAATTTTCCGAGTTCACACTCTTTTATCCCATGCTACCCTCAAGCACACACATAGAGAATGTAACTCAGTAGCGGATGCCATTGCGAAATATCAAGCATCCTCTGCGATGGCTCCTCCTTTGCATGTGACCAACATTCTGGCACATATTAAAGGCTTAATCTATATGGATAGTATTCATACACCTTATATTAGAATCCATAGGCAAGCCTTTAAATAAGATTGACACTGTTGATCTTTCCTCTCTTCTGTCTCAGGTTATGGACTACTTCCCTTCATGGCTTTGGATTTTTTCTGCTCTTTCGCGATGGCTACCGTTTTTCACAGTCTCATTTGCGCTTTCACATGGCGGATTCCCAGTTTCTACCTATGGAAGCATAAGTCCAGCTTTGGCTACTGATCTTTGGAATCGTTTCAAGTTTTCCCATTTGTCGCGTTGAAACCATTGAGCACTCGAGCATGGAGCCCTCGAGCCCTGGAATCCTCGAGCATTCAATCTTTGGAGCCCTCGATCACTGGATACCTAGAACGCTCAAGCTCTTGAGCCCTCGAGCCTAGGAGGCCTCGAGCCCTGGATCCCTCGAGCACTCAAGCTCTCAAGTCCTCGAGCCGAGGAGGCCTCGAGCCCTTAATCCCTCGAGCACTCAAGCTCTCCAGCCCTGCCGCCCTCGAGTCATCAGGTACTCGAACCATCGAGCACTCAAGCACTCAAGCCCTCGAACCATCGGGCCTCGAACAGTGGATACCTTTGAGCCCTCGAGCACTAGAGCCCTCGAGCACTGGATCCCTCGAGCATTCGAGCCCTCGCGCACTAAAGCACTTGAGCCCTCGAACCATCGAGCCATGGAGCCCTCGAGCACTGGATACCTTGAACACTCAGGATCTCGAGCCCTCGAGCCTAGGAGGCCTCGAGCCCTGGATCCCTCGAGCACTCAAGCTCTCGAGCCCTACCGCCCTCGAGCCATCAGGCACTCGAACCATCGAGCACTCAAGCACTCGAGCTCTCAAACCATCGAGCCTTGACCCCTCGAGACCTCGAGCCAGCAAGCACCTGACCATCAACCCCTCGAATCTACAAACCATCAAGGACTTGAGCCACGACCGCACCAAACGTGAGCACTCGAATCAAGTGGCAGTAGCAAAGATGAAGAGACACAAGATGGAACCTGGGCGGAATTCAAGTCTTCGATCCATCGACATCTCGAACCGCCATGCACTCGACCCTGAGACCTCGACCCATTGAGTAGTTGAGTTTCAAATTCTAGAACATCGAGCACTTCAACACTTGAGCACTCGAGCATTCATAACAGCCCTACTTAGAGCCTTTTTGGAGATCTGGCCATTTAACCATGCTAACATGAGGGGTGAAGACATGGAAAATGGAATCATCACCAAAAACGCCCTAAGTAGAATTTTTTGCTCACATATTCTGACAACTAAGTTGTAGCTTTTTGTACAAAGTCTTCAAAATTATTTTGAAGATAAATTTTTGTAAAATTTTACTATCTTTTCAAGTTTGGGGAACCTAATACATATCCCCCCATTAATATGGGTTAAATTTTTATTTTTTTTAAAAAGACGTTGGGTGATAGCCAAATTCTCACAACTCTCGGAACTATGAGTGAAGATAAATGAATCCGGATTCAGTGAGAGCAAGGGAACACATCGGTGAAGAATAGTTTGGAAATCTCGGTAAAACTCGGTAAAGGGATTAATTCCCTTTAGAGGTCGTTTCTTTACAAGGAGATCAATAGTACTATGGTAAAATACTCCCTTCTTCAGTTTCTCTTTAGGATTGCCTTTTCTAAATCCGAGTCTCTCCTGATCGATATTTTTTATTAGAGAATAGAGATGTCAGTCTCTATACAACTCATCATGAGAGAGATTAAATTTTTGCCATTGTTGAGCAGCTTAAATATATATTAAGATATTTTTGGTGAATAGATTGGCAAGGGGCTCATCTACTTAAGAAATAATAATCTCTGCATTCAGTTTACAACATAATAGAAACTTTGTGTTTGTGTTGGTCCAAATCTATTGTCAACCGGGATTGGAAAGAGCATTTGTGTCTTTAATCTTGGTATGGAGGGAGTATAACGTCTTAATAATATATTTAAAATATAAATATCTCATTGTACTATATTTATCTAACAAAAATTTAAAGAAGCACAATATCGGGAATAATAAAAGGTTCAGATTTTTCTATATAATAATAGAGTATTGTTGATATTTTAGACTGAATAATTGTTCAACAAGAACATTTTTAAATAGTGGGACTAATAGGGTTATTTGATATTCACTTTTATTTATTTTACTGACATACTTATAATTACTATACACAAAGTCTTATTTTAAACCAACTACTTAGACGTGGTTATTTTATAATTGATATAACTAATTGGGTGATTTGATGCTTGTTTTTAATTATTTCAACGAGATTCCTATAATTTTAAAAAATATATAAAATATAACGAAATATAAAAATATATATATATATATATATAATTTGACCTTAAAAGTTATTGAAACAAGGTTTTTCATGATTGGTCTAACCGTTATGAGACTTTCTCATTATGATAACTTTTTAAAATGAATTTTAACATATAAATAACAATTTTTAAATATTTTTTATGAAGAATTATAGAAAAATCATTTTTATTGTACTCCATCCGTCCCACCATAAGCTGCACATAAGTTTTTTCACGATTTTCAAGAAACATGTTTGACCATTAATATGTTTAACTAAGTAAGATATCGACAAATAAAACATTGATATTTAGAAAATACTTATTACGAAGAATCCAACAATACCACATACGATACTATTATTGTTTATATATCTTTCAATACATTGTCAAAGTTTAAAAGTGTTGATTGTAAAATAATAAGTGTGCAGCTTAATATGGGACAGAGGGAGTATTAAGTATTTAACAATTTCTAACTAAATTGATTATTTCACTGCATTATTCATATAGTTTTCCTTTGATTACTAAACTTTTAAAAAATAAAGAATTTTTTTAAAATTTCAATTTAAATGTGAGTCACAAAAAGTACATAAAAATTAATCCTAATTTTTAATTAATAATACCACGCAATGCACAATGGGACTCTGCTAGTAAAATATATAAACATAGTTCTTTCATCCTCTTAAACTTCACCGCCTCCACTACCTTCACTACTTCACTACTTCACTCTCTCTTCACAATCACCCTCTAACATTTTGTTCAAGTCTTCCAAAACTATCTGTCAAACATGATAGAATTGAATAACTTATTACCCGGTAATTGCATGTAGTCTTAGAGCATTTACCACCAATTTTTATATGTTTTCATTGGTGGTTAGTTAAGTTTATGAGTGTTTCGCATGATAGAGGGTTAAACCACTTTGTTTGGTTATTTGCATTGAGGAAGTCACAGACAATGTGGTCTATCCATAAATTCATGGATAGGCCCCATAATTTTTTTAAAAAATGTTATGATTTTTTATAAAAAAATTTAAAATTTAAAATAAGTAATAATGTGTATTCAAATATGAAAATAAAAAATTATATAATATAAAAATATATTTTTAAAATTCTAAATTTTGTATGTACTTTAACAAATGCAGTATATAAGTGAAAAAAATATGTGCTCTAATCATGCTGAAACTCTTTTCATGTGCTCTGATCAAATGACCTCCAGTGATCCATTGGAAGCTGAACTTATGGCGGCTATCAGAGCCATTCAGGAAAGTATCTATAAATATTAATAAAACAAGAAGTTTCACCCCAAATCTTGCCACATGAGTTTTCCATGTTACCGTTCACATTGAACAATCTAAAAAAGGTTAATTATTTTAATTATTGTGTTTAATGCTAAAAATTTACTACAATTAAAATTTATTTGTTTCCAAAATATTCTTAACCCTGAACGGGGAATCTCACTTCTCTCTCCTTCCTTCTCCTTCATATTTCTTTCCAGAGAATCTAAGACCTTATCCCAAAGCTGAAATGGCCTGACCTTTTCTTCAATGTACCTCTTCCCTCTCCATCCCTTTCCTTCCCCTTTTTAAAAGGCCCACAGAAGAACAACGTTGCTTTACTTGTGGTGAGTGACTAAAGTCCCTATGAACTCTGTGCAACCAACTTTAGCAAGTGGGAAAGAACGGAAAAAATTCTCTCTAAGTTTTCTAGAGCTCCCAAAGTTTTTTAGTTCCCCAGCTCCAAACAAGGAGCTTTTTCAGCAACAACATCACCAAATCTTCCTTTCCTTTGTGACAAGCCTTCCAATCAACCAGATTCCAACCAAAACCAACCATCCCTTTTCCACCTAACAAAATTCATCCCACAAAAAACAAATGTTAAAAATAAAAATTCCACATAACCCCACAACATACCTGTGTTTAGTTCGATCAATAAAGGAGAACAAAGGAACAACAGTTCAAGAGAAGAATGGTGAACAGAGTTCCTGAGGAACGTTAGTCTGAAGGGTCAAGAGACGGATCTGAAAACTCAGAGGAAAGGAGGGATGTCCTCTTCGGAGACGAACTTACTAGAGAGGCACATTTACCACCAAGGAGGGGTGTCGTGTTCAGGCCAGAGGAGGACGAGTACCTCAGAGGACGGGGTCTAATAAAAGATTGCCTTGTAGGTTACTTTCTCGACTACCGTCACTTTGCACTTACAAGAATGCAACTCCTTATCTCAAATTATTGGGGAGAAGGGGTTTATGTCATAGCAAAAAATGGGAAATTCTACGTCATTCAGTTCGATCAGAGATCCAAACTACTTGCAGTACTTCTCAATAGCCCTATCAACATAGCTGGAGGACTGATGTCCCTTCATAGACTAATCCCAGAGATGGTCATATCACACATGACTGTTACCAAGGTTCTCATTTGGACACGCATCCATGGTCTCACACTAGAATACTTTGGCAGGAATACAATCAGCAAGTTCGCTAAAGTGGTAGGGGACGCAGAAGAGGTGGATTTTGGAGGACAGTTACTGCAACATGCAGAGTACGTAGGTGTGCGAGTTTGGAAACTAGTCCAGAAACCTGTGGTTTCCCATTTTTAGATCAAGCTAAGGCGAGGTGGAATGATCTAGATTTCAATCGAATATGAAAGAGTTCACAACATATGTAGACGTTGTGGTGCACTAAGCCATACCTACCCACAATGTCAGTGGCAAGACATCCAGGCACTGGAGCAACACATTGATGAGAGATTTACAATCCTCGGGGAAGATTTGCAACTTGATATGTATAGAGATTTATCGGAGGATCTCTATCCACCAAATGCCAGGGTACACAAGAACATGCCGATGAGGAGGTTCACAAGGCTCCCCCAACACTACTTCCATACCAATGAACACAGGCTTTTGCATATGCCGGAGGAGGAATTCACTGATGGTTTTAAGTATGTTGAGAAGATTTACCCCACCCCAGAGAAGTTGAGAGAGGTAGAACAAGAGTAAAATCCTGAGAGTCCTCAACAAAGAAACCAACTACATGAAGAACAAGATGAGCCAATAGAAGTTGTAGCGGAAATGGTCCGTCAAAATGAGATTAACCAAATCTATATCCAGGGGCTAGCAGAAGCACGAGAAAAACTGCTAAACCTCCCAGAAGTCCTAGACTTTTGGGATGACTATCAGGAAGGAGAAATCAACTCACCCAATAGACACTCGGATACAGAAATGCAGGAACTCAATCCACCATCTCCTCCACAACAAACTCAACAGCAACGTGAAACACAAAACCAGGAAAGTGGCCATATCAGAACAAAACATGTAAAAGGTGATGATGGTAACATTGTCAAGGAGAAATACATGGTCAATAGAGGGAGAAGGTACATTTTTGCCGAGGAAGAAGCTCCGGAACGAGCCACCACCAATTCAATGGAACTAAGACAATTCAACTTAGTTGATGGAATAGTTAGTTAACCCTTCCTTACGAACGAGCTATTTTCGAAAGATCCAAACTGGTTTGTTGACTCCGACCAAAAGGATGGGCTCAATTTTGACATGGCCATCACCATTAATTTTGGTGATATTGGTGATGAGAGTGATCTCATCATGAGTATATAGAGTGCCATAAATGATAGCCTAATGACAGACGGCAAGGTGAAGGAGAAAGACAAAACAGAGGAGTTTAGAAAAGGGAAATAAAGCTTGTCAAATCACCCTACATACAAAACAATGCAGAGAGGAGCAAAGCACGCATTCGGCAATGCCAAAGTGGAATACGAATTAATGAGCCTAGCTACAAGTCTCACCTACAATACTCAAGCTCGGATTTCGAGCCTGATAATCTTGACACAAAGGATACTCCAACAAGACAGAAGGGAGAGTCAAGTGGCTCAAATCAGTTTCAAAGGCTAGACAATAATGATTAAGGGGATGAGATATCTGGCAAGAAAATATGGGGTGAACCGAGCATTTATGCTGGAAAGAAAATGAAGGAATTCAAAGCTAATGTGATGGACAGTGAATGCAGGATGGAGTTAGATGAGGCCAAAAGATATGAGTCCAAGTTGACTACAGTGGTGAACACCTTGGATAACCACAAAACCACATGTAACTCCGAAAACCTTCTATTGCTTTATAATAGGCCAAGGAATTCAAAATGTGCACAGAATAACCCAAACTAACATAACCAACCAAAAAAGCCTCATAGCCCAATCCAATACCAAATTACCAAATCACACAACCAAAACAACATAAATACACAGCCTGATATCCCAAGCCCACATCAACCGACCTTCACAAGCCTACACTACCCAGTCCTGAATAAACACATACTGCCCTCACCATTACCTAAGCTCATACCAGACACTCTTAACTTAGGACTAGTAACTCACAACCAATTCCCAACCTCATCAACCCCAATATACTCCTCAAGTCAGCCTATACATCATCCTAGCAACAAATAAAAGGGAATCAGTGAAGGGAAATGAGATGGTACCGTATCTCCTGAACAGCTTTGGGATAACAGCAGCCATATTCTTCATCCAGGGGGAGCGGTCTAGGGAGGAAATGAAGCGGGAGAAAGGGGAAATCCACAAATGGGAGGCACCAATAGCTCACCAAATCCAAGGTTTGCGCCTCTGGACGATAAATCATTGCCGGTAGTCTCCAATTACAGTAGAACAGAAGTTCAACCCCATTTTAACATCCTTGTCACAACAATCGATAATGACACAAATGGTGGAAAACATCCAAGCTCAGAGTCTTCATCGCAGCAACACAGGGCGATAGGGAGGAATACCGACAATGTGGATCTGGAAGAACAACAGATGAAAGGAGAAATAATAGAGGAAGAGGTTGAGATGGCACAAAATCGGGAGAGGAAAGGGACAAAAAAGGAGATTAAGAAGTTTGCCGAAAGCAAGGAGATTTCGGAGGAAGCATACCGCTAGGAAATTTGGGACGAAGGTACAGTCACAAGTTTGGAGGAGGACGGATCCCCTATTCTGCTCAAGGAAGGATTAAAATAGGAGGAAAAGGGGAAAAGGATTTCATTAAATTCAACGAATGAGAATGAGTGTGGGCTTTTGGTAATGGGCCAGCAAGCTGATTTTGATCTATGTTCACATAACCACAAACAGAACAACTCACCAGTTCATGGGAAATAAAATTCAAGGATTATCACTCACATCATTGGAAGGAGAGGGAACATCAAACTTGCTCCAGATGATTTCAATGTTCCCAAAAATTAACCAATGCATTGCGAAGGAACAAGGAGAGATGGTCATAGTTACAGCCAGAACTTTTGAGGTGGTGGTACAAATAGTGTTGCAGGGAATTGAAGGAAATTGCTACGGTATCTAGGTGGTTAGTCCAAAACAACCACCCAGAGGTACATGAATCTACTCTCTTGGGACTGTAGAGGACTGACGCATCCTCTGACAGTAAAGTTCTCAAATCTCAATATCAATCATTATAACCCCAATATTGTTTTTCAATGGAAACCAAGCGTGACTACGGTAAGGTTAGTAAGTGGCTAGGAACAACCTATTTTACTAGCTGGGAAATAGTAGATTCAGTAGGAGCAAGTGGTGGCTCTGTGTAGCCTGGTCGTCAGATATTTTAGTATTGGTTGTTAAAAGCTGCCAAAATTTTGTATGTTGCAAAATTACAACCGCCCAGGGCGATGAATGGATGTTAATCCTTGTGTATGGGTACCCCGACCGACCCCAAAGGAAACTAGTGTGGGATTCTCTGCATGTGGTACTACAGAATACCAACCTTCCGGTCCTCTTCATGGGTGACTTCAACCAGGTCCTACATAAGGAAGACAAATCTGGTGTAAAGACAGTTCACTCACAAGAAACGAAGGATCTCAAAGGATTACTGAGAGAGGAAAATTTAAGTGAACTAAGAAACAAGGGACAATGGTTCACTTGGTCCAATGGAAGGAGAAACAGGGAGCTGATCCTGGAACGTCTAGACCGGGCATTTGCTGACATTAAATGGTTTTGGATGTTCCAGAGGCATAGCCTAACCAATCAAACCATAATGAGATCAGACCATGGACTCCTCGCCATCAACACAGACCTAAGAAGTAGGCCTAGGAATGACACATCAGGAAGATGTTTTTAAATCCTTTTGGGTTAGATATCGTCACACCACGGAATTGGTCAAACGAGTCTGGAGACCAGTCCAATATACACCACCTTAAATACAAGGATCATCATCAACAGCTGAGCATGACAGTGCATCCGACTTTAACAGGAAGCTGAAGGAGACCACAACAAGGCTACACAATTAGGCCAAAGAAAATGTGGGCAGGATGGAATACAAAGTAAAGAGGATCAAAGAACAACTAGGAGCAAGGAAAAAATAGAAAGATGCGAATGGTATGCGCAGGAAAACAAAAGAGCTGGAGGAACTTCTAACCATGCAGGATGATTATTGAAGACAAAGAGCAAAGGCACTATGGCACATAGAGGGAGATAAAAATACAAAAATATTCCACCAATGGTTGTAGAAAATAAAAGGAAGACTCAAGAATGACATGGGGTAATGGATCTCCAAGCCAGAAGACCTACAACAATTAGTCTACAACCATGTAAGCTCTGTCTTTGTCGTTGAATCTATTATGCCCCAAGATGCGATTGGAGATTCAAATGTGCAGGATATCCTGAAACTCATCACTAATAGGGTTGATTAGCACCAGCAGAGGGAGCTAGAGCATCTAGTAAGCTCACAGGAGATAAAAACATCAATCTTTCAAATGGGAAAATGGAACGCTTCGGGGCCTGATGGTTTGCCACCGGGTCTCTATCAACATCACTGGTCAGAGGTGGGGGATGAAGTAACAACAATGGTACAGAGGTTTTTTCATACTTCAATCATGTTGAGTGAGTGGAATTATACAAACCTTGTTCTAATACCAAAGAACAAATGTCCAAAAGAGCCAGCAGACTTGCGGCCGATAAGCCTGTGTAATGTAACTTACAAGATCATCGCGAAGATCCTTACCAATAGAATAAAAAGAGTTATGGGGTTCCTCATATCAGGAAATAAATTGGCTTTTTTTCAAGGGAGATCCATCACAAAAAATTCACTCATAGTGCATGAACTCATTGAATACATTCGTAAGAAGAAGATAGGAAATCAGGCGGTGGAAGCAATGAAAATTGACATGAGTAAGGCTTATGATCGGGTATCATAGGAGTTCCTGGATAAGATGATGATACACATGGGGTACCCTAGCAAATGGATAGGCTGGGTCATGGAATGTGTCACAACCGTTTCCTATTCTATAAAGCTAAACAGGTTAAATTCAACATCCTTCCAGCCAAAACAAGAAATCAGACAAGGATGCCCACTTTCACCATTCTTATTTATTCTATGCCAGGAAGCTCTCTCATCGATGATAGCCTCTAAAGCCTTTCAAGCAGTCTGCCCAGGTGTGAAAATAGGACGCTCTATACAATCTGTCTCACATATCATGTTTGCAGATGATTGCATAAAATTCTTCAACATCTCGGAAGAAGGATCAACGAAAATCACACAGACAATCAATCTATTTACTGCCTATTCCGAAAGAAGAATCAACTTTCAAAATTCTGCACTACTAGTCAGCCCAAACACATGGCCAAGAACTAAAGAGCACCTAAGCTAGACCTTCAGAGTCTTTAGGGACTTACTCAATGGAAAGTTCTTAGGACACGGCATGAACTTCGCAGGGCCAAAAGTAAGAATGTTCAACAAGCTCATCCAGAGAGTTAAGGCCAAGACATCGATATGGAAGACAGGAGACCTGTCCGTAATAGGAAGAGTCACTCTCAGCAAACATATCCTAGCCTCAATAACCCAATACACACTCAGCACATTCTGAATACTATCAACTGTCACAAAGAAAATTGATAGCCACAGAGCCAGATTCATCCGGGCAGGGGACATGGATGAGAAGGGAATACATTGGAAGTCCTGGGAATCAATCTGCCACTCAAAACTGCAAGGAGGACTAGGGATGCAATCCAAAGAACAAATGAACCAGGCTCTACTAGGAAAGCTAGTGTGGAAGCTACTCAGTGACAAATAATATTTTTTCTCTAAGTTATTCCTAAATTAGTACTCCAGGAATGAAGACTTCCAGATGGTCAAACTCAAGCAAGGCGCAACGTGGGGATGTAGGGGAATCATATAGGGCAGGGACCTACTCAAGACAAGCCTCAAATGGCAGGTGGTCGATGGACACGAAATAGATATCCAGGATGAGTGGATCCCAAACCACAAAAATCAAATAAGGTACGACAGGCAACTGCTACCACAACTCGGATTCAAGGTGAGCGATCTCATTGATAATGCAAAACAATGGCACTTGCCACTACCTAGGCTATTCTTCAGCC
Organism: Rubia yunnanensis; assembly: GCA_037428765.1. Taxonomy (NCBI): domain Eukaryota; kingdom Viridiplantae; phylum Streptophyta; class Magnoliopsida; order Gentianales; family Rubiaceae; genus Rubia; species Rubia yunnanensis. The sequence goes on along the minus strand of CM075061.1, from coordinate 45,936,260 downwards.
AATAAATAGTTAACAAGATCGCAGGGATTTATTTATCTTTACAATCTCTCGGATAGAAGAATTTTCAATATTGGGATAAAGATTGTCTTGGAAAATATACAGTCAAAAGTGGTTATCATGAGTCATGGAACTCAAGAGATAGATACAAACCTTCGGGTTTAACGTCTTTTTGGAAATAAGGAACTAGATAAACATCTATGGAAGAGGCTGTGGAACTCTAAAGTTCCAGAGAAAGTTAAGTTCCTGGTTTGGATACTAGCCCAAAATGCAGCACCAATAGGACCTGCCCTGAGAAAGAGGAATATGGAGTTCTCGTCTATCTGCAAAATGTGTCACTCCGAAAGGGAAACACCAATGCATATGATACTCAAGAGTGAATTCTCAAGAAGAATCTGGAGAATGTCAAGATTGGGCTTTGATTTTCAGCAGGGGAAACCAATTCAACTTAAAGCCTGGCTTATAGACAGGTTCAAAATAGCACCAGAAGATGAAGACATCAACCTTACATGCATCATTATATGGGCAATCTAGTGCATCAGGAACAAAGCAACAATTAAGCAACAACAAGTACGTGTTGATACAGCACAAGCTATTATCAATGATATGCAGGTAGAAAGAATAAACCATGATACAAGCCCTTTAGCGGATCCCAATTCCAATCACTCATGGAACAAGCGACCTTTCCATTACAACATAGTCAACCAAAAAAGGCTAAAGTTGGTAAGATTCAATTGTTATGGTTCTCATAAGGAAATCACCTAGACCATGTTTATACCAATTGGATGTGAATTGAAACAGACGCAACATTCAGAGTTTAAGACGGGAAGGAAGCGGCTGCTTGGTGGGTGACTCGGCAGGAAGAAGGGGGAAACTTGTGGCATGGAGCAAGGAACATCCAAGTTTTATCTAGAGTCCAAGCTGAACTCATCGTAATCCACGAAGCAATGGCAGATGCAAGGAACCGGGAAACAATACACATTTGTCTACGGACGGACTATGAGATGGCTCTGAACCACATCAACAACTTCCCAAACGTACCACCAGGATTACAGGGACTAATTACAAATATTATAATGTTAGCAATAGTCTTCACTAGAATACATATAATGAAGGTCCCAAGAACGGTTGTAATGAATGCTCATAATCTGGCTCGTGATGTAATAGGTGGAGGTCACGTCTACCAAAATCTGATGATGATAATATAAGGTACGACTCTTTGCTTCAAAAACAAAAAGACTCAAGTCCCTTAGGTGGCATATTTTTTGAACTTTTGAGTTCTATTGCTTTAGGTTGAAGTGTTCGAGCATGCTATGTTTTTGGTGCTTCCGAATCTGGATAGTTAACATTTTCCTGTAGAATTTTCCTGTTCAGCTAAATTTTTTACCGTATTTATGGCTCTAATTTTTTTTATCTTCATCTCCTTAAGTATTATGTTAAGAGGTATGCATATCTTCATTTGTTGAGCATATATATTGGTAATATCATATGAAAATTAAATAATACAAATTGATCGAGTAATTAATATATGCAAGATCAATAATCTAAAAAAATATCTTTTATTAATCAGTCATGTATACAATCGAAATGCATGAATCACGTTTACATAAATTACAAATAATCAAATCATAAATCATGTTTTCAAGTAATCACAAAGTGATGGAGTCACGAGTAAACTCGCTACCCTTAAAATGAATGATTCATGTCGTGGACATCGTTCCCTAGGATAAAATCAATGCAGGTAAACAATTAATGCATAAAAGTTACCTGGGATTCACACAGGGCCCGAAGAACTATCACTGACAGAGAAAGAAAGAAGTGAGACTCAAGTTCAGAAGAAATGGGGAACTTGAGAATGGTGCGAGTTTTCTGACTGACTTAGAGGCTCTATTTATACTGCTCTAAGAAACCCAAGTCATGGAAACATGATATTCAGATTTTTTGTAATTAGAGAAGAATATTCTTCAATCACCAACTAATCAAATCCGAGCAATTCCATGAATACTCGAATCAAATCTGCTGGAAATGGAAGAAATATTTGCACAAATATTCTTCAGCATATTAAACATGGTAAATCGCGTATTCATTTAAGACAAGATATCTCTTAAGAATTACACACAAGCAATTCCATATATACTATGCGGTTGGGCCTTCCAGAGACTTACATGCAGTCCATATGCATTTTGGACAGTCTAGGGAAAATTACTCGAGGCCAATTGCCGCCCATTTTTCCTCTTACAAGAGTGACATTTTAAAAATCCATATCTCATTCACCCTTAATCCGTTTTGAGAGTTTAAATAGTCAATTTTATCGTACTCGCGGAGGAGAACCCAAAAATGACATCTACTGACCTAAAATCTATTTGGGTCCCACTCAAAATGAAACCCAAAAAGTTGACAAATTTCAACATTTTAACCATCATTTTCCAACAATCCCCCACATGAATAGATATTGATGTAGTAATCAGAACAATTACGTCAGACACGGAATTTGACTTGGTGATACATTAATTTCGACGACATAGATATTGCATAGGATAAGTAGGTGTTACCCTTTGAACTCTCCCTTAAGAGAGTACACTTAGCCCATTGGTTAGGAAGTAGACGTGATGTTCTTGAACCTCCCCTACCGCTTGTGTGAACGACAATACACTTCCCACAGAAATATTTCCTAGCCATTGCGCTTTCCTCAGTTGTGTCTATTAATCAGGTCATGGCACACCTATTTCTGTAAGGTTTCTAAAGAATTGCGTCCCAAAAATTCCCTTTCAAATGGCCACACTTCTTGCTTACATAGGTGATTCTTGGCGTAAGAGAAATTTTGAAAACTATGCGCTCTTTCAAGTACTACACACTCGATTTCATGAATCATTAAAAGCAACTTAATGCTTAACCTCCATTCATATCACTGTTTCTTTATCGTAGGAATAAGACAAGAGGTATGAAACCCCCACAGTGATCACGATGAGTCTTTGTAGTTTAGTTGTCCCTGAACCTAGATATTGGGATCTCTAGTCATATAGGTTGGGTGTCCACGTACGTAACCCATCATTTAATGGACTTTAGTCCCATTCCTCTCAATGATGTTTCCACTACCTCTCGATTCAACCCTTTAGTCAAGGAATCAGCTATGTTATCCTATAACCTTATATAGTCAATTGTGATCACTCCAGTTGAGAGAAGTTGTCTTATTGAACTATGTCTCCATCGAATATAACCAGACTTCCCATTATAAAGCATATTCTGAGCCTTTTCAATAGCAGACATGCTATCACAATGTATACATATGGTTGGCACAAGCATCGGCCATCTAGGAATGTCCTCTATGAATTGAAGGAGCCATTCGGCCTCCTCACTCACCTTGTCTAAGGAAACAAACTCGGATTCCATCGTGGATCGAGTAATAATCATTTGTTTAGAAGACTTCCACGAGACTGCTCCTCCATCTAGTGTAAATATATACCCACAAGTTGATTTCAGATCATTTATATCGTGTATCAAATTTGCATCACGGTATCCTTCAACTACAACTGGATAACTTGTATAATGTGGACCATAATCACGAGTAAAACGTAGATATCTCAGTACTCTAGTTATCGCTTTCCAGTGAGTCATACTGGTGTTACTCGTGTATCTACTCAACCTACTTACAGTGTAGGCAATGTCTGGTCTATTACAACTCATCAAGTACATCAGACTTCCAATGACTCTCGAGTACTCCACCTGATTAATAGCCTCTAATTTGTTCTTTCGTAGATGAAAATTTGGATCTATTGGAGTCATCGCCACCTCTGAGTCATTCTTGTTGAATTTCTCAAGGATTTAATCTACATAATGAGACTGGGTTAAAGTGATACCATCAGAGCTTCAGATGATCTTTATCCCCAAGATCACATTAGCCAGTCCCATATCCTTCATGTCAAAATGAGAATTCATTATATCCTTGGTAGATTTGATCATCTTTTCATTAGTACCCACAATGAGCAAGTCATCTACATATAAACATGTGATTACATATTATTTTTCGTGTCTTTCACGTAGATTCACTTATCACACTCATTGATTTTGAAACCATTGGCAAGAACGGCATGGTCAAACTTCTCATGCCATTTCTTTGGTGCTTTTTTGAGACCATACAATGATTTCACCAACTTGCAGACTTTTCCTCCTTGACCGGGAGCAGTAAACCCCTCAAGTTGCTCCATGTAAATTTCTTCCTCTAAATCTCCATTCAAGAAGGTAGTCTCGACATTCATTTGATAAACCTTAAGCTTACACAATGCGACGATAGAAAGTGTCATTCTAATTGAGCTTATTCTCATGACCGGAGAATAAGTATCAAAATATTCAAGACCTTCCTTTTGTCTATAACCTTTGATTATAAGTCTCACTTTATACTTTTCAATTGGGCCATTTACTTTCATCTTCCTCTTGAAGATCCATTTGTAGCCCAGTTTTTTATACCTCAGAGGTAAGTCCACTGGCTCCCAAGTACGATTATGTAAAATCATGTCAATTTCGATTTTAATTGCTTCTTTCCACATAAGCTCCTCAGATGAATTCATAGCTTCTTTATAGCTTTGTGGCTCACTTTCAAGCATAAACGTTAGATAATCATGACCAAATGATTGTTCGGTCCTAATCCATTTACTTTATCTAGGTTCATCCACTTCCTCCTCTTGATCCTTGAGATCGTCAGGAATTACTACGCCTTCGTTTAGTGACTCAATGGTCCTCTTCAACGTTTCGGCCCTTTTCTTGGTAGGGAACACATCCTCAAAGAAATTTGCATTTCTTGATTCCATGATCGTGTTGTTGTAATTATTGGGATGATAAGATTCATGTACAAGGAAGAAATAAGCACTACTCTCATGTGCATATCCTATAAAGATATAGTCGACCATTTTAGGTCCGATCTTTAACTTCTTGGGGTGGGGATTAACACCTTTGCAAGGCACCCTCACATTTGCAAGTACGTAAAGGATGGATTCGTGCCTTTCCACACCTCGGGGGGAGTTGTTTTCTCATCCTTATGGGGTATCTTATTCAAAAGATAGTTGGCCGTAAAAATAGCCTCCCTCCATATGCTCTATGGCAATCTAGAACTTATCAACATTGCATTCATCATCTCCTTAAGAGGGCAATTTTTACGTTCACCATTTGATTGAGGCGAGTAGGAGGCAGTGACCTCGTGAGTAATGCCATGTTCATAACAATAGTCCCTAAATGGCTCTACATATTCATCACCATGGTCACTTCTAATCACCTCCACGGTTACTTCTAATCACCTTGATCTTCTTATCAAGTTGATTTTCAACTTCCGTTTTGTAGAGAACGAATTTCTCAATTGCCTCATCTTTGCTTTTTAGCAAGTACTCATAATAGTATTTCGTGCAATCATCCACACGAAAGTGATGAGATACTTGTTACCTCCTGTTGTTTGCATGAACTTGAAATCACAGATATCAGTATGTATCAAATCAAGAGGTTTCGTGTTTCGTTTAACTTGTTTGAAGGCATTCGAGTCATCTTAGCTTCAACACAAGTTTCATACTTTTGATTTGCATCAATTTTCATGTTAGGTATGTTCTCCACGTTAATTAATCTTCTTATCGAATCATAATTAACGTTTCCTAGTTTACCATGCCATGAATTGGAAGACTTAATCGTGTAAGAAGAAGAAGAATCATTCATTTCATATTTCTTAAGAGGTACAACTATGGTGTTCAACTTGAACATACCATCTAGATCATAACCTTTGTGTACAAATATACCTTGCTTTGACAAGACTAATTTATCATATTCAAACACTAGCCTGAAGCCATGCTTAATCAACACAGAACCGGACACAAGGCTCTTGCAAATGTCTGGCATATACAAAACATTCTTCAAATTCAATTCCTTTCTAGACATCATCTTCAGTACCACAGTGCCACACCCTTTCTCCATGGAAGTTGCAGAGTTGCCCATGTAGATGGTCTCTTCATCTTCAATTGACTTGAAGTTTGAGAAAAATTCCTTGACATAGCAGATGTGCTTAGTAACACTAGTGTCAATCTACCATTCCTTTGGATTGGAGTCCACCATGTTAACTTCAGAAATCATAGCACACAGATCGATGTTATTCTCAGTTCGTGCAAGGTTTTTGACCATGTTGGCCTCATTCTTAGCATTCTTTGGCTTCTTTAACTCGAAGGACTTGTGGCCAACGAGGTTGCAGTTGTAGCACTTGCTAGTGAACTTCGACTTCTTCGAAACTCCACCCTTGGCTCCCAACTTGAATTCCTTGTTTCCCTTGGGCTTCTTTGACTTGGAACTCCTACCAACCTCCACGAGATCGGCTCTTGCCACAGGAACTGATCCATTCATCCTCTTTTCAGAGATACGGTTATCCTTCTCAACATGAAGCTTTTGAATCAGATCCCTAATGGTCATCACCTTTCGCTTGTGTTTCCAATAACTCTTGAATTCCTTCCAACTTGGAGAGTCTCGCACATTGTCATCTTCTCGGCTATCAACTCATTGATCATCATTTGAAGCTCTTGAGCTTGACTGACCACAGACTTGGCATCAACCATCTTGTAGCTGAGGAACTTGCCGATGACCCACTTCTTGGATCCAACTTCCTTACCTATGTACTCTTGGTCAAGAGTTTCCCACAACACCTTAGAAGGCTTCTTCACCTGATACACATTCCAAATGGTGTCGTGAAGGCTAATCAAAATGAGGTTGTGGCAGATATACTCCTTAGAGTTCCATTCCACCACAACATTTTGAACTTTCTTAGTGCCTTTCTCATCCACAACTGGACGATCTTTGTGAATGTAACATTCCAAACCCATAGTGGACAAGTAGATGAGCATCTTCTGTTGCCACATTTTGAAGTTCATACCATTATTGAACTTATAGGGTTTCTCAACATGAGGAACAACTACAAGAAGCATTGCCCCAAGGGTAGTCTTAGCAGCATCATTGCTTGACATGATTAGGAGATTCACACAACCAAAACCCAATGAATTTCCAACAAAACGTCAAAACAAAATATTTGGATAAATTTCAACCCAATGCAATATTTAAGCATGCATTCTTAGAACATGATTTTTCAAATTTAAGCATGCACCTTATAAAGTATGTTGCATGCATGCAAATTATCGAACCAAACTTTTCTTAATTAAAGCTGCAAATTCGAACAAGATTCGGTTTATACAAAGAGGCATGCAATTTGCATATTAGCATAAGGCAAAATTTAATTGGCATGCAATATTCTTTAAGAATTGACTAAGGCATTCAAATACTCTGCAAATTCTTGATAGCATGGAAAATTTTCATATATGCAATCATGTGCATTTATAATTCAAGCAGACTTGCAGTTTTTCAAACCTTTAAGCATGCATTCTCTAAACAATGATTACCGCATGCAAATTGTTTACATGTAGTCACACAATCATATGTGAGGCATGCAATAACTAAATGCAATTTCACAATTTTACAATTCCACAATTTCACAATTCCACAATTCGATTAACATAGTAACATAATTATCTATCAAACTGTGTTAATCGGTATACAATTTTCACAATCAATATATCTCACTAAAATTTCATTCGTTTCAAGACTGTTGAGCACATATATTGATAATATCATGCAAAAAATTAAATAATAAAAATTGAACGAACAATTAACATATGCAAGAACAATAATCTTTTATTAATCATTCATGCATACAATCGAAATGCTTAAATTGTAAATGATCAAAGCATAAATCACATTTTCAAGTAATCACAAAGTGATGGAGCCACGAGTAAACTCGTTGCCCTTAAAACGAATGAGTCCCGTTGTGGACATCGTTCCCTAGGATAAAACCATCGCAGGTAAACAATTAATGCATAAAAGTTACCTGGGATTCACGGAAGGCCCGAAGGACTATCACTGATGGAGAAAGAAAGAAGTGAGACTCAAGTTTAGAAGAAATGAGGAACTTGAGAATGGTGGGAGTTTTCTGACTGACTCAGATGCTCTATTTATACTGCTCTAAGAGACCCGAATCATAGAAACGTGATATTCTAATTTTTTTGTAATTAGAGAAGATCATTCTCCAATCACCAACTCATGAAATACAAGAAATTCCATGAATACTCGAATCAAATCTGCTGGAAATGGAAGAAATATTTGCACAAATATTTTTCAGCGTATTAAACATGGTAAACCGCGTATTCATTTAAGACAAGATATCTCACAAAATATGAAAGTATTTCGTTCTTATCTCTTAAGAATTACACACAAGTAATTCCATATATACAATGCGGTTGGGCCTCTAGAGACTTCCACGCGGTCCATACGCATTTTGGACAGTCTAGAGAAAAATTACTCGGGGCCAATTTTCGCCCATTTTTCCTCTTTCAAATGTGACATTTCAAAAATCCATATCTCATTCACCCATCCGTTTTGAGAATTTAAGTAGTCAATTTTATAGTACTCGCGGAGGAAAACCCAAAAATGACATTCACTGAGCCAAAATATATTTGGATCCCAGTCAAAACAAAACCCAAAAAGTTAACAAAATTCAACCATTTAACCATTATTTTTTAACAGAATTACCTTGGCATGTCCTATATTTGGTCAAGATTACACTATTATATTGAAGAAGGGAAATTTGATGAGGAGACATTTTGATTTGCTCTAAACTCCAGGAAATAAAAAAGGAATTCCATTCCTTCATTAGTTTTGTCATATAGGAGTGGCATGGCCACCATATTGTAGTCATGCTTTTATTCACAGATTTGACTAACGTTTTTTTTTCGGTTTTTCACACGTCCTATATGTTTGTTCTTTCATAGGATAATTTGTATCTTAAAAATTTCAGGTTCAACAGCTCATTTGTGGATGAAGCTGGTCTTTGGAAACAAAAACTAGTTGCCCAGTCCCTACAATTTTTTGAGATCTTACCTGCAGCAATTCAGGGACAGTTGATGCTTGTGAGATATCTACATGGAATATTTTTCTTAGGCAGTTGGCTATATCGGATTCATTGCATTATGAGTTAGCAGTTAGCCAGTTAGTTGTTATTGTCATTGATGTGTAGGGGATGAACATGGTTAGAATCTCTGATCTGAAATGGGAAAATTACATCGATTATCATGTTTAGACGATGACTTTTTTTAATTAAAGAAAAAAATCTTTGGTATTTCCCGCTACACTCACTACTGCAGGGAGTTCCCTATGGAATCGGTATTTTGGTACACAAGCACCGGTATTTTGGACCCTCGGACTACCGGTGCCTAAGTATAGCAGTGCTGAAACGTAGTTACAAAGGCTCTGGTAGTGTATACTGGGGTTAAAAATCTACATTCCAACACCCAGCTACTTAGGAATCAGTCAAAATACTGGTGCCTATGCTCGCTTGTACCTGTGCTAGTAAATAAGTTATCAATAAAAAAAAATTGCCTGTGAGAATAAACTCACCAGTCGGAATATGAAACCCAGCCATTCATAAAGAATAATAAGAAGAACAAAACACAAAATAACCTGAATTTCATGTAATAAAAGTGGAAAATTCTTAATCACAACTCTGAAGTTCATTACATATACATGAAAATACATAACAACCCACAATTCATGAAACAAACTGGATCTGAACATAGATTATCAATTATCATAAACACTAGAACCTAATCTCCATAAACTCTAGATAACATCAACGAACCAGAACCGTGAAGGTGGGTTGGAAGCAAGGGTTGGGGTGCGGTCGAATGCATTAGTGGCGGTGAGAGCTGAGGCGCCACAGATCTGAGCTGAACTCGACAATTTTGGTGGAACTCGAGACAGTGACCAGAGCAAGAGGAGATGGCGTCAGGGATGGTGCACTGTGGGAAGGGCAGAGAGGGGGTCGTCATCGTCGACGTCGAAGCCTTCAACGTGGGGCTAGGCGGCAGCGGAGAGGAAGAGATGGTAGAGGAGGATGGAGAGGAGGGAGAGGCAGAATAATGGGAGGGTAATGATGGTGGGTTAGATTTAGGGTTTCAGATTTTGTTTATATAGACAGAGTTTTAATGGTTGAGATTCAATCAACAAATTAAATCAATGGTTCAGATGAACTCCGTAGCACCAGTACCTGTACAAAAACCGGTGCCCAAAATGGCTCATACTAGTGCCAATATATATATGAAAAGTAGCTGCTTAGGCCGCTTTAAATGACATTTTTTAAATTAAAAAAATATGACCCGAGAGTAAATCTGAGAATATTTTTCTAAGTATGGAGCACCGGTACAAAAACGGTGTCAAAATGGCTCATACCAATGCCTATGTATATGAAAAGTAGTCCCTTAGGGCTGCTTTAAACGGGTACATTCATTATTTTTTGACCCGGGAGCAAACTTGGGGTAAAAATTCCAAGTAACACCGGTACAAATACAAGTGTCTAGTAACTCATACCAGTGCTAAGTCCAATATTTCGAAATTTTAAATAATCCCTCCAAAATTCAGGAAATTCACTTACGCGCCATAACTTAGCACTGGTATGAATGAAAGCTATGTCAGTGGTAGTATTATTTGATCTCTAAGTTAATTTTTTAAAATTTACCATTAGGTCCAGAGAAGAAATTTGAAGGTGGTGAATCACAAAAATGAAGACACCGAAATGCAATTAAATAAGAGATGATTACATCTTGAAAATTCTAGGTACAATGGGTGAACGGAAGAGTCTCAAACATATTTATGAAAATTATGCCATGGTCCAAAATTTTGTTACGGCATTATCCTTCTCTCCAAAATACACAATTTTTGTTATTCTTGCATAAATATAGAAATATAAAATAAAGGATTTTTTAATAAAATTTTGAAAAGTGCTAGTACATGTTCTAGAGTAATTTAGAAGTGATTAACTAGAAGTAAGAAAGGGAAATCGAAAAGAATTATGGATATGTTCTTGTGCCCGATTGTTGATAAAAATTTTGTTACAGACATGAAAAATACAATTGGGGTGTATAGGGTAGCATCATGTTTCAGCAGATTTCAATTTGACGTTACGAGTGAAGTTTTTAATTTTTGCACTTAGGTCCCTCCAAGAAAGTTGGAGTTGTTAAATCACAAAATTGGGGACACCAAAATGCAATTCAATAATACTCCCTTCATCCCATCTCATTTTGCTTAATTTTACTTTTGACAGTCAAAATTATCCAACTTCGACCATTAAATTCTTTTGTTGAATGTGTAAAACTATTATCATGTTATATGTTGTTGGATTCATCGTAACGTATATTTTTAAGTTGTTATTTTTTCAGAATTCTTTTACGCATATAAATAAAGATATTAATATTTAGAAATTGAAGAAGTTGACAGCCAAAAGTCAAATTAAGCGAAATGAGCTGGGACGGAGGGAGTATACGATTGCAAATTTGCAATTTGGGCATGTGTGGGTGAACGAAAGGGCTTCGAAAGTCAGCATTGGTTACTTTTGCACAGTCTTGGAAAATTACACTATGACCTAATATTGTATTACCTCATTATCCATTGCTCCAAAATGCATGATTTTTGTTATTTTTTCCTAAATATAGAAATATGACATAAATTATTTTTTAGTGAAATATTGGAAAGAGCTAGTGCATGTTCTAAAGTAACTTAGAGTTAAATATTTAAAAGTAAAAAATAAAAATCGGAAATGATTACAAATATGTTCCTATGCTCGATTGTTGATAAATATTCGGTTAGAGAGTTGGAAAATACAATGAAGGTGTATAGGGTAGCATCACGTTTGAACGTATTTCAACCTGGAGTTACGAGTAAAGTTTTTACTTTTTGTATTTAGGTCCCTCCAAGAAAGTTGGAGTTGTCGAATCACAAAATTGGCAACACCAAAATGCAATTCAATAATACACGATTGTGATTTGAGATTTGGGAATGTATGGGTGAACAAAAACATTGATTACTTAGTCTTGGAAAATTACATTATGACCTAAAATTGTGCTACCCCATTATCCATTTGTCCAAAACACATGATTTTTATTATTCTTGCCTAAATGTAAAAATATAAAATAAATTATATTTTTGGTGAAATTTTGGAAGCGCTAGTACATGTTCTTGATTAACTCATACCATACACCCATTTTCAATAGTAAATCATACCATAAACCCTTTTTTCAAATAATATCTATGTATCGAGCAACGGTACTATTACCGGTGCCATTTGTCAACATACCATTGGTGGATATTTTTCCACCAAAGTTCACTACAACAAACAACACTTATTACTTCGCCCCATTTTACCTCAGTTTTTTCTTAACCCCAAAAAACCACCTTTTACCTTGGTTGTTTTTTTGAAGTAAAAATAATTTTTTTCCTCGGTTTAAAAAATCGAGGTAAAAGTTTATGACATGACCGACATCGCATGCATGTCTGGCTTACCGACGTTGTGACCAAGAACCTATCCCAAGAAAGAATGACCGAAGTCGCACGCATGTCTTACTTACCAACGTTGTGACCAAGGCCACACGTACCTATCTCGGACAAGAATAACCGACACTTGTCTAACTTATCGACGTTGTGACCGAGGTCGCACGAACCTATCCCAGACAATAATAACCGACGTCGCATGCATGTCTGGCTTACCGACGTTGTGATCGAGGTCCCACGTACCTATACCAAACACAAATGATCAACATCGCACGCATGTCTAGCTTACCGACCGAGATCTCATGTACCTATCCCAGACACAATTAACCAACTTTGCATGCATGTCTAGCTTACCTACGTTGGTTTTTTTTGTGACCGATGTTGCACGTTACTCTCGCAGACATGATACTTAATTATAAGTATATGAATAATAGATAATACCCTTGCAATGCACGATTTAAAATAATTGAATATATATATTGATGTGCCCATTTTATACGGTTATATTAGGACTTTTAGAATTCACTTTTGTACACTTTTGTGCTCTAAATGTTTCCTTTTGCCTTGAAATTCTCTAAGGAGAGTTAAAAGCAACTTTTACGCTTTTATTACTTTTCTAGAGGATTTTGTGTGACAAGGCAATTTGTTTGAAGACTTTGAAGAATACCTTTGAAGATTTGAAGACTTGTATTTGAGCTTTTGAAGACTTGAAGAATTGAAGAAAAGTGAAGTGAAGAGGAGGACATGAAACAAAAAGAAGAAAGAAATCAAGATGCTGGAACTGGGCACCGTTGCGACTCGCGACGAACCCATCACGACTCGCAACGAACCATGGCCAGAAATCTTTCTTGCTTTTGTTATACTATAAATACTCACCTTATCCTCTCCTCTTCACACATTATCTTGTTCATGTGATTTTTCTAGGTTCCAACCCTAGTTTTTCTCTTCTTATTTTTCTTAGTTTTTGTAGGTTAATCATGTCTTTTAATTATCTAGCTTAGTTTTATCTTGGGAGCAATAGATTGAAGCTTTCATATCTATGTAGTAAGAATCATGTCTATCTATTTAGTACTTTTGCTATTGTGCATTTATTGAGCTTTAAATGTGAATTATTAATGGCATTGATGTTGTTGGAAGCTTGAGTATATGAATTGCTTTTATGATTACTTGTTAGGGTTGGGAGAAAGTAGCTAATTCTCCCCTCTTTTAATGTGGGATCCAAGAGCATGAGTTAGAGCTTCTTAATGATGTTGATGTTTTGATAATTGCTAGATGAATGTGATGATGTTGAATTCATTGTCATGTTTGTTTTAGGCAGCAAACGAGAAAAGTCAATGAATGTCGATCGTTCTTGGCTAATCTTGTGTAAATGCATGAATTGGTTAAATGCTTAGACACGGTGTAGTGTTTATAAGTGTTGCCAAGCATGTTGGTCTTCGTGCTCAATGCCAACAATGGGATACTCTTAGTCGTGTTTCGGCTAAGGAAGTCATTGGTGAGGTTTGACGAGAGATGTCGAATTCACTCTTGCAAACTATTATCTAAGAAGGATGGAAGGTTTATCTTCACAACAAGTAGTAGCAGTAGTGAATAGATTGTTTCACTCGTTCTTAAAGCCTTTGTTATTTAGCATTCATGTGTTCTCAATTCTATGTTTTACTTCATTTATGCCATGTGTTGTTTGAGAATAGGAAGTGTTTGTATGATTGAAGTGTTAGGGTGTTAGGAAAGTGACAAATTCCTTAGCTCCTTTGCATGAAAATCTAGGAACATGAACTTAGAACTTCTTGTGCATAATGTGTTGTGATTCTTGCTAGATAAATATGTTAATGTGGATTGTTCTCATATTTATCCCATAGATGCAATGAAAGGTTGAACTTTGAATGTGGTTTGTTCTAGGTTTAGCCTAATGAGTGATGTGTTTGGTTAAATGGTTATGTCTTTGGTAGAAGGTTTGTCGTTGTCAAATCTATGGTCCTTCGTGTATAATGCCATTGATGAAATACCCCTATGGTTGTTGTTTGTCTAGGGTGATCATCAATGAGGTTTCAAATGGTCGTTGTTTGTCTTTGTAAATTACTATAATTAGGAATGAATGTTGATCTTCCATTCGCATTCCCCATAGGTAATAAATGTGATAGAATGAGTGAATGGTTCAATGATCTATATTAGGTTTGGAAGTGGATATCAATTGCCCCCAAGGCTTTGTTTTTGTTGTTTTAAAACCCTTTTTCTTAGTTTGTTTAATGATTAGCATATTTACTTGACCTTGCTAGTTATCTTGTCTTTTAACTTGCATAGCTTAGGACCACCAACCAACAAAACCCCCCATTTACTTACTTTTATATGTATATATATCTACTTCTAGCATAATATCAACCTTCCATGTTTAAACGCTTGAGAAAATCCCTCTTCTTCGTGGACGACCCCAACATACCGCTATTTACTTAGTTGTAGATAGTAAGCATTTAGGGCTTATAAATATTAACTTTGAGAGGTACTGCGACGACCTCCCATATATATATATATATATATATATATATTAATGTAATTAATATTTTAACAAAGCTAAAATTTATTTTTAAATTTTTTTTATAAAACTCCATTTCTTTTTTATTTTAATTTTTTATAACTATGCCTTTATATTTATATTTTCAAATGAAATGAATTAAGCATAGAGTTCAAGTAATACATGGTCGTAGTCAAATATAAATAAATAAACTTTATTTTTTCACTGAATAAAATTTTGTGTACTACTTATTCATAATTATATAAAATAAGTTGTATATAAAATAAGTAGTATATAAAATTTTATATACTATTTATTTTTAATAATTATGAATGGCAAAGTCTTGGGAAAGACTGTCTTTCCAAATGCTTATAGAAAGATAGGGTTTAATTCGAATAATAAAAGGTAAACGGTCTTAGTTGCAATATTAAAAATTTATTATGCAACGTTTAGTAGTTATCAAGTTTATAACCCGATTAATTCAACCCAAAATTTTTATCTTCATTTTTTCTAATTTACACTTTAAACCATTGTCTATCCATGAGTTATGGAAAGACCATCTTTCAAGAGATAGACTCATTGTGAATAAGTGGTATATACAATTTTATTTATTTGACACAGGGCTAATTCCAATGGTGACATATGTCAAAGATGACGTGGCTAAGAGTTACTCTTTTAGTATTTTCCATTTGACACGTGGTTATTCCCTTTATTAGTTCTAGGTAACCAACTTTAAGTTCCTCTAGAACATGTCCTAGAGCTTTCCAACAGTTCACCAAAAAATTCATTAATTTAATATTTCTATATTTATGCAAGAATAACAAAATCATGTATTTTGGAGCAATGGATTATATGATAACACAATTTTAGGTCATGGTGTAATTTTTCATGATTGTGTAGAGGTAATCAATGTTGACTTTCGAGGCCCTTCTGTTCACTCATAAATGGCCAAATTGTAAAATTACAATTGTATATAATTGTATTGAATTTTGATGTTGCCAATATCGTGATTGGACAGTTCCAACTTTCTTAGAGTTACCTAAGTGCAAAAACTAAAAAGTTTACTCGTAACACCAAATTGAAATCCGCTCGAACATGATGGTACCCTATACACCCAAGTTTTATTTTCCAAGTGTGTAACATAGTACTTATCAATAAACATGCATAAGAATATATTTGTAATCTTTTCCAATTTCCCTTTTTTAGTTCTATGTAACCAACTGTAAATTACTTAACAATATGTACTAGCGCTTTCCAAAAACTTTACAAAAAAATAATATATTTAATTTATCTATATTTATGAAAGAATAACAAAAATTGGGTATTTTTGGAGTAATGGATTATAGGGTGACATAATTTTGGGCCATAGTGTAATTTTTCAAGATTGTGTATAAGTAATCAATGTTGACTTTTGAGACCCTTCCGTTCACCTATACATGCCCAAATTGAAACTTTGCAACTGTGTATTATTGTATTGAATTTTCATGTTGCCAATTTTGTGATTTGACAATTTCAACTTTCATGGAGGGACCTAAGTGCAAAAGGTAAAAACTTTACTCGTAACTCCAAATTGAAATCCGCTTGAACGTGATGCTACCCTATATACCCAAGTTTTATTTTCTAAGTCTGTAACATAGTTTTTATCAATAAGCATGCACAAGATTATATTTGTAAAATTTTCTGATTTCCCTTCATTACTTATAAGTAACCAACTCTAAGTTACTCTGGAACACGTGCTAGTGTTTTACAACGTTTCACAAAAAAGTTTATACATTTAATATTTCTATATTTATGGATGAATAAATAAAACCATGTATTTTGGAGCAACGGATTATATGGTAACACTATTTTGGGCAATAGTGTAATTTTTCAAGATTGTGTAGAAGTAATCAATGTTGACTTTCGATGCCCTTTCGTTCACCTAGACATGCCCAAGTGAAAATTCTCAATTTTATATTATTGAATTGTGTTTTAATGTTGCCAATTTTGTGATTCGACAATTCCAATTTTCTTGGAGGGACCTAAGTGTAAAAAGTCAAAACTTTACTTGTCACTCCAAATTGAAATCTGCTCGAACATGATGTCACCCTATACACCCCAATTGTATTTTCCAAGTCCGTAACATATTACTAATCAATAAATATGGATAAGAATGTATTTTTAATCTTTTCCAATTTCCCTTACTTACTTCTACATAACCAACTCTAAGTTACTCTTTAACATGTAGTAGCACTTTCCAACATTTTCCCAAAAAATTATTATATTTAATATTTCTATTTTTATTCAAAAATAACAAAAAGCATGTATTTTGGAGCAATGGATTATAGGGTATAACAATTTTGGGTCATATTGTTATTTTTCAAGATTGTGTAGAAGTAATTAATGTTGACTTTCGAGGCACTTTCGTTGATCCATACATGCCCAAATTGCAAAATTGCAAAATTGCAACTAAAATGTTTGACTTACCTAATCAATGGTCAACCATTATCTGAATTTCTATACATAAACACTAATTAAAAGGTTTGACCTCAACAAATGAACAGTCACCCCATAATATTTATCTAAATTATATTTGGAAAAAAGGTTTTAACAACTACGTGTAATAAAAAAAATTTGTTTAGTTTAAAAAATAACCTAGAATGATTACTTTATTTGATAGATATATAATTATTTTATCCTATAAGAAATAAAACCATTATTTGATAAATATTAATTAGCCTAAGGAACAAATTAAAATAAATGCTTGATTTATTTTCAGCGCAATATCAATTCAACCCAATTACTAAACCTAAACTCTACTACTATAAATAATCTAACGCTAATATTTTCTTCTTCAGACAATCTATCCGCCATTAGTTTTTTCTTTATGACCGTAGCCTCCATTCATTTATTTTCACCACCCGCTCTCTCCTCATTGTCTGCTTATAAACTCCACCGCCAGCAACACATCTCCTATTTCCATTCCATCGACGCCGACACATCTCCGCTAGATGTTCGCTTCTCCACTGCGTTTGGCCATCCGCCTGGTCCTCTGTCGAGCGTCGATAGCTTTCAGTGCGTGTCGGCAGCCTCTGACGTGCTGCTCCGCCACACTCTGCCAATGCAATGCTTCGACCCGCTGCTCTGCCATGCTATGCCATTGCGCTGCTCTGCCACGCTACGCCACTACGTTGCTCCGCCATGCTCTACCATCGTTCGCCATGATGCTCTGCCCCAACCTAGAAAAGTGTTTGGAATTTTTTTCCTAATGGATATATTCTCTTTATAGATCTATTGTAATGTATTTGATTTGTACTTTGTTGATTTGGATTTAATCAAATATGTACTAATTGTAGAGTATTTTAATTTTTTACGCTATTGTTTGAGAAAATGGGCTTGTTAATTGAGCTGTACGATCTGGCCGAAAAGTTCTTGGTTTTTGTGGACTACCAAAAGTAGAATCGACATCGGTTCTGTTTTTTATAGTCTTTTAAATAATTTCTGGAAAAAGAGCTAGCGACATCACACCATGCTCGCTTCATTTTTTTTACTGCATTTCATGGTTGCGATGTCGCAACACTTTCTGTCCCAACAAAATTTTTACCTCGATTATATTTTTAAAAAATGAGGTAAAAATACATTTTTTTACTACATCTACATTTACCTCAGTTTTTTGGGGATAAAAATGAGCTGTATAAGCGAGGTAAGAAGTACTGTTTCTTGTACTGATTTTACCCGCCAAAATTACTATTCCAATCATAGGCACTGGTATTAGCAATGGTATATGTCATTCATCCAAAACCGGTGCTGGAATATATTAAACTGAGAATTTTTTTCTTCAAAGGCACCGGTGTCTAGCGCTGGTATTCAGTGTACCGGTGCTGGATTTATTCATGGGCAGCGGTATTTTCATTTATTTAACAGATTACCAGCGCCTATTAAATTTCTAGTACCAGTATTTCTCTCCCGACATTGACATGCTGGTGCCTATGTACCTGTTTTCCAGTAGTGACTTTATGGAAAAACATTGCTGCATTTAGAGCATTTGCTTACTGCACATCCACTAGAGTACGAAGCCAAACATAGCTCCAACACAAGCAGTTGCCGAACCAGAACAACGTTTGAGGGGTTGAACTATACAGGAAATATTTTTTGAACACTTAATTTGATATGTTAAAAAAAACTAAACTCTTAATTTGATATATAATCATTAAATTTATTTTATTTTAAAATTACACATTATATCATATTAATTAATATAGTCTGTCTCTTGAAAGACGGTCTTTCCATAAGTCATGGAAAGACAAATGTTTTAAAGTGTAAATTAGAAGAAGTGAAGAAAAAAATTTCGGGTTTCATGAATCGGATTATACACTTTATAACTATTACATGTTGCATAATAAATTTTAATATTGTAACTAAAACCTTTTACCTTTTATTATTCTAATCGAACCCCGTCTTTCCATAAACCTATAGAAAAACGATCTTTTCCAAGACTTTGCCAAATTAATAAACTAAAATAAATATAAATTTTAAAAATTAAATTTAATTAAATTTTTAAAAAATCACAATCACAAACCAATTCGTACCTAAATAAAACTATTTATATCTAATTGTAATAAGTTTAATTTAATAAATTAAATAAAATTAATATATACCTAATAACTTAAGGGATGATCTCCTGTGAGGCAGCTTAAACTTTAGGCAGAGGCCTTTCTATAATTATAATAATATTCTTGCTCCAGAGATCTATCTCTAATAATTTTACATGGGCCTGTCTCTAATTATTTTACAAGAACCCATGGCTAATAACTTTCCAGGGGCCTTTTCGTCCAATTTTTCCCATCATTTTCCCACTACATGGAATCTACAAAAAAAAATCAAAAAACAATTCAAGAAAATATTTAAGAAATATTTTAAAAATCAATAAAAAAATTGCGGAAACATCAGCAAAAAATAGCATAATCTATGCATAATCTATGCATAATCGAGAGAAACACGATAACTGTAGGTGCAGTTTCACACACCTAAAGTGAGATCGCACCAACCATGAAGCGTGGAAGCGGAAGGTCGTGGAAGTAGGTGACTTTATCCAAGGTGGAGTGGTGTGGCTCTGCGAGGGAGGATAGAGTGGAAGCTACCAGTCTGGATTTGGAGTTGGATCGGGAGGTGGAGAGTAAGCTGAAAGAGGAAGGTATTGCAGAAAAGCACCAGGAAGACTTAATTGAGGAAACGGTAAGACCTGAAATCCCTGCCTTTGTTAATTCTGAGAATCGATTTAAAAAGGGTAATATATGGGTTGATATGATTAGGGGAAATAGGGTACTAATGAATGGTATGAATATGGAATTTTCTGCTCCTAAAATTGTGAATTGGGAAATTGAGGTGGAAATAAAACATGCTGATGTAGAGTCTAAATTGAAGTACTAGGAGACTACTCTGATTATGTACGTTATAGGAGGGGAGCTAACCATGAATGCGGTTAAGAGATTTATGTTGAATAATTGGGCATTTTTTGAGACTCCTGAGTTGCTGCATAATGATGAAGGCTACTTTGTGATTAAATTCAAAAGTAAGAAGGATAGGGTGGAGGTCATGACTATGGAATGGCCATGTTTCTGCATCTGTGGAAGGCTGGTTTCTCCATGGAGAAAGATATGCTGAGAATAGTCCCAGTATGGGTGAAACTACCTAGGCTACCACTGCATCCGTGAGGGGTTAAAAGCTTAGGAAAGATAGGAAGTGTGATTGGGAAGCCTCTATTCATAGATTAGTGTACAGATAGCAAACCAAGGATATCTTATGCAAGGATAATGGTGGAGATAGATATATCCCAGCAAGAGCCAGAAGTTGTTGAAATCAGAGATGTTGATGAAAGTATACTCAGTCAAAAGATTGAAGTGGAGGGTAAGCCATTATTCTGTGAGAAATGCCAGGTTGGGGGACACATATGTGGAAAAGAAATAAAAAAGGTGACTCAGCAATGGAAAATGAAGATACAGGAGAAGTCTATGGAAAATAGGGAATGGAAGGTGAATGATGAAAAAATGGAAATAGGGGAAGCAGAGGCAGAAGAGGAAACATTTCCTGCTCAATGGACCCTGGTGCAGTCAAAAAACAAAGGAAAGAAGGTAATGGAGCTTGAGCAACTAGAGATTATTGAATTCCACAATAAAGCAGGAGGCAGTATAGGAGAGAAATTTGAACATCCTCTCAGGATTTGGAAAGATCCTGAGAAGGATCAGGGCATTGGCCCATGATAGGTGTCTGGAATGATAGGGGGCTAAACAAGGCAGCAAAGGGGATTGAGATTAGCTCCCATCTCATTGGCCTAAAACTAGATGTTACTGTGCTTCTAGAAACATGGGTGAAAAACAAGATAAAGCTGAGGGGATAAGGAAAAAATTTGGGGATAAATGGAAGTTTGCTAATAACTATGGCAGTTACTACAATGGAAGGATTTGGGAAATGTGGGATTTCAGGAAGGTGGAGATTCTGACTCATAAAATGTCTGATCAGATGATGTTAGTGGAGGTGAAGGACAAACGTGGAGATAGGATGTAGTGGATGATTGCTGTGTATGTTGGAAATAAATTGAAGATAAGGAAGCAGCTGTGGAAAGAGATAGAGGATTCTAACTCAAAGTTGAAAGGGCCAGTAGTGATTATTGGGGATTTTAATAATGTGCTTACACTAAAAGATAGAATTGGAGAAAGTGAAGTAGTGGTCCAAGAATACCTGGGAATTGGAGCATATGATGCAAAGAGCATGCCTATTTGAATGTGAGAGCAATGGAGATTATTACACATGGTCTAATAGGCAATTGAATGGAGTGATCTACCCTAGAATAGACAGAGCAGTAGCAAATATGAAATGGTTTACAAAATACCCTGAGATGGTGGTAGATAACCTGGAGCCTAGGGTTTCTGACCATGCCATGATTAGGATAACTATGCAAAATGAGCATAAACCAGTGTATAAACAATTTAAATTCCTGAATTGTTTATTGGACAGTAAGGAGGTACTGGAGGATATAAAGAAGTGTTGGCAGAATGAGTTAAAAGGGAGGCCAATGTTTGTAGTCTGGCAAAAGCTAAAAAGGCTTCAGGAAGACATTAAGGAGCATTCTAAACAAGACAGTGGAGCAAAAAATGAAAATGGAAGAGGAGAGGAGAAATCTAGAAATGACTCAAAAGCATTGGGGCAGGATAAACTAAACAAGAAGAAAATAGAGGCAGTGATAAAGGGAATTGAACTAGTTCAAAAATGGAGTGACATTGATGAAGGTATAGCCAGGCAGAAGGAAAAGGTAGAATGGCTAAGGCTGGGAGATGGCAATAATGCCTATTTCCATGCCACAGTATTAGGAAAAAACAAAATGGTGGGATTGGAGAGACTGAAAAAGAATTAGGGGAACTGATCAGTAAGCAGGGGGACATGGAAGGAGAGATACTGTACTTCAACAAGAAGCTAGTTGGAGGAAACACTGAAAGCATGGAGGGAAAAAACATTGAAGTCATAAGGAAAGGGAGGAGCCTGGGAGTGGAAGCCAGGAAAGTGCTGGTTCAGGAAGTACAGGAGAAGGAGGTATGGGAGGCTCTAAAGAGCATTGGAGATCTAAAAGCAATAGGCATAGATGGGTATGGAGCCAAATTTTTCAAAACAAACTGGCAGGTGATCAGGGCTGATGTAATGGAGGCTGTGCAGGAATTTTTCAAACAAGGGAGAATGTAAAGAGCAGTAAACAACACCCTTGTTACTTTGATCTCAAAACATGCTACTGCCAGAAAGGTAAATGACCTAAGGTCTATCTCCTGTTGTTCCACACTGTATAAGATCATTTCAAACATCTTAAAAGGTAGATTGAGTAGGGTAATATCATAGGTGATTCAGGAGAATCAGGCAGCCTTTGTGCCAGGAAGGAACATATATGACCACATTATGCTTGCATATGCCCTGGTCAGGGGATACAACAAGAAAATTTGGAGCTACCAGATGCCTAATCCAAATGGACATACATAAGGCCTATAATACTATAGAGTGGAAGGCTTTTCAGGTGATAATGAGTGAAATGGGAATATCTCCGCAGTTTGTGGAGTGGGTTATGTTATATGTATCCATAGTTAGCTATAGAAACAACATAAATGGCAAACTGACCAAATTTGTCACTGCTGAAAGAGGTTTGAGGCAGGGAGATCCAATCTCTCCACTGCTGTTTGTGCTGGTAATGAGTATATGTGCAGGTGTCTTCAAGCAGTGGAAGGAAGGAATGAGTTAAAATACCACCCACACTGTGAGGAAAGCAAATTGATTAATCTCAGTTTTGCTGATGATGTGCTCTTACTGTCAAGAGGGGATCCTGAGTCAGTTACATCCTTGATGCAGGCTTACAAGAAATTTGAGAAGTCCACTGGCTTGAGAGTGAATACTTCAAAATGTAAAGTGTTATTCGAATCAGTGGAGGAGGAACAAAAGCAGGAGATATTAGCCATAATTGGCTTTGAAGAAGGTATGCTTCCTTTCAAGTACTTAGGTGTTCCACTGACCAGTAAGAAATTGACTGTGATTGTATGTCAGCCATTGGTAGATAGGATGATTGAAAAACTGAGGCACTAGAGTTCTAGATTGCTTAGTTATGCAGGTAGATTGCAGCTAGTGAAATGTGTCCTATTTGCTGTGGTTAACTACTGCTACAATGCTTTCCAGTATCTAAAATTATGATCAAGCATGTGGAAGCAATTTGTAGGTCCTTCTTGTGGAGTGGAGGTGAAAGCATCACAAAAAAAAAGCCCCTGTGGCCTAGGAGAAGGTTTGTGACTCAAAAAAGGCTGGAGGACAGAATGTTATAACTTTGCAGGAATGGAGTATTGTAACTCAGAGTAAGAACCTCTGAATTTGTGCAGAAAATCTGATAGGCTATGGATAAGATGGGTTCATGCTATGTACATAAAAGGAAGGTGGAGTTCCCAGCTTTAGCATCCTGGATGTTAAAGAGCCTAAGCAAATGTAGAAGTAAAGTACAGATGATGGAGTCTTGGAAGAAGCAATTGGACAAGGACAGATTCAATACAAGGGAAGTGTACAAAGAACTAAGGGGGATCAAAGAAGAATAGAATGGAATAAACTCTTCTATGGTAACTTAGCTAGACCAAGGGCACGATTCACACTATGGTTGGCATATCATGGTAGATTACCAACGAAACAAAGGCTGAAGAAGTTTGGTTTACTGGCTGAAGACAAGTGTGGCATGTGTGATGAAGTAGAAAACATCCAGATCCTTCTTTTTTATTGTGTAAAAACAAGGTGAATTTGGGCTGGTGTGTTGCAATGGGCACAAATCTAGAGAAGGCCGTAGCAATGGGATGAGGAGCTGCATTGGCTTATTTGCGAGTGCAAGGAGAAAGGATGGACAGCCACTCTGATGAAGATATTGATTGCTGAGGCGTTGTATGAAGTGTGGAGGGCAAGAAATGAGGTATGTTTTCCGGCGTAGTGAGACTTTTTTTTTTAATAAAAACACCCCAGGGTGGGGGATTATATATAAGGATCCCCAAACCTTTTGAGAAGAAAGTTAGTTACAGATGAGTATTTTTACAGTTTTTCTACTGAGGCAACATCGTTGCCTCCAAAAGAATAGCTAGCATCTAGTGCCTATGGTTTGTAGTTAAAGTTACATATATGGTAATGAGTAGAAATAGTAGTTGCGATTCCAAAGTAAAAAATCTCCACCCCATGTGTTAATTCTTTACTTTGGCCAGACAACTACCATTATGACATTTCAAAATCCAATCCAAGAAGGGGGACGGGTAGTGCAATCACGAACCACTATTGTATAATACAGCAAGAAGGGCTAGAGCACTGGAGTGGTTCCTAAGGCAAGGAAGCTTCAGGGGAGTATCCGCAGTATCAATCATCCTTTTTGGCATGCCTATGAGTTCTAATGTAGGGTGTACGCTCCCTATCTAGTTTAATAAGGCCTCTGATGTTTGCTGGGAGGTTAGAATGGTTCAAACTGAAATCCATAAGGTTTGCGGATTGGTGCTTAGCAATAGCATCAGCAACAGAGTTGCATTCTCTGAAAACATGTTTGAGGGTGGCATCTTTTAATAAGGAGTGAACTTGGAAAGCTAGTGTATAGAGGGACCATTTAGCTTTGTTTGGATTGTTAATCATAGTCACTGCAAGCAGTGAGTCAGATTCAATAATGAAATTGCAATCCAGTGATAGGACTACCTGACAAGCAAATAAAATGGCTTTCATTTCAGCTTCAACTGATGATTTGGCAGAGATGGTTGTGGATTTTATTAGGCATGGAATTCCGTTATTGTCTCTGGCTATAAGGCAAGTGTTGAGTGATTAGAAGACCAGGAAGTATCCACATTGATTATTATAGCATTAGGTTCCGGCCTTTCCCAATAGATAATGTAGATGGAAGGTTTTGGAGGTGGTCTGAGTGGTGGGATCAGTGAAGAGATGAGAAGGCTCATAATAGGGTGTTTGTTTGAGAAACAAGGCTTAGCTGAAAGGGATAGAAAGATTAGCTCCCTTACTTCTTTGCATATATGAAATGTTGAAAAAAATTTGCTATCAAAGTAGAAATCATTTCTGGCTTTCCATAGAGACCAACAAATCAAAGAGGGCAGCAATCTACAAATAACTCTATGCATTCTAGGGAGGTCATTGCAGTTCCAGTATGCAAAGAATCTATCAGTTAATTTGTCTAAGGTATGTAGGTTAAAACCCATGAAAATAGCAGTATCACTCCATATAGACAAGCCAGGTGACATGAGATGAAAAAATGTTCAAGAGAATCAGCATGGTTACATGCTGGGCATTTAGAAGCTAAGCTAAAACCACATTTAGTTAGTACATCATCAAAAGGCAAGAAGGAGTTTAACATTTTCCAGGTGAAAATTGAGATTTTTTTCTGTAGCCTGGGGCTCCATATGAGTTTAGTAGCGGGAAAAGTACCTGGAGTATGGGTGAGTGCCTTGTATGCTGATCTGAAAGTAAAAACTCCAGTCTCCTCTGGTTTCCAGATAAGTTTATCCTCTATTTCCTTGTTAATATCTGCCTCCTGTAAGAAAGTCAGATTATCATGCTCTAAAAAAGGGGAAATCTGAGTTAGGATATAACTTTTATTATTGATGAAGTCAGATCTGACTTAGGATATAACTTTTATTATTGGCTGAGTGAATGTCTTAGCTTAGAACAATGTGCACAGTACAAATGAATGTCCTCATATTCAATGGAGTATTTTCTGTTATTAGATACTGAACCTAATCTGATTAACTTGTATAGTGGTTTTTGAAGGTCTATTTCCACACATAGTTTAATAGCAAAGAGCCTAGTTAACATTTGAGTAGCTAGATCTTTCTTAATGAATTTTCCTATACTATTGCAAATAGCCTCAATCGACGAAGTATTGTAATAGTAAAGTGGAACTTCCCTGATTGTGCACCAGATTGGGACGATTGGCGATTCCCTATGTGTGGAGAAGTCAGGTGACCATTTGAACACCTTTATTTGGATATCATTGAAGCTCCATAGGCCCTTGATGCATCGTTGGTAATTGTTCACTTGGTCGAACCTGATCAGTACGTGCTTGTAATCCAAAGAGCCCAGTTGGTACTTCCTAGCAAACCCTACTGTGTTGAAGGCTGCCTCCAATTGATCCATTGTAAGCCGACCTTTAATGAATTTTCCAACTAGGGCATTGGCATAGTGGGCAGAGAGCTTAGTGATTTCTTCATCTGAGTAGAGACATGTTGGTTCCCCTAGGTGTTCTGATTTTGGGGTATGCTCAGGGTTGTTTGGTAGGGATGACCTGAGGGGAGGAGATTTGGATTGTAGGGCAGCAAGGAAAGATTTAGAGTTACCCAAAGAGTTGTTGTCCGCCATAGTAGCCGATGGGGAGCGAGCCGTATCCGGCGAAGGGAAAGCCGTTACCGGCGAAGGAGAGCCATTGGCGGAAGGGAAAGCCATTTCCGGTAGGAGCGTGAGGATTCAGAAGAGGGGAAAGGTTGAGGAGAGTGAAGAGAGAATTTAGTGGTCGTTTTTTAAGCACTCCTGGCGTAGTGAGACTGTAAATGTAATAGAGGTGACAAAAACAATTTTGGATATTGTGGTGTATAGAGCATGGGTGAATCCTAAAGTTAGGAAACACTGTGCACAACTTATGATTGCAGATTTGTAGGTTTGAAGAAGAGATGTAAAGTTGGTATTTTATAGATGAAATGAAAGTCATTTATTCCAAAAAAAAAAGCAGAATCTCATCAAAAAATCATAAGATATCAACTAAAAGGTGCATAAAAAATATATAAAAAATAAAATAAAACAACAAGAAATATATAAAAATCAACAAAAAAATTGGGAAAAAAACGTCAACTACGATTAACAAAAAAATCAACTGGAAATAAAAAAAACATCAACAAAGCTAAAATGTCATTTTTTTAAAAAGTACAAAAAATCAACCATATCATCAAACAAACTACAAATATCAACTCACAAGCAGCGATTGAAGCACTTACAAGCAACGATTGAAGCACTTAAAAGCAACGATTGAAGCACTTACAAGTTGTAATCTAAGCACCAGTTTGTTTTCATAACACACACAAATTATAAAATAAGCACCTACAATATACATTTCAAGCACTAAAAAAAAGAAAACGTCAACGTAAGGAGAAAAACACTACAAAAAATCAACCATGTCATAAAAAAAACTACAAACATCAACTTCTAACAAGCAACAATTGATACACTTACAAGCATCGATTGAAGCACTTACAAGTTCTACTCTAAGCACCAATTTGTTTTTATAACACACACAGGTTATAAAATAAGCACCTACAACCTCCATTTGAAGCACTAACAAAAAATGAAAAACGTCAGCATAGGGAATAAAACACTACAGAAATCAATCGTAGAACCTAAAAAACATTAGCATGAGTGAGAGAAAAATTACATCAACAAAAAAGCTATGATCACTACTAGAATTACCCTTGTAGCAAAAGAAAATTTCGTTGTAAAACGCGTTAAACTGGTTGTAATAGACCATTTACACCAAGTATGTGTGTGGTTGTAAAGTCGTTGTAATAGGCTTGGTTGTAATTGACATTACAACCACTTTTACCCGCTCGTTGTAAAAGATATATTAACAACAAGTCAATACTTTTGTAGTAAACATTCATCTATTACAAAGACTTTTTTCCATTGTGAAAATACAAATTGGATGTCACCTTGATTCTATTTACAACACTTTTTCGTTGTAAATACAAATATTTACGACATAATACTCTATTGTATATAAACATTTCTATAAAATTGCTACAATACTTATAATATTTATTGATTATGTATTGCATGATTTGCTAAAATGAACATAAAAAATAAGAATTGTAATTCACCAAACTTTTATGAATAAATAATAGAGATCCAATATTTAAGTCATAACGTCTAAAATGTTATCTTCGACTACAAATAAATTCTCAAGCAGAAGTAATTTTAACAGTATTTAGTTTAATCGGGTTCATGTAGCTAAAATCTCCACGCTTCTTGAATTTCACTTACACTCATCTTTAATAACCTGAAAGAGCAAAAAAAAAGAGTTATAATAATTTAGACATATATATTCATTTAT
The DNA here is from genome assembly GCA_037428765.1 of Rubia yunnanensis. Taxonomy (NCBI): domain Eukaryota; kingdom Viridiplantae; phylum Streptophyta; class Magnoliopsida; order Gentianales; family Rubiaceae; genus Rubia; species Rubia yunnanensis. The sequence goes on along the minus strand of CM075061.1, from coordinate 45,907,749 downwards.
TTATGCTACCCTAAAGATCGAGTCTAATCCAAAGAATCATTTAGCCTTAAAGCATTTACTAGTAAATTTAAATGTACATGCATATACTTTTACATGCATAATTTAAATGTACATGCATATACTATAAAAGAAAATCTCTTACACTAATCCCCAAATCTCAACGGAAACTGCTCTGTGTTCTGCTCTTCCACCACCGGCGTTAACGGCTTTCTGCCGGAAATGGCTAGCCTCGGCTCTCCGGCACAAGGCTAGCTGCCTCTGTTGCCGGCCAATATGGCCGCAACTAATAGCAATCAAGCCCCCCCCAAATCGTTTGCTTCTGTTTTACAAAATAAATCCCCGCCTCTTTCCAAATTCCTTCCCAATAACCCTGAAATCATTCCCAAAATGAATCATCTGGGAGAACCATCATGCCTATACTCGGAGGACCAGATTGCTACCCTTTCTGCTCACTACACAAATGCTTTGGTTGGCAAATTCACGAAAGGGAGGATATCTATGGAACTTCTCGAGCAGGCCTTCAAAACGGTTGGTTTTGAAGGTAAGTACCAACTCGGTTCCCTTGATTTCAAGCATGTTTTAATTAGGTTTAAGTTGATAAATGACTATCAGAGATGTTGGATGAAATGTGTGTGGAATTTTAATGGAATCTCTCTAAAGATTTTAAAATGGACACCTGATTTCTCCACCCACATTGAATCCCCAATTGTCCCTATTTGGTGTACAATTCGTGAGGTCCCCCTGTATTACTACAACTCTGCGTCTATTGAGGCTATAGGGAACAGTATTGGAAGCTTTATTAAGAATGATCTTGCTACAGATTTGCTAACAAGGCCTTCAGTTATAAAATTCTGTGTTGAAATAGACCTTCTAAAACCCCTGAGCCAGTTCATTAGGTTGGGTTCTGTAAGTAACAATAGGAAATATCAGGTAGAATATGAAGACGTGCCATTATACTGTGATCATTGCTTAAAACTTGGCCACTCTCAGTCCCACTGTAAAGCCAAGAATCTCACTAATGATGAAACGTTTCAGGATATCAATCTAGCCTCAACCTTACCTCAATCACATTGGCAGCCTACTGGGAAAAAATTTGATAAGGCACCTCTGATAATAGACTCTGTGGAGGAAACCCCCCCCCCCCCCCCCCCATAATAGATAACCTTGAAGGGACATCCTATAGAGCTTACCAAAACTCATCACAGAGCTCTCCCCTTCAGTCAATCATTAACACTGGCACATCTCCCTCCACTAATTTTCAAACTCAGTCAAGTCCAGATAACTCGATCATAAGACTACTACATGCCACTGCTATTTCCAAACCACAGTTACAGCTATATGCTAAAGATGATATACAGATAGGTACTCTTTCAATTCCTATGAATAGTCCACATTGCAATGTGTCACTTTCCCAGCCTGGTAAGTTGGGAAATAGATATTCTATTTTACAGGATCTAGCAGATTGCCCAAACAATCTTGGAGTCAATCTAGAGGCTGAGATATCCATTCAAACCGATCCTGTCAATCAAGACCCTAACACTTCGGCTTCTACAGGTATGCAACAAGGTAAGCCAAAATCAAAGAAAGCTAATTATCTGAGCCAATTAAATAAGATGATGCTTAGATCAGCAACAAGAAGTAATAAATCTGTTGAATAATGATAGTCAACCCTCATGTTAATTTTTTAGTGTGGAATCTTAGAGGGATGGACACATCAATGCTAAGGCTCTCTAACCTGTGTAAAATTAAGAAAATACAGCTACTCTGTATTATTGAGCCGATGCATGACAATAGGTTTTGCCAGACATACATGCAGAAACTCCCATTTGATCAGAATTTAACATTACAGAATGGGAAAATATGGTTAATGTGGACTAATACACTATCTGTATCTCTGATTTCAACCCATGAACAATTCTTGCATGTTTCGATTCTTCATCATTTGTTTAATTGGAATATGGAGGCAGTGTTTATATATGGTCTTAGGAATAGGGATGGTAGAAAAGCACTTTGGACAGATTTACAACCTATCTCTAGAGGCGAAACAATTTTTATTGGAGATTTTAATACAATAACATCTTTGTTAGAATATAGGGGTCCTAGTTCTCCAGCCTTAGGAAGTATTCGAGATTTTAACAGTTGGATTAATTTAAATGGGATTCAGGAAATCCCAATAGTAGGAAATCTATTCACCTGGTGTAATGCTAGGCTTAGGAATCCTACATCTAAGAGACTAGATAGAGGTCTGAGTACCATGTCCTGGTTAACTAAATTCTCTTCTTCATCCATTCAAATCCTTAACAGACAGACCTCAGATCATTCACCACTTCTTCTCCACATATCTTCCCAGGCCACTGTCAAACCTAGACCTTTTAGATTTATTGATGCTTGGTTTCAGAGAACAGAGTTTACTGGTTTAATCAAGGACTGTTGGAACTTACCTTTAGTAGAATCAGGCATGATGGGATTTTACCTAAAACTGATTAGACTTAAGAAACTTCTTCAGAGATGGAACAGAGATACATTTGGCAATATTGATCTGAATGTTAAAAAAGCAGAGGAGGCATTGAGATTACAGGAAATTGACATTAACCCCTCTATTTCTGAAAGGGTTAAGCTAAATGAGAAAAATGCTTTGCTTCTAAGGACTCTAAAAGAAAAGGAAAAATTTTGGAAACAGAAAGCTAGGCTTAAGTGGCAAAAACTTGGAGATAATAACACAAATTTCTTTCATAAGGTAGTGCAGGAAAGAAATTGCAAATTGCAGATTACCAAAATAAAAAATGGAACTGGACAATGGATTGATTCTCAGACTGAAATTCAAAATACAGCAGTTCAATACTTCTCAGAACTGCTCTCTGAACCTTCTCAACAACCTGATGAGACTTATTATTCACATTTCCTTAGTCAGATCCCAAATATAATCAAGGAAAGGGATAATCATATACTTGCCTGTCCTGTCACTGAAGTTGAATTGGAATCTGTAATTAAAGGACTAAATAAGATGAGCAGCCCAGGCCCTGATGGTTTCTCCCCTAAGTTTTACTCTAAATGTTGGCCTATTATTAAATTAGATTTAATCTCTGCTGTGAATGATTTTATTGCTGGAACTACAATGCCAAGAGGTATCTCCAGCACCTGGATTACCTTGATTCCTAAAAAACCTACTCCTTGCTCTTTTGAAGACTTTAGGCCAATTAGCCTTTCCAATGTGATTAATAAAATATGTTCTAAGGTACTAATGGAAAGGTTAAAACCTTACATGGAAATCCTGATCTCCCCTAATCAAACATCGTTCATGAAAAACAGAGATATATCTGATAATATTCTTTATTTGCAAGAAATAATTAAATTCCTTGATAAGAAATACATAACTCCTAACTGTATGCTGAAATTGGATTTGAAAAAAGCATTTGATAGGATTAATTGGAACTTCCTCAGAAATATTTTGCTGAAATTTGGTTTTAATGGTAAGTTCTTAAATGCTGTCATGAATAACTTGTCACAAGCATACTTTTCTGTTCTGGTAAATGGTAGCCCTGTAGGTTTTTTCCAGGCTTCAAGGGGTATAAAACAAGGTGATCCTCTCTCTCCCTTTCTATTTAATTTATTTTCAGAAGCCTTCTCTAGAAGTCTGGCCTTTATTTTCCATAATAATAGAATGGCAAGTTTTCAAACTTCTGCTTCTATTCCTGTTGTTTCCCATTTGATGTATGCAGATGATACAATGATTCTAATGCAAGCATCAAGGTCGAATCTAATTAAAATCAAAGCTTTCCTTGAGATTTTTGAAAATACATCTGGCCAGAAATTTAACTTTGATAAATCAGAATTTTATCTAAGTAAAACAGCAAGTGTAGCTAAGCTGAATCAGGTCAAAACAGTGTTAAGAATGAAAAAAGGATCATTTCCTTTTAAATACTTAGGCTGTCCAGTTTTTAGAGGAAGAACTTTAATGAGATACTATCATCCTTTACTGGCTAACATTGACCATAAGCTTCAAAATTGGAAAAACAAATGGCTTAGTGGAGGAGGCAAAATGGTCCTAATAAAATCTTGCCTCTACTCAATTCCTCAACACATTTGGTCAGTAACTAATCCCCCTAAAGGCATCATTAAATCAATTGAAAAAAGACTGGCACACTTTTTTTGGGGGAAAACTCAGGATAAAAACAGAAGGATTTGGAAAAAATGGTTAGACATTGCTAAGCCAACTAGATTGAATGGATTGGGATTTAGATCTATTAAGGCTATAGTGAAGGCTTGCTCTGTTAAACTCTGGTGGAAGTGCCAACATGGTATTTCATTATGGTCAAAATTTATTTGGGCACTGCCACCATCTTACAGGAAATCAGTCACATGGAAGAGAATTTGTTTGGTTAATTCCTTTGCAGAAACTAATTCATCTATAATACATGGCAAAGGGAGCTGTAGTTTTTTAGTGGCAAATTGGTGCCCCAATGGCCCCCTAATAGATTACATTCCAGACAAAATTTCATCAAATATGCTAAATATATCAGTGGCTGATTTTGTTAACAATAGAACCTCAATCTTGGACCAGATTTCCTCCTACTTGGAGCATGATACTCTTTCGTTTTTGCAGGGGGCTCAAATTTTGGAAGACAGACAGGACAGAATGATTTGGAAACCTGAGATTTCAGGGAATTTCACTTTCAGATCAAGCTATAAGGCCTTGACAGCTGAATCTGGTACCTCTCTAGCTAGTACTGCTCTCTGGAAAATCCCTCAGCAAAAAAAGATAACCATTTTCATATGGAAATTACTGCATTCTTTCCTCCCTTTCGATGAGGTGCTTATCACCTGTGGTTTTAGTTTAGCATCAAAATTCCCTGCATGTGATCACTCGGATTCGATTCAGCACTTCTTCATTAATTGTCATTTAGCACATTCTTTATGGTCTAAGTTTGCATCTATGATTCATTTTAACTTGAACATTTTCCATACCATTCCTCAGAGGTTTTTCCTTTTCTGGGACTGTGATGATTTACCTAAGTTTGAGCGCATTTACTGTAAATTACTGCCTTCACTAATTTGTTGGGGACTCTGGAAAGCTAGGAATGGTTTCCTTATGGAAAATAAGCCCTTCTCAGTATCTTCTATCTGTAAAGAGGTTCAAGACCTGATCATCCTTTCACTCCAAGTGTGTCCTCTAAAATTACTCAATTCTAATCCTATACCACCTGGACTTAGACATCTAGCACCTCAACTTAGGCCCCCTCCTAAGCCTAATATAGTAAAAATCAATTGGATTAGACCTAAGTCAGGAATCATTAAAGTTAATGTGGATGACTCTTGGACTCCTAACTTAGCTTCGGTGGGACTGATTGCTAGAGATTCACAAGGTAGTCCAATTTGCATCAATTCCTCTGCTTCTACAGCAGAGTCTCCACTGTTAGCGGAAATTGATGCCATAATGTATGTTTGTCAGATATTCCCTCACCTTGATCAAACTTTTATAATTGAATCTGATTCTAAACTTGCGGTCTCAATGATAAATGATCCTTATTCAGCTAAGTGGGAATTTTTTGATAAACTCTATAAGGTGAAAGCTTCACTACGAGGGGCTGAGTTGCAACATGTCTTGAGAGAGGGCAACTTAGTGGCTGATGCCCTTGAAAAATGCCATTTTGATTCTGGTCCGGTACTTTCCATGACTAACACCCCGAGACATATTAGAGGGCTTATTACTTTGGATAAACAGTCTGTTCTAGCCATTCGTGCTCACTGAAATGATTTGAACTTCAGAACAGATACTGCTGAGTTTCTTGTATGTTGTGTTGCAGGTTTCCTTACTGATCAATAGATGGAAGAGTTTTGAAGTTGCTGATCTGCTTAACTAGCATGGTGGCTTACTGTGCAATAGATTGAGAGATGCGGTTGGTCTCTACTGACAAGGTGTTGGGAGAGCTCCAGAGGCTGCTTTCTCTACTCCAACTAGCTGGTCGAGGAGTTACCTGGCCGAGGGTGAGAATTCACACAAGGGGTGGAGATTCTCTCCTTTGGATCGTAACTTCTTCACTAACTACCAATGTATAGCTGTTAATATGTGATCCTTTTGGTGGCAACTTTTTTTGCCTCAAGTCTAGTGATCTAGACATACTCATGTACCAACTGTTTGTTATTTTCAAATAGGGCATGGGGAACCCAATACATAACTCCCCCACCTAAGGGTGTTTCAATTAAAAAAGAACTATAAAAGAAAAAAAAGGACAGTTGTACCTAAATCAAAAACATTGCTTGGGCAGATTCACAAGCAGAGTGGATGCTTTCCTTCAATTCTTACTAGTAAACTTAAGACTAGAAAACCAATACCCCATTTGTAGAAAAAAAAAACAACAATTTCACACTTATTCTAATTGATTTAAATTATAAATGAGTTAGGGTCAAGCATTGGTTCAGAACAACACCACCAGAGGTATTAAAGAATATAAATATTACTTGTAATTGTAATTAAATTATACTTAGATTATATTTCATTTTCCTAGCATGTATAGATATTTTGTACTACTATATAATGTACCCTGAGGTCATGAATAAACATATATCATTACCCTTGTTTTCTATATGGTATCACAGCCTAGATTCCTGAAACCTAAGACCTTAAAATACCGTCCTAAATTTTCTGCCGTCGTCCGTATGTGACTTCCACGTGCCGCCGATCCGGACTACCTTTCTGCAAAAAAAAATTCCTCTTCAGCCTTCAGTAACCTTGCTCACCACCGGCCTTACTCCGTCGCTGGTCCTGCTCCCGCACCGTCGGCCTGCTCCTGCCTCCGCTCCCGTTTCTGTCCGGACCGCTCCCGCTCTGTCCGGACCTCTCCCGCTCTGTCCGGACCTCTCCCGCTATGTCCGGACCTCTCCCGCTCCGTCCAGCCCGCTCCCAACTCCGTCCGGCCCACTCCCGACTCTGTCCAAGCTGCTTCCGCTCCGTTCGGCTTCCATCTGCTCTGTCCGACTTCCATCTACTCTGTCTGGCTTCCTTCTGCTCCGTCTGACTTCCATCTGCTCCGTCCGTCTTCAGATCAGACCAAAAGAGGCTTGCATGAGATTCACACGCGCAACCTTCTAGAAGCGGGTGTGTCCACTCGCGGTTGAACCAGATGTGCTACATCCCTTTAGAGCGCGTGTGTCCACGCGCCACACAGAGACGCGCGTCTCTTGCTCCATTTGGCCCTGGTTCAGCAACATTAATTTTCTTCCCTTATTTTATTTTAATTGTACTTGCCATTTGTGTTATGGCTCTTTTCTCCAGCGTAGTGACGTTGCCGCAAGGGTTTGCGGTGGCCGCCTCCTCTGGCTTACTTACGCGATCTGATTTTGGTCATGCTCTGTCTGACGACCAATGGAGTACGACCATACATTTATTTAATCAGTTTTATTCGTTATCTGACCATGGGTCAAGTAAGTCTACTTTACCCTGGATTCTTGATTAGGGAGCCTCATATCACATGACTGGTGACAAGGGTTCTCTTACTTTTATTACTACTGCTACCAATACTGTAAATTTATACTGTCTGATGGATCTGTGTTGTCTGCTACACAATATGGGTCTATTTGTTGTGGTGATGTCACCCTTACTCATGTGCTCTACATACGTACTTTGCGATGCAATTTATTATCATGCTCTAGATTGTTATCTGCCTTAAAATGTCTAGCCTTGTTTACTGAAAATTATTGCATTTTTCATAAAATCAGCATGGGGATTGTGATTGGTGTGGGTGAATAGCAAGGGGGGATTATTGGCTTCGTCTGTTAGATACTCGTGTTCGTCCTCATATCCTGCAGTCTATTTCGACAGTTGCTTCAGTTTCTTCATCTAATTTATGACATCAACGTTTTGATCATTTATCATCTACAGTGTTGTCTTCTATTCCTACTCTTGATTTTATGCACAAATAATACTACTGCATTATTTGAATTAGTACATTGTGATGTTTGGGGTCCTTATAGAACTCCATCTTCTAGTGGTGCATTTTATTTTTTTACAATAGTTGATGATTATTCCCGAGCTGTTTGGGTTGATTTATTAGTGACTAAGTCAGAAGTAGCTTCTAGATTTTTGAAATTCTGTGCTCTGGTCAAGAATCAATGGAGCCGAACTATACTGTGTGTCCAGGCTGACAATGGGACTGAATTTCCCAATTGAGTTTTGGGGAGAATGTGTTCTTACTGCTGCTTATCTGATTAACCGGACACCAACGAAACATCTCAATGGTTGCACTCCCTTTGAGATACTATATGGACAAGCTACAAATTACTCATCTTTAAAGGTATTTGGATGCTTGTGTTTTACTGCTTACGTTCCCAGACACCGCGACAAGTTTGCACCAAGAAGTCGGCGATGTTTGTATCTTGGTTATCCTGTTGGAAAGAGAGGTTATCGCCTTTTTGACCTGGAATCTAGCGTCATCTTTAACAGTCGGGATGCCGATTTTTTTGAAGACTAGTTCCCATATGAAGCAACTCCAACATCAGGATCTTCCATAGATCCCGCTGGCACCACCATGTCACCGCCGACATCTCATCCACCATCACTGGATTCACATGCCCAGATCGCGGCACCACACGTCCCGCCGACCAACGCCGAACCTATGCCACCGATCGCCGCAGCTCCTGTCCTGCCGGTCGTCGTCGTACCCTTACTGCCAGATGTTGCCGTGCCTATACCACCAGCTACTTCTCCGGTTCCGATGGCCGACCTAGATCACCGGTAACCCTTGATAGTCCGGCTTGACGATGTATGGCCCGGGATGCCACCGGCGATCATGCGCCTAACGCACTGCCAGCTCCGGTGATTCCTTCTGCTCCGCCGCCCAATGTGGTGTATCCGACCCAGACTAATTCTTCTCGCCGTTTGCTTATGACAGCTTTGCTGCCTATTTCGCCAGTTGTTCTGACGTCTCCTCCCGCCGCTGAGTTGCCTCCTATTAGACAGAGTGTTCACGCTCACCGACCTCCTCATTTGGAAGATTATGATTGTGATGATTACGGCTATGCTCTTACTACTGCAGACCCTCCTCCTACTGCTATGTTCACTCATGCACCATTGTGATCCTCAGGTGTTCTCTATCCTCTTACTGATTATGTAAATTGTGATAATTTTTCTAGTATGTATTCTAGATTTTTGGGTGCAGTAACGTCTAGTGCAGATCCCATCACTCATTCTGAGGCATCACAACATGCTCGTTGGCGAGATGCGATGACTGAAGAGCTTACTACGCTTGAGCGCAATCAGACTTGGACTTTGGCCCCTCTTCCTCTGGATAAGAAGGCAATTGGTTGCTAATGGGTTTACTGGACAAAGTTCAAGTCAGGTGGTACTATTAAACGTTATAAGGCGCGCCTAGTGGTTCTCGAGAATCGCCAGGTTGAAGGGATTGATTATAATGAGACTTTTGCTCCTGTTGCAAAGATGAGTTATGTTCACCTATTCTTATCTGTTGCGGTCATTCGTGGTTAGAAACTGCATCTGATGGATATCCATAATGCTTTCCTGCATGGTGATTTTCATGAAGAGGTTTTTATGCGACCCCCACCAAGCTATGACGTGCCCCGTGGTCAAGTATGTCGCCTCCAGAAATCTCTTTACGGTCTTCGCCAGGCTCCTAGAAATTGGTTTGCCAAATTGGCTCATGCTTTACAAGCATTTGGTTTTGTTCAGAGTAAGCCATATTACTCTTTGTTTGTCTTTTCCTGTGGATCGGTTTCTTTGCATGTTCTGGTTTATGTGGATGATTTGGTTATTGCTGGAAGCTCTTCTACGATTATCTCTGAGTTCAAGAAATACTTGAGTTCTTGTTTCCATATGAAAGATCTTGGTTTACTTAAGTATTTCTTGGGCATAGAGATTGCTAGACGACCAGAGGGGATGTTTCTTTCGCAAAGGAAATATGCCTTGGACATTTTATCTGATACAGGTTTGTCTGCCTCTAAACCGACTGACTTTCCAATGGAGCAGCAACACGATCTGGCACATGTTGATGGCCCACTTTACCATGATCATGAGCGGTACAGGTGACTGATTGGGCGCATGATATACCTTACCATCACACGTCCTGAGCTTAGCTATTCGGTTCACACACTTGCTCAATTCATGAAGTCCCCTTGTGTTCCTCACTGGCAAGCTGCAATTTATGTGTTGCACTACTTGAAGAGTTATCCGGGTCAGGGTTTATTTCTCTCTTCTCATAGTGTGTTACAGTTGACTGCTTATGGTGATTCTGGTTGGGCTGCTTGCCCTATTACTCGGCGTTCTCTTTCTGGTTACTTTGTGATGATTGGCGATTCTTTGGTTTCTTAGAAGACCAAGAAGAAACCTACAGTTTCTCGGTCTTCTGCTGAAGCAGAGTATTTATGCTATGGCTGTTACCTGTTGTGAGTTATTGTGGCTTTGGTCTTTACTGAAAGACTTAGGGGTCGAGCATACTACTCTTATGCGTTTGTTTTGTGACAGTCAATCTGCTCTTCATATTGCAGCAAATCTAGTGTTCCATGAACGTACTAAGCATATTGAAGTTGATTGTCATTTTGTCCGAGATCTTATGTAGTCTGGTACTATAGTTACTCATCATATCCGCACTACAGATCAACCTGCAGACTTGTTTACCAAAGCTCTCGGACGTAACTGGTTTCATTCACTACTTGGCAAGTTGGACATTTCTAATCCCCATGCTCCAACTTGAGGGAGGGTGTTAAGGAATATAAATATTACTTGTTATTATAATTAGATTATATTTCATTTTCCTAGTTTGTATAGGTATTTTGTACTACTATATAATGTACCATAAAGTCATGAATAAACATACATCATTACCCTTATTTTCTACCAGAGGCCAAGTGCGAAAACTAATCCCACAACATATAAATACATCATACAATTAGAGAGCCCCTAATCTACTGCAAATTCATGAGTACATGGCATCGTAAATACCTTGGGCTTTGAAAGCACCCTCCAGTAAAACATGCCTGAGAAACTCTAATTGAGTTCTGAGTGCCACCTATGAATAACCAGCAGTACAGTCATGAATACACATAGATCGTTAATTGCAAAACAATTTCAACGAACAAGCGTGAAATATATATAACCTTAGAGAGAACATATATTACCTCCAGCAATGAACTCCGCAGTAGGCTTAGTGGACAACTCTTCATACCTTAATTAAAATTACAAGTTATTCATTCGAAGTACAACATCATAGGTGGGTAAAAAGAAAAGCTAGTTATTCAGCTAACATAGGCATGTGTTTTTCCTCAGCAAAAATGGCAATTTTCAATGTAACCTCATCTGTCAACAGAAAAAGTACGATGTCATGGATCACGCAACATACAGCCCACCAACTACATTTTGTCATAAATCGAAGAAACAGACATATTTATATTGCAGAATTTTTTTTTCACATAACTCCGTTTAGGCACCAGATTTGATCCAAACTAACCTTACATTGAGGGCTGCATACAGGTTGATATACATTACACGTGGGATGGACCAGAATAGTGAAAAAAAATCCAATGCATAATCATTTGTTCATACAACTGAAATGACTAGATCAGAAGACAAATCAAAGACTTGCAACATTCGGTAGAATGAAAAGCTAGGTGTCTAAATCTACCAATCGAGAACCATAAAGTAGATTACAAGGAAAACACACCCACGGGTGTACCCAGTTGGTTGGGACGCATGTACTCCAGGGGGAACCCCGGGTTCGAGGCTCGCAAGCCGCAGTGTGGGATGACCTTATTCAAAGCGTGGCCTTCACGGGCCACGTGGCGGATGGGCTCCTCATGGGCGGTGAGTACGGGCCCGCATGCGGGTCATGGTGGCTGGTTACTGTGACTAACCCCCTGATCGGGCCTGTGGTGTCGGGTGGTCGGGGCAGCCCAGGGCTAGCCGTAATAGCCTTTTAGATTACAAGGAAAACTCATAAAGCAAGCATCAAACAAGCATATGATATGATTTATTTTTAATGGATACATATACCATACATAGTTTGTGATAGAGTAGATGATAGAATATCCTGATTGATTTGGTTTAATTAGAATCGATATTGTACATATATAGAACAGTCTATGTTAGATGTACTTAGCTCCATGTACTCTATTTATTCATCTATGATAGACACACCAAATATGGTGAATTACACATTTTCATGGTATCAGACATGTAACTATTTTTTTTCCTGCTCCTCTGCCATTTCAAAAAAATCTTGAACCTTCTGAAGCTTCAATAGCCGACAACCCATTAAGCTACTCTACCCTCATTCATATGTTGCCAATTAAACTAAATTCCGGAAACTACATGATGTGGAAGTCGCAAGTTCAAGTGCTCCTCGAATCAGAGGGTTTCTTTGGCTTTCTAGATGGCTCTAATCCAAAATATGTTATCTTAGTCAGAGGTGTATCCTCGGCTGGTTCCTCTTCTTCGACCACCGACGACAACGTCGCAAAATCCCAGGTTGTGTTTAATTCTTGGGTGGCGCAAGACAAAAGGTTACAGGCGCTGCTTCGTTTATCGCTCACCGAGGAGGCTATGCAGGAAACGATCGGTTGCAGCTCAGTGAAGGAGATGTGGGACTCCTTAGGAGCAACTTTTGAAAATTTCTCTTCTTCACGTGAGTTACAACTCAGGGACAAACTCCATACAATCCGGCGTGGCTCCTCGTCGGTGATGGATTTCCACCACCGCTTCAAGACCGTTATCGACTGACTCGTCTCCATGAACGCTTCGGTTTCACCCAGAGATCGAGTTATGCTATTTCCGTGAGGTCTCAGCACCGGGTTCACTGAATTCACCAGCGTTTAGTTGGCTCAATCGCCGCTGGCGACATACTCCGACGTGGTCGCACGAGCCCGCAGCCATGAGATTTTCAACCAGAACTCTCTCGTCACAAATTCAGGTTCATAATAAGTTCCAGTAGCCTTTGCTGTCTCCTCCGCAACTTTTTCTAGCAATCAGGCCTTCTACTCGCCGGCACGTGAAGCCCACGCGCTGCCCTCGGGCGCATCGACCACCACGCGCGGCCGTGGCGCCACTTCCGACCGGTCAGTTCATTCCTCAGGTGATGCTGGTTCTGGTCGCAGGAACGCTGGAATCTGAAGTGCAAAATTTGCCACAATTTTGGTCACACAGCTCCGCAGTGTTCTAGACTCTTTTCAGCAGCTCGTCACTCTGAGTCGGCATCTGCCTCCCTTGATGATTCAGCCTCTGACTGGTATTTGGATTCTGGAGCAACGAATCATATGGCTTCCATTTCCTCTGGCATGGACAGTGTTGTCCCCTATTATAGTAATCGTTCTGTCACTGTTGCTAATGGCCATTCTATTCCTATTTCTCATATTGGATATCGTCGGTTTTCTATTGATTTGTCTTTATCTGATGTCTTGGTGGTCCCTGTTATTACGAAAAATATTCTTTCCATTAATAAATTGACAAAGGATATGAATGATGTGATTTCTTTTAATGAGGATTCATTTGTAATTCTGAATTGGTCCACAAAGGAGGTCGTGGGCCAAGGTCGATGTGACGTGGCCTTTATGTGCTTGAGAAGAGTGGTGTTGCTCATGTTAAAACTAATAAACATAGAGCTTATTTTGATGTTTGGCATGCTAGAATAGGGCATACTTCCATTTCAGTTATTTCTTTGTCAAATAAACTGAACCTTGTTGATGTGGTTTCTTTACCGCCTAAACTCGTACTTTGTTCGCCTTGTGAAATGGCGTAAGGAAAAAGGCTTTCTTTTGTGGACAATCCTAGATGAGCACATGCTGTCCTCAATTTAGTGCAATGTGACTTGTGGGGCTCTGCTCCAGTTTTATCTGATAGTGGATTGTTATATTATGCTGTTTTTGTTGATGATTTCTCGCGATTTACCTGGTATTATCCATTGGCTCAAAAACTGAATTTCTTTTAGACATTCTTGCAGTTTTAGAACTTGGTTGAAAACCAATTTTCTTGTTCAATCAAGGTGTTTCAGAGTGACGGTGGTACAGAATTCACAAATGCACGCCTACGATCCCATTTTTCAAATAAAGGGATCCTTCATCAGATTTCTTGTCCATCCACACCGGAGCAAAATGGTAGAGTTGAACGTAAACACCACCATGTTGTAGAGATTGGATTATCCATGCTTTTCTCCTTTGGCTTGCCGATCCCGTACTGGGATGTTGCTTTTTCCACGGCTACCTACACCATCAATAGGCTTCCCACCCCTGTTCTTTGTAATGCCTCACCATATTCTCTACTATATGGTCATCATCCAGACTACTCCAACTTTCACCCATTCGGATGTTAGGTGTATCCCATCATTCGACCATTTGCTCCTCACAAACTGGCCCTTCACTGCACTCCATGTATATTCGTAGGCTATAGTGCTTGCCATAAGGGTTTTTGCTATCTAGATTCTACTTCTAAGAATCTCTATCTCACTCGGCATGCTTATTTCGATGAGTCTTCTTTCCCATTCACGAATGATACTGCTCGCACTGCCCCAGAATCTCGGGATGTCTTGACGTTTATTGATTTTGACTTGGATGAGTTGTCTGTATCCCCTGCAGCCCCTCTATCACCTACTCAAAATTCATCTGGGTCGACGGCCCTATTTGCTAGTTCTCTGACACTCGTGTCTCCATTGCGGTCCTCTCCGACTGATGCTCCACTGCCTTCTCCATCATTTGTGAGTCATCGTATGACCACTCACTCTCAGACAGGCAGTCACACAGCAAAGCAGTACCCAGACTATGTGATGACAGGGTTTCTTGCGACATTACTTACTCAGACTGAACCTCGAGGGTATCGATCTGCTCTTAAGGATCCCCATTAGGTGGCCGTTGTGGATGAAGAAATGGGTGTTCTTCGGCAGGAGCACACTTGGGAACTTGTTCCCCGCCCTACTGGTGTCAACATCGTTGGCTCCAAATGGGTTTATCGTCTCAAGCATCATCAGGATGGTACCATTGATCGATACAAAGCTCATCTTGTTGCGCAGGGATACTCTCAATTTCCAGGCTTCGACTTCACCCACACTTTTAGTCCAGTCGTCAAGGCCTCCACAGTCAAAATTATCTTATCCTTGGCCACTACTTTCTCTTGGCCTCTTCATCAGTTAGACATCAAGAATGCATTTCTTAACGGTCTTCTTGATGCACCAGTTTACATGGAGCAACCGGCCGGTTACTCTGATCTCGTTCATCCTTATTATGTATGTTGTCTTCGCAAAGCTATCTATGGTCTCAAACAAGTTCCTCGGGCTTGGTTTCAGCGATACAGCTTCTACTTATTTCATCTGGGATTCTGGGTTCTTCCGACACTTCCCTGTTTGTGTTCTCCAAAGGATCAAAGCTTCTATAGTTGCTAGTATATGTGGACGACATCATTCTTACCGGAAATGATCCTATTCTCATTCGTCGGTTTATCACCCGCACTGACCGTGAGTTCGCCATTAAAGATCTTGGTGCACTTCAATATTTTTTTTGGATTGGAGGTCTCTCAATCTTCATCTTGACTTTTCTTGGGGCAGACTAAGTATGCAATGGAGATACTTCAGCACGCGGGTATGACAGATGATGTTCCTGTTTCCACGCCTTTTGTTCATGGCTCTCAGCTTCACAACACCTCGGGGTCTGAGTTCTCGAACCCCAATCTTTATCGATCACTAGTCGGTGCCTTGCAATACTTGACCATCACTCGCCCTGATCTCTCCTATGCAGTCAACTCTGTTAGCCAGTTTCTCCAGTCGCCTCGAGAGGATCACTATCAGGATGTCACTCGCATCCTTCGGTATGTCCCCGGCATGCTTCATCATGGTCTGTCTTTTCGACCATCCCATAGTGATCTTTCCCTTCTGGGCTACTCCGATGCTTACTGGGCCCGTTGTCTCGAGACTCGGCGCTCCACTTATGGCTATGCCATATTTCTTGGGGGCAATCTTATCTGTTGGAGTGCTAAGAAGCAACCAACTGTGTCTCGATCCAGTTGTGAGTCCGAGTATCGCGCTATGGCAAACATTGCTGCTGAACTTACCTGGGTGTGTAATCTGCTTAAGGAGCTTCGGATTTCCCTTTTGTCGTCGCCTCTCCTACTTTGCGACAATAACATTGCCATTTTTCTTGCTCAAAATCCGATTGCACATAAACGGGCCAAGCACATAGACATCGACTACCACTTCGTTCGTGAGCTTGTTGCCTCTGGCAGGCTTCGTGTTAGTCATGTTCCATCCTCTCTGCAGGTTGTTGATATTTTCACTAAGGGTTTGTCACGTAATCTTTTTGATTTGTTTCGTTCCAAGCTTTGCATATCCCGTAGTCCTATGCTTCGAATTGAGGGGGGGGGGGGGTGATAGAGTAGATGATAGAATATCTTGATTGATTTGGTTTAATTAGGATCGATACTGTACATATATAGAATAGTCTAGGTTCGATGTACTTAACTCCATGTACTCTATTTATTCATCTATGATAGACACACCAAATATGGTGAATTACACATTTACAGTTTGCTTAGTATTGTTGGTGGGAAATGAACTAGAAACTCTTTACAGCTCAGATGTTCAAATTTTGATCAAGATTGATTTTCACCCACTCTTTATTGTTTTATACTAAACAACATTGTAGAAAAATATAAAAGAAATTAAACAAATATAATGAAGAGAAGAAAACACGCTCTTCAAATGGGAATATATCTCTGTCCATCTAAAACAAGGTTATGATAACTTGACACATGATCACTACAACTATCATACAAATATAACAAATCTTGCAGCATAAATTTCATAACCCCAATGAACACGACTTCTTGATGGGGATTTAATTAACTGTAAAAATAAGTATTTAAACAGCCAGATTATCATACAACAACGCCTTAGGTTAGCTCCATCCATTTTTAATACATTCATATATACGAGTATATGCTTCAAGGACTTATCTACAACAGCCTGATCCAGTGTCTCAACTTTTGTTACTCTCTTAGAGAGTTTCTCTAAACAATTTCATTAATTTCTAATATTCAAGAGAGACCTTTACAAGTTATTTTTCAGTAACACATATGTATTAAAAATCATCCATTTTGATATAGATTGAAATACTAATGATAACTTCAACCTTTCAACACCTAGTTTAGACATTCAAGTTCTCATAAGTTAATTGGAACATGTGTAAATTTATTCTAAGTTTGGTTGAATGGTTTGGGGTGGCCAAAAAAAGACAAATTGAAACTTCAATCATATTCATTACTTTCTAAATACTGCATATGCCAAGTGACGTACGGACCACAAACTTCACTTATAAAATCATTGCAGACATTCCATAGGTAATCCAAAAAATAAAATATTATTATATCAAATTATCAATATCAATGAAAAACCAAAAACCATGAACAAAATTAAGCACTTAAAACCTGAAAGTCGAGAAGACCCAATTAACAACAAATAGGCCAGCCCAAAACACTGTGTCATAACATGAACACACACTATTCACTACACGACAGTGCAAAACTAAAGATCCATTGAGTAAAAAAAACTCACAGTAGTTACTATTCACACACCAAGAAAAGAAAAACAACAGTTAATCAATACATCCAATGAGTAAAAGAACTAGTTTGACCATGTTAGAATGTAAACAAGACCATCTCCGTTTTCAGCACAATTAATAAAACAGTGACCATTTTAAGAAGCATGAACTCTTACCAATATGCAAGTCGATTTGAATAAATTTATTGAAATCAAAGTACAACTGTAAGACAATAATGAAAGTAGAAAAAGATCATTTGATGGCAAGAAGATTTAAAAGAGAAGGATAATATTGACACATAAAATGCAAGAATAATAGACTATGCAACATATCCATCAACCCATGGAAAAGGAATTCAAATCTATTATATGTTATACCATTTCTCTTGACAAGAAATAGAAGCATTACTAGTTATAAATACAATGAAGTTTCCAAGCGAAGTTTTGGAATTGTTGCAGGAGTCAAGAAATAGAAGTTTCTCAGCAAAGTTTTGCAAAACACTTTTAACACTTTTCACACTTCCAACAAAGTTTTTACTAGTTTTTAAAAAGAATCAAAACACTTCCCCAAGATAAGATTGATCATGTGAAAGAGATGTGTCAGTAATCGTCCATCTCAAGATTGTGGCGAGAATGGTGTGTGCTCTCCACCCTCTTTCAACGTTGACTTCCATGTATAAGAAAAAGGGCTTACATTTATAAATAGTTTACATAATATGTTACGATAAATCGGATTATTGATAAAATTATTTTTTATCATAATTTAAGTTCTTTCCTTATTAAACATGTATTATATTATCTATATATTTCATTATCAACAATACAATTCCTTACGGCAAATCATTCTATTATCGTATCAGAGCAAGTTCTGATCTTAAACCCTAATTTTTTTCTCCGCCTCCTCCTCCCTCTTTTCCGACCGACCACCACCTGATTCCGGTGATCTTCCGATCAACTCCCGTCTAACTTCCGGCAACCTTCAACAATAGTTATGAGTCTAGTTCTCTGGTGGTTTCCTCTATCTACGGAATTTTCAGCATCATTTTCCCAGGGTCATCTCCTTCGACTGGTCTGCGACATTATATCTAGCGTCATCTCTTGCGATTTTCTAGATCCATGGCGTTCCTTTGGCTTCTTCTTCTCTGTTACGACTTCTCCAGCGGGGATCCTCCATTCACGGTTGTCTCCAGGTCTTCCTCTCTGCTCATTTCAGCGATGCCGCATCTCGTAGTGGCAGTCTTTGGCTCTCTGTAACAACATCATTCGGACATCCATGCTCCTTAAGCATCAGACATTTAGCATTCTCTGGTCAGCATCCTTTGCAACATTTTTCTTTGGCGTGTGAGATCCATGCTCCCAAATTGAGCATCCGCGCGTGAGGAACACGCACACTCGCAATCACTACCCGTGACGTCCACACACTCCAGCTTTCCTCTCCGCGTGAAGTCCATGTGCTTGGCAGCCTTTGGCAATTTTTTTTCTTTTTTGTCCTTTTGGCCTGATTCCTTTTTGCATTCTATTTCAGCTTCTCCTACAGTTTATTTGGCGCCTTTATCATAGGAATATTGTTCCGCTAATTGGATTACAGACAAAGTTTTGTTTCAGGCCAGTGTGAATGGTTCCAACCGTCATCCTTTGTCAAATTAGTGGATCGTTGATTCCGGTGCTACATCTCATATCACTGCTCGTACCAATCATCTTGATAAGGTACAATGTTATCGTGGTCCTGATGCTATTATTGTTGGAAATGGTGAATCATTATCTATTTCTCACATTGGTCAATGTCATTTCTCTGGTTTTTTATTAATGATGTCTTTGTGGTTGCTAAGAATACTAGAAGCTTATTGTCTATTAGCAAGCTTACTCGTGATTTACCCGCCTGTGTTATATTTGATGTTGACGCATTTTTCATTAAGCACAAGCATACAAGGACGATAATTGGTAAAAGTAGTCATAGTTCAGGTCTTTATTTTCTTGAGACTGGTGATTCCATTTTTTTAGGCAAATTGCGCTCTAGAAAGCTTCATGCTTCTTCTGAGCAGTGGCACTCTCGCCTCGGTCATGTGTCTTATGATACTGTTAAGTTATTGAATCGACATGGCCTTATTTCTATCACTTCTGGTATGCTTGCATCTGTTAGTTGTCTCCTTGTTAGATGGCCAAGAGTAGATGTTTGCCTTTTTCCACTAGTGACAAGCGCTACTGGTTTGTTGGATAAAGTGCATGTGATTTGTGGGGACCGGCCCCTGTTTTATCTGTCGGTGGTTTCTCTTATTTTGCCATTTTCATCGATGATTTTTCGTGATTCATATGGTTCCTCCCGATGCAGCATAAGTACGATTTTTATGACACATTTATCCAGTTTCAGAAATTCGTTGAGACCCAGTTTTCTGCTAGGGTTAAAACTTTTCAGACCGATGGTGGCATAGAGTTTACTAATCATCGACTTCAGGCTCACTTCATATCATGTGCCATTCATCATGAGATGTTCTCGCCCTATACACCTGCTCAGAATAGTCGAGCTGAGCAGATGCATCATCACATCATAGAGACCGGTCTTGCTATATTTTTTCACTCTTCTGTGTTGCACTGTTATTGGGTGGAAGCTTTCTCCTCTGCGGTTTACATTACTAACAGTCTGCCTAGTTCATTTCTTTGTGGCAAATCACCTTTTGAGGTAATTTTTGGTCATGTGCCTCTTTCATCCGTTTGGTTGTCGTGCATTTCCAAGTCTGTGTGCCACTACTACTGATAAGTTTACACCGCGATCTATTCTGTGTGTTTTTATTGGCTACAGCCCTTGTCACAAGGGCATCCAGTGTCTCGACCCAATTTTTGAGCGCATCTATGTCTCTCGCCACGTTCATTTTAATGAAACTTTATTCCCTTTTGTCTCATCTTCCGCGGACAGTCGTTCTATTTTGGATTATGAGATTTTGTCATTTTTTGATGGAGTTGTTACTTCATCGATTGGGGTCACCACACATGTGCCCGTTCCAACCACCCCTTCTTCACCACCATGCTCCATCTGGACGGCTGACCCAGACCTAGCTCCTCAGCTGACGACCACCACACCTTAGCCGCCGGCCACCACACTTTAGCCAATCTAGGCCGTCATATCTCTGGCAACCTCCGACGGCCGCTCTTTGGTCAGCTCTGCTCAATCTTCTTCAGTGTCGTCAGCTGGTTCGACTCCTCCAGCTTCGTCGCCACAGCTTCGTACCCATCGAATGGCTACTCGATCTTCTACTGGTGCTATTCAACTTTGGAATTATTCTAATATTATTGCTCATGGTCTCACTTCTGCCCTTCTTTCTCAGGCAGAGTCCACTGATTATCGCTCTGCCCATCAGGATCCAGCCTGGGGTTCAGCCATGAATGATGAGATGGCCGCTTTTCGTTTAGAATGTTAACATTGTTGACTCCAAATGGGTCATTAGGCCCAAGTATCGACCAGATAGAGCTATTGAGCATCATAAAGCTATACTTGTGGTGCAGGATTTTTCACAGATTCTAGGTTTTTATTTTGATCACACTTTCGGTCGGGTGGTCAAAACCTCCAATGTTCGGATGGTCCTCGCCATAGGCACCATGCGTTCCTAGCCACTTCATCAGTTGGACATCAAGAACGCTTTCCTTAATTGTGTTCTTGATGTTCCAGTCTACATGAAGTAGCCCATTGTGTATCAGGTTTCAGCTCCTCCAGACTATGTTTGTTGCTTGCGAAAGGCCATTTATGTTCTTAAGCAGGCTCCTCGGACTTGGTTCCAGCGCTTCAGTAGTTATCTGACACAGCTTGGTTTTCAGTGTAGCTCAGCCGATACTTCTTTACTTGTCCTCATGAGAGGTTCGTCGTTACTGTATCTACTTGTGTATGTGGACGATATCATTCTTACAGACAACGACTCGACTATTTTTCGCCAGTTCATTGATCAGACACACATAAAGTTTGCAATCAAGGATCTTGGTGCTCTTCATTATTTTCTTGGTCTTGAAGTTTCGCCTACTTCCCAGGGGTTACTTTTTGGCCAAGCAAAGTATGCTCGTGATATTTTGACTTAGGCCGGGATGTCTGACGGAACACCTGTTTCTACGCCATTTGTTGTTGGTTATCAACTTCACAGCTCTACCAGTCCTCCACTTCAGGATCCTACATTTTATCGTTCTCTAGTTGGTGCTCTCCAGTATCTCACCACCACTTGTCCGAATTTGGCATTCTCGGTCAACACGGTGAGCCAGTATCTTCAAGATCCCAGAGATGACCATTTCGCTGCACTGGCACGAAATTTGCGGTATGTTCATGGCACTCTTCATTTTGGTCTTAACTTTTGTTCTGTTAGTGCTCCTGAGGTGTTAGTATTCCTTAATGATGACTGGGTCCACTGTCTGGAGATTTGTTGGTCCACTTACGGTTATGAAGTTTATCTTAGTGGGAATCCGATTTCTTGGAGTGCCAAGGACAACCCATTGTTTCTCGCTCAGGCACTGAGTCTGAATACCGTGCTCTCACAAACACTGATTCACATGTTCTTTGGCTTACTCATTTGCTTCATGATCTCCGGGTTCCGCTTTCTGGTTCTCCATTGTTGCTATGTGGCAACAACAGTGCTATTTTTTGGCTCAGAATCTGGTGGCGCACAAGCGGGCGAAGCATATCAACAATGACTATCATTTTTTTCGTGAGTTGGTGACATCTGGAAAGCTGCACGTTGCTCATGTTCCAATTTCTCTTCAGATTGCAGGCATCTTCACTAAGGGGTTCTCTCGTCCGCTGTTTGAGTATTTCAGGTCCAAGCAGTGCGTCAACGAGTATCTGATGCTTCGATTGAGGGGGGGTGTGTTAGGATAATTACTGATTAGATTATGATTTTTTCATGTTAGGATAAATAAGATTACTGATTAGATTATGATTTTTCATGTTAGGATAAATCAGATTACTGATTAGATTATGATTTATCATGATTAGAGTTTTTTCCTTATTACACCTCTAATGTACTCTCTATATATTCCGTCATCAATGATACAATTCCTTATGAAAAATCATTCTATCAGAATATAACAGTAGAAAACTTAGTTGATTCCAGCACCGACCTGCCGAACTGGTGCAACAGCCTCAAACACTGTAACAGGAGATTCATTAAAACAGGCAGTTCATCAGAGATCATATTGGTTTGGTGCATAAATTTGTTCAACCTAGAAAATTTACCTGAAATGCAGCCATGAAAAGGGAACCATCACCTGAAAACTGAGAAACAAAAACCCGGGTAGCCATCTTGTCCACATCCCAAGGACAGCAAGTACCTACTTAAAACATGACATTGATCCCCTCTTGAGAACCTTCGCCTTCCTGAATAATACGATCTCTCGACCCACAAGCATATTCATAGCTGAGAGAGTGGATTCCCTCTTCTCGGGTTGGACTCTGCTTGAATTCTTATGGGGCCCTAATCTAATCTTGGTGAGCTGATCAACCTCATGTTCCAACAGAGTTAATGGACTTTTAGAACCACTGACATTTATCATAATCCATAATAATACTATTAAAATAATCAGCCTCCAGGTCTAATCCACTTAAAGGAGTTATTTTCACTCGAAGTCATTTTCCCAAGTATGCAGAGAAGAAACCTCCCATGAACTCAAAGCTCACCAAGTCTCTATACGAAAAAGTTTGCTCTGCCTTATCTCACACCATTAGGCAAAATTCTATATCTATGGCTACAGTGTCTAGCCTTGGAACAAGTGTGTAGGACTCATTGTTCTAATGCGTCCTCTAGGTTTTCCATTTTTTTTTGTTCTTGTTAAGGAATTAGTATTATAGTTGTTATGGAATTAGTGTTAATTAGTATTGATATTGGAATTGAATTTGTATTCCTACCATAATTGTATTCTGTTACCTTCTCCTAACTGGGATAGGTATCATGTACCACTATATAATGTATCCTGCATTCATGAATAGAATACAGATTACTACCCTTATATCCTACATGGTATCAGAGCCTAAAATCCTATACCTCTAAGAAAATATTCCGCTGCCACACAAAAACAATACTGCAACTTCCTTCTTCGTTTGTTCCGCCGCCGTCGGAGAAGCTTCGGCGGTTCTTTCTGTCTCCGGAGAAGCTCTCTGCGGCTTGAAGCTCTCTTCGAGCTTCCCGCCGCCGATCCAACGCAGCCCGTCGCCGATCTCTGCTCACCGTCGAGCTCGCCATCAACCACCGTCCGGCGATTGCCGTCGAGCCGTGTGCCATTTGCCGCTTCGCTCCAGCAACTCGGTCCAGAGCTCGCCATCAACGGCGTTTGATAACTCTTCCTCGCCGCCGACGACGCCAGCACAGTCGGCAGAGGCCGACGCCGCCAGTCATCATCGACAGAGGCACTCGTGAAATTCACGCGCGCGCCACACCCAGCAGCGCGTGAACCCACACGCAGTTGCCTACAGGGGCGCTCTTCCCCTTCTGGCGCGTGTCTCCACGCGTGTGTCCCCTTCAGCTCACTTTGGTTTCCTTTTTCTCCAGCTTTATTGCAAGAATTTATTAACTTATTATCCATTTGATTTCCATTTGTGTTATGGCTATTTTCGCCGGCGTAGTGACATCGCTGCAAGGGTTTGAGGAGACCGCCTCCTCTGGCTTCCCTACACGATCTGATTTTGATCTTGCTTTGTCTGACGACCAATGGAATACGGCCATACATTTATTTAATCAGTTTGATTCATTATCTGACCATGGGTCCGGTAAGTCTACTTTACCTTGGATTCTTGATTCGGGAGCCTCATATCACATGACTGGTGACAAAGGTTCTCTTACTGATATTACTACTGCTACCAACACTGTGAATGTTATACTACCTAATGGATCTGTGTCGTCTGCTACAGAATATGGGTCTATTTGTTTTGGTGATGTCACCCTTCCTCATGTGCTCTACATACCACTTTGCGATGCAATTTATTATCCTGTTCTAGATTGTTATCTGCCTCAAAATGTCTAGCCTTGTTTACTGAAAATTACTGCATTTTACTGAAAATCAGTACGGGGATTGTGATTGGCGTGGGTGAACAGAAAGGGGGGGGGGGGGGTTTATTGGCTTCGTCTGTTGGATACTCACCTTCGTCCTCATATCCTGCAATCTATTCCGACAGTTGCTTCGGTTTCTTCATCTGATTTATGGCATCAACATTTTGGTCATCCATCATTCACGGTGTTGTCTTTTATTCCTACTCTTGATTTTAGCACCAATAATACTACTATACCTTACTCTGTCTGTTATAGAGCAAAACGGACTAGACACAATTTTCCATTAAGTTCTACAAATGCTACTGCATTATTTCAATTAGTACATTGTGATGTTTGGGGACCTTATCGTACTCCATCCTCTAGTGGTGCATTTTATTTTTTGACAATCGTAGATGATTATTCCCGAGCTGTTTGGGTTTATTTGTTAGTAGCTAAATCTGAAGTAGCTTCTAGATTTTTAGAATTTAGTGCCTTAGTCAAGAACCAGTGTGGAAGAACAATTCAACGAGTTTGGGCTGATAACGGCACTGAATTTTTGCCTCTCCGATCTCACTTTACTGCATCTGGGATCATTTTTGAGACATCTATGGTTGATACTCCACAGCAGAATGGTCGAGTTGAAAGAAAGCATCGTCATTTACTCAATGTGGCACGAGCTTTACGGTTTCAAGCCAATCTTCCTATTGATTTCTGCGGAGAATGTGTTCTTACTGCTGCCTACCTGATCAATAGAACACCGACACAGCTTCTCAACGGTCGTACTCCCTTTGAGTTACTCTATGGACAGGCGCCCAATTACTCTTCCTTACGAGTATTTGGATGTTTGAGTTTTGTTGCTCGTGTTCCAAGATACCGTGACAAGTTTGCTCCAAGAAGTCGTCGGTGTTTGTTTCTTGGTTATCCTACTGGAAAGAAAGGTTATCGTCTTCTCGACTTGGACTCTCGAGTTATCTTTAATACTTGGGATGCTGATTTCTTCAAAGATCAGTTCCCGTATTCTGCATCTCAACAATCTGCTTCTTCAGATGAACCTGGCGACGCCACCACTACATTGTCGGTTTCCTCCTCCTACTCGCGGGATCATACAGTTTTCCCGATCAACCGCCGGCAGTCCTTCCACTGGTCAATACTGACCGATCAATGCTAGTCACCGCCGGCCGGTCAATGTTGGTCAACACCGATGGGACAATGTCGGTCAACGCCGGCGAGTCAATGCCAGTCAACGCCCGGTGAGTCAACGTCGGTCAACGCCGGTGTGTCAACTCCGATCAATGCCGGTGAGCCATTGTCGGTCCACGCCGGTCGGTCAATGCCGGGGAGCCAACACCGGTCAATGCTGGCGACTCTTCGCCGGTCAACGTCGACAACTATTCGCCAGTCAACGACGGAACATCATCGACTATGCCGCCCAACGTCGGTCCTACTCCGACAGCTGCCGTCGTTCCACCATCCACCAGACAAAGTGTTCGTACTCGACGTCCACCATCGTATTTGGCTGATTATGATTGTGATGATTCTACTTGTGCTCTTGTTACTGATGACCCCCCCTCTTCGACTACGTTCCCTCATGCGTCATCACTTTCCTCAGGTGTTCTCTACCCTCTTACTGATTATATAAATTGTCAAGTATGCATTCTAGATTTTTGGGTGCTGTAACTTCTAGTGCAGATCCCACTACTTACTCTGAGGCTTCCCGTCATTCTCATTGGCGAGATGCTATGGTTGAGGAACTCACTGCCCTAGAGCGCAATCAGACTTGGACTTTGTCTCCTTTGCCTGCGCATAAGAAGGCTATTGGATGCTTTACCGGATGAAGTTTCGTTCAGATGGTACTATTGAACGTCACAAGGCGCGTCTAGTGGTCCTTGGGAATCGCCAGATAGAGGGCATTGATTACACTGAGACTTTTGCTCCGGTCGCGAAGATGAGTTATGTTCGATTGTTCCTGTCTATTGCTATTATACGTGGTTGGGAACTGCATCAGATGGATGTTCATAATGCCTTCCTGCATGGTGATTTACATGAAGAGGTATTCATGCATCCTCCGCCTGGCTATACAGTTCCCCCTGGTCAGGTTTGTCGCCTTCAGAAATCTCTTTATGGTCTTCGTCAGGCTCCTCGGAACTGGTTTGGTAAACTGGCTCAGGCTTTACGGACATTTGGTTTTGTTCAAAGTAAGGCAGATTACTCTTTATTTGTCTTTTCCAATGGATCACAGTCTTTACATGTTCTGGTTTATGTTGATGATTTGGTCATTGCTGGTAGTTCTTCTTCGCTCATCTCTGAGTTCAAGAAATACTTGGGTTCTTGTTTTCACATGAAGGACCTTGGTTTGCTTAAGTATTTTTTGGGCATAGAGATTTCTAGAAGACCGGAGGGGATGTTTCTCTCGCAAAGGAAATATGCTTTGGACATTCTATCTGATACAGGTTTATCTGCTTCTAAACCAATTGATTTTTCGATGGAGCAACAACATGATTTGGCACGTGTTGAAGGTCCAGCTTACCATGACCCGGAGCAGTATCGCCGCTTGGTTGGGCGTCTGATATATCTAACTATTACTCGTCCTGAACTTAGTTATTCAGTTCATACTCTTGCGCAATTCATGAAGTCTACTTGTGTTTCTCACTGGAAAGCTGCGGTTCGTGTTTTGCACTATCTGAAGAGTCATCCTGGTCAAGGTTTATTTCTTTCTTCCCGTAGTACTCTCCAATTGACTGCTTATTGTGATTCGGATTGGGCCGCCTGTCCTATTACTAGGCGTTCCTTATCTGGTTACTTTGTTATGATTGGTGATTCTCCAGTTTCCTAGAAGACTAAGAAGCAACCTACTGTTTCTCGATCTTCTGCTGAAGCAGAGTATCGTGCTATGGTAGTTACCTGTGTGAGTTATTATGGCTTAGGTCCTTGCTGAAAGACCTAGGGGTTTCGCACTCTTTTCCTATGAGGTTGTTTTGTGACAGTCAATCGGCTGTTCACATAGCGGCCAACCCGGTTTTTCATGAATGTACTAAGCACATTGAAGTTGATTGTCATTTTGTTCGAGATCTTGTCCAATCTGGCGTTATTATTACTCAACATATTCGTACAGTTGGCCAACCCCCGGATTTGTTCACTAAAGCTCTCGGACGTAACCAGTTTCATTCCTTACTTGGCAAGTTGGGCATTTATAATCCGCATGCTCCTACTTGAGGAGGAGTGTTAAGGAATTAGTATTATAGTTGTTATGGAATTAGTGTTAATTAGTATTGGTATTGGAATTTGGATTTGTATTCCTACCATAATTGTATTCTGTTACCTTCTCCTAACTGGGATAGGTATCATGTACCACTATATAATGTATCCTGCATTCATGAATAGAATATAGATTA
Source organism: Rubia yunnanensis (assembly GCA_037428765.1). NCBI lineage: Eukaryota > Viridiplantae > Streptophyta > Magnoliopsida > Gentianales > Rubiaceae > Rubia > Rubia yunnanensis. Next base: position 45,879,846 of record CM075061.1, on the reverse strand, counting down.
TTACCCTTATTTCCTACAGTTCAGAATTCCTGAGGACGCATTTGCCAAATGTGTCCTCGATGCATTAATCTTTTTTTTCCTCAGGGGAAGAAGAGGACGCATTGCCGGAATGCATCCTCGGTTCAATTTTTTTAAAAAAATCCACATTGCATGAGGACGCATTGCAAGAATGCGTCCTCCCTGAGCAGTCAAACTTTGCAAAGATTCCATGCATCTGCATGCATTCACAGTGCCTGATTTTCTTAACTTTGCATGCAGGTGCCTGATTTTCTTGACTTTGCATGCAGCGCCTGATTTTGCAGAAAATCCCGTGAGCCTTGAGGACGCATTCTTGCAATGCGTTCTCAGTTTCTATATAATGCAGTAAGCCCTTTTGTTTCTTCATTCTGCCCATCTGTTTCTTCATTCTGCCCATCCGTTTCTTCATTCAGCCATCCAAACGAATTCATTCCCGTTTCTTCATCTGCAATCCAAACCCGTTTCTTCATCTTGCTCCATCATTGGCTGAGTTTCGTCGCCGACCTTCATTTCCAAAGTTGTCGGGTAATTTTCTAGCTTTCCTATTGTTGTTTTGGTTGTATGTTTTTTATTTATCGTGAAATGTTTCTGAACCTCGCAGCCCAAGCATTCTCAAACCGATGTTGACCGCCATTGACCGCCGTTGACCCCTCTGTGAATTTTTGTAATCTTCTAAAGGTATTTAAAGAATTCATTATCATACGAATGTGTTGATTGATTATGTGGGATTTGGTCTCTTATTTTTTTCGATCGAATTAGGCGTAGAATTATTATTTTTGAAGTACAAAGTTCTTGTTGATGAAAATGTTTTTAAAGATTGTACGTTGTTAGAGTGATTATGTATCTTGATTCCACGAAATTGTTGAAAGAGAGGATGCGTTAATATATGTGAATTGATTATGTGTGATTTGTTTACTATTGTTTGCATTAAAGTTGTAGTAATAGTTTAATGAGTGTGGTACTATTGTTTGGAAAATGAAAAAAACATAATAGTGTACTGTCGTTATGAATATCGAATTAAATGTTATTTATTTGTATAATGTAGTAGTTCGATGTTTTTGATTGTGTACCTATACAGAGGGGGTGAAATTAAGTTTGATTTGACTGTGAGTGTGTATTATGACCCCTCTCATACCGGAGTGGAACGTGACTCTCGAAAGGAGGTTAAGCCACTCCGAGCTAGTTCATTTAATTTTTACAAGGCTTAGTATTGCTAGTGGGGGGTTTCACTTGAAATTATATTACCGATGTCCTGAGCTGATTGGTTCGGCCATATAATATCGGTGTTACAATGTGGAAAATGACGAGTCCACCGCGACATTCCTTCATAATTGTTGAGCGAATGTCCTTGTCCTCATCAGAGTTGTACATCGTTCTGTAGAATGTGACAAGCACTACTGACCATGCGGTGATCTTAGTTCGGGCACTTTCATGACGTTGTTGAGGAACATGCAGAACTGTACACCTTTGCCAACCTTACCATCCCCTGTTGATTGCCAAGGTTTTGTCGTTGGTGAGTCCAGCCAACCCAATGGATATGTTCACGTCGATTGCGCTCAGCCGTCCATAAGTGGTGATATATATGGTGGCTATAATGGGGACCTGAATGAGTTCGATAATGATTATATGGGTGAAATTGGCGAGTATGTTGCCGGTCATGTTGGGAGCAATGAGGATGGTGAGGAAGGGGAACTTGGTCAAGGCAGTGACGATGATCGTTCGTTATCAACTGATTCGAATCCAGGGGACGAAGATGAAGAGGTGGTGTGCACGAACATTGTAACCCCGCTGTTTCGTAATTTGGTGAATCCTGATACGGAGGGCTACTTTAGGGATTATAGGGCCCTGATGAGGATGGCTATAACCCAACAAATTGTGGTGATGAACTTACTCGTTATGTTCAAGCGAAGTGGAATTGGGTATGCGATTCTGGAGAAAGCCAGAATTTGTATAGGCTATTTTGAGGTGGAGTTCCATGATGAATAGGGAACACAAAGTCGTGGAGAGCCGGTCACGCACATGGTATACGAAATGTAAGGATGTCGTTGAAGGAACTGGAAATTGTCAATGAATTACTAGAGCCAGCAAAAAAGCTTCGCATGGTATGTGGGAGATCACCAAATGGCAAGTAGTCATGCTTGTGTTGGGGCTGGTTGATCGACGGGTAACACTAACCTGACATCGTTGATGATCGCCCGTGCAATTCGCCACCACATTGACGTTAACCCTTCTTACATGGTGAAAGATGTACAAGCGCATGTGAAGATGGATTTTAATGTGACCCTTTCCTATAAGAAGGCGTGGTATGCTCGACAGAAGGCTATTGATTTGGTGTTCGGAACTTGGAAGGAATCCTTTGAACAGTTTCTGACATATATGGATGAGCTAGTCGGGCAAATCCGAGAACTGTTGTTGAGTGGGCAGATGTACCCGATAGAATACATGGGCGTGGGTGCCTAAAACTCAAGTTTGTTTTCTGGGCATTTGGTCAGGCTATCGATGCATTTTGCCACTGCAGGCCAATGATTAGCGTGGATGGCACTCATTTGAGAGGTGCAAACAAGGCCACAATGCTAGTTGTCGTGACACATAACTCGAACGACTACATACTCCCCATTGCTTATGCCATTGTTGACGGTGAAACAAATGAGAGTTGGGACTGGTTCATGTGGAGACTACGTACCCACGATGTAGGTGGCGATAATAGGCCAATCTGTATTATATCTGATCGCCATGATGGAATTTAAAATGCAATGAGACGGCCGGACGAATAGAGGGAGCCGGCTGGATACCACCGATTTTGCTTGCATCATTTTCAATCAAGCTTCCTTAGTGCTAACAGTGGGAAGTTCAAGAATGCGCTTCTGAAGACTCTAGTTTGGAAGCTTGGTGGTGCCAGACGAGAGAGCAGATGGAGGGAGTACAAGGAGGAGTTGGAGAGCATTGAACCGTCTGCTTGGGAATGGTTTGTAAACATGATACCAGTAAGTGGTGCCCTGCATTTGATGAGGGTGATTGACATTAGGGAATTCTAACAACCAATTTTTCAGAGAGCTTCAACAACTGTTTAAGGCGCACGACATCTCCCGATAACTGCGTGTGTCAAAGCGACCTTCGAGCGAATAGTTGAAATGTTTGCTAAAAGGGTAATGGATGCCACGAATTGGAGGTACTTTCTAGATTCATTACTGTTCTTTATGGATTCATGTCCTAGTTTCTTGACTCTAAAATGATGTTCAAATGTTTAGGTCTGCATTCCCTTCTGGGACACATTGGCACAGGGACATATTGTCACTGTTTTTGGGATTGCATCACACACTTATAGGGTTGTGACAAGGACCATTGATGGCAGCATTGGTGAGAGCCAGTACATGGTCAAATACCGGAGAAAGTTGTGTACTTGTCGTGAATGGCAAATTTATCGATTCCCACGTTCACATGCATTGGCCGTCTGTAGGCATAGGCGTGACAACCCAGCTACTCTATGTGACAAGGTATATCACACGACAACCTACTTGCAGCAATATATTCAGGGTTTCATGCCTCTACGAGATCCATCACTATGGCAATGTGCTAGTTAGAGGCTGATTCCCGATATTGAAAAGTTCCGCAACAGGAGGCATGGACAGTATGCAGAGAGAAGGAGAAAGAATCAAATGGATGAAAGGCCGGGTGATTCCAGAGGCCGCCGTAGTCGAGGGCGTGATAAGTGTCAGTTGTTTGTATATGGTATTTGTTACTTTGTAATTGGTATTTGTGTATTCGGCTATTTTGAATATTTAGAATTATGTGTACTTGTCTAAATTGAAGCTACTGTACGATTTGGTTTAAATATTAGTGCACTTGTAATTTTGTTACTTATTTGAAAAGCTTGATTGTGCTTTTTTGCCAGGTGATTCTGATTATCAGCAGGGATACACCATGTATCATCCGGGTCCCATTGACGATGAATTAATGTACCTGCACCAGGAGCACCGTGCACGTGCTCTGTACAATGGTCAGTTAGAGGATGAGGCACTGCAGGTGAGGCGGTGTGATGGGGCTTGTTGGACTGGTCAAATCCCTGATCTAGTCATGCGCTACGTGCGTGAAGCTGGATTCCAAGGACTTTTGGATTCCGCACCGATGCACATTGATCATTCTCTAGTCAAAGTTTTAGTGGAGCGTTGGAGACCTGAGACTCACACGTTTCACCTGCCGATTGGGGAGGCTACGATAACTTTGCAGGATGTGGGCATGCTATGGGGTCTACCGATTGATGGCATGCCAATTACTGGAGTGGACACTAGCTGACCCATAGAGGACTGGCAGACAATATGTGGAGACTACCTAGGGGCTACACTGAACGCAAGTGTTATTAGAGAAGGTCGCATAAGGGCCAGCTGGTTGGGAGACTTGTTACACAGTCCATTCCCTGTTCATGCTACTGAGGTAGATTGTCAATCTACCTCAGTCTTGCTACTGTTGATTAATCTTGTCAGTTGTACATACTGTTGATGGTGACCTCGTATATTATATTCAATTTTATTTAATTTTTTGTCAGCTGTGGGCATGGGAGCGAATCCCATCCATCCGTCCGGCCGGATGACTACCAATGATCGTTACGATGAGTGCTGTTGGATCCAGGTACGTATTGAATTCGTCGGGAGTCAATTTTTTAACTGCAAGACAATTACTAGGAATGACTAATAGTATTCACTCTGTTCCTAACAGGTGGAGAGAGCAGCTCGATTTATCCCAATCACCTATGCATGTACTTAAAGTGTACCGCAATCAGCTAACATCTCTCCCTGACAGACAGGTATATTGAAATTTGAACTTCAACTAATGGTTATAAAGGTTTCTCAGAGCTAACCACAAGACCTACATGTTATTGCAGTTTATTTGGCAGCCGTACACAGAGGATGTTGTGCAACAACTCCCACATTATTGTACGACTAGTAGCAACAACCGGCTATTGTCTGTTGACCTCATTAGCTGGCATGTCGTGGAGTACCATCACGTAAATCGTGTTCTCGGGCAGTTTGGCCTCATCCAGCCAATACCCATCCAGTTGGTCAGTAAGGATGAACAAAAACTACTTCATACTAGAGACCGTCAAGGGAGGTCAGGATTGGATTCGTGTGTGGAACTGAGAAGATATATCGATGCTTGGGAACATCAAGGACAGCGACAAGTTTATGTGCAAGGGTCAGCGGATCCGTACACACCCAGTCGAGAATGCATGGAGTGGTATTTTCGGAGAACAGTGACCCTGATTAATCAGCCAGGCTGGGCCAAAACAATTACGGAGGGTTTTCATGGACATGGGGCTACTCTGGAGTATACGGTATTTCCTTAATGTCTACTAGTTTTCACAATTAATACTATACATTTCCTCAATATTATTTAACTAACATATTCACCTCATTGTTGTAGTTGCAAGCAATGCCTCAGATGAGAATCATGTTGGATACGAATTCAAACGACTGTCCCCCACGTATCACGGACATGATCAGGGAGGTACGAGATGTTGCCACCCGTACTCTACAGTATGCACATGATCTCTCCAGACTGGAGTTTCACCAGCCATTTGTGCACTGTGACGAACCTCCACCGGGTGTAAGATACACTAGCATTAGAAGCCACCGTCCAGCTCCACCTGGTCGACAGGGTGGTCGACGACCGCGTGCTTGTGCCCATACAGACCGCATTGGTTCATCACAAGCTGGAACCTCAAATGCGTGTCCGATAGACGCTGGAGCATCACACGGTGGACCATCAGAGTATGACACTACTACGGCTGATTTCAATGCTTATCTTACACCCCTTCCTAATCATGCCGGACCTCACATGGTGGATCCTCACGGTTTGACATGGCTACAATAGATTTCACGGCATATGTTACTCCCACTGCGAGTCATCAATACGTGTCGTATGCTGCTCCATTAGATACTAGTGGTGTTGCACATGTCCATCATGGTTCATGCCAGAACACGGAAGATGATATGGAGGAGGATTTTACAGAGGGAGCGCCAGATGACGCCATCCATTTTTCTCATGAGATGGTCGTCCTACGATGCACATCCCACACCATACGTCCTCCACCATGTGGAACAAGTGGAAAACTTTGCAGATGCCGTCGTTAGTAGATTACATGATGACATTGAGCACTCATTTATTTACGTTTGACACGTCTTCTCCACATATCGTACATTTATGTTTAATTATATTCTTTTTTTTAATGGGAAGACACCCGAGGGTGGGGGTAGGTATATTGGTTCCCCAAGCCAAGCAAAAAACCATAGCAGAGTAGTTAAGTTTACAGAAGGCAACAACATTACCCGCAAAATGAACAGTCTAAGTTAATAGCTATACAGGATCGGTAATGATAGTCAAATTTAGTAAGTTGCGATTCCAAAGCTATGAATCTCCACACCCCGTGTTAATTCGTACTTTTGCCAGGCAACTGAACTAAGAAGTAGTGAGCTATTGAATGATATAGCAAAAATGGAGAGTTGTGATGAATAGCAACTAAACAAAGAAGTTGCTGATGAATGCAGAGCAGCTTCCCAAAAGTAAGCACTTGCAGTAGTGCAGCATGAGTAGGGTAAAGGAGGAACAATCTCCAAGTAGAGTTCAGTCTGGAATGTACTTGCATGAAAAGAGAAAACATCAGCAGTATCAATTCTAACCCTAGCAAATCGAGAGAGTTCTAATCTGGGGAATTTGCTTCTTATCCAGTTCAATGAGGCCCCTAATATGCACAGGTGCATTACTGAGATTCAAAGTCTGATTATGTGCAGCATGATATTTAGCTATTGCATCTGCCACCGCATTACCCTCCCTTGGCACATACTTAAGCACAGCACCACAGTGTAGAAGATTAACTTTGTAGGCAACATTGAATAAAGGCCAATGAGCAGTATATGGATCACATATCATTTTAACTGCCATTGATGAGTCAGATTCAATGGTAACAGTCTCATCTAAATTGGTATAACTTTGGCAAGCAATTTTCACCGCTAGAATCTCAGCCAGAAGACATGATTCAGCAGAGATTGATACAAAGTGAATCAGTATGGGTGAACCAGTACAATTCCTTACCACTACCCCTACTGCAGCCTTATCTGGGAACCAAGATGCATCTGTATTAATCTTAATGCAATTTTGTTTCGGTTTCTCCCAGCATACAGTTCGAATAATTGGTTTAGGAGGAGGTCTCAGCTGAGGGAGAAGGTTCTTTATTTGGTGAGGCATTCCATTAGAAGCTTTCAGATATGTGGGATTTGAGAACAGTGCTAGCCTAATAAGCTCTATAGCTTCCTTACAGATGAAATCAGCAGAAAAAGGGATCTGCTCAAAAAGATATCGAGTCCTAGATTTCCACAGGCACCAGCAGGTAATGGGAGGAACTATGTTACATACCAGCTGATGTCCTCTAGGGAGATCTTTACAATTCCAAAAAATGAAAAAGGTTTGAGCAATGGAATGAGGTTCAGTTAGTTGGAATTGAACTAAGGATGACATGTAGCACCATACAGATTTGGCTAGAGGGCATGCAGTAAAAAAGTGTTCAAGTGAATCCATATGGTAGCAAACGGGACATTTTGATGCAAGACTAAACCCACAGGAAATTAGCACATCATCAAATGGGAGAAGAGAATGTAACATCTTCCAAGCAAAAATAGATATATTTTTTTGTAAAGCTTTATGCCATAGAAACTCAGAGGCCAGAGAGTCACCTGAAGGGCCAGTAATTGCTCTATATGCAGACTTTGATGAAAACTTCCCAACAGGATCAGGTTCCAAATGATCCTATCCTCTATAGTTTCTACAAGCTCAGCTTCCTGTAAGATTAAGAGAGTATCATTTTCTAAATAGGGAGAAGTAAGTGCAATAATCTCAGTTTTATTCCTAATAAATTCTGCCACAGTGTAAAACTGAAATGGTGTAGAAATATGATTAGGAACATAATTTGTTAGTGGACCTGACATGCACCAATTTGAAGTCCAAAAATTACATAGACCTTTTCCATGAATTACAAAGGAATTTTTTTCAGCAAAAAGGTTGACTGAGCAAATCCTTTTCCAGGTGACAGATTTTTTATGGGTTTCTGAGAAAGACCATAATAATTTAGCCCATAATGTGTTCCCTAGTTGACTGTTCCACCACAGTTTAAGGGAGCATATATCCAGAATGTCTCGAATTGATCTAAAACCTAAACCACATTGGGAGATAGGAGTTGCAAGATGAGCCCATTTTTTCAAAACTTTGTTTTTTTTCCCATCTGACTCACCCCAGAAGAATTTAGCAAATCTTTTATCTATATTCTTAATTATTGTTTTTGGTGGTTTAGTAACATTCCAAAGATGTTGAGGCATTGAATACAAGCAGGACTGAATTAGGATTAGTTTTCCCCCTGAACTAAGCCACTAATTTTTCCAATTTTGCAGTTTTTTATCTAGTTTCTCCATAAGTGGCTGAAAGTATCTATTAAGTGTTCTACCTTTAAAAATGGGGTAACCTAAATACTGAAAAGGTAGAGAGCCTTGTTTCATTTTAAGAATCATCCTGATCTGATTAAGTTTGCCAATTGAAGCTCTTCTGCTAGTATAGAAATCAGACTTGTGGAAATTAAATTTTTGGCCAGATGTATATTCGAAGACATCTAGGAAGGTCTTAATCCTAATGAGATTGGATTTAGAAGCTTGCATAAAAATAATGGTGTCATCATCATACATTAGATGGGATGCAGCAGGGATTGGAGAGGGTAGCTGATAATATGAGAGCTTGTTATTATGGAAAATGAAAGATAGACTTCTAGAAAAAGCTTCAGAGAAGATATTGTACAGAGAGGGGGATAGGGGGATCACCTTGTTTAATACCCCTTGTGACCTTGAAGAAACCCACAGGATTGCCATTAATAAGAATAGAGAAATAGGATTGGGAAAGATTTGACATAACAGCATGTAAGAATTTACCTTGGAAACCAAATTTCAGCATAATATTCAATAGGAAATGCCAATTAACCCTATCGAAAGCTTTCTGTAAATCTAGTTTCAAAATACAGTTAGGGATTCTAGCTTTCTTATCCAGAAACCTAATCATTTCCTGGAGATAGATGATATTGTCCGAGATGTCCCTATTTTTCATGAAAGCCGACTGGTTAGAGGAAATCAGTTTATCCATATGTGGTCTTAGTCTTTCCATTAGGACCTTAGAACATATTTTATTAAGGACATTAGACAAGCTAATAGGTCTAAAATCATCAAATGAGCAAGGTGTGGTCTTTTTGGGAATCAAAATAATCCAAGTACTGGAAATTCCCCTGGGTAGGGCAGTACCATCAATAAAATCATTGACAGCCTGAACTAGATCAGTTTTTATAATGGACCAGCATTTCAGGTAAAATTTTGGGGTAAAACCGTCGGGGCCAGGACTACTGTTCTTGTTTAGACCTTTAACTACTGCCTCTACTTCAGATTCAGTTGCAGATCTAGACAATTCACAATTATCAGATTCAGTAATGACATTAGGTATTTGGTTCAGAAAATGTGAATAGTAGGTGTTAGTAGGCAATAGATTTGGTTCCTTTAACAAATCGGTGTAGTAAGAGATGGCTTCATTACTGATATCTGTTTGATCACTAAGCCATTGGCCTTCTTTATTTTTAATCTTGCTAATCTGTATTCTACTGTTTTTCTCTTGGACCACTTTGTGAAAGAACTGAGTGTTATTGTCACCTAACTTATGCCATTTCATTTTAGCTTTTTGTTTCCAAAACTTTTCCTTCTCCTTTTGGGCTCTCAACAGTAGAGCTTTTTTCCGATTTAATTCCATAAGTTCAGTATCTGAAGGATTAAGATCAAAGTTTGATTCCTGGATTCTAAGTAATTCCTCAGCATTTAAAACATTAGCATCAATGTTTCCAAAGCACTCTCTATTCCATATTTTAATCTCCTTTTTCAACCTGATTAGCTTAAGAAAAAAACCTAACAAACCATTTTCTATCATGTCTTTCTCCCAATTAGTCTTAATCAGTGTGATGAAGTCCTGCCGATTAAACCATACATTAAGAAACCTGAATGGTTTAGGGTTAAAATAGTGATCAGATTTGAAATCTGTAAGAGTAGAGGGGAATGATCGGAGGTTTGTCTGTTTAAGATTTGAATGGAGGAGTAGGGAAACCTGTAGCTCCAGGGTATAGTATATAGACCTCTATCAAGCCTTTTAGATGTAGTGTTCCTAAGTCTGGAGTTGGACCATGTAAAAAGATTTCCAACCGTATTAATTTCCTGTATACCCGAAGTATTTATCCATGTATTAAAGTCTCTAATGCTGCCTAAGGAGGGAGTACTAGGGCCCCTATATTCCGTGAGCATGGTGATAGTGTTAAAATCTCCAATGAAAATAGTCTCACCATTAGATATTGGAGCCAAGTCTTTCCAAAGATTCTTTCTACCTTCTCTATTCCTAAGTGCGTAAACAAAGACAGCATCTATTTGAACATTTGTGGTCAGATGATTTATGTGAACATGTAAAAATTGTTCATGGGAGGATGTAAGAGAAACTGTGATTAAGTTATTCCACATTATCCAGATTTTACTGTTAAACAGAGACAGGCCATTTGGATAGTTAAGTTTATCCATATATGATTGCATTTTAGAATTGTCATGCATGGGTTCAATTAGGCACAGCATTTGAATCTTTTTGAGTATAGCCAAATTAATTAATCTTAACATTGATGATTCCATTCCCCTAATGTTCCATACTAAGAAATTTATTGAGGGGAGACCATTCATTGCTCACTAGATTTACTACTTTTAGTAGATGATCTGAGCATCATTTTGTTAATCTGGGTGAAATAGTTAGTTTGTTTACCTTTGGACTTACCTTGCACTGTTTCCTGACCTGGATTAGGAGGAGATACCGTGCTAGCTTGATAAGAGGAACTGTGCATAGGAGCAGCCACAGCTTCCTGATTTGCTGTTAGATCTTCCTGTTCACCCCTGCAAAACTGCAAATCTATTTCCTAATCTTCCATGTGAGAATTTAGTAATGTTTTTTTGTTGTTCCAGATATAATGTATTTTTTCCCACATGGATATCATCAATGGCATAAGTCCTTGGGGTAAAGTTTGTGAGAGCATATTCATTTAGGAGCTTAGATATAGAGTTATTCATGCTATCATGATTATTAGGACTGGCACATTTTTCAGGTGTGATAGCCTGTTGTGTGTCTGAAACACTAGTATTCTCAATGGGGGGGGGGGGGCTGGGTTGAGGATTGTGAGAGGTGGTAGCCCCCTTGTCACTGTCTATATTGGTAAGATCAGGTTGTTCATCAAGTGTGATCAATGGAGGAGAATCGAACTTTTTCCTAGTTGGCTGCCACAGGGGCTGATTAATTAACCTGTTTCCTTCCTGCGGTTTAACAGTTTGGTTTGGGGGAAAGGATCGACATTGTGCCATAGAATGACCTAATTTAGAACAGTGATCACAGTACAGTGGGATGCCTTTATACTCTATTAGGCATTTCTTATTATTTGTTACAGATCCCAGACGAATATGGTTACAAAGAGGTTTTTGCAAATCAATTTCAACACATAACTTAATGGCTGAGGGTCTGGTAAGCATATCAGTGGCTATATCATTTTTGATGAAACTCCCTATACTGTTACCAATGGATTCAATTGATGCAGAATTGTAATAGTATAAAGGGACCTCCCTAATAATACACCACACAGGGACTATGGGAGATTCTTTGTGAATTGAGAATTCAGGTGTCCATTTTAACAGTCCGAGTAAGATTCCACTAAAATTCCACACTCCCTTCATCCAACAACGTTGATAGTCATTAAGCAGTTCGAATCTAATAAGCACATGCTTATAGTCTAATGAGCCAAGTTGATACTTACCTGAGAAACCAACCGTTCTGAAAAAGTGCTCCAGTTGCTCCATTGAGCATCTCCCTTTAGTGAATTTGCCCACTAGAGCATTTGTATAATGAGATGACAGTTTTTCTATCTGATCGTCGGAGTATAGGCAGGTTGCATCTCCCAGGTGTTGGGATTTGGGGATTAACTCAGGATTACTGGGTAAGGTTTTAGCTAAAGGAGGAGATTTGTTCTGCAAGGCTGCGGCGAAGGATAGCAGAGGAGGAGGAGATTGGGTTGGATTACTATTATCCGGAGTGGCTGGAAATTGGGCGGCCGCCATGGTTGGCCGCTACCGGCGCAAAGCCGTTACCGGCTATGTTGCTACCAGAAGGGGTTTGGCAGCGAGTGTTAAGTTCAGGTAGGAAGAGATGGATTGGGGATGAGCAGTAGGAGAGGAAGTGAAATTCGCACCGAAATCGCACCGTTGTTCGCACCTAGCAACAGTAAATTGACCGTTGTTCGCAATTTTGATGTTTAATTATATTAATTCCTACTATATATTACTGTTATTTTTAGAATAACATAAAATGAACACAAGTCTACGAATGCACTATATTCACCCAAAAAAAATATGAAGAATAATTTACAAATTATAAATTTTACTGATTAAAATTACAAATTATATATTTTACTAATAAAATGTGGGACTAAAAAAAATTATGTACATATACATGTCAAATTCAATACCCGTTTTTAATAACACTGATTTAAAAAAGGTATAATTCAAACAGTATTTAAAAAAATATAACAAAATAAAATAAATACATTTGTTTATTTTAAAAAATAAATTCATGAGGACTCATTCATGCAATGTGTCCTCTAAACAATTCAATTTTAAAAATTTTAAAAAAATTGAGGACGCATTCAAGGAATGCGTCCTCTAAACAAAATTGTTTTTTAAAAAATGCGTCCTCTAAACAGAATGCAGAAAAAAATTCTAAAAGGCTGAGGACGCATTCTGTGAATGCATCCTCCACAATTATTTCCATATATAATATCATGCACAATCAGTGGTCTAAAAATCGCTAGGCGCTAGTCGGGCGGTTTGCTGGGGCCTAGCGCCTAGGGGATTAATCGGGGATTAATCGGTCTAGGCGGATTTGTATTATTTAATTATTTTTTATATATAATTAATAAAATAATACAAATTATATTTAAAAATAAAATAAAAACCTATATCCCAAGTCACAATAACTTATATTACATACAAATGATTATACAAAGTAAAATGTCTTAGTTGTAATATTAAAATTTTATTATGCAACGTGAGTAGTTATAAAGTTTATAACCCGATTCATTCAACCCATAAATTTTATCTTCATTTCTTCTAATTTATATTTTAAACCATAATATTTTTATTACTTATGGAAAGACCGTATTTCAAGAGACATACTCATAATAAATTCAATAAAAAAAGGAAAAAAAGGAAAAAAAGGTGAAGGTATGAATTATCATAATAAATTCAAGAGACAACTCATACATGCATGAAGCCTAAAGCTGAAACTTGCACATTGAAGCCAAGTATTATCCCACATCGGAAATATGCAAGAGACATAGGGTAAGTCAGGGGCGGAACCAGAAATTTTTTTCAGGGGAGGCTGAAAAATTTTTGGGGTCGTCGGGACGAGGCAGCTTCCGGTGGCGTCGCGGCGGAGACCTGGTGGCGTAGGGCTCTCGGCCGAGGAGGGAATTGACGGAGGGAAGAAAGGGTGATAAATATTAATGACATATAAATTTTAAAAATTCAACTCAACAATAATGAAAAATACTACATAATATAATAAATCAAGTAGCATACAATAATATTTTTACAAGTTCACTAAACTACTAAAATAACTACTTTCTAACGCTCGAATTACTAGAAGTAGAACTAGAAAAAGGTGGGGGCAACAGATATCTACGAGACTCCATGGCTTGATAACGTTGCATAATCGGTTCATTCTCAATCTTAACAAAAATATCCTTTTCAATATATACCGTCATAACATCGTTCAACCATTCATCTCCCATTCTATTACGAAGATCGGTCTTGATATTCTTCATGGCAGAAAAAACTCGCTCAACTGAAGCAGTTGCAACTGGTAGAACTAATGCTAACTCAATCAGACGATATACCAATGGATAAAGTACCATGCTACGTGATCGAACCATATGCTGAGCAAGACTTCCAAGATCATTGATGGCCGAATAGGCATCATCATCTCTCACATCATGAATGAAGAAATCAAGTTGTTGCTCTAGTTCTAAACGCTCAACAAGGGAGAAGTCATCCGGATAAAGTTCAGCAAGGCGAAGCAACTTACCAACATCAAACATGGCAAATCTTTCTCTCGGATCAAGGCATGCCATACAAGTGAGTAATTCCGAGCTTGCTTCGCCAAATCGATGATTCATTTCAAGAATCATCTTGTCAACGGTCTAGTATTGAAACATTAAAAAATATAACAGTAAGATAAAAAATACATATAAAATATTATAAACAAAATAAATTAAACTATGTAAATATTAAAGTAGTACCTGAAGAAAAATATCAACACGGTAGAAATCATGATTGGTTGACATTTCTCCCCGTCGTCTAGAACGGTGACGAATTTTCCGTTGTGCTTCCATCACGTCTAATGTGATCTCATGCTTCACACAAAATGTGTTGACTCCATCCAATAATTTATCAAAACCACAATCTCTGAATTCTTGCAATTCAGTCTTCATTCTATTCATCATTCGCACAGCCATCGAAATATTTTGATCTCTTTGTTGCAAGGCAAGTGACAATTGATTTGTAGCTCCCAACAAATGCTTCATCAGAAACATACAAAACACAAATTCATAGCTCTCCATTCTATCAATCAAACCCTTTGCTGTAGAGGCATTTTCAACTATACTGCCATGCTCACAGATATTAAGAAGCACTTGAATAATTGAAGACCACATAGCCTCAAAGCGAAGAATAGTACTGTAATGTGATCCCCAACGTGTATCACCAGGCCTTCTCAAACTCATTTCTTGATTTTTGCCTCTTCCACTAACCTTCTCCCCACTCTCCAATGCCTCTACAAGGCTAGCATGTTCTAATTGCACAAGCATCTCTTTTCTAACACATGAACCTCCAACCAGATTCACAGTTTGAACAAGATACCCAAAAAATTCACCCACAGATAGAGTACAATATGCAACAGAAACAACAACCAATTGAAGTTGGTGAGAGAAGCAATGAATATACCTCGCAGAAGAGTTTTCTTTCAATATCAAAGCTTGCAATCCATTGAACTCCCCTCGCATATTTGAAGCCCCATCATATCCTTGGCCTCTCAACTTTGACAAGGACAATTTCTTATCTACAAACAGTTGCTTAAGAGCCTCCATCAAAGTAATAGCTTTAGTATTGGAAACATGCACAAGAGCAAGAAAACGCTCAAGAATACATCCTTGTTTGTTGACATATCTCAAAACAACCCCCATTTGCTCTTTTATTGATGCATCTCGAGCCTCATCAACAAGAATAGAAAATACACTATCTCCAATGTCATTAACAATAGCATCAGTTACCTCGCCAGCGCAAGCACTTGAGAGCTGTTTCTGAACTTTGGGGGATGTCAACTTGCAATTTCCGGGAGCATTTTCATTCATTACCTTAGCAACATCTTCACTTCGCTTGCAATACCATTCAACCAATTCAAGATAATTACCCTTGTTGAGCGAATCCCAACCTTCATCATGACCACGAAAAGCCAAACCTTGATTTAACAAGTATCTTGTCACATCCAAAACCGCATTCAAACGTGTGCGATATGCCTTTTTTGCTTCGGTGAAATGACCATCCAAACAATGTGAGATACTTTGCTTTTGAAGGCTAAAATTTCTCAATTTAATTGCTGCACCATGATGAATTCCATCCACATTCTTAGCATGTTTCCTAAATACTTTAAGGGCATTCTTCCAATTCATCACCCCATCCACAGTATATGCGGTCCCCTTTGCTGAATTCTTAAAAAGATAGCAAGGAAAACAAAATGCCGCATCCTTTGAAACACTATACTCCAACCAATTAAATTCATCAAACCAACCCTTTTGAAAACTTCTAAATTCATCATTGAACACTGTCTTTGGAAAAGTATGATTCTTAGGTTGGCAAGGACCTCTTAATATATATTCTCTTAGCACTTCATCTCTAATAGAAACATCAATCTCTTCAATAGGTTTACGTAGCCCGGGATCACTTATAATATCATTCTGATTGAATTCTACACGAGATTGTTTTGTACTACTACCCTCTTCATTGTGCCTTTGTTCATTAGACTCATTCGATCTCTTTACTCCGCTACTTCGAATTAAAAATTTATCCATAACCTATTAAATATCAAATAGGAAAAATATGTAAATTGATTTATTTTTCATCGATTCAAATTCAATTTAATAAAATATCCCTAATTGATAATTAACAAATGAAAATAAAAAGTTCATAAAATCAATTTCATTGTCACATACAGTTATACAAAATAAATCAAACAATTATAATTTCAACTAAATTCCAACTAAATTTCAACTAAATATGCAATTCAACTAAATCAATTTAGGCAATTCAACTAAACTTCAACAATCATATATAATACAACCATATAAATTCAATTCAACATCCAATCTAAAAATCATGTTCACATTATACATATATTTAAGTTTTGAAGAAATAAATTAAAAAGACAAAAAATTATAAACCCTAAAATTAATAAATATTAGCAATTTACTAATTTAGCATATAAAGAGAAGAGAACTAGAGTCTAGAGAAGACTTACCAGAGGCGGCGGGATGGCGGTGGTGGACGGCGGTGGCACGGCGGCGGCGGCGTGGCTGAGCGAGTGAAGTGGCACTGTGAATGAGGCAACGAGCTGCTGTGTGTGGCTGTTCTTGTTCGTTCCCGCTCAAGAAATATATAAGATGATGGATGCTATTGGATTGGGCCGCTCAGTTTTTGGCCCAATCCATTTCCGATCTCTTTCTTTTTTCATAGTACTTAGTAAAACGACGTCGTTTCACTAACGTGAAACGACGTCGTTTTACTACTTAGGTTATAAAAAATCAAAGCCAAACGAAACGACGTCGTTTCACTAACGTGAAACGACGTCGTTTTAGTGCGTCCGACTGCAAAAAAAAAGAAGGCCGCAGCGCGGCCTTCTTCTCCGGCGAGCAGGCGCTGCGCTCAGCCGGAGACGCGCTCGGCCGCGCCGGAGACGCGCTCCCGCCCCCTCCTAGCTCCGGCCGGCGATCGAGGTAGGGCTGGAGCCCTACCTCGCGTATCAATAGATCCGCCCCTGCGGGTAAGTTTCTTCTATAAATACTATCCCTCCTCTCCTCCAATGTTTCATCAAGGCACAAAGTATTTTATGCTTTTGGGCCATAATTAACAAATAATTTGGCTTTATATTATTGGGCCATAATTTGTTAATTTAAAATTAAAATTTTTATATGCTCATGAAAGCATAAAGCAATGCATAAGATGCAATGCATATGCTAAATGGGTTTTTAATGATAAATGATTTGGCCACAATTTTTGGGTTGTAATCGTTTATTTAAAGTTAAAATTTTGGTATGTTTATGGGTTTTTGGTTTATTCGGTCTGGAATTAATTTAATTGATTTTAATAAAAATTGGAATTTATTTGGTTTATTTGATTTTGAACCGAATCCGAATGCCAAATTCGGTTCGGTTATATTTGGGTTATTTGGTTTTTTGGGTCGGTTTCAGTTTTGATATTTTTTAAAAAAAGGAAACAAACCAAACCGCCTAGTGCCGATTAGCGCCTAGAGACGATTAGGCGGGTCTGGGCGCCGCCCAGAGGTGAAAACGCCTAATGTCGCCGCCTAGGCCCTAATCCGGGCGTTTTGGTGGCGCCTAGCGCCTAGGCGCCGCCTAGGACCGCCTAGGCGCCGCCGTTTAGAACACTGTGCACAATTGCTTCCGATTTTTATTTACCATGCATTAAAGAATCAAGTTCTCCCCACCATTACAGTAATGTAATACCCTTATCATTAACAAGATTTTATCATATTAACATGCGCTACGATAACTAAGAATCCAAAACAATATATAAAAAACCATCATCAAACCTTCATCTATCTACCCTCAAATTCATTTCAAAATTAATGACAAAGGATATAGGTGCAAAAAACAGGGGCAGAAATTATGCAATACCGATTCATAAATCATAAAGTTATGAGCCAACCTATTCATCATCTATAAGAGCAACACATTTTCAGAATCAAAGAGCAACACATACAGAGCATAAAAACCGTAATCTAACTAGAAAATATTAGGTAGCTCTCTAATCCAGCAAAGACAGATTCGATACATATTCAGAAGGTATTAAACATCCCTATTGCACAATGACAAACACTAATCTAGGTTTTTACACAGTATTTTCCCTATGATTTCGAGTCGGATTTCAAGACACGCGCCAAAAGTAATCTGGAAAAATTCCTACCGCCGTTAGATTTAAGAATTTTCTATGGATATGAAATATTGAATGAGAAGTGATCAATTGTATGGTCGCACTACGGACCGCAAAGAAAGAAAGGGGGAAGAAACATAATTATTTACCTCTATTGCTTTCCTCTACAGTGGGAGTGGGAAAATCTTCAGGAAATTTCTTCAACTAAATATTTTTATTTTTCTAAAATTTATTTTAAAGGTTAAAGACAATAAATTTGGAGTTTTGAAAAATAAATAAATTAAGGGAATCAAAATTTGGGGTGTCTCGGCGCGGGAACTGGAAAAAAAAAGCGCCTAATTTTAAGAAATTAATTTATCAATGATAGATATTTCAAAGTTTACGACGGATGATTCTGTTGTAATTTTCATTCTATTATCACTAGAGACCCCCCTTGACACCAGATTTTTAGCATTGATTTTTAAAATTGGTGTTAAAAATTCCATAGCACCAATTTTTTTTTAAAAATTTTAACATCATTTTTAAAAAAATTGGTGCTAAATTTACAATAGCACCAGTTTTGGAAAACATTAGCGCCAATTTTTAAAATCGGTGCTAAAATTTTGAAAATTTTATTTTCCTGCCAAAGAAATAGCCAAAATTTTTAAAATTCCACCGATTTTGGAAATATTATCACCAGTTTTTAAAAATCGGTGCTAAATATTTGTAAAATTTTATCTTCCCACCAAAGAATTTAAAATAGCACCGGTTTTTGTAAAAAAATAGCACCGATTTTTATAAAAAATAACACCAATTTTAGAAATCGGTGCTAAAACTTAAAACTTAGCACCGATTTTTGTAAACATTAGCACCAGTTTTGTAAAACCGGTGCTAAAAATTTTCAAAATTCATTTTTCCGCCAAAGAAATAGCCAAAAACATTTAAATAGCACCGGTTTTGGAAAAATTAGCACCGGTTTTTTTCCAAACGGTGCTAAAAATTTAAAAATAGCACCAGTTTTGGAAGAAAATAACACCGGTTTAAACCGGTGCTAAAAATTAAAAAATAGCACAATTTTGGAAGAAAATAGCACAGGTCTAAACCGGTGCTAAAAATTTATAAATTTTTCCTGCCAAAGAAATCGCCAAAAAAATTTTCCGCCAAAGAAATCGCTAAAAAAAATTAAAATTTAGCACCGGTTTTTGTAATCAATAGCATCGGTTTTGTAAAACCGGTGCTAAAATTTTCAAAATTCATTTTCCCACCAAAGAAATAGACCAAAAATTTGAAATAACACCAGTTTTGAAAAAATTAGCACCGGTTTTAAAAACCCGTGCTAAAAACTAAAAAATAGCACCCGGTTAGGAAGAAAATAGCACCGGTTTAACCCTGTGCTAAAAATTTAAAAATAGCACCGGTTTGGAAGAAAATAGCACAGGTTTAAACCGGTGCTAAAAAATTTTAAATTTTTACCGCCAAAGAAATCGCCTAAAAAAAATTAAATTCTATCTTCCCACCAAGAAATTCTATATAATCGTCAAAATGTTTTAAAGTTCAATTTTTCCGTCAAAGAATTCAGAAAATTTGCCAAAAATTTCAAATAATCTTCTCTGAGATTTCATGAGCTGGGAGCAGCTGCGCAACTGCTCTAATCTATTTTTTTAACTTTCAAAATCATTCACTTCTTTTTTTGATTTTAACTAATAACTAAGTTAACTTAAATTAATCAATGATCAACCTTTACTGACCTAATATATACAAATAAGAATAAGATTTGTTTACATTAACTAATTAACGTTCAATCCTCAATTGATTTAGTATACATAAATACAACATTAACAAGTTAACGGTCAATCTTTACTTTACTTTCAATATATAAACACTAATAAGTAGGCTGACTTTGACTAATCAACGGTCAAACTATACTTGTCTTTAAATAAATAAACACTGATAACAAAGTTGATTTTAACTAATTAACGGTCAGACATTATTTGAATTAGTATATAGTAAATACCAATAAAATTTGTTGACTTTGTCTAATCAACGGTCAAACCTTAGTTGACTTTCTATATATAAATACTAGTGATTAAGTTGACTTTAACTAATCAACGGTCAAACTTTACTTGACTCTCTCTATATAGAAACACTAGTGACTAAGCTGAGAAAAAAAGTGTTGAATTCCCGCTCAGAGGCAATTTTTGGGCGAAAAAGGAGCATCCTTCTCCCACGATCCAAGGGAGCAATTTCGTCCGATCAAGCGACAAATCCCAACCCGAGGCGAGATTACTCAGATTCCCCATGGGATTCCGAGCATGATCATCTCCAGCTCGTGGATTTTTCGTTTGCCTCTCCGCCGGCATTGCGAGGGTTTCCGAAAATAGGTTCTTCTTAGTCACTTGGCTCTGAATTTGTTCATTCCCTATTCGAGCACTGAAAAGTTATCATCTGTTGAGCATTTGGATTGTGTATATCTTTGCATTTATGTCGTTGTAATTTGTATGAGAAATATCTAACATGCATATGATCTGAAGAAGCATTAATCCCCTGTTGCCGGGATACTTACTAGGAATTTCTATTGTTTTTGAAGTAGTATATTGTGTGGGAGATAAGTTAGTCTCCCTTGTGCATCCGATACGTTAGTCGGATTGTGTACCTAACCCCTCTTGTCTTCTCTTACTGTTACTGAGAACGGGAAAACATGGACCAGTCTCCCACAACAACCCCTGCCACCAAATCGGCAAATCATCCGGGCCTGAATGACCAAGTGGAAAAGACCTTCAAGTCTAGAGAATGGCATGATCCGCGACTAGAGAGAAAAAGGTAGTGGGATGACGCGGATATCACCTTGAACAAAGTAGATATTATCACAGACCAAGATGTGGATTTTGTCCTCTCAAAGGAAGAAGTTAACAAGGAGCAAGTCCGGGTGTTCTATGGTTTTTTAGGCGTCTTCCCAGGTTATTTCCCAAGTATATATGCTGTCCGGAAATTGCTCATGGCAAAGTGGGATGTCCAATGTTGGGTTTAGACAATGACAAATGGGTACCTAAAATTCGGATTCAAAACAGCGGAGGACAAGGACAGGGTACTACAGGGTCCGAACCATTTTCTGCACGGTAAAAAGTTGTTTATTGTTCCTATATCTGAGTCTGGGAAGTACGATATGCGTATCATGGCTAAGAAACCGATCTGGATTCGCATGAACTACCTACCAAAGTCATGCTGGCACAAAAAAGCCCTCGAGAAGATAGCCTCCACCCTTGGTGAGCCGTTCTCATGGA
The DNA here is from genome assembly GCA_037428765.1 of Rubia yunnanensis. Classification (NCBI taxonomy): domain Eukaryota; kingdom Viridiplantae; phylum Streptophyta; class Magnoliopsida; order Gentianales; family Rubiaceae; genus Rubia; species Rubia yunnanensis. The sequence goes on along the minus strand of CM075061.1, from coordinate 45,858,206 downwards.
CAATGGAACTCGAGATCTCATGGGCTATTACGCCAGGATTCTGGTCCTCATCGACACCTCCAAACAGCTCAAAGAAATGGTAAAATTCCGTATGCCGGACGGAACTACCCACTCGCAACGGATACTGTATGACTGCTGCAAACCGTGGTGCCCAAACTGCGGAGAAAATACACATCTCTTTGAAGGTTGCGATGACTTCTTCAGGGCCAGGGACAGGCTTTTCTAGGAACGCATGGTAAAAAAAATTGGGCTGTAAACTTCGACGGAAGCGTTCTGCCCACACAGGTGAATGATAGAAAAAACCCAGACGGAGAGCTCTCCCGTACAAATGGTGACACAGTTTTGGGGTCAAACCCAGTACACCCAGGACCTAGCACCATGGAGCAAGAAGTAAACTCGGCAAAGGAAAAGTGTGAAGACACAGAGGTACCTATGAAGATGGACTGAGGGAAGGAAACAGTTGATCCCACACCAACGGGCACCCGTCCCCATCTCAGTGATGATGCCGGCTTGGTAGAGCCCCCGACTTTCAATGATGCAGACAAACTGATAAATGTCGCAGGAAGCATACCGGACAGCATGCTCCATCCGGAGGCAAGAAGAAGGAGCAACCCCCCTAGGGCAGGAAGACCTCCGGCACCAAAAGGAAAAAACACAGTTGAGAAACATATGTTCAAGAGCAGCGGCAGAACTAGATTCTCTTACATGCTACTCAACCCATCGACAAAGACCTACCAAAGAGTGGCGGAAGCAGCAAAGAGTTCCTCTTCAAATGATAGCAGTAAAGGCGGCGGCCCGAGGCCAGAAGGGACCTTTGCCCCCAAATGAATGCAGCCTGCATAAACATACAGGGCCTTGGCGCCCCAGCAAAAAGGAGATGGGCAAAGAACATCATCTCCGAAAACAATGTCGGTTTGTTAGGTATTCTGGAAACAAAGGCAAGTGAACAAACACTCAACAACTTCATGAGGAGTCTTAAAGGTTGGAGATACACCCACAATTTTGAATCGGCACCTAATTCAAGATTTCTTGTTGTTTGGGACTCCAAAAAGTTTCATGTCGAGTCAACGGGCAACACATCCCCCGGGGTCTACCAAATGAGAGAATTTCAAGAAGCCTGTACCGCTTGTGGTCTGAGGGATGCCCCAGCAATCGGGGATCATCTAACATGGTATAATGCGGACTTCACAATCAGGCGCATCTCTTTCATTACATGGATTGCATCGAGTGGTCGACTCCAAACCAAGGACAAGTACCACGGAGGAGCTGACGAACCCCCAGACGACATCTGCTGCCTATGTCGCTCCGAAGCAGAGTCACACGATCACCTGTTTTTCAATTGTGATTTCGTCAAACCAGTATGGGAGAGAGTGAAAAAATGGATTGGATTGAGCCGAGCTACCACCTCCATTGCAGCCTCGGAAAAATGGATCAGAAGACAGGTAAGAGGATTAAAAATGAAAAAAATGATGGGGCCACTGGCGCTGACAACCTCAATGTACTGCATATGGAGTGAAAGGAACGGAGTTCTCAAAAACGGTCTCCGCCCGGACTCGGCAAGGGTTTTCAAGCTTATCCAAAAGGATTGTTACCTCATCCTCAACAGATTATTTCCGCACGAACTGCTGTTCTAGATAGGGACCCTTCGCGAACTGCTGTCAAAACTGAGGAAGTCCATTCTTTTTTCCTAAACTTTCCTGCAGGTAATCTTAGGGCACACCATCGATAAAGCTCCAGAGAGGTAAATATTTCTTTTGCAGGTACAAACAGATCCGGACATCCCACTGGCGGACAGAAGAGGAGGTTATAAAAAAGAAAAAGGAAAAAAAATCACTTCAGACCTCGAGGACCAGTTGTTCGAGAGGTCCAAAGGATCGGTTGGTCTCAATGACCACTAGTTCGGGAAGTCTCGAGGGCCACGGGTTCGTCAAGTCCCGAGGCCAGAGGTTCGGGAGGTCTCGAGGGCTAGAAGTACGCGAGGTCTCCAGGGTCAGTGGTCCGAGAGGTCTTGAGAGCCACCGGTTCGAGAGGTCTCGAGGGCCAATGGCCTGAGAGGTCTTAAAGACCAGTAGTCCGACTGGTCTCGAGGGTAAAGTGGAAAATATATATATATATATATTTGAAAATGGTAAATATTTTTTCTTTTTTGGGTCTCGGAGGGCCAGATGTTCGAGAGGTCTCAAGGTCCAGTTGATCGAGGGGTCTCGAGGACCAGTTCTTTCGAGAACTCTCGAGGAAAACCTGTTCGAGAGGATCTCCTCGAGGGGTGGAGATTCCAGTACTCAACCGGGGGTTCGAGGATAAATAATACTTGATGGGGTTCGAGTGCTCGTGGTGGATACTCGAGTGCCGTATGTGCTCGAGAGCTCGAGGGGGGCATTCGAGTCGCGAAGGTTTGAGGTATTCGAGTGCTCAAGGCATACGAGTGCTGGTGGTGCTCGAGTACTCGAGGGGGCCATTCGAGTCTTGGAAGCTTTCGAGTGCTCGTGTTGGGGTATTCGAGGGTTGGAGAGGCTCGTCTGCTCTGTCCTCGAGATGGTTGGTGCTCGAGTACTCGAGGGGGGCATTCGAGTGTTGGAAGCTTCCTAGTGCTCATGGGGGGCATTCTAGGGCTGAAGGTGTACGAGTGCTCTGTCCTCGAGGGGGGCATTCGAGTGCTACAGGGTGCTCGTCCCCAGGTGGAGTCACGAAGGTTTGAGGTATTGGAGTGCTCAAGGCATACGAGTGCTGGTGGAGCGCGAGTACTCGAGGGGGCAATTCGAGTGTTGGAATCTTTCAAGTACCCGTGTGGGGGCATTCGAGGGTTGAAGGTGTTCGTATTCTATCCTCGAGATGGTTGGTGCTCGAGTACTCAAGGCGGGCATTCGAGTGTTGGATGCTTCCGAGTGCTCCTGGGGGGGCATACGAGAGCTGAAGGTCTTCGAGTACTCTGTCCTCGAAGGGGGCATTCGAGTTGCTACAGGGTGGTCATCCCCTAGTGGAGTCGCGAAAGTTTTAGGTTTTTGAGTGCTCAAGGCATACTACTGCTGGAGGTGCTCGAGTACTTGAGGGGACCATTCGAGCCTTGGAAGCCTTTGAGTGCTCGTGTTAGGGTATTCGAGGGTTGAAGGTGTTCATCTGCTCTGTCCTCGAGTTGGTTGGTGCTCGAGTACTCGAGAGGGGCATTCGAGTGTTGGAAGCTTCCGAGTGCTCCTGGGGGGCATACTAGGGCTGAAGGTGTTCGAGTGCTCTGTCCTCAAGGGGGGCATTCGAGTGCTACAAGGTGCTCGTCCCCTGGTGGAGTCGCGAAGGTTTGAGGTATTGGAGTGCTTAAGGCATACGAGTGCTGGTAGAGCGCGGGTACTCGACGGGGCTATTCGAGTATTGGAATCTTTCGAGTACCCGTGTGAGGGCATTCAAGGGTTGAAGGTGTCCGTATGCTATCCTCGAGATGGTTGGTGCTCGAGTACTCGAGGGGGGCATTCGAGTGTTGGATGCTTTCGAGTGCTCCTGGGGCATTCGAGGGCTGAAGGTGTTCGAGTGCTCTGTCCCCGAGGGGGGCATTCGAGTTGCTACAGGGTGGTCATCCCCTGGTGGAGTCGCAAAAGTTTTAGGTTTTCGAGTGCTCAAGGCATATGGGTACTGGTGCTGCTCAAGTACTCGAGGGGGCCTTTCGAGTCTTGGAAGCCTTCGAGTGCTCGTGTTGGGGTATTCGAGGGTTGAAGGTATTCGTCTGCTCTGTCCTCGAGATGGTTGGTGCTCGAGTACTCAAGGGGGGCATTCGAGTGTTGGAAGCTTCCGAGTGCTCCTGGGGGGCATTCTAGGGCTGAAGGTGTTTGAGTGCTCTATCCTCGAGGGCGGCATTCGAGTGCTACAGGGTGCTCGTCCCCTGGTGGAGTCGCGAAAGTTTTAGGTATTCGAGTGCTCAAGGCATACGAGTGCAAGTGGAGCTCGAATACTCGAGGAGGCCATTCGAGTGTTGGAAGCTTTCGAGTGCCCGTGTTGGGGCATTTGAGGGTTAAAGGGGTTCGTCTGCTCTATCCTCGAGATGGTTGGTGCTCGAGTACTCGAGGGGGGCATTCGAGTTTTGAAAGCTATCGAGTGCTCCTGGGGGGGCATTCGCGGGCTGAAGGTGTTCGAGGGCTCTGTCCTCGAGGGGGGATTCATAAAAAAATTTTAAAAAAAATAAAATAAAATAAAATAAAAATAAACCAACAATAGCAGCTTCTCTACAGACTATTGGGAGAATTTCCCATGGCAGTAGCATGGCCATGTAGGTTGGGTAGGGGGTAAATTAATTCTGCGTACGCATTATTAATAAACCCCTTGCTAGGTATCACTTGGAATTAACGGTTTGCGCTATTTGCCTGTGCTGCACTGAAAAGTGCAAAATGGCATCAGGCTATCCATTAGCCTAAAATGGAAAGAACAGTTACAAAACCGTTACGCGGGGCGTGCGCGGTAGAAGTAATGCCCAGTCTCTTATGCTTAGGAGGTCTATCCGTGGGGAACACTTGGGAGCACAACGGACTACGGTCAAACTGCTCCCAACCCCACAGAGAAAGCCTCGGCCCTCATCCAGAGACCGTTATCGAAGGCCAATAACACCTCTTTATCTTCATCTTAGAGGTGTACATGGTAGAAGCGGTGTGCAAAGCCCTTTTAGGAGGACATGTCATACTACTTCATTCATTGGAAAACCGAGTACCACTCTCGGATTAGAAGACCGAGTACTACTCTCGGATTTGAAGACACCCGTGGGGAGCAAACCACGGTGCAAGAGCCGTTTCACACCACCGGTAGCATGGAGGTCATACTACTTCACTCATTGGAAGACCGAGACCACATCGGTTTTGAAGACACACGTGGGGAGCAAACCACGGCGAAAGAGCCGGTTCACACCACCGGTAGCAGGGATGTAAAATGGAGCGAGAAGGCCAGTGAGTTTTTTATCACGCCCTTCTGTTTTCTCAGGGATGGCTTATACAGGCCCCGGTCACCACGAAGGGAATCTGTTGAAGGAATGGCTTATACAGGCCCCGGTCTCCACGACGGGCTGTAATATTTTTCATGGATGGTTTCCACAGGCCCCGGTCATCACGACGGGTTTAGCTTCTTTTGGTCACCTGGTTGTAAAAATTAGATCAGGGGTAGTATTTTAGGTAACATGTATTAAGGGAGTGGGCTAATATTCCCACTCCCGTACATTCCCACGGTTTCTTTTTATTTACCATTACCTTCGACTAGTGACTAAGCTGACTTTAACTAATCAACGATCAAACTTTACTCGACTTTCAATATATGAACTCTAATAACTAGGTTGACTTTGTCTAATCAACGGTCAAACTTTACTTGACTTTCAATAAATAAATACTAATAACAAAGTTGACTTTAACTAATTAACGGCCAAACTTTATTTGAATTAGTGTATAATAAATACTAATAACTAGGTTGACTTTGTCTAATCAACGGTCAAACCTTACTTGAGTCTCTCTTTATATAGAAATACTAGTGACAAAGCTGACTTTAACTAATAAATGGTCAAACTTTACTCGACTTTCAATATATAAACACTAACAATTAGGTTAACTATGTCTAATTAACGGTCAAGCTTTCCATGACTTTCAATAAATAAACACTAATAACAAAGTTGACTTTAACTAATTAACGGTCAAACTTTATTTGAATTAGTATATATTAAATACTAATAATAATGTTTGACTTTGTCTAATCTATGGTCAAACCTTACTTGACTTTCTATATAGAAATACTAGTGACTAAGTTGACTTTAACTAATCAACGGTTAAACTTCACTTGACTTTCAATAAATAAACACTAATAACGAAGTTGACTTTAACTAATTAATGGTCAAACTTTATTTGAATTAGTATATATTAAATACTAATAATAATGTTTGACTTTTTCTAATCTACGCTCTAACCTTACTTGACTTTCTATATAGAAATACTAGTGACTAAATTGACTTTAACTAATTAATGGTCAAACTTTAATTGACTCTCTCTCTCTGTATAGAAGCACTAGTGACTAAGCTGACTTTAACTAATCAACAATCAAACTTTACTCGACTTTCAATATATAAACACTAATAACTAGGTTGACTTTGTCTAATCAACGGTCAAACTTTGCTTGACTCTCTCTATAAAGAAGTACTAGTGACTAAGCTGATTTTAACTAATCAACGGTCAAACTTTACTCGACTTTCAATATATAAACACTAACAACTAGGTTGACTTTGTCTAATTAACTGTCAAGTTTTACACGACTTTCAATGAATAAACACTAATAACGAAGTTGACTTTAACTAATTAATGGTCAAACTTTATTTGAATTAGTATATATTAAATACTAATAATAATGTTTGACTTTGTCTAATCTACGCTCTAACCTTACTTTAATTTCTATATAGAAATACTAGTGACTAAGTTGACTTTAACTAATCAATGGTCAAACTTTACTTGACTCTCTTTCTCTGTATAGAAACACTAGTGACTAAGCTGACTTGAAATAATCAACGGTCTAAATTTACTCGATTTTCACTATATAAACACTAATAACAAAGCTGACTTTAACTAATCCACAGTCAAACTTTATTTGAATTAGTGTATATAAATACAAATAAAAAATGGCTGGAAATAAGGGAAATGACTATTATACCCCTGTGATAAAAAAATCAAAAAGGAAACCCTACCCTCATTTCTTCATTTTCTTTCTTTCTTCCCAAAATTCATCCTTCGTGTTTTCCTAAATGCTGCTCAACTAATCAATGATCGGCGGTGGTTGGATTGGTGTGGGCACGGTAGTTCGATTGGAGATGAGTCAGCAGGGCGCGACGGTGGTTCGATTGGAGCAGTTGTGGAGCAGCGATGGAAAAATGGCACGGTGCGGCGAGGGATATAGTTTTTGGTGGGGCTAGGAGGTGGCAGAGCTAGGGTGGAGGTAGAGGGTGACGGAGCTAGGGCACCGGTGGAGCACGGTTCTTTTTGGTGGCTGGTGGTGTCGGTTTCTTGCGGAGTTAGGGCAGCGCTAGGAGGTGGCAAAGCTAGGGTGGAGATAGGGGCACAGTTCTTTCTGGTGACTGTGGCGGGGGTTTCTGGCGGAGCTAAGAGGTGGTGAGGTGGCGACACGGTAATGTGGTGACGCAGGAGCAGCAGAGGTGGTGAGGCGACGAGGTTAGGCAGCGACGGTGGTGATGTGATGAGGCAGATGTGATGGCGGGATTAGGCGGCGGTTGTGGCAGACTCCAGTTTTCTCATCCCCTAAAACAGGGCTTCATCCAAAATGGTAAGAACTCGTCAATAAGTCCTCGATGCTGCCTCATTCTTTACCTCCGATTCCCCTTATGGAGTTTCTTTTGTTAATTGTTTGAGATTTTGGGGTAAAATGTGCGAATGAGGGTGAATTTTCTAGGGTTTATATTCTTTTATGAATTTTCTTGTTTTATTGCGATTTCTAGGCTTGTGGAGATGTTAACATATCATATGATCGAATAAAGTCTTGGTTTTTGCTTGCTCTTTCGAACAAGCATAGAAAAACTTGCTGATGAACTTTACAACTTGTCTGATTCATCAATGTTTTCACATTTCTAGAGAAATTTTTTAGCTTTTATGCAGTAATTAAGTAAGAGGCTTAAGATATTATTTACATACCCTCTCTTTTGTCTCAGTCAGAGAACAAGTGCTTGGTTGATGTAGCACATGGTAATGGGTCAAAGTTGAAGGATATGGTACCCTTCTTGATGTATTTCTGTGAGCATTTTGTACTCATTTAGTCACACAAATCTTTTGGCATATGTATGTGTTGTATTCCTATTTAAAAAAAATCATTTTCAAGCTAATATCTTTTTGAGAAATTTTAATATATTGTAGGTAAGCGAGGCAATCATAAATTTTGGGGTATGAGAATGTTCAATTATGGAGATCAAAATGTGTTACACTTCCTTCTTCGAAATTTAAATTGGTAGCATATATGGCCTTCCTCAAGTTAGTTTAATAGGCTTTTCTGTTTGACAGAAGTTGGTACTATAGCTGGTTTTTGGGTTAGTGCCTCTCAGGTGGGTGGAGGAGTATCATATTGATGGCTTTAACTTTCACTCACTTCCATCAATGATGTACACACACAATGGTTTTTCTTCATTTACGGATGACATAGAGGAGTAAGTCCTTTTACTTATCGATTTAAGTAAACTTTTCTTTACTTTGATTATCATGTGGTTTATGTACTCATTACTTACATACTTTAAAGCTACAACTCTAGTGTCACTAGAAATATTTTTCCCATCCTCAATTATAACTCTGGCCATATTGGCTATATTAAGTTTTAATCTGCATTAAGGATGATGTACTCTTATCATGTCGTGACAGTTTTGTGATGGAGATTATTCCTTTCATAACAGATAGCATCTTTTGCCGGTACTGCAACCAATATGTTGACAAGGATGCTTTGTTATATCTCGTTCTGGCAAATTACATAATTCATGCTCTTCATCCAAACATAATCACAATTGTAGCAGATGTGAGCACTCTTGCATATTTTCTTAAGTCTATTAAATATTTTATAGGTCAGGTTCACATGTTTAATTTTTTTCCATTGTTTTGAGGCAATCTAAAGGTCTTGTGTTTACTTTTTAAAATGTCAGTTGCAGTTTCATAGACCTTTTTACAGGCTGGGTATAACTTTGATCCTGGGAAATTGGTTTATTTACATTGTAGGTTTGTTGCAGTCGCGTGAGGCTAAGATCCATGTTCGTAATATCTCGAAATAACAAATTTAGAAGCCGGTTTAAGTGATTCAGGGCATGAGCTATTCTTTGAACCTCTTTTTCTTCTTGTTTTTAATCTTGTGTAACCCTTTTGACTAAGCTTCTCCTTTTGTGCCTAAGATGATTCAATCCTTTCACTTCTCAGGCAACTCTTTATCCTGGACTATGTGAGCCTATTTCTCAAGATGGACTTGGATTTGATTATTTTGTAAAACTTTCTGCACCTGAGATGTGGGTTTCGTTACTTGAAATTCCTCCGATCATGAATGGAGCATGAGTAAGGTTTGTGCCATGCTAGATTCGTATGACATTATATATGTTAGTTTCTGGAACATGGTTTTACATGTTTGATTATGTGAATATCTCTCCCTAAGAATTTGTTGTTTTGATCACCGGTAAAGGTTTGAGTGACTGTCTTTATGTAAGATAAGTGTTGACTCATTACTTTTGACTCTTTTTTGGCAAGATTGTAAGCACATTAGTTGGGAACAAACATAATGCATATACGGTGCTTTTGTATGCTGAAAATACAACTAGGTGACTTGTAAATTCTCTGTTTATTTTTTGAAACCCACTTTTTTGTAGTAGTATTTAACTCTTGCATGCCATTGTTTTGAAGAAAATTTTTACATTTTCTGATTTCACTTATGACTGTTTGAAATTGTGTAATGGTACCATTCTAATTATCATTTCCTTGTTTACCGGTCCATATCAGGAGGGCAGTCCCTGGCAGAAGTTCTGCTTGGTAAAGCTGTAGGCTCATCTTCTATTACAAAGGAGTTTCTCAGAGGTTATTCATTGCAAAAAGTAAGCTAGTGTTGTATATCCTCTCTGAGAAACTAATCAAATGTATTACATCGGTAGCCTGTAACCAGAAAAGGTTCAAACAAATTACTGGATAAATTCAAGTAGATCTTATTATCTAGATGCTCTAATTATAAGCTACTTTAAATGATATGAACTAGCTACCATAATGTTTGTCATGCAATCATCATGTTGAAGGTATTGTATGCAATAGTTATTTCTCAGTTTGATTTGCGACCTTCTCCATCTAGATCATAAGGTTGATTACATTCACAATTGGTGGTTTGGCAGCTCAACTTCATAGGAAATGAAATTAGACACCCTAAGGTGAAGCCCAGTACATATGTATATGGATTGTATATATGCTTAGTTGTTCAATTTTAATGGATAAATGTTTTTGTTGGTATTTTCTAGGGAGTTGAGTTCCCAATGCCAAGCAATAATTTTTCATTTGCACTTGCTAATCGTCAATGAGACCTGTTATCGAAGGAAAGTGTTCACAGGCAGCTGTTCTCATTTTATAAGGTAAATATTAGTCCTGTAGATTCAACTTTGTGTTTTCTTTTTAACTCCAAGAAGAAAATCTGAAATTAACATTGGAACTTGGGGAATAGTACAGACCTTGTTTTGCATTAGTTGGATAAGAGTAATGATAAAAATATCCGTTGTGCTATTAGACGTATCAACACTACATCTTATTCATGGAGAAGAGCATAAAATGGTAGAACTGATGTGCTGGCTGTTTCTTTACTATGGACTAATACCTCAAGGATATGATGAACTTGGATCAAACAGACAGAATTCTTTCAAGAGGTTCAGGTGGCTGTTCCAACATTCATCATATAAATGACTCTGCCATGGTAATGTTTATTTATGCATCCATAGTCATACTCCTGGTCTCTCGAGTGAGATTCGTCACGCTTCGTGAGTTGAAGTAGTTCAGTAGAAGTTATGACATGTGTGGTTTATCTTCACATCCCTGTAGCAATAAATATAATATGATTGAGTTGCTTTTTTCTTGTACTCATTTTGGATCTTCATGGGCGGTCGGTAGTGGGTTACCAAACTTTGTAGTTCCTTAGAAATTTGTTCGAAGTACTAGCTTGGCATTAATGCTTTCATGGATCCCTAGTCATGTATTTTGTGGCACAAAAATAGGCATTCCTTACATTCTGAAAGTTTTTATTTGTGGCTAAGCATACATTTAGTCGCAGATTGTCCTACTAAATTGTTTTTTTGGGTCTTTTTCCCTTCCTTTGAAGCGGCAGTGCGCAGCCGCATTCAAAGGAAGGATTTTTTTATTCGTCGTAAATATTTTAGCACCGTTTAAAAAACTGGTGCTAACTAAAAAACCCATGCTACCGGTGCTAGGTTGAAAAAATGGTGCTAAAATATTTACGACTAAAAAAATCTTTTCTTCTGAAAGCTGCAGCTGCAGCTTTCAGAGGAATGGATTTTTTTAAGTCGTCGTAAATATTTTAGCACCGGTTAAAATGCTTGTGCTGACAAAAAAATCGGTGCTACCCGTGCTAAAATTAGCACTGATTAGAAAAAAGCTGCTAAAAAATTAACGACTAAAAAAATCCCTTCCAGCTTTCAGAGGAAGGGATTTTTTTAGTAGTCTTAAATATTTTAGCTCCGGTTAAAAAGCATTGCTAACAAAAAACCGGTGTTACCAGTGCTAAAATTAGCACTAGTTGAAAAACGCTGCTTACGAAAAAACCAGTGCTAAAATTAGCACCGGTTTAAAAACCCTTGCTAACAAAAAAACGGGTGCTGTTGCGGTACATTTCAGCACCGGTTTAAAAACCGGTGCTAAAAGTAGGGATTTAGCACTAGTTTTTTCCAACCGGTGAAACTGTTTCATCGGTTACTTAGGCACCAGTTTTTTAACGTAAAACCAGTGCTAAAGGGGGTTCCAGTGATAGTGTATCAAATTCAAATTGCACGGTTAGAAAACCCTTTTACAACGGATTTATAACCAACTACAACTACATAATTTATTTGTAGTAAATAGATCAAGGTTGTAAATATTGGTTGTAAATGGGCTTATATTCTGGAAGAGTGTAAATTATTCACCCTGAAAATCATAAAATATAAACTTTTTAAAAAATATATAACCCACAAATATCAACCTATATCACCCAAAAAGTTACAAACATCAACTCTTAATACCTGAACCTCATCCAAAAAATTTAAAAAACATCAACATAAGCAAAAAGACACTACAAACATCAAATCTTATTACCAAAATGCAGTCGAAAAATGAAAAATATCAACATGAGAATTTTTTTAAAAAAAAACTACAAATATCAATCGATATTACCTAAAAAAACTACAAAACCTCAACTCATATCAATTAAATCTCACCCGAAGAATGAAAAACATCAACATAAGAGAAAAATGCTAAAAACATCAACAAAAAGCTACAGTACCTCAAGAATAAAACATGAGAAAAAAAAATCAATCTATATCACCAAGAAAAACTACAGAACCTCAGCTCATATGAATTAAATCTCACCCGAATCATAAAAAACATCAATGTAAGAGGAAAAAACTAGAAACATCAACAAAAATGCTACAGTACATCAAGATTACATTTTTTTAAAGTTAACCTGATCGGATTTGAACCCTTGTCCCTACACTACTGGAGGAAACCTCATTAAAGACGGTATATAGATTGATCGATTTCAGGGCGTGACTTTGATCGATTTCAATCAAAGGTGGTTTCAAGAACCGCCTTCTATCGAGGTCAGAAGTAGTTTCGAACTCGGAATTTGTTTTTGATTTCTGAAAAAAAAATCCTGGTTTCGGCAGTAAATTAAACCCAGATATAGAACTCAAAATAGATCTAAAAGCGAATCTGAATCGTACAAGAATAACACCGAATTTGAAACAAGAGTACACAAATAACATCAGTTGAAAAAAAACACAAATCTGAAACCCTTGAATGGTACAGAACAAAAACAAAACACAAAAATTGAATCTGTAAAACAAACATCAGTTGAATTAAAAAAAAGAACAAATCTGGCGGGGTCACTTCAGGTGCGGTGGATGTCGTGGACCTAGCCGTGGTGGTGATGCGGCTCTGCGGTGGTGATGCGGCTCTGCGGTAGTGGAAACACATCCCCTGTATGTGGTGGTGAGGGCTCCGGCGGGAGCGAGAAACGCTAGCAGTGGAGGTGGGGCTTCCCGCCCAAGAGGCCAGGCTTGACCGACGGAGGGGCTTTACGTAGAGAAGGCCAGGCTTGACTGATGTCGGAGGGGCTTCACGGCCAGGTTAGGATAGGCTTGACTGGGGAAGGGAAAGGTTGATCGGTGGAGGCGGTGGAGAAAGTTAAGCGGTGGGGTGAGAACAGTGGGTGAGTGTCAGGGTGAGTAATGGAGAGATAGGGTTTGAGGGGTTTAAAGTGTTAGAAAAAATCAAAAACATTTGCTGAGGGGGAGAAGAGAAAAAGAGTATTTATACTTAGTCCGGGAACCTCGGTTCCGACCACTTCGGAACCTCGGTTCCGACCTCTTCGGAACTCATTCGGATCTCAATAGAAGGCGGTTCCTCAAGAACCGTCTTTGATTGAGCGTCTTTGATGAAGGCCTCTCCACTAGTGCCAACCTCAAAGCTTAAAGCAATAACCACTATACCAAAGACCCTTATTCAACATAGACTCAATCAAATAATATTAAACCTCACCAATCAGCATGTACATCAAGAAAATAAATTCTTCAAAAATAATGATAACAGTGAGACTCGAACCCAATACCTCAGACCTCAACAACAACAGTATTAATCACTAAACCAAACAAACATTGTTGACAAAATCACAATCAAGTAATTATTAAACTTCAATAAGTATTAGAAAAAAAGTAGAACACAATATTAAATCTCACATGTTAGAAGCCGAAGCTCAGCTCCGCCATCGTCCACCTCGTGCGCTGCCATCCGCCGTAATCGTCATCTATCCTCGTCGCCGGCGCGTTCTAAATGGTGCATTTGCAATCGCAGATACATGTGTGCAGATTTCTATATGTTCTCTATGTCAAATCAAATCCAGTATGCAATGCCAAGATAGCAAGTGGCCTAAATTAAAATCAAGACACAAAAGACCCGTGGCTCTTAAATTATTATCTCATAATAGCAACAAAATATGCTTAATTAAAATCACAGAATGGTTCTATATTGGGATAGAACCTCAAAGAACTAATCCTCAGCCCCCAATTATGGAAACAAATCCATCACGAGTGACATTGTTTGGTCAACGGAATCCCAATCATGGAGGCATCACATTCATATGCATACAGCCGTACAAACATGCAAATACATGAAACTGAGTGTAGAATTAAAACAAGGGATTACCTACTCGGCGGAATTCACCGCCATGGGATCTGACCCGCCTGACGATAAATGAAGCAACACCGACGCCTCGCCTCACTGCTACTTCGTGCCTCTGTTGTCGCGCCTTCATGTCACCTTTGCCTCCGCCGCAGAAGACCTAGCTCCGCCATCACCACCTCAATCACCTCCACCAGCTCCTTCATCGTCACCGAAGCCCTAGCTCCACTGGACTATGCAATTATTCGCCTCCACCGTTGCCTCTGCGAGATCATATCGTAGCACCGCCGACAGAATGAAGCGTCCTTCGAATCGAACAGCACCGTTGCCTTGGATGCCTCTCACCAGTGCTGAAAAATTAAAATCTTCGTCGGAAAAGCTTTGTAGAGGCAGTGGAGGAAAAACACCGACAATGAAACCCTAGTGAAATTTGGTTTAACCCTAGTGAACATACTAATTCTTATTAGTATGTTCCAATATGACCTATCTAACCAAGTATGCAATAAATTAGAGCATTAACGACACAAGACTTGGTTACGCAGTTCGGTGAAATCCACCTACATCTGCGGGGCCTGACCCAGTTCAACATGAATCCACTAATTAGAAAGATACAGTACAAAATCATACAAAATACTTATCTTTACTAACTATAACGTGTGAATTTTGCAAGCTCCCCTTGCTACCGATATGCCTTGATCAGACTCCCTCTGACTTCGAAACTCGTCGACGCCGGATCTCATCCTCCTGAGGAATTAAGGCATATGATTATGAACTTTGAACAGCAGGTCAAGTATGTTGGAACATAGAATTCTAGCTCTTTACAATTCTATCGAAAGTATAAAAATCTGCGTGCAGATTTTTCTCTTTTAAATTCGTAATCAATGCAGCCGTGATTGTCCCCTTTTATAGCCCTGAGCAGATCGGAACACTCCCTGATTATCTCCACAATATTCCTATTCCAAATCTACTTCTTGAAGCATATCCAAATCCCTTTAGGATTTTCCGTATCACAATATATCTCATATATTCGATAATATCACTCCATATATGTAGGGATTTTCCATAAATCAACTATGCTTCTATACGCCTAATATATAGCAGAATATTCAGATTTCCATAACTCACAAATACCATCTGTCTTCTTTTTCCGTAAACATCCTTGGCGTAAATATGCTGTTTTTGCATGTTCCAACATGGAAAGTTTTTCGTTTCCAAATATGTTAACAAAAACTGTCAATTAAATATTCAATGCATATCTTTTGACTTTACAATCTTCCCCTTTGCCATTTTGTGGACCCACAACTTTTTTCCATTAATCACACAACGAAAAATTTGTCATCATACACATAGGTCTTCCAAACTCCACCTATGTTGGAACATAGAACAATACTGAATCTGAACTATAATTGAATACCAGAATTCCATCAAAACATAAATACCGAAAACCAAACACCAGAAATCCAGAAATTCCTGCAAATATAAACTTCAGATTACAGAGCCATTATAAAAAATTCTCCCCCTGAGACCACACATATGCCAAAGGCAAAAAAAACATCAAAAGCATAAATATTAAGTAAGCTCCCCCTGACTTTTACCTCTATGTTAGAACATAGAGAAGAAATCCAGATCAGGTGCAGGCTGCCAATTGTGCTTTCTCTTCCTCCAGTTTTGTCTTTTCTTCCTCTAGCACTTCCATTTGAATGGCGATTGCCCCCAGTCTGGCATTAATTACTACCAGTTTAGCCTTCTTTTCAGCCGATGAAGAAGTAGATCCAGAAGGACTCCATGGTAGATCATGCACATGCCTCAACCCAAATGTCTTCTTGTTTGGCCTCAGGAATTCCGTTTCAATCACCAAATCTTTTGCCTTTCCTTTTACCTTAGCGCTTTTAGCCAGTGCTGAGATCAAACCAGGATAGACAATAGCATGTTTGGCTTTGGGAGCAGTGTCTTGCCTGACCAGGTTTTGCTGAATAAACAGTCCAAGATTTACAGACTTCTGTGTTCCAACACAGTATAGTGACTTGGCCATTTCTCTTGTCAGCGCAGTAGTATTTGAAGATGGCATCCAGGAGTGAACTGCAATCTGATACAGCCCAAAAAACCTTGAAGACAAGCATGGAGCTTTTGAATACCTTGTTGCTAGCCACTTTGCCTTGTATCCACCTGAGATTGTTTCCAGAATTTGATCATCAGTGACTTCCAAATGCTCGGGAAACACTTCTTCAATCTCTGGTGTTTGAAGCCCCAATACCTTGTTGATTCTGGCAGCAGACAAATCCATCATTTCCCCCCTTACATAAACCCTTCCAAACCAAGGGGAATCTGCTTCCAAATTTCCAGCCATTAGGTTGGAGTACACCTCAATGACAACTTGCCTATTATACTGAAGCTAAATAGTGGCCACTATTTTCATTCCTATTAACTCCAAAAAGTCTGAAAAACCACTCTCCCTGTATACTTCTAGATTTACTGGTCTCTCAGGGATAAATTTTTTCTTAGCAAAAACTTCTCCCATTTCTTCACCTTTTAAATCAAAGTAAGAAAAAGAAAGTGCATCACTTACTGGAAGGGGAGGAAGCACTGTCCTCTTGATAGATTCCTGGTTCTTCTTGGTTCTTTTTGTTTATGGGGGTACCTCTGCATCAGTAGTCTTCCTCTTGCCCTTGGCTGACTGAAAAAACTCCTCCAACACTTCATCACTTGAATAGTGCATCTCAGGATGTTCCTGTGTTGGAACATATTGATTATCCTTTGCTCCTTCAGCTTCATCAGTATATGTTTCCTTATTCGGTATTCAGATTATCTCGTACTACTGATTCTTCAGTGTGATCTCTTTCTTTGACATCATATGCATCACCAGATATATTAACTTGGTCTTCTTCTCCCATATCAGCATCAATATCCATCTCCTCACTGCTTTCATCCTTAACCTACTGTGTTGGAACATATGCACCATGTTCCTCTTCCTCACTGTCAGAGAGGTCAATTACTATTGGTTTCCTTTGTTCCTCCATTCTCTGTGCAGCATTTGAATCAAAGAATCCAACAGGTAGTCTATTTGTATACTTTATAACTTCCCTTCCTGCTGCTTCTTCATCACTAATCTCCCTAAAAAACACATAACTCGGACAGGGCATACAACAATAAACATGAAATTTGTCCTTTCCTTTGTACTGCTCAGACCTCCCTCTTAGGAATTTAACCTTCAAGTTTTCAATACTCCACATATCTCCAATATCACCAGTCACTAATTCTTTAACCTTAACCGTCAAGTATTCCCTTTCTGTACTCTTGATTTTGGTTATGTCAACTATAGCTCTATTGTCCTCCAAAAATTCAAATATTTCATCTACATTTTTGAACTCCATTCCCATAATTTTTAAAGTATGAGGATCATGTCTTGTTACCTTCCCATATGGACCTTTTCTTTTGGCGGTGGTGTGTTACTCCTGACCGTCGCCATTGCCACCTGAACCACTCACTGGTCTCTTCTTTTTCTTCCCCACCATCTGTTACCTCGACCTCGACATTCTTTTCACACTGACCGTTATTTTCTTTGGGAAGGACTTCGACCTCTATATTGTCAGTCCTCTGTTCATCCTCCATGACTTCTGAAGGTTGAGAGGTTCCTTGAGTTTATTCTTCTAGTGCGGGAGAGTTAGGGCTTGAAGATATTCTTCCACAGGGATTTGATGAGTAGAGATATCGGGAAGTAGTTTGATAGAGGATTCGAAAGAGAGATCAGGATGTATGTGAGAATAGCCGAAAAGAGGGGAATTTGGAAGGATTTGGATAACTTAGAAACCAACACCAACTCTTCACATTACTTCCTCATTTTTCACGTAAACCTTTTTCCTTTTCCAAGATTTGTAATGATTCTCTCTTGTCAACTCAAGACCACCAACTTCCAACATACCATAACATCTAACTTCTATTTTTGTAAACTATTCTTCTTTCTATTTTTTTGTTTTTTTTCTTGAATTTTTTTGACAGAAAATAATAAACAAAATAAAATCTTTATTGAACTAAAGGCAAGGATTACCTCAAATTTGAAAAGCAGCTAAGTGTTGTCTGAGATTTTCAAAAGTGGCAGTGTCCAACGGCTTTGTAAAGATATCGGCGAATTGCTCATGTGTTGGAACATAGTCTACCTCCACTTCATTCCTTTCAACAAGATCTCTAATAAGGTGATGCCTTATGTCAATATGTTTGGTTCTCGAGTGCTAGACTGGATTTTTCGAGATATCAATAGCACTTGTGTCACATAAAATCTTCAAGGGGCCTTGATGAATTCCATAGTCCTTCAACATTTGTTTCATCCATAATAATTATGCACAACAACTTCCTGCTGCAAGATACTCAGCTTCTGCAGTAGACAAAGAGATCGAATTTTGTTTCTTACTGTACCAAGACACTAGGTTCGTACCAATAAAGAAACATCCACCTGTGGTGCTTTTTCGATCATCAGCATTACCAGCCCAATCATAATCACTATACCCAATCAACTCAGAATCTTGATTCTTAGAATACCAGACACTATACTCAAAAGTCCCACTTACGTATCGAATAACTTGTTTAACTGCAGTGAGATGCGACTCCTTTGGATCAGCCTGAAATATTGCACATATCCCTACGCTGAAACATATATATGGTCTACTAGGTGTTAAATACAATAACCTTTAAATCATGCCTCTGTATAATTTCTGATCAACTGCAACTCCTTTCTCATCCTTTTTCTAGTTTATCACAAACCCCCTAGGAGTTCGTACTGCTCGAGCATTGCTCAGACCGAACCTTTTGACTAAATTGAGAACATACTTACTCTGATTTATGAACAGACCATTTATTCCTTGCTTGACTTGCAATCCCAGAAAGTATGTGAGCTCTCCCACCATGCTCATTTCAAATTTGGCTTGCATGATGGTGACAAAATCTTGTACCATAGAAGGTGAAGTGGATCCGAATACTATATCATCAACATAAATTTGAGCAATCAGAAATTTTTGATGCCTTTTCAAGCACAAATAAGGTGCGATCTACCCCCCCCCCCCCCCCCCGATGATAACCTTTCTGAAGAAGAAAGTTAGTTAGTCGTTTATACCACATCGTGGATGCTTGCTTTAGACCGTATAGAGCCTTCTTGAAACGATACACATGATGTGGATAATGAGGATCCTCAAAGCCGTTAGGTTGTTCCACATAGACCTCTTCATTCACCACTCCATTTAGAAACGCACTCTTAACATCCATTTGATACAATATAAAGTTCATAGAGCAGGAAATAGCAAGTAGTATTCGAATTGACTCTAACCTGGAAACTGGTGCGAATGTCTCATCAAAGTCGACCCCTTCTACTTGTGTATATCCTTGAGCTACTAGTCTGGCCTTATTTCGAGTAACTTGGCCATCAACATCAGACTTATTCTTGAAGATCCACTTCGTGCCAATAACATTAATGCCCTTGGGGCAAGGAGTAAGATACCAGACGTCATTACGTGCAAACTGACCTAGCTCTTCTTGCATAGCAGCAATCCAGTACTCATCCAGCAAGGCTTCTTTGTAGTTCTTAGGTTCAATGACAGAGACAAAGTAATGCAATCCAGCTAGCCTTCTGTAATCCACTCAAGGAACCGATCGAGTACTCCTTATGATTGATTCAAGTCGATCCTATGTTGGAACATAGGGTTCGGTAGTGGGGGATGATGTTCCAACATGCTCAGCTTCGACAGGTTTAGCACCAATCTGCTCAAATGTTCCAGCATGTTGATGGGGTTCAGCTTCAACTAATGATTATGCCTTATCAGGTTAACGAGGTTGTGTTGGAACATGAGTGTTACCATGTTCTTCTTATAAAAAATATAACTTTTATCCTTCTTCTGAGTCATCCACAATGACATTTATGGACTCCATGAGAGTGTTGGTTCAATGATTATAAACTCTATAAGCCCGACTATTGACAGAATACCCAAGAAAAATTCCTGTATCACTGCGATTGTCGAAGTATGAGACATTAGGTTTCCTAACCTTCCAAATCTCGTAGGATGTTTTGCTAGTGAATAGCCGCAGATATACTCGATTAATTGTATAACAAGCTGTATTAATAGCTTCTGCCCACTATTTCTTGTGAATTTCTTTCTCAGCTAACATAACTTGAGCCATCTCCTGCAAGGTTATGTTTTTCCGTTCTACAATACCATTCTGCTGAGGGGTGATAGGTGCAGAAAATTCATATTGAACTCTGAGCTCGTCACAAAAATCACTGAATTGAGAATTCTCAAACTCTCTACCATGATCACTACGAATTCAAATAATCTTTGCAACTGGACTTCCCTTTTTAGTTTGTAACTTTATTACTAGACTTCTAAATACTTCCAACGTATCAGATTTATGTTTTTAAAAGGCTACCTAAGTAAATCTAGAGAAATCATCAACACATATAAAGATATATTTCTTTCCACCTATACGTGGTGTATTGACTGGACCCATCAAATCCATATGCAATAATTCCAGATTTCTAGAGGTGGTTATATATTGAACTGAAGAATGGGGAGAACGAATCTGTTTACCTTGTTGACATGGTCCACACACAATTCCGTCCTTACTGGTTAAGATAGGCATACCTCGTACAGCTTTTGCATTTGCAATTTTCACCAATGTTTTGTAATTGATGTGATCGAGCTTCCTGTGCCACAGAACTCCTTCATCCTGCTTCGAGATCATACATCATACTTCCTGTTCCAACAAATAGCAATAATCTGATGATCTTATGCCTAAAAGAACCTCGGTTTCTTCGTGTCTCACAACACATTTATCTTTCTGAAATTCCACCGTCATATTGTCATCACACAACTGACTTATGCTCGACAGATTTGCCTTTAGATCATCAACAAACATAACACTAGTGAATACTGGAAAACCATCAATCTTTAATTTACCTTTTCCAATCACTCTACTCTTCATTCCATCACCGAAAGTCACATACCCGTCATCGTATGGTGTGATATTTGTGAGAAATTCTTGAGTGCCAGACATGTGGAAAGAACAACCTCTATCAAACTACCACGAATATCTGGAATATGATATAAGTGAAGTATGTGCAACTAGACATGTTCCAGATCATTTTACAACCCATACCTTTCTGACCAATTTTGTTTTCTGGACTTTGCCTATGTTGGAACATATCAAGATTTGTCATCTTGACATTTGGTCTCTTATCAGTTTCCTGCATTGTTCCTCTGAATGACCTTGATATGAACAGTAGCTACAGATGAGCGGTTTCCTTTGGTGAGGCTTGCCAAACTTCCATTTTACCTCTCGAATCTTGGTCTTGAGAGTTACTGGATTCTTAAGTATCTCGTGTGCGTCAGCCTTATGTGGGTTGTAATATCCAATACCGTGTCGATCACCAAAGTTCCTTCCCATGTCCAGAATATCGTCAAGCTTTGCTTTTCCAGTGTTTAGCTTAGAAATTGATGCTTCATAAGTCTCAGCTCTCTTGATTGCTAATATCTTCCCATTTATTTCTTCATTCTCCTTTCCAAGTTCAGCAACTTTCACACGCAATTCTCTTTCTATTTCCATCAACTTCATTTTTTCTTCCTTCAGCTCTTTGTTTGTGTCAACTACTTGAAGCCACATAGCGTACATCTTTTCATAAGTGTTGTAGATTTATTCATCACTTACAGAAAGTCCATTGTCTTCATCACTGGCTGCTTCATACATATCTATGTTGGAACATACAGCTTCGACTTTGTCCAGTGTGTTGGAACATCCAACCTTTGATGCATCATGAATTTTTGCTCCAAATGCCACATAGTTGTTTGTAAGTTCCTCTTTGCCTTTCTCATCTTCTTCATCTTCACTCCATGAGGTGACATATGATTTTCCCTGTTTCTTTTGGGTATTTGCACATACATCCTAAATATGACTATATCTTTCACACTCTTTGCATTGAATTCATCTAGGCAGTTTTGGTTTACTACTTTGATTTATGAAGAACTGCTGATTTCCTTGCTCAAACCTCATTCCACGGTTATTTCCAGAATCCTGTGGCCTTGGTCTATTTCCACCAAGCCTCTCCTGAGATTTCTTGTTAACTACTTTCTCCAGCATCCTTGAGAAGTTCTTCGTGATAAGTTCAAGTTTTTCAAATTCATTATCACTGTCAGACTCGTGATTGTCCTTTGATGAAGATGTTTTGAATGCCAACTCCTTAGGGAATCGTTTTGTAGCTTGTTGGAACGCTATCTCATATGTCTGTAATGATCCTATTAGTTCATCTATGCTCATGGTGGCTACGTCTCTTGCTTCTTCTATTGCCGCAACCTTCATTGCAAATCTCTTAGGAAGTGATCTCAAGGTCTTTTTCACTAACTTCGCCTCTTTGTAAACCTTTCCAAGTTGATATGCCATGTTGGAGATGTCCCTGAGTTTTTCGTTGAATATAGAAACAATGTCATCCTCTTCCATCTTGAGTTCCTCAAACTTTGTAGCCAACATTTGTAGTTTAGACTCATGAACTCGACTAGTTCCTTCATGAAAAGTTTGTAGAATATCCCATGCTTTCCTGGCTTGATGACATGTAGAGATGAGTTTGAACTGGTTTTCATCAACCACCGTGAAGATTGCATTTAGTGCCTTTGAATTCGCCAAGGATGCTTTGAGGTCATTAGGAGTCCAACTAGCTTTGTCTTTGAGTTTCTGCTCCTTTTGACTTAACCGTCCTTCTAATGCCTTAGAGTTTGTATCGGCATCTTCCGTAGGGTGATTCAACTCATTCTCAACATAGAACCGCGCAAGTTCATCTAGTGAGTTGATGAAAACTCTCATGCGTGCCTTCCAATAGTTGTAGTTGTTGCCTTCCAGCAGAGGTGGCCGAGACATCGAAGCTCCTTCTTTAGTAGCCATGGTAAAACTGGATCACACTTTCCTTAACGCAACCAAGGGAATAATAAGTGACCAAGCTCTAATACTAATTGAAATTTGGTTTTACCGATTTTTTATAATTCTTATTAGTATGTTCCAACATGACCTATCTAACCAAGTATGCAATAAATTAAAGCATTAACAACACAAGACTTGGTTACGCAATTTGGTGAAATCCACCTACATCTGCGGAGCCTGGCCCAGTTTAGAATGAATCCATTAATTAGAAATATACAGTACAAAGTACATCATACAAAATACTTATCTTTACTAACTATAACGTGTGAATTCTACAAGCTTCCCTTGTTACCGATCCACCTTGATCAGACTCTCTCTAACCTCGAAACTCATCAGCGCTGGATCTCCTCCTCCCGAGGAATTAAGGCATATGATTCTGAACTTTGAACAGCATGTCAAGTATGTTGGAACATAGAATTCTGGCTCTTTGCAATTCTCTCGAAAGTATAAAAATCTGTATGCAGATTTTTCTCTGTTAAATCTGTAATCAATGCAGCCGTGGTTGTCCCCTTTTATAGCCCTGAGCAGATCGAAATACTCCCAGATTATTTCCACAATATTCCTATCCCAAATCTGCTTTTTGAAGCATATCCAAGTCCCATAAATAAAGGAAATTTTCTTATCACAATATATCCCATATATTCAATAATATCACTCCATATATGTAGGGATTTTCCATAAATCAACTATGCTTCTATACGCCGAATATATAGTAGAATATTAAGATTTCCATAACTCACAAATACCATAATATTTAGTCTTCTTTTTCCGTAAACATCCTTGGCGTAAATATGCTGTTTTCGCATGTTTCAACATTAGAAAGTTTTTCGTTTCCAAATATGTTCACAAAAACTACCAATTAAATATTCAAAGTATATCTCTTGACTTTACACCTAGCTCTGCCGGTGCGACACAAATGCAAGATTCCAGCGAGATCCGGCATGTTTAGCCAGAGGTTCTGTCAAGTGGTGTAAAACCGCAAAAATTCTAGTGAAATTGGGCGGAATCCTGCGATAACCATTGGTCGACAGCGGTTTTTCGATGGGAGGAGGTGGTTCCTGATGGAGAAGGAGGAGAAAAATAAAAATGAAAATTCTAAATTTTTTTGATATTTATAGCAGTTTGATAATTGCACGACAAATCCCTGAATTTATTGACATAATTTTTTAAAAAACTCCACCCCAAATTTCAGATTTATATTAATTGCATAATAGGGTATGCCTAAAGTTTAGACTGCTTAATACAAAATTTGTTATAACTTAAGTGAATAAATTAATAACTTAAATATATACACTTAATTGAGAATTGAGATTTTCTTAAATTAAATTTACCTAATATATATACATATCAAATTTTCATATTATCAAATTTAGTTATTACTTAAAAAGTCCGTCTCTTGAACACAGTTTTTACATAAGCCATGGAAAGACCAGGTTTAAAGTGAAAATTAGAAGAAATGAAGATATAATTTTTGGGTTGCATGAATCGGGTTATAAACTTTATAACTTTTACATGTTGCATAATAATTTTTTATATTGCAACTAACATCTTTTACCTTTTATTATTATAATTAAACCCCATATTTCTATAAGTTTATCAAAAGATGGTATTTTCCAAGAATTTGCCTAACTTATTTTTTATGTTTAGTGTTCTATGTTGTTTGTTCCTCCATATCTGTTTTGTGGCCCATTCTTTTGGATTAGGACCTTTTCTTTTGTTGGTTTTTCTGCCATAGTTACTATTTCGTCTTGGTTTGAATACGGCGTCACTGGCCTTTCGATTGCACTTTGGTTTGTGTGAGGGTCGTGCGATGTCACACATTCATATTTTGTATGTTATCAATGTATGAGACGTCACACTCTTCTCAGCTAATTAATCGGTTCTGCCGATTGATAGTGACTCGCTCGTATTGGTCGGCATTGTTATTAATTTGGCAGCATTTCATATTTTGTATGTTATCAATTGAACCGATTTCTATCAAACATATTTCTATCTGACATTACATATATCATACGTGACAGTATGATTTTCAGGAATCATGGACGGCAATCAAGGTTTGAGTAGTCGCATACAAATTGAGGTCAGCGGTTTTTTTAGATTGCTGCGAGATTCCTTTTATTTGATTAGTTATATTCTTGTTTAATTAGTAATAATTTCATTGACCAATGCAGATTCGTAGCAATTCAGGTGAGGACCATCCCCGGACTTCATTCGGTTATGTCATTCCACACTTCGTTGAGACTCTGACATAGACGAACTTCGGTTCGAGTCAAAATTTGGTAAGTCTTACCCGTTACACGTGTGTTTTATTTTTAAATAACATTTTTTCTAGATTACTTTCATATATACTAACTATGGTTTTCTATTTATAATTTAGTATGTCCCTAGCCAGATCGTGGAACTCCTACCAAATGTCAAAACGCCAGTGATCTTGAGGTGCAGCAGAAGGGAGTATCATATGCACTACTCGGGGAACAAGAGGCTAAAAACCCTGACCCCAAAGGGTTTTCTCAATTTCTTGATACAAGGGATCTGGAGGTTGGGGACACAATCTACTTCGAGCTCTTAGATGGTTCTAGGCCGATAGTGTTCAATGTTATCATTCTTCCCCACTGATTTTAGTATTATTGTTTAGAATTTGGAACAAATAAAACCAATTTATTTAAATTTGGAACATTTGTACTAAATTCTGAGTATTTGGAAAATCCTCGTTTTTATAAAGTTTAATATTAATATATATTCTATTTGTTGAATGTCTTTGTAATGTTATTGAATCCTTAATATTTTACCTACCATATGAAACAAAGTTTTAATATTGCGATCATTCACAAATACTTCTGAAACTACCAAATAAAATATCATTTTGACCACAAATTTTCAATAAATTCTAACAGTTGACACACTATTTCCTTAGGTGGAGGACATGTCATACACAGCCAAAATTGTTTGGCCCACAACGTGTGACATCACTTATAGTTTGACACATTGTCGCTTGGACCGATGTAGGTGCGACGTCGTAACATGCGAAGGTCCAAAACGACATCATTAAAAATGGCTACAAATATAGGGTGCCTCACAATCAGTTCAAACTTTTGCTCCCCTGTTTCCCGCGAATTCCAACAGTCTCCTGCCACTTCTACTCATTTCCCTTGTCAAAGGTAAGGTTTTCCTAATCTTCTAACACCTAAATTTTTGTAATTGTTACTTTATATTGTTCGATCTATGCTCTGTGAATCTGTTGTATTTTTGGGTTTTCTAGTTCGTACTCGGATCTGTTTGACTGTGAAGTTTCCTTAAATATAAACCTAGGTACTATGTTTTGGTATGGCTTTAGACATTTTTTAGTAGTGTTTTGTTGTTAAGGCATCACTTTTTCTGGGTTTATGTGTTTTTTCTCGTAACTAGCGATGATGCATCCGAAGTTGGTAGCTTGTCGTTTACATGTCGGTCAATGCAAATAGTGTGATGTCGTACATTCTTATTTCAAGTTCTTCCATTGGTTAAACCGATTTGATACCAATCTCGCATACAAGCATTTAAGTTTACCTTCAATTTGTATGTGCGACCTCATTTCTGCATCAGTTGCTTGTTCATTTTGGACCGATATGTATCTACGATGTATGATCGACATCGCCCCATGCATTTCCGTGTCTACTTTTCCCTACAATTTTTTATTTTTGATTTAGGACTAATGGCTGGCGAAGAAATCTTCATGTTGCCCATTTTTCCAGGTGTTTTACCATCTTACGTATATATTTACTAATACATCTTCACACTTTATCACAATTAATATTTTTTAATTTCATAAGTTCTCCGCAAAATGGAGCAACCTAGAGCCTCTTGTGTTTGATCTTGAACATCATATGATGGCAGCTGATAGCCCACGTTTCCAATGCACTATAAAGCAGCTGAACTTCGGGAAAAACCCAACTTTGGTAAGGCATTTTAAATTAACTTTATTTGTTATCAATTGCACATATATATATATATATCTAATAAATATTTTTTATAGTGACTTAGTTGATCCTGTGAGAGATTGTACTACTCCTACCAACTAAGAAAACCCCCGTAGTGTTTAGGTGCTACGAGATAGAGTGGCATATGAACTAATCGGGGGGGGGGGGGGAAGATCAAGGCCCTTTCCCCAAACGGTTTCGGTGAGTTCCATTCTGGAAACCACCTAAGCATCGGGAAAACCTTATTCTTCAATGTGATAGAAGTTGGGGGGCCAATCGTCTTTAAGGTCATCATTATTCGAGTTGATTGAGTTGATTGTAATTTTTGTTATGTTGGAACCAAACCAATTCTTATTCTCATGACTACTATTTTTCTAATCATTTGACTAGCTTATTTTAACATTATATAATTGACTGTATGTGCGATTTGATCTGTGCATGACTTTATAAACTAGTTTCTAATCCTACATTTGAACACCATTTTCTAGAATTGTATTAAAAACCATTGAACAAAGGGGGTACTGGATGCATACGAAAGAGAGGAGGATTTCTAGGGTGTTTGTAGCACAATGATAGCTATTGTAGTGCCTAATTGTCCTTTTGCATTACCTTAAATTAATGGTGATGATGGGATATTGGGAGGAGAGAGACGCCAAAACGGGGAAAAACGCACGACCCTTACTCTATTTTTTCCTTCTTTTCTATATCGATCAAATTTTTTACATTAACTAATCTTTTACGTATCTGCAATGTCGGTAGTCAATCGCATCACATGTCGGTGGAAACGACATTTAATACGAACTCGAGAGACCTTTTGAAACAACATATAAAATGTCGCATGCTATTTGATAACATTATTTATTTTGTTTTTTAACCTTTTACTTCGGTTAATATAATAACGAGGTAAAAAACAATTTATTTACCTCAATTTTTTTAAATGATGTATAAAAATTATACTTTGAAAAAAATAACCGAGGTAAAGAACTTTTAACCTTGATTATTTGACCTAAAGCAAAAAACATAGGTAAATGGGGATAAGTAATAAGTTATTTTTCTCGTAGTGCATCATACTTGTCGGCAGGAATTATTTACCTCATTAAAAAAAGTGCGGTAAAAAAATACTTTTTACCTAAGTTGTGAACCGCAATAAAAAAGTGTATTTTTTACCACACCACTATTTATTTCGGGTTTTTATGGCTAAAAACCGAAGTAAAAATTCTTGCAAAACTAAGGTAAAACATGATGTTTCTTGTAGTAACCGACTCTTCTGTAGGTGCCATCTTCGGCATTCCATTCCTAGGTAACAAGTTGCTCCATATTTTCTTTAATTTTGGGTGAGATGGGGTACGACAATAGCTGCTGGGAGGTTGGTCTGAGTTTCCCTATACTGACACAGTGATCCTTCTTGTTGGAACCTTTTCTCACAAGGTTCTAGTACCAGTGGGCCCCTCGCTTGCTCCTTGTTCATCATAATCTGTATATTTTGTCCAAGTTAAATACACTTCACTTAAGGTTAAATACAATATAAAACTAGGAAAATGTACTTTACGTAACCTAGAAATAAGTACTCAAAATATCCACAACAATAGCCCGGACATCCACGTCGGCATATTCTCTTGAATCCTCTTTGTTCGACTCGAGATAGAATAAAGATCTATCGGGCTTGACATTTTTTGTACTCAATTCTTGTTCGATTTCCTCTTCCATGTAGCCCTCGGCGTTAATTTTTTGTCTCTCTTCCTGTTTTAGCTTCTTAACAAGCTTAGCTCTTGTGACCCGGTGGCCGCTCCTGCCAGTGTTGTGGTTGTATTTCTCCTGCTTTAATTAGGCGCTAGTGTTTGCCCATATTTTCTATTCAAAGAATAATAAGTAAATTTATTCTTTACACCGGGGAATTAAGAACAATATATAAGTTGATGTAAATAAAAATTGCATGGAAAATATTTTCACTTACCTCAAATGCTGGAGACCTCTTAAGTTTTGTAAACTTATTCCACTCCTCCTCCTCCATCCACTTATAGCGATCCCAAGGTTTAGCTTTCAATTTGTTTGTGCCAGCATCCACCGTATAGATGTATTTTTTCTTTTGCAATCTTTGTCTTTCAATTACAGTGGGAGTCGCATGCCTTAGTAGAAACTTGTTACCTCAGGGAATTCCATTGAGCCTCATTATAAACTTGCTCAAACTAGAAGCTCTCCTACAATTTCAAAAAAAGAAATCAAAATTAGCTAAGGGTTGAAATATCTTTCCATGCTTCCTCCATCACATCTTCAGGAATGTTATTTTAGTGCTTATAAGTACCAAACTTGACGCGGCACTTGAATGCATAGTTTCCATATGAAACAAATGAGGACCAATTCTTCGTGCAGACTAGATCCTCTAAATTGAACTCCTCCGGCACGAGATCCTTTTCCTTCGCGATCATTACAGATTCACATGTGGTTGTCCCACGTTGCTCACACTAAGTGGAAATTTCACACTTATCGAAGGCCTCTCCAACCCCCCTCCCCCATTCGATACATCACCTATCCCTATTTTTTTAGGACCTCGTCTCTCCGGTTGCTCTTCATCTGGTGTATCATCAACCGGAACTTAAGGGGGACCATCTTCCTCAAATTGTATTTTAGGGGAACAACAGGCGAGATGGGTTCCTCGGCTATGAGTTTCTTTCCTTCTGATTTACACCTCTTCCTCTTGGTGTTGTCTTTCTTTGATTTGGGCAGCATCTACCAATCATTTTACACCCTATAGTAGCCACAATAAAGTACTCAACCAAAACCTTAAAAAATACACTATTTGAACTCAAAGCCAACAGAAATATAAAAACTAGTGCTATTGCAGCTACACCTCCCGATTTGTCAGGCATACTACAAAGAATGACATAGATCGGTAGGAAATACCATTCAGCACAATATGAGGCGAGGTGGACATTGGATTAGCATATATATAATTGTCGGGATGCCCCAAATTATTCTACTAGTGCCTATAGTAGCCATAGTAATATTTTCAATGACAACCTAATGAACTGACGGCGGTTCCTTTCAAATTCCCTTTTATAACTGATACAGTAGCACCGATATAAGTGCCAAGCTACCGGTGCCCATGATAATAAGATATGGTTTAATTTATAATATTCTGAACAAAGTGTGGGGCACTGGTATCGTACTGATTCTAATTATGATTATACCAGTGCCTATTTGGTTATAACGCATCTGCGTAAGGCAGCTTAATTTGTTATAATTAATTTTTTTCCCAAATCGAGAGGAAGAGTGGTTAAAATTTTACAAGTATGGGGCACCAGTATGAACACCAATACCTATGAGTAATATACTAATGCCTTTGGGGTTATCATGCAGCTGCGTAAGGCTGCTTAAATTGCTATGCTTAATTTTTTTTTTCCAACTTGAGAGGAAGAGTGGTAAAAGTTTCTAAGTATGGGATACCGGTATGGACATTGGTGCCTATGATTAATATGCCGGTGACTATGGGTTCATCACGCAGCTGCATAAGGCTGCTTAAAATAATGATAATTATTTTTATTGGAAAACTGTGACCAAAGGAAAGCAATTTTCTATAAAGTATGGAGCATTGGTATATAATATCGGTGCCTTCTTTTATTTTATACATGTGCCTTTTTGTGATTGATGCAGATGCACCCGGCTGCTGTTAATGACCATATTTATTTTTTTGAAGGAAACAAAAAAGTAAATTTTGAAAAAGAATGCTAAGTGTGGAGCACCTGTTTAATAACCTGTGCAAGTGATATTAATATCGGTGTCTATGTAACTATATTTCTTGTCATTTCCTTCCAAAAATATTCAAACATTTTTATGCCGCCAATAATTAATAACACTGGTACATAATGGTAAACATATCAGTGCTAACAATTATTTAACTTTTAAATGTTCCCATTTTGGTCCCCATGACTAATTTGGATTTGTCGGATCACCAAATTAACCAAACCACTAATTAGATTCAGCAATGTATATGAAGTGATCAAAATTTGGGAGTAATTGGGTGATCAGAGGTGGCCGTAATATAATTTTAGTAAAATTACATTATAACCCCAAAATTTTATATAAACACATTCTAGGCTATTCATTTTCTGCACCCGAGTGATAACTCGGTCGACAACAGGCATTTGGTCGTGGGTGTAAGTTCCCGATCCCATTTTTATTAATTATTGCAAATAGGCACTTCAAATGAGTTTTTGGTTTACGTAAACTTCCATTGCTACGCAACCCACGGATTTTCATCCCAAACACCATATAATAGATATTGTTTGCTTTATATCTATTAATCGCGGCTATTAAAGTAATTTATTGACATTCTTACTTTACAAAAATGACACCGTTTTGCCATATTCATTGTTTCTTTCTCCTCTTCTTCTCCATCGCAAAATTTTCCCTCTTTCTTCACAGGAGTTGTTTCCTTCAAGTAGAATATTTTGGTACTCAAGGATGTTGCTGATGGCGGAAAATTTCCCGTGGCTGGCAAAGCGGCGGATGAAAGATTCGTGGATTCGCAGTTGCTGTATTGTGATAACTAAGTTGTTTCCGACTCGGCAGAGGAGATTTTCAGCCCCTTATTAGTATGGTTAAAGTTAGAGTTCGAGGAATTCTTCCAGTTCTAGGCTGTTACTGTATTCTATCAAAGATTTTCAGGTCGTTGTTGTATTCTTCCCGTTCGAGTTTGCAATTGAATGGGATGCCATTAGCGGGGAAAGCTTTGGCCTCCCTGTCTTATCTTCAACAAAGTTTGGTATGTTTGTGTTGTTTTGTGTTGTTTCTCTGTTCTTACTACTTGTGCTTTTACGCATTGTGTTTGATAGAACTTTTGTGCTGATATGCAGTCCATTAGTATATAGTTGTACTGGATGCAGTCCCGTGATCTAAGAGTGTATGTAATGAGTTGAATATATTGTTGTAATATGGAAAAAGGAGGGTTTGTTGGGGAACAGTTGAACTTAGTTGGATGTTACCTGATCAGAGTAGCATTTTCTTAGATAGTAATTTTGCTTGAAAAAGCCTGATCGTAATGACATATGTATGGTTAGTAGTTTTACTCGAAAATGTTAAGTATTGTGTTTGTTTACAAGTGTAGTGGGTGTAACAGAATAGTCATCTGATTACACTTGAAGATTAGGACCTTATTATGTAGCTTTTGTTTATTGATTGTAGTGCTTGTGGAGTTTAGTATTCAGAACAAAAGTGTTCACAAATACCCATGTTTAGTGACTGCAAACTAAACTCGTTAACAGACTGTGTTGATGGAGCCGAGGCTTTTGCAAGAGAACGGGTATTTAGAACTTTCAGTATGTTTCTAAAATTTGGTTGACCCCTCACCTTAACATAGAATGCTTCCCAACATACAAAATTTTCTTCTCTCCGGATATTGTTTATGGATTGTTTTTGAAAAACTCTGATTTCAAATTCTTTCAATTTTACTAAGATGGTTCTTTTATAGTGGAAGTATGTGATTTTGTGTTCTCTCTGCTGTAGTTTGTTGCCTTTGTGATTGAGAATCATTAGCTTAGACGTCTTGGGAATTCTTAGACTGGTTTGATGGAAGAAATTTATAATAAATTAAAGTAATTTGCTCTAAGATGTTGAGGCAAATGACCCGCAGAAAAAACAAACATCCTCACTTTGATATAGTTTTTAACTTAGATTCTTCGGATATAGTTATGAAGGTTTGGCATAGTTATATGATTAGTTGCTTGCATCTCTTATTTTATTGACTTGATATACATAATGCATGATAACTCCCTGTGATGTTCATGAGGTGTCTATGAGTTTGATTAATCGTGCATGCGTGCCTGTTTATTTCATGTTTATGCATACTGGGTTCACACAAAGCTAATCAAGCTACTCGGAAAGGCAATGGCTTTCTAAAAATATGATTTTTAATTTCTTGGTTGTGTTGTATCCCAATTCTTCATCATTTTCTTTGTAGTTTTAAGATGTTATGGTATAGTTTAGTTTTTGTATCAATGTTTTTGTACTTTGTGTGCAGATCCCCTCCACGAATTCCAGCAGTTTGTCTAGCAAAGGAGCCATTTGTTCAGACAGTTGTTGCCCTGAGAGCTGAGATTAACATTGCTCTTATTGTGTTGGGTGTATTCACTGCTGGAAGGCACTTGAAGCAGTTTTTAATAGTAAGTCATTATTTAATCTTTTATGAGATTCATTCTGCCCTGCTTAGTTTAACTACTTAAAGTTTGCTCATTAACTTGGGGATCTTTGCTTGTTTCATTACATTTATAAGAATAGCCTATAAGTGTTTGAATTTGAATCTTTCATTGCAATATTTTTATATTTTTTGTGTCAGATTTGTACAAAACTTAATTGAAGGTACTTTTCTGCAAGTTGGTCATTGCTGGTCTTTAGTCATTCTCCGTGTTCGACAGTTGTTTCAATATCTCAACTATGTTCTATGTAAGTGAGTGAGACGACTTATTCTACTGTTGTTTCATTCACAAATCCAAACTTGAGTATTAGTTTTCTTGAAAAAGTAAATGTGGTTTAAGAAAATGATCAGAATTTAATGTGTCGGCTTATGGATTTGTTGCCAAGTAAGTGCTCTTTCTCTGTCATTCTATAAATTGAAAGACAAGTGCATGCCACATTTTATTGTTGATATTTTTTTTAAAAAAAAATTATAACTGGGCCAAGCTTTCACAATCATAAGTTGTATACATGTAATTATAATTATTTTTTATTTTGCGGTATGCTGTTAGTTGGACCAGTTTATTTTGCTGGTTTCACCATATGGTCAGTTGTTGAGCTCCTTTTTATTTTATTTTTATGGTTGAATCTATGGTGCAAAGACCTACTGTTTGGAATAAAGTTCTTAATTTGTCTATTTGATCATCATACAACAGCTTGATTACTTAATTAGGTTGATGACTATTGGCCATAGAAGGTATGTTGATCAGTTTGGAACTTTAAAGCTTAATTATTATCTGCCAATTTTTTGTGTTTTCAAGACTTCATTTTTTAGAAAACATGAATATTATTTTGGATAATCCCTTTGTACATGTGAAGGTTTTGCTCTTTTGTCCATTTTAACCATATGTAATCACATTGTAAACTAGATATGTTGATTTTATTATGAAGTTGCTTTCTAAGTTATTGGTTCTTCACTGTAAGCTTGTCTTTAACATGTACTAATGCTGCACTTTTTAATGGTCATAAGTTATAACCCATATGTCTCAAGTATAAGTTTAGTCTATCAAGATGTCATGTCCATGTGGGTTATGAGCTAACATTTTCACTTTTGATTGAAGAGGATTAGGAGACCTAGCACAATCAGCAAACTTAGACCTTGCACAAACACATTTATGAAAGCGCCCAAGGGCTGGTGTCTTGGAAATTCGAATGCAGCAGAATTATTAGGGTCCTGACTTTAACTGTTTTGAAACACCATGTAAAATGACTTGTGTATGGGATTGGCAAGTTTCTTATCCAAATTAAAGCAGATACCAAAATTGACTATAAAAAGGCTTGAATAATGTCATTCAAGCATATAGTGGACTTGCCTAGGAAGCTTGTATTTGAATACGTGCATGAATTTCTAATTTGTAGGTCCTTGCTGACAACATTCACGTGCCTTGTTGGATTACGAAAGGATGCAAATATTGTTTGCGCGGTGAAGCTTCCTCATGTCTTGTTTGTTTTAGGCTTGAAAGGTAGACTTCTGAGACCGTCAAGACATTTCCTCTGCACCAATTGATTTGGCCATTGCACATTTATAAACACATTTATAAACACTTATACAGACCATTGAAATCTGTTATGAAAAATTTCCTCAATGCATAGCAAATTATTGCTTTGCCATTCCTCTCACTTTTAGCTCGTCCCCTGTACATTACTCAGTTATGTTATTATCATAGTCTTCTACTCCTCTTTGACTAGCTCGTAACACATCCCTTATGATTGTGTCTGCTTCTTATGGTTATTGCGGCAGCTTCTTTAGCACTTGGTATAAAAGCAATGGTGAGCTAAGACTTTTTTTGCTTTAACAGAAAGTTATTACTCCAAATATTTTTTTGATGTGACTATTTTAAAAAAAATTACACTGAACCAAAACGACTTACAGGTTTACAAAATAAACCATAGTTCATAGTGCTCTAAAGCCTGAATTTTACTAAACATGATAAATTCTAATGATGTTGTGCTCTTTTTTTTTTATAAAAAAACTGCATATCTCTTACTGGTGGTGTGCATCTCATGTAGTTCGTCATATTGAAGTGGACTCAGAATTTAAACTTGACAGATGCTCCTTGAGTGCTAATATGAGCTAGAAACTATTCGCTTTGTTTTAGAAGTAAGAGTTTGATTAGTTTCTAGATTGTATGGCGCTTTATGATTCAATTGTGGTGGATGGGGATGGTTTAGCATGGTTTGGTTCAAGGATATGGCTTGCATATGTGTGACTTAGCTAGCGTAATTTTATATGTTTTAGCTTTTCCCACATGATTAATGAAGATATATAAATACATTATTTACAAACATATAGAGGCGTCCAAAGCTTCCACTCCATCTTCACAATTAGGATCTGACCCAGTCGATAAGGATCTTGCTGTAAATGCCGCTTTGCTTGCTTTTAGTACGTTGCAGCTCTGCATTGTATCTTTCATATGTTTTTTTATCTATGCTTAGTGGGATTTTTGCGTTCAAAATATGTTATGAAGTCTAGCACACTGGTGTTTAATGATATTCTCATCTGATGCTTATTTTTGTTTTTGTTCTATTTTGCTTTTAATTCGCTACCACCCTGCATTTGCTCACCAATATTTTGGTGCATCGCGTATAGTATAAGTTCATAATCCTACTACATTGTTGTTGTGTGGAGTCCCTCCCATGAGCCATTTGTTTTCTTTTCAATTTGTATTGCAATGGATTTGAACGTGAATCATTCCTAAGTTTATATTTTCTGTACTCGTTTTGCACATTTTTGTTCAAATGTCTTCTGTGTCGTCTGCCTCATTCTAAGTGGCTTCCGTTCTTTCTTTTGGTAGTTCAATTATTCGGTCGGGTGCGATTTAAAATTGCTCGCTGTTATACAATGGGATTACTTAACAAAGCTGTAGT
Source organism: Rubia yunnanensis (assembly GCA_037428765.1). Taxonomy (NCBI): domain Eukaryota; kingdom Viridiplantae; phylum Streptophyta; class Magnoliopsida; order Gentianales; family Rubiaceae; genus Rubia; species Rubia yunnanensis. Next base: position 45,822,316 of record CM075061.1, on the reverse strand, counting down.
TTATAAGTGGTTACTATAATGATGAATTGAGCTGATATGTGTTGCCAGGTTTTGCTACCCTTGTAAGTCTAATTGTTAGTCACTATCCCAAGACGGATTAAATTAGTTATTGGACCATGAAGATTGAAGAATACACAAAATAAGTTATAGAATTGAATACTAATAATTTTATCTTGGCAAATAATTGGGAAATACCGTCTTTCCATGTGACTGCTGAATTAGAATTATAGAAAAGTAAAAAGTTCAAGTTACAATATTAAAAGGTTATTATGTAAGGTGCAGTGGTACAGGGTCTGAGTGGAGAGGGTCTGAGTGGAGAGGGTTCGAGTGATACTGGGTTTGAGTGGAGAGGGTTCGAGTGGAGAAGTTGGAGTGGAGAGGTTCGAGCGAAGAGGTTCCAGTGGTGAAGTTCGAGTAATGAGGAATTGAGTGGAGAGGTTCCAGTAGAGAGGTTCGAGTGATACTATGTTCGAGTGGTACTGAGTTTGTGTGGAAAGAGTTCGAGTAAAGGAGGTTCAAGGGTTCAAGTGGAGAAGTTCAAATTGAGAAGTTCGAGTGGTGAGAGTTCAAGTGGGGAGAGTCGAGTGATGAGGGTACCATCCACCCCTCGAGAAGGGTATACCATCCACCACTGGAGAGAGTATTATCCACCCCTCAAGAAGTTTGTCAACCACCCTTTGAAGGTACCCCCATCCACGTCTCGAGAGGGTAAACCATCCACCACTGGAGAGACTACACCTTCCACCCCTCGAGGGTACGCATCAGCGTCTCGAGAGAGGTGTACCAGCCCTCGAGGGTACACCACCCCTCGAGAGAGTATACCACTGAGAGCATTGAACCATCCACATTAGCTCTCGAACCATGACCCACGCGAGGCATATACCCCTCGAACATCCACGATACCACCATTCAAACCACCTAGCCCTCGAACACCAACCATCCGTTCCTGGAACCATCACCCCTTGAACAATCAGTTCTTGAACATCCACCACGCCACCACTCGAACCATCCACCTCTTGAACATCAACCATTCGCCTAGAGGCCTCCCTACCACTCGAATATCCACCCTTTGAACATCAGTCATCCGCCTTGAGGGGTGTTGATTCGAGGCATCTCCACTTGATTCATTAACGCTGGAGGCCCTGGAACAATCAACCATTCCCCTCGAGGCATCACCCCTTGACTCAAACCTCTTCACTCAAACCTCTACTCGAACCCTCACCACTCAAACTAGCACCAATTGAACCCTTTCCAATCGAATCCTATATTCGAACCCTTTCCAGTCGACCCCTCTCCACTCGAACTCTCTCCACTCAAACTCTCTCCACTCGAACCTAGTACAACTCAAACCTCTTTACTCGAACCTATTACCACTCGAACCCAGTATCACTCGGACCTCTCCCTCGATTCATTAACCCTCGAGGTCCTGGAACCGTCAACCATCCTGCCCGAGAGGTAGATGGCGTAACCTCGAAAGGTGGTTGACAAACTTCTTGCGGGGTAAATAATACTCTCTCAAGTGGTGGATGGTTTACCCCTCTCAAGGGGTGAATGGTACTATCTCCAGTGGTGGATGGTACCCTTACCACTCGAATCTCACCACTCGAACTTCTCCACTTGAACCCTCGAACCTCCTTTACTCAAACACTTTACACACGAACCCAATACCACTCGAACCCTTGAACCTCCTTTACTCAAACACTTTACACACGAACCTAATACCACTCGAACCCTCGAACCTCCTTTACTCAAACACTTTACACACGAACCCAATACCACTCGAACATAGTATCACTCAAACCATTCTACTCAAACCTCACCAATGGAACCTGACAGGCGGGCGGTCGTCGCGCCCACCGTGCAAAAGATAATTTATAAGCCCTAAATGCTTACTTTCTACAACTAGGTAGATAGTGGCAAATCGGGGTCGTCCAAGGAGAAGAGGGATCTTCCTAAGCGTCTAAGCACACAAATGGTTGATATTAGGCTGGGAGTAACTATATATACACACACATAAAAGCATGTAAATGGGGGGGTTGGTTGGTTGGTTTTCCTAAGTTACGAAAGTAAAAAGACAAGATAACTAGCAAGGTCAAGTGACTATGCTAATCATCAAACAAAACTAAGAAAAGGGGTTTTAAACTACAAAGATAAAGCCTTGGGGGCAAGGGATATCCACTTCCAAATCTAATGTAGGTCATTGAATCATTCACTCATTCTATCATATAGCATTACATGACTCAACATCAACATACCCATCTAGCAAGAATCACAACACATACATCACAAGAAGTTCTAAGTTCACGCTCATAGATTTTCATGCAAAGGAGCTACGGAATTTGTCACGTTCCTAACACCTAACCAATTCAATCATACAAGCACTCCCTATGCTCAAACAACTCATGGCACAAGTGAAGTGAAACACACCATCAAGAATACACAAATGCTAAATAACAAATGCTTCAAGGATGAGTTAAAATCATCTATTCAATACTTCAACTACTTGTTGTGGAGACTAAACTCCTATCCTTCTTAGTTCGTAGTTTGCAAGAGTGAGTTCGACATCTCTCGTCAAACCTCACCAATGACTTCCGTTGTTTCGACCACGACTCAAGGTATCATTGGTGGCATTTAATCACGAAGAACCAACAAGCTCGGCAATGCTTATGACCACTACACCGTGACTAAGCATTTAACCAATTCATGCAATTACACGAGATTGGATGAACGTGCAACGCACATTCATCCAAGAGCATATAACTCTCTCGTTTGCTACACAAACGAACATGACGAAGAGTTCAACATCAATCACATTCGTCTAGCACATTATCAATCCATTAACACAATCAAAAGCCCTAAATCATACTCATACATTCCTAACAAGAAAAGGGGGGAAATTAACCCAAATCCCCCAAACCCTAGCTAGCAATTCATACAAGCATTCATATCCTCAAGCTCCTAACAACATCAATGGAATCAACAATTAACATTCAAAGCACAATAAATGCACAATAGCAAAAACACCAAATAGATAGATAGAAATGGTTCTCAATACATAGAAGTGGAAGCTTCAATCCATAGCTCCCAAGTACAAGAACTACTCTAGAACAACAAAAGACATAATTAAACTAAGAAAAAGCTAAGAAAAGAAAGAAGAGAAAAACCTAGGTTTTCGCCCAAAAACCAGAGAGAAAACGGGCTGGAAAAGCTTAGAGAAGAGGAGGAAAGAGAGGGTATTTATAGTGCAAAGAAAATAAAATAGATTTCTGGCCGCCTTTTGGTCGCGACTCGCGATGGTGTTGGTCGCGACTCGCGATGGTGTTGGTCGCGACTCGCGATGGTGTTGGTCGCGACTCGCGATGGTGTCGCGACGGGGGCCAGCACTTTGCATTGTTTCTTTGTCTTCTTCATAGTCATCCCTCTCAATCTTCAAGTCTTCAACAGCTCCAAAATGGTCTTCAACGACGACGGTGTTCATGTCTTCGAAAAAGTCTTCGAAGGTATAGTCTTCAATGTCTTCCGGTCTTCGTTGCCTCCGTGTTCTTCCCTCGTCACACAAAATCCACTTAGAAGAGGTAAAAGAGTACAAAGTTGCTTTTGCCTCTCCTAAGTGAATTTCAAGGTAAAACACAAGCTCTCGATAATAAAAGAGCACAAAAGTGATCCTAAATACTACTAAATAATGCATCTAAAATGGACACATCAGAACCTCTTCGCTCGAACATCTCCACTCGAACCCAGTATCACTCAAACCCTCTCCACTCAAACCCTGTATCACTCAAACCTCTCCGCTTGAACCCAGTTTCACTCGAACCTCCGCTCAATCCTAGTACCACTCGAACCCTCTCCACTCGAACCCAGTACCACTCGAACCTCTCCACTCAAACCTATTACCACTCGAACCCTCTCCACTCAAAACTCTCCACTTGAACCCAGTACCACTCGAACCCTCTTCACTCGAACCCTATCAGCTCGAACCTAGTATCACTCAAACCCTCTCAATTCGAAACTCTCCACTTGAACCCTCTCCACTCGAATCTCAATTCAAACTCTCTCTAATCGAACCTCACCACCCAAACTCTCTCCACTCGAACCTCACCACCCGAACAATCTTCACTCTAACTCAGTACCACTCGAATCTCTCCACTCGAACCCAGTACCACCAGAACACTTTTCACTCGAACCCAGTACTTCTTGAATCTAGTACTACTCGAACCCTATCCACTCGAATCCAGTACTCTCTCCACTCGAACCCTCTCTACTCGAATCTTGACTTGATCTCTCTCCACTCGAACCTCACTACCCAAACTCTCTCCATTCGAACCTCACCATCCGAACCTCACCATCTGAACCATTTCACTCGAACCCAGTACCACTCGAACCCTCTCTACTCAAACCCAGTACCACTTGAACCCTTTCCACTCAAACCTAGTACCACTCGAACCCTTTCCACTCAAAACTCGCCACTTGAACCCTCTCTACTCGAACCCAGTACCACTCAAACCTCTCCACTGGAATCTCGACTCGAACTCTCTCCACTCGAACCCTCACCACCCAAACTCTTTCCACTCAAACCCTCACCACCTTAACCCTCTTTACTCGAACCCAGTATCACTCGAACCTCTCCACTGGAATCTCAACTTGAACTCTCTCCACTTGAACCCTCACCACTCAAAATCTCTCCACTTGAACCCTCACCACCCAAACTCTCTCCACTCGAATCCTCACCACCCGAACCCTCTTTACTCAAACCCAGTACCACTCGAACCCAAAACTACTCGAACCCTCTCCACTCGAACCCAGTATTACCCGAACCCTCTCCACTCGAACCCAGTACCACTCGAACCTCTCCACTCGATTCCAGTACTACTCGAACCTCTCCACTCGATTCCAGTACTACTCGAACCTCTCCACTCGATTCCAGTACTACTCGAACCTCTCCACTCAAACCGAGTACCACTTGAACCTCTCCACTCAAACCCAGTACCACCCAAACACTATCAAATTCATAATGTCCTGATATAACCCTACATGTTACGGCAGCGGCGATGATGGTTCGATGGCTGTGGGTAAGGTTATAATTGTCCACCCATACTCAGCTTTTGGTCTGATGTCATTATTGTCATTTTAAGGTGGGTCAACAATTGGAAAAGCACCGTTAATGTCGGAAAGTTTACCAGAGGATTATATTGACACTTTCATTAATTAGGTAGTTTTTTTCTAACTTTCAAACGATTGAAGGTTATATCGGCACTTTCGCAAGTATATAAGATTATATTGGTATATAAACAACAAATCTCCAAAATAAACATATAGACAATGATTGTGACAAAAACTTGTCTGCATTGCTACCCAATTCATTGTTTAGTTCACATATACACACAGTTCCTTGTTTTTCCAGAAGTTCAACGTTTCTTTTTTATATTTTACTTACTTCATGTACTTGCAATATATTATTTCTTGAAAGGTTATAAAAATAATATTTTTTTATCTTATTGATTATTTAATAAATTCCAACAAAATTTATTATTTATTTTACAATTTAGATAGTTATTCTTAGATGAATATACTTATAATTTATTTATTTATTTCAATTCAAATGTGATATGTAAATATTATATATTAATTAAATTAAATATTTTTAATGAAGAACACCGCGCAACGCACGGTGGGACTTCCGCTAGTATCATTAAATAATTATGGGAATGAAAAATAATTGTTTGATTTTGATTAAATAAGGAAAAATGCTAGTATATGTTTTAGAGTAAATGATAGATGCTTACATAGTGGAAACTAAGAGAAGTAAAAATGGTTAATGAAGACGTATTAGTGGCTGAAACTTAATAATTACTCACTCACATACGTGGAAACTACATTGGGAAGATTATTATTACGTTTGAACGGATTTAAATTTGGAGTTACGAGTAAAGTTTTTAACTTTTGCACTTAGGTCTTCAAAAAAAGTTGAAATTGTTAAATTCAGAAATTGGCTTCACCCAAATAAAACTAAATATTAGAGGATGGTGGCTTTGCGTCCGGGCACGAACATGTGAAATAAAGACACTCGAAAGTGAGTTTTGACTATTTCAACACATTCTTTGACAATTACACGGGGCCTGGTAATTTGTTACATCAACAACCATGCTCTAACCTCCTCAATTTTTGTTATTTTTGCACAAATATAAAAATATAAAAATATTGATTTTTGGTGCATTTATTAAGAAGCACTTGTACATATTCTAGAGTATAGAGTTGTTTACTTGAAAGTTATAAAGGGAAATCATTAACGATTATGAACATGTCCTTGTGCCCGATCGTTGATAATTACTCCATGACAAACATGAAAAATAATTCCCGGGGGGGGGGGGGGGGGGGTGTGGATTTAAGATTACGTTAACGTTCGAGCAGATTTCAGTTTGAAGTTATGAGTAAATTTTCTAATTTTTGCACTTAGTTCTCTCCAAAAAAGTTGGAATTATCAAATTCCAAAATTGGTGACTCCCAAATGTAATTCAATATTAGAAGATCATCGATTTACGATGTAGACACATATGGATAAATGGAAGGGCATCAAAACCATACTTTGATTACTTCTACTAATTCTTGAAAACTTACATTTTGGCTAAACAATGTGTTACCCCAATCATAATTCCACCATAATTGGTGATTTTTGTTATTTTTCTATATAATGAGATGCCTTTAATTAATGAGTGTTTTGGTGAATTTTCGAAAAGCGCTCTTATATGTTCTATAGTAATACTTGCAGTAAACCTATTTTTTCCAGAAAATATTTTGCATGTTTTTCACGATTCTTGTAAATAATAATCAATCCAATTTTTACATAAACAAGTACAAGGATGGGATGGTCATATTGAATTTAAACTAATTTCACTATAATAACCTTCAAATGGCTCTGCTTCCTTAAAATTAGCTGTGTTCTCCATTACTTGTGAACTTCTCCCCACACGGATGTCCTCTGCGTTGTCATTCTTTCCGTGTGACGAGGAAGGTCCAACAACATTAATTGCATCTGCAAATTGGTACCTTAACACTTTTCCCAAGTGATTGCACCATGTTCTTTGAAATTGGCAATCCATATGCAAATTTTGTAGACCTGTCTCCATCAAATCTGCAGATTGCGTGGATCCCATTTTGTACAATGATTCAATAGAACTCTGAGCCATAGGGGGCTGTATTTGTCATATGTATAGTGAGGTACACCCAATTTTGAACAAAGTGACAAAATGAGGCTAAAAACACCATAACATTTAGTCTTTTACAATTCCTGAAGCATCTGCTCCAAGATTTTATCCCCAACATTCCAACGCAGTTTCTTCTTTATTGCATGTAACTTGGCCACCCTACTCTTGTGAACTTCGGTGTTCACGGTTAATTGGTCAATAAGGGAGGCTAGAAAGTGATACCAACTATTCATTTTCAATCTTAGTTATTTCTTCAAAATTTTCATCCAACTAGGCTTAACTAGTGCGTCGACATTGGTTTCTTCTCTTGTGACAGACCTCACGATATTTTTGGCTACGTCATTATCTAAATATTCTTCCACATTAAGTAATACTCTTATCTCGTCCTCCCTTGGAGGGGCATTTGGCAATTCGTAGAAATCATCAATAGCTTTGCAGAGAGTGGAACTAATCTCCCTCTGCATAGTACCTCATATGTGCTCTATTGACACTTCAAATTCACATTGAACTCACCTACAATGGACAAGTTGAACGTGGGAGGTGTGATAGAGGGGCTTTCCCACCCTAAAAGCCAAATTGTTTCTTCAAAAAGTGGATTTACTTCTATTCCCCTTTTCAGATAAGGTATGCATTTTGTAAGTTTGAGCCAAAACCTTGCCTCCTCAAAAATAAATCTATTATATGGTTGCTTTGAATGAGATCCGCTGGAGGGTGACGATAAGGATCCTTTTCGAGGCCTCATAAGTGGGGTTTTTTGGTGCCATAACCTACATTCACCAACATCATTTTATCAAACACCTTAGGTGCAAGGGAAAAATTACAAAATCTATTAAATTAGAACAACATGAAACATGCCTTGACCTCAATGTCAACAACCATAGTTTGAAACAAGTTCTACATATTCGAATAGTAAATGACTAATGAAGGAAAAACAAGGATATTTGATATGAACAATGCCCTTCATGATGTATTTTGAATTGAAAATGATAATAGTAGTTAAATCGATTTATATGAGGTAATTTCTTGATTTAAGGGACAATAAGATATTACCTTATCAAACTCGGGAAATTAGAACAATGGGGGTCTTTGAATCTTTGTGATCAAAAACCTTTGAGTGTTCATATGAGAATGAGAAGCCTCACAACAAGGGGGGAAATTTAAAAACTAGAAAAATTAACTAGCACCAGTATATTTTCTAGAGCCAATTTTCTAATATCGGTGCCTATGTTAAACTCACACAGCTGCATGGGAATGCTTTAGATAAATTTATTATTAAAAGATAATGGACCAGAGAGTAAGGTCACTTCTCAAAGTTTCAAAGTACACAACATCGGTAACATACCAGTGCTATTAGTTAGACAACTGGTGCCTATGGACATCAGAAGAAGCCTTACGCAGCCGCTATAAGGTTAATTTTTAAATTAATTTTGGATCAGAGACCAAACACATATAAAATTTCTAAGTATGTGGCACCGGTCAATTTACCGGTGTTGTTAGTCTATGTACTGGTTCCTATGTGAATCTAAGGCAGCCTTGAATAGTTGCTTTAAATGTTTTTATTCAAAAATATTCTTCGTGTAGACCATATCCTCTAAACTGAACTCTATCAGCACGAAATCCTTTTACTTCGCGAGCTATACAGATCGACACGTGGCTGTCCCACGTTGTTTACACCAAGTGGCAATTTTAAACTTATTGAAAGTCTTGTCACCCTTTCCCCCCGCCTTCGATACATCACATGTCCCTATTATTTTTTTGAGAGCTTGTCTCTCGGGTACTTTCTTATCTGGTGTATCATCTATTGGATCTTAAGGGGGACCATCTTCCTCAAATTATTTTAAGGGGAACAACAGGTAAGGTAGATTTCCCGGCCATGAGTTTATGGATTGGAATGGCAGGGCAGTTCTCTTTGGCAGGGATGAAGTGGTAACCATGCATGCATTACATCCCCCACCTACCAAAAGGAGGGCTGCCTTGTTATTCCTACCCATCATCAAGCTTTATATATCAAGCTTCAGTTGTAAGATGACCTAGTCGATCGAGTCTAGTTATATAAGGAATGTCTGCACATAAATTTTGGATATGCTAAAGAAGAGTCGAGCATATGCTATACTCTACATATCATGCATTCATGGTCCCATATCTCAATCGATTCCTCTCATCACAAGCTTGCACCTACTTCTTTTCACGATTCACTTTCTTACACTGTCGATATACCGGTATTATTGCATTAATTTTCACACGACTTTCTTAAACTTCTGAAATATCCACCATAAGCACTAATTTTTTGCACTGAATCTTAAAAACCGCAACTAGAATTTAGATTAGTATAGGATAAGAAGTTTCATTGTAAGAAATTGGTGCTCAATAAAACATTAAACAAAAGGTACACATATATACAGGGACACTTTTAGAAGAAATGTCCTAACAACTGTTTATTAATTAGCACACTTATAAAATTAAACTCGCATTCTAATATTGTGTGACACATATTATAATTATCTAAATATACATATATATACACACACACACACACACATATATATATATATAATTAGGACATTACAAAGCAATCCAATATTAAAACTATTGAGACATTTACAAGTGTCCTAATAAATGCATATTAGGACGCTTATAAATTAAACGTCCCAATACATTTGTAATTAGGACATTAAAAAGAGATCTACTATAACAGGATGCATAAAAAACCCTATATCTTGTCTATAGAATCACTCAATATAAAGATCCAAAATTTATAGGGATTCGCGATAGAGGAAGGTTTTAGAATCATCACAGTAGAGACCTATTTGGACACTTTTCAACATCCTAATAGGGCTTTTGCATTGTATGAAAATTTTTAAAACTGGAAAATTGAAAAAACAGTGCTACCATACCTTACCGTTGCCGATTCCCTAGTTCAACAAATTTTCACTGATTTTTTAAATAATATACATTGGGGATTCATACAGTGAAAATAGCTGAAACAGTAGAGATTTGGTTTATAACACCAGTACCATATGTTGTCGGTGCTTAACCTAACATCTCTTTCTAGAATCTTGTGATACCTACACTAGTGGGGAAGTCTCTATTGAAGACAACGTTAGAAAGCGGTTCCATCAATTTCTTGAGGAACCATCTTTAGTTAGTGTCTGAAATCGCTTCCGAGTTCAGAAATGCTATCCTAGGTTACCATTTTATTTTAAAGGTGGTTCTAAATTGTTAGAAGGCGGTTCCACCTTTAATGAAAATCAATTGAAGGAGATTCTATTCCGCCTTTAATGAAAATCGACCGAGGCAGTTCTAATTTTAGAACCACCTTTAATAGGCAGTCATTTGGCCCAATATAAAAACCCACTAACTTAGGGTTTTCACCTTTCATTTTTACTCCACTTCTAAAAATTCACAAGGTATATGTGCCTCTTTCCTTTCTCCAGCACCACGCTGTCACCATCTCCTTTTCCACTCTCACGCCTCCACCATCTTCCTCCACTGTCACGCCTCTGCTACACCGTCTCCACCTTTCGCACTGCCATTATCTCCCTGCTGTCCCACCGCCACTGGAGAAGCCCTCCCTTTCCGAATAAGAAGAATCCTACTGCATCGCCTACAGGGTGTTGCATCACCGCTAGAGAAGCCCTTTACCGCCGGAGAAGGACAAGCTTGCTGCACCACCTACTTGTTGCACCGCCGTTGGAGAAGCCCACCGTTTCCTGAGAAGGAGAAGCCCATTGCACCGCCTACCTATTGTCGCATCGCCATTGAAAAGGCCCTTTGTTGCCTGAGAAGAAGTAGTTGGCTGCTTGAGAATGAGAAGCCCCACTGTCGCATTGCTGCTTATTGATTGAAGAACGATACTAAATTTTTGCTTTGATTTGAAGTCCACCACGACGCTTGTTGATTTGAGTGTTTCTTCAAGGCTTCCTGTTTTTGACATTTGTTTAAGAACCTCAGAAATTCAGAAGATATTTATGATCCCAATTAAAGGTGGTTGCCATTAACGATTAAAGGCTGAGTTAGAGAAAACACTTGAAAAGGCTACCCAATTAAATGTGGCTGCCTAAAATCGATTTTGATTAAAGGCGGAGTTATAGAAACAATTGAAAAGACATTTGAAAACACTATCTTTAATGGGCACCTTTAATTGAGGATGGGAGTGGGTAGTGTCAAAATCGAAAAGTCTAGTTCGATATAATTGCCTTTAATCGAAGGTTTTCTACTAGTGCTAACGCTACTACCAATGAAAGACTTGGTGCTGATTGGGCAATGTGTCATGTAGCACCAATTGTGGACAAGGAAAACTAATGTTAGCTAAACTGCAAGAAAAATTTGTTTTTGTTTCATAGACTGTTTATCTCAATTATTTGATTTTTGGCCGATAATCGAATAAAAAGTTCCGACCTCAATTTTTCAATAAATTGAAGTAAAGATATTTTACCACCTAGAAAAATGGCAAAACCATAAGTAGAAAGACGAGTCTCCAAACAGCGAGCCCAAATCGCATCAGAGGAGCCCAAAACTGTTAGGGAACCAGAAGTAGGACAAAAAGTCAGGCCAAAGTTAAGGGTACCATGCACATACCGGAGAATGCGAGTAACAACCTCATAATGTTATTCACGTGGAGAGTGCAAACAAGTGACCGGTAAAGGGTAGGATTGGAGAATAGAGCGCCATCAGTACTAAGAAGCTGGTTACCAGGGACAAAGTGTGTAGAAACAGGAGTACAATCAGTCATGCCGGCCCACCGAAGGACATCCATAGCATGCTTAGCTTACCAAGGAAAAGAATGGAGGTAGAGTGAGTTACTTTCAACCCTATAAAATAGTGTAGATGGCCGAGGTCCTTAACAGAATACTCGCGATCTGTGCAAGGGATAAACTGGCGGATGAGAGAAAGATCATTGCCAATGAGAATGATAACATCAACATAGACAAGAAGATAGAAAATTTTGGAGTCACGAACATAAATAAAGAGAGAGGTTTTCGTATTGCTACAAGTAAATCGAAGAGTGCGCAAGTAAGAGCTGAACCAAGCTCAAGGTGCTTGCTTGAGGCCATGAAGGGCATTGCGAAGGCGACATACATATTTAAGACGAAGTGGATATTTGTACCAGGAAGTTTGTTCCATGTAGTATGGATCATTAAGAAGACCATTTAGAAAAGTACTTTTGACATCCAACTGATGGAGTGGCCAATGGTGAATAGTTGCAAGAGCCAATATAATTCAGACGGTGGAAGCTTTAAACAGAGGACTGAAAGTGTGAGTAAAATCAAACCCCAGTAGTTGAGGATAACTTTAAGCAACCAAATGATCTTTGTAGCGCTCAATGGAACCATCAACACGATGTTTGATGCGATAGAACCATTTGGAGCCAACGATATTAACTCCTATAGGTCGAGGAATAAGATCCAACGTATGCTGCTTGCAAAGTGTTGCCATCTCGTCATCTATAGCACCAACTCAACGAGGAAATTAGAATAAAAGGATAAACACAACATCTAAATGGATGGAAATTAGAATAATTAGGTTGGCAGCCATAAAGGAGAGAGAATGGAAAATGTGTGTCAAGAACTGGAGTGGGAAGCCGATTAATAATGTAGACGGCTATTGAGAAGGCATCATTCCAATAGGACATCAGAAAATGAGAATGAAAAATCATAGTCAAGGTCATCTCAACAATATGACGATGTTTTCTTTTTTGCTCAGCCATTTTTTGGGTGTAGCGGGACAAGATATTTGATGATGAATACCACGAGAAGAAAAATAGAATTTTACTTGAGCATTCATAAATTATGTTCCTCCATCACTCTGAAAGATCTTGATGGTGGAAGAAAATTGATTCCCCACAAACGTCTGAAAAATGAAAAATATATTAAAGAAATATGATTTGTGTCGCAGAGGATAATACCAGGTAAGCAAGGAATAGTCATCAATAAATACTGCATAATATGAGAAACAAATATTAGATCACAGTGAACCAATGATAATAAAAAGTCTGCTCGTTTAGGATTGTCCATAAAAGGAAGGCAAAGAGGTTATCAAAAAATGTCCCTGCTTTTGTAATAAAGATATAAAAGAATAAGAAATATGACCTAATCTAGAGTGCCAAAGTTCAAAAGAACCTTTATTATTGTTGGACTGAACATAAGCCACCAGAGCAACACCACTAGATTCAAGCACATAGAGACCCCTCTCACATCGTCCTTTGACAACGGCCTCCTTTGTGCACTAAATTGAATCACAAATGAGTTGGCATCAAAGGTTATAACATCATTCCAGTCTTTAGTCAATTAACTGATAGAAAGTAGATTTTTTGTGATAGAGGGTATTAACTAAACATCTGATAAATAAAGAGAATCAGTAAACCGTCGAGTGCCAATGTGAGTAATAGATATAGATTGACCATTTCTAACATTACCAGAATAAGGTGTTATGTCGGCATGTCTGGAGGTGGTAGAAGTCACATGACTAGTGCCACCGAATTCGAGATACCAATCTGAAGCAGAGTTTTCTAGGTTTCTCAAGAGAAAGAGATGATTGAAAAGCTTCATCCAAATGGGCAGTCCGAAGAACGAGAAACGCTGGAAAGTTTGTGGCATTGGCAGGGATGTGCCAAAACTTATTGCACCATTAACACTTTGAATTCCAACGGCGCCCATGATTATCAGTAACAGTACCACAACGAAAAACTTGACGGAAACCACTAGAGTGGCCACGCTTGGAGGTCCACGCATCTCACGGCTGCGCGTGAGATCCACGCGCCTGGGAAGAAGAAACTCTGATAGCAGAACTAGGGGTATCTGAAGCCAAAAAAGCAACAGTGGGACTATTGATACCAGTAGGAGAACCAGAAATAGTACAATGAAGAGCTTTATAAATATGTGCATGTGCCACCACCTCGACATAGGTTGGCAAGGGTTTTTCGGGCAACGGAAGATTGGTAAATTTAAAAAAACTCAGACACTAGAGCATGAATAAATAAAAGGACCTGATCCTTGTTTCTCACGGGAAAACCACATCCGGTAAGAAAGTCAAGAGTCGACTTGACACGTCGATGCAAATCAGCAACAGAGCCTTGGTCGGGGCTGAGAGAAAACAACTCGGTCTGAAGTTCAGTTCTTGAGTGAGATAAGGCTTTTGAAAGGCAGCACACAATGAGTCCAACATATCTTTGGACATTTTACAACGGACGGTTACAACAAAACATCATCGGTGAGAGTGAGAATCGAGCGGAGAAGACTCATAAGACGTTTCTCCGTGGTAACCAAAGCAGCAACAACAAAGGCCGATGAGTCCAACGAAGAATCCTCGGAGGAGGATGAAAATGATTTTGGACAAGGAATGGAGCCATCACGGTAGCAAAATAAACCTCCGGCTTCAAAAACGGTATGAATTTGCGCCTTCCAAGCCAAAAAAAAAGTAGACGATGAAAGTTTGATGGATAAAGGATGAATGAGGGTTGAGAATGAGAGAGAATCAGCCTTGCTTTGGATTTGAAGAAAAATATCCCAGTAGAGAGGAAGAACGAGATGTGCTTTATTTTTGCAGAGTAAGAAACAAAGAGGCATGTGTTGTTTTTGTTGAAAAGGAGAAGACATATATTAAGAGCACGTACAATAGGAGGTGCATGGGAGGGGGTTTTGGTGAGTTTTGGGCCATAATGATGAGGTTTTGTGAAGTAGGTGGAAAAAAATGGAGAAACTCCAGAGGAGATGATGGATATGCACACACCAGTACACCACAAAACTCTGTCCAATTCATCACGTGGGTGGGTTCCAAAGATGAGTTGGAGTTTTAATGACATAAGTTACTCCCTCTGATCCACTAATTATGACACTCTTTTTATAAATTGATGGTTTTTTTAATTTTATTTTCTTTTATTTTTAGCAAATTTTAAATTATTTTCATCCACCCATTTTACTTTTTTACACTTTCAATTAAATCCCACCACTCTTTTCTCTTTTCAAAAAATTAAGTGTCCATTTAAAGAGGCCATATATAGTGGACCAGAAGGAGTATATACTCTAGTCTAATAGTATTATATCACATGTCTTGCTAATTTGTATTTTTGCTGCAATGGATTTAAATGGGCAAAAAACAATTATCTTCAAAAAATTAAAATTTAAAAATGATACCAAAATTCTTTTTAAAAAATCTCTATAAATAAAGTCCAACATTGATACATTTCTCACATCTCTTTCAAATTCTATTTTCCTCTCCTTCATTGTTGCAAAACAAAATTGTAGTTTGCTTATTTGATTCAAATTGTTGAAAATTGATTCACTTAATTCAAATTTCAATAATTAATCCACAAATTCAAATTTATCAAATTCAAGATATCATTTGCAACAATCAAATTCAAATTTTAATGTTGCACCTCCATATTTTCTCCTCCAAATCCATATAACTATTGCAGGGCATTTCCCAACTACTATTCTCAACCTTCTCCCGAATCTCATACACAATACAACCAAAATAGGTTTTTCTCACAATTTTCTACCCAAGGGTTAGAAAATCTCTAACCAATCTCAAATTTTGGCCAGTATTCCAATCATGCGCACGGTGGCGGTCAATTTAATTTTCAACGCTGTGGTAAATATGGTGAACTAAGCGGTGACCAACATGGGGGGGAGGCGGTGGACAAAATTCAATGCCAAACATGGTTGGGGTTACAAACGAAGAGGATAAAGTTGAGGATGATGAGGGTGTGGCCAATGGCTCCGAAAGAATGAAGAAAAATCTATAATCGTGCTCTGAAGAAGATGACCAAGTCATATTGAAATCGTGAATTGAATATTAATTCTATTTTTGCTCGTTGCTTTAGTTATATATGTATGTTTTTATCTCCAACCTAGTTTGTAGTTTGTTGTTATGTTTTCTCTGAGGTTGTTATATGTATTATTTTAATTAGAGTTATTATTTATCCAATTTTATTATTCGGCTTCTATTTTTAAAAAAATTTATTTTTTTATGAAAATTTTATGTCTATAGATGTATAGATGTATATATATCTATATATTTAAATATATAGATACATACATCATATGTAAAATATATATGTGTGGTGTAAACCTAGACCATGAACCGCATAAGGTTGGACATCGGGTACAACCCAGAACATAGCCCCAGACTAATCTTGGATGCGAACTGAGAAAAGCGGAATCACGTCGGAAGGGATTCGGCCACGAACTGAGAAAGGTGGAGACCACGATCAGGTTCCAGCCACGGAAATAGACACAAACCGGGTTTGTAAGGACCAGAATATAACCCACGATTGTGAATCCTAATAATGTACAGCCACAATGATAACCTGCTATAAATATAAGAATAAGAATGCCAGTTAAGGTAAGTGAAACTAAACTGAGAAATTTTAATTCTCTAAAGGAAACTACCGACTTGAGAGTTGGAGCATTTTCCCCGAAATCTCTTCCGGGATCTGTTTTGCAGGAGGATATACGATGAACTGCAGTCACTTTGGCTGTTCGCAAATACTACAACATTTGGCGCCATCTCTAGGGACGAGAATTTTTTCCAGTCCCTTATTCCCTTCAAAGTAGACAATGGTGTTCACCAGAAGTAAGAGAAGCCAAAACCATCATACACAAGAAAAAATAGCTGGACGTAACAAGAGCAGTCATCCCAACCAAGATCAAGAATATGTACCTAGTAGAGAAAGGGAAAATAATAAAGAAAATAAGGAAGATGATGAAGAGGAAGCAGAGTCTCCTAATGCAAATGAAGAAAAAGAAAGAAGAGCGTTTGCATCATTCCTAGAATCGAATAGAGAACAACTATAAAGTCAATTCTTAGCCACTTTCAAGCTGAAATCCCCAAAAATAAGTTTTAAAAAGTCAAAATCATGAAGATCTTAAGTATGAGGATGAGTTAAGAGATATAGTGGCAGACGATGATGCAGACAAATCACCATTGGCACCGCATCTTCGCGATTTCAAGATGCCAAGGACTTTAAGCTGCAATTGAACATCAAATTTATGTTGGGACCACTGAGGCAAAGAAATTCCTACATTCCTATCGCAACAGCATGAGATTTTGCGATGCAGAAATCGATTTGGTGTGTAAGGCTTTCCCCATCTTACCAAACGATTACATGGTACGGAGATTAACCAAACGAAAACATTAAGTCTTGGGCACAGTTGCCGGATTTGTTCTTGGGACGCTTTCACTAGAAGCAAAAGTTCACCAAGATATTAGCAGACCTAAACAACATAGTTCAGCAAAGTGACGAAAGTCTTGCAGAATACCATAATAGGTTCGTCACAGAAAGTTTACAGGTTTGCAATCTGTCACTCCAATCTTCCTTGGGTGCATTAACATGAGGCATACGATCAGGAGAAATCTACAAGGAACTCACAAAGAACATTCCCTAAAATCCAAGGGAACTGCAAAAAATGATTGAGCAATATGTGCGTACTGAAGAGGCAAATAATCACAAGATAGAGCGAGAGCGAGGCAAAAAGAGAATGACGGAAGACTCACAAAGAAGTTTTGTAAAGAAGGGAAAAGGAAATCTCCCTTTCAAAGGAAGATAATTGGGAATGCAGAGCACAATGTCCCAAAAAAACACCTTTGACAAAGTCAAGAAAAGAAATCTTGCAAGCGAACAAAGAACTATTTTGTGAACCAAGGCAGATGATAGCACCTCCAGATAAAAGATCTAGAGAGTTCTATTGCGCCTTCCACAAGGATCATGGACATAACGTTGAATATTGCAGATACTTGAGAAGGCAAATAGAGGAGAATTTAAGGAATGGCTATTTGAGCCAGTATAAGAAAAGAGATGGACGAAACCGATACAACGAAGCTAATAAGGCAGGAAGCTCCATGGCTAAGAACTAGGCCGTAGCAAACACATAGAACAAGAATCAGAGGATGATAGGAATGGTGGAACATGAAGAAGACATAGCAAATGAGGCTCCAGAAAGAATAGTATTATCGATACATGGACCAACTGAATCTTTATCAAATAATGCCTGGAAAGACAAGGCCATGTATTCGCCACCACAATAGCTTGTGGATAAGATATTTCGTGTGGACAAAGCAATCACATTTATCGAAGAGGATGTAGTTACAAATGCTTCACCTCACAACCCAAGGGTCATTATCGCTAGGATTGGAAATGCAACAGTTCATAGAGTGTTTGTATATGATGGGAGCGCAGTCGAAATCCTTTTTGTTGATTGCTTCGATAGGTTCGTATTCAAGCGAACTTACCTAAAGAAGTCCACATCCTCGCTTGTATGATTTACGGGGTGAGGAGAGACACCGTTGGTTAACATACAGCTGCCTGTAACAATCAGTTAAAAAGATAAAAAACTGTACTATCATGTGCGACTTCGTTGTCATGGACGTACCAAGTTCATTTAATGCTATCATCGGTAGGCCTTGGAAGAATAGAGAAAAGGCAATATGGTATCCATACCATTTGGTCATGATGTTCCCAACTCCAACAGGAATCACGACAATTGAGGAAACCAACAAACAGTGAGACAATATATGGTTATCGCGATGAAAGCAGGAAAGAATATGGAGCAAACAAAAATGGTTAGACTATCACAGATGGTGACTCACTCAACCAATTGGATCCTCCAATAGATCTAGAAGAAGAGGCTGAAGTTGTCACTTTGGATCGAAAACACCTCTAAGTGCGTTAAAATAGGAAAGCATCTTCCAAACCTGGAGAACATAAAGGTTGCGAAACCACAAAGATACATTTGCAAGGGAGTGTACATAATGTGGGAGGAGTTGACCCAGGGATTGCTACCCATTCACTATATATTAGTGATTTGGTCAAACCAATGAAACAAAAGCAACGAAGCTTCGATAGTGACAGACAGAAATCGAAAAAACTCACAAAAACTAATGAAACCTGAAACTTCTGACAAACCATTTGTAATAAAAAATTTATACTCTTCATTTTTCATCAAGGGTGTACCGACAACACCGCCTTGCAATTGAAAAACTGAGGAACCTCCATCTGTCTTCACGAGTTTGACCAGCAACAAGGAGAACTCATCGAGGTTGTCTGGATTCTGCCGTGAAAGTCTAACATGGCGAGTCGCATCCAGAGATGAACAAGTGTACCCCAGTTGTTGTGGCGAGTCGGATCGAGTGTCACAAAGTTTGAGTCTTGACCCGAGTTGTAAGCTGAGTCGAACTCAAACTAAAAAACAAGGGCTTGAGGAATAGTTTGTGAGTTACGTCTCCAGTAGAAACCCAGTTCACCCAAGTTGCGCAAAAGTCAGACTCGGCCTTGACTTGGACTTAGCACCATGACTTAGATCTGCCTGTATCATACTGACTCTGATCCACTCGACTGTTGCCTCCTCAAACCTAGCATAACTACATTTTTCGTCGTTTGTCCACTGACAGACCAAACTCGAACCTTGCATCTCCACTACGAACCTCCGTCTGATCAGCCTCAGATGGAATTGCTCAAAGTCAAGGTATCCACCACTGCTGGTGAACAATCAGCGTGTTCTGAGCCCCTCCCCTTATTATTAGTCAATGCTGAAAAGGTCTAGGTTAATGTTGGTCTCCACCTTTATGGTTTTGAGTTTCCAAGTCAATGTCGATGGTGGGCATACAATTACATTTGAAAAACTAGGGGTTATCTTTGTATTTATCAAAAAACCTAAGGTTATCTAAGCATTTTATACCAAAAAGTTTCATGAGAAAAGTGAGATAGATTATAAACTGAAAGGGATAATAATGTCAAATTTGTTATAAAACAGCAATGCATGAAGTAATGCATGTGTGTGAATCTCCATTAAACTTATAAGAGATTAAGGGGAATATGGTCATGAATGAAGTGAAATTACAAATGTGTTCACTTGCTTTAAAAGATGAAATTGGTTTACTCTTGTTAACATATGAGGAGGAGGACTATATATATATAGGTGACCATCTTAAATTAAAAGGAAGCAAGGAACATCTCGCCTTTAATATTCTTTATTACGTTTTATATTTTGTTTTCCTTTAAATATTTGGATATATTTTTTCTACAAAACATATTTCAGCACGAAACTCTAACTTGAGTTTGATTTAATATCTTTATATTATAAACCAAATTTTGAATTCGTACGAGGATCTGAAAAATGTGGATGTCTCATTTTGTAAGTATGATGAGATTTATTTTGGATATTTTTATTATTAATATGGCTAATTTTGCAAAACTAAATTTAACTACTCTTAAATCATCGGATACAAATTTACTTATGTAGAGGTAATGAATTGTTAATTTCATGCAGAGGCAGATGATCTTGGAGATGTCATCAAGAAAAAATGGTAGTAAAACCAAAAGACCTGTCCCATTGGTCCTGCTTCATTTCAAGAAGTAAATTTGAATGCACTAGATTTTAAAAGTACCTACTGCCCAAAAAGAGGGAGAACAAATTTTAAGACATTGGTTATTTAAAAGGCCTTACAATCTTCACCAGAAGAGAAAGAGTAAATTATGAGGCTGATGTCCTTCAAAAGATCATATTCTCCCCTAGAAGAAGTTGAAGAATAATTAAAATGATGGTGATAAAAATTAGATAATAGATACCATCGTTGTGACATGAAGGGTCATAGAACGTGTACTTGAAGTATGCCAAAGAATCTAACCAATCTTTATCCAGAAACAGTGAATAAAATAAATATAAAAGTAAACCAATTTTATTTGTGAAGATGCTAATCGTGACCTTATAAATCATTTTATTTTATTTCACTGGATGTTGTGATTATTTTAATTTTTCAATAATCCTTAATGTGGCCCTAGAACAAATGATCAGTAATAAATTTCATATGATATAAATAATTTTTATATTTAAATTTTATTAATTAAAGTTCCATGTATTTATGAAAGGAAAATATAACTGATCTGAATCAAAATCTTTATTTTATGAAGAGTACAGACGATTCTTCGTTCGACAATAAATAGTTATATCTGGCAGACAGTGGAGCAACACACTTCATACTCAAGAATAAGAAAATTTATTCTGAGTTGACGTTGGAAGAAGTGAATGTGAGTATTATCTATGTAGTGCCAAAATAATCAAAGGTTCTAGGAGAGCAACGATTTTATTACCGGAAGGAACTAAATTTTGCATTTCTGAAGCATTATTTTCTTCAAAGACTCAAAGGAATTTTTTTTTGTGTTTTAAAGATATTCATAGAATGGATATCATTTTGAAACTAGTAATGATAAAAATTGTGAATTCTTGTACATTACAAGTACGGATTTTAGAAAGAAGATGATACTATGATAGTTACTGTTGTATTCCTCCGGTTGTTGAACATATGCAACAAACCAGAAGTTTGTTGATGAATTTACTCTTTGGCATGAACGATTAGGCAATCCTAGTTCTATATGATGTGTAAAATAATAGAGAACTTGCAAGATCACAGTTTGAAGAGCCAAAAGATTCTTCAATCTAGCGAATTCTCGTGTACTGCTTATTTTTAAGGCAAGTTAATTGTGAGGTCATCACCGGTGAAAATCCATACTGAATATTCTATAGATTTGGAACGTATGCATAGTAATGTATGTTGGCCAATCAGCCCACCGTGTGGACCATTTTGGTTTTTCATGGTCTTAATTGACGCTTCTACGAAATGGTTACATGTATACTTATTATTCACCCTTAATCTTATGTATGCAAAATTACTTGCGGAGATAATTTAGTTATCTATGCATTTTCCTGATCATAATATTAAGACAATTAGTGTTGATAATGCTGGTGAGTTTACATCCCAATACTATAATGATTATTGTATGTCAATTGGAATTAATTTTAAACATCTTTCAGCTTATGTTCATACACAGAACGGTCTAGCTGAATCATTTATTAAACGCTTCCAATTAATTGCTCGACAAATCTTGTTAGAAACTAAACACCCAGTGCCACCTTGGATCCATGCGCAACAGCAGTAGTCCGCATCAAGCCAACAAGTTATCATGAGTTCTCTCCCCCCCTCCCCAAATGAATAGTTTTTGGTTATAATAAGCTTTCCCCCCAACAAAGAGTTTTTGGTCAGGAACCAAACATATCCCAACTTATAATTTCAGTGTGCGGTATATGTATCAATTGTTTCACTATAAAGCACAAACATGTGGCCTTAGAGAAGGCTGAGAATATATGTTGGGTACGAATCTCCATTAATTATTAAATATCTTTAACCAACAACTGGAGATTTGGTTAATGCTCATTTTGATGATTGTCATTTTAATGAGTTCATTTTTGCAACATTAGGGGGATAGAAAATACAACCGTTAATGAAAAAAAGCTGGAATGAATATTTTTTTTCTCATTTTGATCCTCGTAAAAAGGAATGTGAACTAGAAGTTCAAAAGATAATTCATTTGTAGATATTAGCAAATCAATTGTCAGATTATTTTACTGACTTAAAATGTGTGACAAAATCACATGTGTTGACTGTTAATGCCCTTGTTGAAATTGATGTACCTGAAGGGAAACCTACCATTGGAAATGAGATAAAGGAACAATTGAAAAAGAGTCAATCCAATTGGTTCGAAAGACAAAAATCCTCGTAAAATGATCACGACCCAACGTTTGTCAAGGAATGGAGGCAAAAATGGAAATGGAAAGATGAAAAAATGGAAAGATGCAATCCAACTAGAATTGGATTCCTTGGGAAAACAAAAAGTCTTTGAAAAATATCACGCATGACTGAAGATATGCGGCCCGTGGGTTAGAAATGGGTCTTTGTGCGAAATAAAAATAGGAATGATGAAATCATTCTCTACAAAGCATGACTTTTAGCACAATGATTTTCCTAGAGACTGGGTATTGATTATGAGGAGACATATTCTCCTATGGTGAATGCAACTACATTTTGTTATTTGTTTATTTTGGCGACAAATGAATCCCTTGAAATACGTGTAATGGATGTAGTGACTGTCTATATGTATGCTTCACTTGATAATGATAGTTATATGAAAATTCCCGGACTGTTTCAATTGCCAAAAGAATGTAATTCTGGTTCTTAAGAACTTTATTCGATCAAGTTGGGTCGATCTTCATATGGGTTGAAAAAAGCCAGACACATGTTGTATAATTGCCTTGGAGAATATCTAATGAAACGTGGTTATCAGAATGACCTGATATGCCCTTGTGTATCCATAGTTAGATCGGGGTCCGAATTTGTTATTATTGGAGTCTATGTTGATGACCTAAATATGATGGGAACTCCTGAAGAGATCCAAAAGGGTACTGAATATTTATAATAGAATTTGAAATTAAGGGTTTTGGGAAGATAAAGTGTTTTCTTGGGCTGCGTATTTAATATTATAAAAAAATTATTAATCTACACCAGTGTCATTACACCGTTAAAGTGCTAAAGTGGTTTTAAATGGATAAAGCACACCCCTTGAGCATAGAGATGGTTGTGAGGTCACTCGATGTGAAGAAAGATCCACTTTGACCCCCTGAAAATGATGAAGAACTACTTACTCCAAAAGTACCATATCTCAGTGCTATTGGTGCTTTGATGTATTTGGCAAGTCATACTCGCCCTGGTATAGCTTTTGCAATGAATTTATTAGCGAGATATAGTTCTTCTCTTACAAGTACGCATTGAAATGATATTAACAAATATTCCAATTCTTTCAGGGTACAATTGACTTGGGACTTTATTATCCCAAGTCACTTAATAATGATATCGTGGGTTTTGAAGATGCCTACTAAGCTCAATCGGAAATGGATTATATATAATAACATGTGTAGACACAATTATCTCTTAACCTTCCATGAAACAAACAAAGGTTGCCACTTCTACCAATCATGTTGAAATATTGATGATTCACAAAGCCATTTGGAAATGTCTTCGGTTAAGATATGTAATTCAATATATTTGAGGAACTTGTGATTTAAAATTACAAAAGACAATTCCCACCACTTTGTTTGAAGACAATGCTACTTGTAATTTCAAACTGAATGAATGATTCATCAAAGGAGATAGAACAAAGCTCATTTTACTAAAATTATTCTTCACTCACGACCTACAAAAGAATGGTGAAATTTGTGTTCAAAAAACTTGTTCTAGTGACATTGTGGCTGGTTTCTTCACCAAATCACTACCGACATCAACATTAGAAAAGCCGGTGCACAAGATTAGAATGCGGCGAATGAGAAATATTAATTGATGTGCTCAAGAGGGGAAGCTATACATTTTATTGTTTTTCCCTTAGCGATGGTTTTTCCTAGGCTTTTCCAAGTAAAATATTTTTGTGAAGCAGTGTGCTCCAATGAAAGATGTACTCTTTTTTCTTTACAAGGTTGTTTTCACATTGGATTTTTCTAGTAAGTTTTTAATGAGGCATTGTTCCAGGAATGGACATTCAATGGAGTGTGTTATAAAACATCAATGCATGAGTGTGAATGCCCATTAGACCTATACTAGTAGAGTACCATCGTGTGTTGCGCGATATTATTAATTAAAATATTAGGATTAATTTTTAGGTATATTTTGTATCTTACATTTAAATTGAAAACAACGAATTTTATTTAAAATTTTAAAGTTTAGTCATCTAAGAAAAATTATATGAGTTATAAAGTGAAATAATTAATTTAATTAGAAACCGTTAAATATTGAATAAAATAAAAATTAATTTTTTAAAAGATAATTCCCAAAGCATGGGAGGGGTTTTCTATTAGGATCCCCATTCCTTTAATCGCAAAAAATGATAGTTTGAGTAGTTACATGAATGTGATCAAGTATAAACTTAATGCGGGTTTGTGTGAAATGATAATAAAAAGGTCAAGTCATTTGCCATTAGGAAGATTTTGAGTAAGATTTTGAGTAGTACAAAGTAGCCATTCCGCTAAAAATTATATCCACCACTTATGTTAATAAGTTTTTAAACAGACTACTTTGTAACTACTCTAAATCTTACACAAAGGCTAGAAAAATTCTCTCGTTCCCGAGGTGAGAAAAGGGCACCCGCGTCCTTTCTGATTTGTGTGCAAAAAAGTTGAAGAGCGTGGTCTTTTGAGAGTTCTAAGGGGAGCAGCACCTCTCCCTAGATACCATTTGTTTCTTCCATTGACATCCTAGTCTCCATGAGTATGCATAGGTAAAGTGTAGCCATTCTTTCATTGATTTGTCCGCAAAGTGCAGGTTTGCAATACTCAACCATTTCTCTTCTGATTTGTCTGTGCCTCCTTCATTTGGCATTTTAATCTACAAAAATGAGAAATGACTACTCGGTAGGATCCCCTTCTATCTATTCTAATAGAAGGCATTTCTAACTTGTCTAGGTTCAGCAAACCCCTAGCTTTTTGATCCAATCTGTTCAAATTAAAAACTCCTAAAAGTGATTTTTGTAGCATAGATTTAGCAAGATGATCAGCTACAAGATTGTCTTTCCTAAGTGTATGGAAAATGCGTACAACCTTCATCTGTTCATGCACCTTAGAGGTAAGATGATACAGATTCCAAGGGGCATGCATAGGGTTAGATATATAGTCAATAGCTATTTTACAATTAGTTTCCAATATGAAACTCTCAATTCCAAGTTTCAGTGCAGCTTTGTGTCCATATCTGATTGCCATTAGTTCAGAGAATAGAGAAGAACTAGCATTGATGCATTTACAATAAACATAAACCATATTGCCCTGATCATCTCTTACTATTAGAGCTATGGATGCTTTTTGTAAAGTGGACGACCAAGATGCGTCAACATTAATTTTCCAGCCAAATATTGGTTTATTCCAGTGCACTACTCTGATTTTAGGCTTTGGAGGTGGTCTTATTTTAAGGATTAAACCTAACTTAAACTAGTATTCATCCTCGTTGTTCTTACTTAAAGTTTCGTACTTAAGGAGTGCAATGAATAGATCTTGTTTAACATTTTGAATCAGATCTACATGCAAGGGATTCAAATTATTATATAGTATGCTATTTCTAGCTTTCCAAAGATGCCAACATATCAAAGATGGTGTAATAGCAATCAGTTCATTATGTATCCTACTACTATATGATGTGAGCTGGTAGAAAGTGAGTTTATCCCAAATATTCTCAAAGAATGGAGTAAACATATTAAACATTTGATCAAAATGAGTCCAGAGAACTTTTGCCAATATGCATTCATTGAAATAGTGCGAAAGATAATCAGGGTTCAAATAGAAATGGCGTTTTAGTTCAATATGAGAGAAAATTATAATATCATCAAAGGGGAGAATAGAGTTTACGAGTTTCCACATAAAGACAAACACTTTCTTTGGAGCTTATTGTTCCATACATTGCTTAAGGATCTAAGAGTAGGTATATGCTCTAAGAAAAGTTTATACGATGATTTAAAAGTAAACTGACCATTTGTGGATGGCATCCAAATCAGCCTATCCTCCCTAAAGAGAGTTGCAATGGCAGCCTGCAAAAAGATAGCAAGTCAGGTGTTAAGAACTACAGCCGAGGGAGATATCTGTGCTTCATATTTAAAAAGTCAGAGATTGTGATATCAATATCTACATTAAAAGTATAATTGTGAACATAATCTTGGAGTGGTCCAAAACCAGTGCAGTTCGAGGTGAAAGCATTAGCTTTACCATCTCAATGTATAGTTCTTGTGTTCATTTCAGCCAACATGTTAACCTCTACCATTCTATTCCATGTTTGAGATTTTCTCTGTGGTTTGGGATTGACCATACAAATTGTGACCATGGAGTAAATGCTTGTTGGAATTTCCACCACAGTTTAAGTGAGAAAACTTGTATGATTGAATAAAAATCTCTCAAACTAAAGCCATTATGTGTTTTAGGATGACACATGTTTTTCCAACTTTTCCACACTTTTCTCCCCTTCCTAAGTTTCTACCTAAATGAAAGTTGTGAGTTTTCTTTTTATGATCCTTAAAACAGTATCAGGAGGTTTTAAAACTTCCCATAAGTGTTGTGGAATTGAAAATAGAATAGTTTGAATTAAAACGAGCTTTTTAGCCATACTCAACCAGATGTTTTTCCAGGTTTTTAGCATGTTATCATAGATTTCGAAGAGATGGCTGAAAAAAAGTTTTAACTCTACTTGTGTAGACTGGGCAGGCAAGATAAGTGAAAGGAAAATTACCTTGTCTCATGCCAAGTTAGCTTTTGACCAGATGAATGTGACCTGTATTAGCATGCTTACTTAGGAAGAAATTGCTCTTATCATAATTTATCTTCTGCCCAATTGTGGATTAAAAATAGAGAGGAAAGCCTTTAGTATAATATGCATGTCTTTGTAACTTGGATGAACAAAAAAGTGTCATCTGTATAACTCAAGTGAGATATAGGAAGTGCTAGTGTGGGCAGTTTAAAATAGTTCAGTTTTCCATTTTGGAAAATGAATTTCAAACACCTTGTGAAAGACTTTGTGAAGATATTAAACAAGGTGGGTAAGAGTGGGTTATCTTGTTGAGTACCCTTAGATGCCTAGAAAAAACATAAGGTTTTCCATGAATAATAATGGAGAGCCAAGCTGATGATATATTATTAACTATTAAATGAAATACTTATGAAAATTATCTGCTCATTATGCTTGTGTTAATCGTTGCATTTGGCATACTATTTAGATAGTTTTATTTGGTGGATTGCTAGTATTTGTTGAATTTACGTGACAAGGGGTTTAAACGGCCATGTTTGGTTTTCTTGTCTAAATCCTACATTTTGTAGACTTAACTGGTACTAATGGACATCTTGTATCTACGGGCTCCTTGATCTTCTTTGTGATCATCTTTAGTAGGTCGGCCGTGGGTACTTTTTGTTTACTTTCTATGTGAAGGCCGTTCGTAAGAGCGCTAGAAGATATTGAAGGTCATTCGCAAGGATAGTTGGAGAGATGAAGGCCATTCGCACTAGAATAGTAGTAGACGAAGACCACGAGCATTAGTGTGTGGTAAAAGGAGAATGAAACCAAAGATAGGAGGCAACAGAGTTCAAAGTAGCCAATGAAGGAACGAGGAATCGTGGTCCAATAAGTTATGCTTAAATCTGAGAACGATCTGAGAATAATTAGCCTTCAAGGATAGTTTCATAGAGTTCGTCTTCTCGAGCACTACAAACTTGACTACAAAAACTCTCAAATCAAACTAACGGTTCACCCATAGCGAAGAAAACTAGTTCGGTCGGCTGAAGCGTAAACAGGTCGGTGCAGGCAAATCATGGTTTGGCAACAACGGCCCACACCAAAGTAGTTGCCTCGTACAAAGAAGACAAGCATGAGGCTATGACACAGCCCACGCTAGATGACACAGCCCACGCCAGATGCCACAGGCCGCCCGCACGAAGTGAAGACCCCTCCACATAGCTAAGTAGGGGGGGGGGTGTGGGAAATGACACGGCCCGCACCAAAGTTTCTGAGTAAGCACCCTTTCTTACCATAGCCATGCCAACGGTCACGGGCGTGGATTACAACCTTCATTTTCAGCACCCTGATGGCGCCAAGCACCAGACAATGCAGCCCACACTAGGGGGTAGATTTTGCCGCATAAAGCCTTGCACCTCGCACCACTTGAAGTTCTGCGTAACTCACTAGATTCGATGCCCCACGCGATATGAATGGATGCATCTCAGGCCAAGCCTCATGCCCCGTGCCAAGGACACTCTAGTGGCTGCATCACCTATGATACCCCGCACCGAGCAGCGACTGAGCTAGGGTTTACCCTATTTTGGCCTATTTTTGCCCAATTTGAGGCCCAATATCCTACTGCTATAAATAGAAACTTTATCTAATAGGTTTTCATATCTCATGAGTAGCTTTGACACTTATCATTAGTAGTTTTATCTTTGTAGTTATGAGAGAACTCTCTTTTTCTTTTCTTTCTTTTTCTTTGATCCTAGATTAGAAAGTAAAATCTTTATTTTAATTCCATGTCTAGAGAGTAGTTTCTATAACTTTGGGATAAATTGTAGTAGCATGGTCTAAATCTATATGCCTTTTGAGATTCTTTAGTTCTTCCTATTTTTGTGTTCATTATATTATTATGACTGTGCTTGATTATTTGAGATGCATGAATAGTACACCACATATAAGCAGACACTTTGGGCTATATTCATGTATGGTGCAAAATATCGATGCCCCCTTGGGAAGAGAAGCCTGGTTGTTAGAATGGGTAAGGGAGAATGCGTCCGTGTAGGCGTGTGCACGGGGGATTTAAGAATGCTCTAACGTACTTTCCATCGCACCAGTCTTAGCTGACTTCGTAAATTTGTCCAAGAGGTTCCAGGTAGAGATAGAAAATAGTAGAAAACTAGGGTTGTGAGATTCCTTAGATCATAGATAAGGTGCCAATGACCCTTGGGCCTAATTGATAGGACCAGAGGGAAGTAGTCATTCGTGGTGGAAGCCCATGATTTAATTGCAAGGGGGTTGAAACAGACCTACAAAAATGGCCAGACCTTGTTGTAATCCCCTAATTATGATGGTAGTGTCGATGGAGGGTTGCGAGAGCACCCGCCATGACAGGGATGGGGAAGTGTATGCCATCGGCCACACCACGTATTAAGGACACTCAATTAGGTTTGCCTAATTATCTATGTGAATGAATCAAGGATAGAGGCATTAGATTAACCATGTTACTCAATGATTCCCCAAGTGCATGTTTATATAGTTGTTTGCTTTATTTTAATTTAATGGTTTATAGTTGATAATTGAAAAACCAAACCCCTCTCATTGCAGCTAACTACCCTCTAGGTAGCGTAGCAGTGAGAACAGGGGAACTACAAATCTCTTATCTTCTAACCTCTCAGCCTCTGCATTGGTTAAGTAGCTATGATTAAAAACCACCAGGGGGGGAGGGAGGGGAAGGGGGGCGTATCAAAATTTTGGCGACACTGTCGGGGATGCTATCTGTCTAGGTATCAATTAAGGCTAAACGTGTTAGTAGAAGTAGTTAGTTTAACTTTTCTTTTGTTTAATTATGTTGTTGATTCTTGGTTTGAGCTTTTGTTATAGTTATTTTGTTACCTTTTGATCTATTTTCTAGTGTTGTATTCGGAAGAGTATTGTTGGCCTTAGTTTACGGTACACACCCATACCACTAAACTAGGCGCCTTACACTACCCGACTGAGAACACAGGTGGTCGGAGAAGAACGAGGTGAATAACTAGGGAACAAGTTAAATCGAGGCCGAAAGTAGTAGTAGAAGGATCACTAGCACTTTTGGAAGACAATCGCACCTTATGAGAGCGTATGGCACCCAACTTGGAGAACCAGCCGCTATGTATCACCTTCCTGCCGTTACCTGCCAATGTGAGTTGTGAGCTAAAAAGTGGAATGATCTATTTCCTTCCTACATTTCATTAATTAGCGGGGGAGGATCCGAACAAACATCCTTCAGAGTTCCAATTGGTGTGCATGAACATGAAGCCCCCAGGAAAGTCCGAAGATGACTACAACCTAAGAGTCTTCTCGTTTTCCCTTCAAAGTAGTGCCAAGGACTGGCTCTACTACTTGCCACCGGGATGCATTGGTTCTTGGATGGACATGAAGAGGAAGTTTTTAGAGAAGTATTTTTCAGTGTCTAAGTCGACCGGGTTGAAGAAGCTATTGTCGAACATTACCCAAGGTGCTATTGATAGTATGTATGATTATTGGGAACACTTCAAGAGATTGCTAGCTAGTTGCTCATACCACCCCTTCAAGGAGGGTGCTTTGGTGTACTATTTCTTCGAGGAGCTATGTTACGAATATACGCGGATGGTGAATACTGCTTGCAATGGTTCGATAGCGAACAAGAGCCCTAATTATGCAATGGACCTCCCTGAAGAAATGGAAAATGGTGTGCAGCAATTTGGCACTAGGTCAAGGGTTAAGATCTTGGATGAATCCACGCACTCACCAAAGTTGGAGGAGCAAGTCCAAGCTCTTGCTTCCATGATTAAGGAGCTTTTGCGAGGAAAAGTGCATCAAGTCCAAGTGTGTGGAGTTTGCTACCTTAACCACAACTCTGAAGCATATCCCGAAGTCATAGAATATTTACAAGTTGTGAAGGAAATTGACTACAACAATTGTGAAAGACCACAAATTTCTAGGGGTCAACCACGTTCTGAGGAAACCAATGAGATGCAAGGCCAGACCCTTATGAAAATTAATTCAACCCGGGGTATCGAGACCATCCTAATTTCCGATGGAGGGAGGAAAACCAACCTCAAGTATACCGGCGTGGACAAGCTCCACCTCAACTATATCCCTGAGGTGAATGCTTTTCGAACAATCATGCTTCAATCTAAAAGTTGGAACGAGATAAGATCTTGGAAGACATCAATCAATTGGGGAAGAAATATGAAGTCTTCGTGGAGAGGACAAGGCGAGAGATTGAGGACCTTGGCAATAAAGCTGTCTCAAGTATAAAAAATCTTGAAGTTCAAGTCGGGAAACTAGCCACCTCAGTAAGCTGAATTGAAGCCAAGGATTCCGGAAAACTACCTTCCCAACCGGTCATTCCAAGGAATGTGAGTGCACTTAAATTAAGAAGTGGGAATGAAGTTTGTGAGACCAACAAAAAGATAATGCAAGAAGACGACAAGATGGTTGAGGCTACCAAAGCACACTTCGAAGAGGAGGAGATTGTGGTCAAGGAAGCACCCTCCAAGGAACTTCCACTTCCTAAGGCACAAGTCACTATTCCATCTCCATTTTCAAATGCTTTGAGGGGATAGTTAAAGGTGATGACGATGATGCAAACATTCGAACATTCTTTGAAAAGGTCTAGGTAACCATCCCTATCTTGGAATTAATTGAGAATGTGTCATTATATGCTAAATTTCTTAAAGTTACATGCACAAAGAAAAGGTGTAGGCCAACTAAGAGGTTAGGACATTTGAAAATGAGAGGGGTCACCGTTTAGAATTATAAAAACCTACCTAAGAAATAAGATGACCCTGGAATATTTTCTATCCCAATCTCTTTAGGTGGTAAACTTGTGGAACATGCCATGATAGATCTAGGTGCATCCATTAATGTTATCCCATTTAGCCTATAAGACCGCCTAGAAATAGGTGAGCTTAGGGTTACTACATTAACTGTCCAACTCGCCGATCATTCCCCAGCTAATCTTTATGGACTAGTAAAGGATGTGATGGTGTGAGTTGGCAAATTGGTTTTTCCGGTGGACTTTTATGTCTTAGATGTGGCACACGATGGGAGTGCACCCCCAATACTTTTAGGGAGGCCTTATCTTAAAACGTCTAGGAATAAAATCGATGTCCACTTGGGAACCTTAACTCTAGAAGATGACACAGATAAAGTGGAATTTGATATCCACAAATCTAGGCATGATTCAACAAAGTCTTCTTTGATGTGCAAATGTGTAACCCTATGTGATGAGCATGATGAATCTTCTTGTGTGACTAATGAGCATGAATGTTTGAATGAACCCCATTGGATAATAATGATGATGATTATGATGAATTGCATGATGCAATGGAAATATATCTATGTTAGATTTTGTTTCTATGCTAACCAACTTGCAGCGGGAAAGGGGGATGTTTGAGAGTTTGAAACCTCATCGAGATCCCTAACCCCAATGTGACATTCACAGACTCAATGCTAGCAAGATACAGGGATTCATATCTTATGACAGACAAGAGGTCTGAAGGTAAGAATGGCTCATTGTGAAGACCTCTCACAACGATGTCATTGTGGGTGGAGTCGCCGATGGTGATTCCGGAGACCCACAGGTAGGTATTTCTAACTAGATTGCATGAAGAAGAAAATAATTCGGGAGGACAACAATAAATGTACTGTGTTTCTTTTGCTGATGTGTTTTGATTGGTGATTAGATGGTTTTTGTATGAATCCAGGTTTTCTATGAGGATTTTTGATATGAAACTCTTGTTTGGACTGAAATTTTAGCACAAGACTCATGTTTGTGTTTGAATGGAGATAGATTTGAAGGGTGACGTAGTTTTTCGAAAATAGAGGGAAAACCCAAGGATTAGGAAAGTTTTTGGTGGATGCCTCATGCCGAGATGCTCAGGGCAAGGCTATGCTTAATGCCAAGGAGATTGGTGTGAGGCTAAGCTTCGTGGTGAGATGTTTGGCACAAGGTTCTGTCTCTTGCTAGAAGTTTGGCACAAGGTTGTGCTTCGTTCTAGGATGTTTGGCGTGAGCCTATGGTTCGTGGTAGGCATAGTTTTGGCATAAAACCAATTTTTCTTTGTTCCAACAGTACAAGTTTTCAAAAATTCTTATTCTCAAACTTTAAAATGCATTTTTGGTTCAAGAATTTTGGAATTCCCTAATTCCTTAGAATTGTTTTGAATATACTTCCACTATCCCTTGGAATTATTTGATTTTTACTATTGTCCCCTAAATTAAGCATTTTAAATTCCATTCTTATCCTAATTGTATCTCTCTCCGTAGTCACCTAGGCTAAAATTCCAATCCCATAGTACATTTCTCAACCTAATTCTATCATTTGACACATTCTTCCTTCTTAAGAAACACTTCCTCTCACACACTCTTGGTGAAACTAAAAAAATTGAAGCTTTCTTCCAAGAATTAGCAATTTTTGCTTCTTTTTTTAAGGGTCTTACAAATCCTAGCTTCAAATTTTGGGTAAACCATTGAACTCTTTGTTTAGATATGCTTTATTTGAAATTTTGGTGGTGTTATTAAAAGAATGATTCTTGAAAGAGTGTGTATTTTTGAGATATGTATTTGAGTTTGAATGCATGATCTTGTGTTGAAGAAAGAGTTGGGAAAATTGATATGCTATTATGCTTGAAAGATATGTTCTTCATCGTTGGGTGATTTAGGAGAGGATGAATCTTGATTGCATGATCTTATTGATGGGTTGGTGATAACTTACATGAGTTTTTTGTTTGATTAGTAATGTTCTTGTTCAAATAGCCCACAAACTTATATTATCATGTAATGAATGGTTGGGTTATTCGGGAGAATGTTGTGTTATTGAATTGTAAGACATGCATTGTTTATGATCATATCACCACTCTTGCTCTCATTGTGTTAGGATGCCACCTAAGAATAATGTTTCGGAGAAGGGAAAGTCCACTCGGGGTGAGAAGAGGTAGAAGTCGGTGAAGGGAGCAAACCCTGGGCCGATGACTTCCATTCTTCGCAACCCCACTTTTGTGACCGAGAATTTTATGGGTTTATCCAATATTTCCAAAACTGCAGCCCGGAGATGGAGGAGTTTGAGATAGCTTAAGAGGAGTATTTAGGACACAGTGATCGCTTGCAAGGACACCTTGGTGGCTCTATCCATACTCGAGCCAGCCACTTACCTATTGGGCTGAGTAGGTTTAGAGGGGTTTCTCGAGAAACACTCCAAGACGTACATTAGGTGGACCCTAGAGTTCCTAGCTACGATGTGGTTAGTTGTGGATGATGATGGACACAAGGTAATCAAATTTAACCTGGACGATAAGGAGTACAAGATGACCCACCGGGGGGTAGCACGCGACTTTGGGTGGAGGTACAGCAAGGAGATCAAGAAGACACACTGTCAAGGGTTAGCTTTCTCTCTTGGACGCTTTTGGATGCAACTAACATACACTGATCGGAAGAACCTGTGCAAGAGTACCGCCCTGGTTCACCCGACATTCCGTTATGTTCACCGACTGTTGGTTATGGATTTTTCTGCCATAGTGATTGGCGCAATGTCCGGGTCCAAGGGTAACATTTACCCAAATTTGGTGGGATATTTTATGCAGGAATGTTTAGCAATATGGAACAAGAAGATCGGAAAAATATCCATGGGAGGTATGATTAGTTTGCTAGTGCAACACTTAGATCATCCGGTCACACAAAGGGCTTTAGCTAACTTATTAAGATCAGGGACAAGGTACAACATAGAGATGTTGGCCAAAGCATCCATGGTGAGGCCTACAACATTAGAGGGTAAATAAATATGTATGGCTTTATGGCGGAGCCGGAGCACGCTGTCATTGACCATGACACAAGCTTGGATGACCTATTCATTTTTTTGGACCGGAGATTTGAAAGATATTTCTATAGAGTTTTAGCCAACCCGGAGATAGATGTTAAGGAGGCCAAATGTTAGAGCATTCCGAGAACACCTCCTAGGCACTCTCGCATATCCATAGACATCATTGACCACTTGCATTCACTAGGGGACAAGCTTTCGAGCTTTACTCAAGTATTGCAAGAGGTAGGCCAAGTGATAGGAGTGATGCACTTACAAGCGGAAGATCTTAGTTTGAGGATGGATAGCATCGATGCCACACTTTAAGCAACAAGATAAATGGATATGAGCTTCAAGAGTCACAAGGATGAAGGCCCTTTGGGGCCACGAGAGTGAGTATCACCATTCTCTGTACCTCACTTATGTTTTGAAATAATTTTTTTGTATTGGAGACTATGCATTGGCTAAGTGTGGGGAGAAAGTAGTGAGCACTTAGGAGTCTTCATTCTTGGATTTCCTGTGTGCATTTCATGATTTGCATTGGTAGTTGTTTATTCTTGTTTATAGAAGATGGTTTTTTTTATTGTTGAGAGATGATTTTGGATGGATATTTGGTGGCATGACATGCTATGCTAAGATTTCTAGTTTGCATGGGATAAGATGTTTTAAGAAATTGGTGATGTATTTTTGTGTTTGATTCTCTTTTGTAGTATGAGCCCCACTTTTGGGGAAATTTTGTGCTACACCAAAAACAAATTGGAAAACATGAAAAATGTAAAAATACAAAAAATTGGACAAGTCAAAAACCTGAAAGGGC
Organism: Rubia yunnanensis; assembly: GCA_037428765.1. Lineage (NCBI taxonomy): Eukaryota > Viridiplantae > Streptophyta > Magnoliopsida > Gentianales > Rubiaceae > Rubia > Rubia yunnanensis. The sequence continues at coordinate 45,786,414 of CM075061.1, read as the reverse complement.
GACTTAGGAAACATTAGGAAAAGCTTGGATTGGTCAAAAGGCCTAGGTAAAAAAATGAGAGGCTAGGCCCGGGTAGGATTACAAGCCTAGGAAAAAATGAGAGGTCGTGTGAAAAAATGTGAGATGTGAGTACCCTTTGTGTGTTTAAGCTAGGATGAAAACCCGAAAGGGCTCCTAGGAAAAATGAGAGAAAACAAAAAATTAGGTTGAATGCATGCTTCCGCGGTGGATTGTTTTTCAAGATGACTCTTTGATTTCTTTTGGGATCATTTTGGGAAAAGTAAGCTAGGTTATATACTTATCTTTTTGGATTTCCTTTTCCCACACTTTACTTTTTGATTGTTTGATTGCTTATGTTTTTCGGGGAGTGTGATAGTTGTGAGATTCTTACTCTTTTGGGGGAAACATGGTTATCTTGGAATAAGTTGAATGTCTCGGTTAACTTATGTGTTAACCATTTCATTTGTCATACTTTTAAGCTAGTTTATTTGGTGGATTACCAATATTATTTGAAATTTTTACGTGACAAGAGATTTAGATGGCCATGTTTGGTTTTCTTGTCTAAATTTCGTAGTTTGTAGACTTGATTGGTAATAATAGACATCTTTTATCCACGGGCTCCTTGATCTTCCTTGTGTTAATCTTCAGTAGGTCATCCATGGGTAGTTTTTGTTTACATTCTATGTGAATGCTGTTTGTAAAGGCGGTAGAAGATATTGAAGGTTGTTCGCAAGAACGGTAGTAGAGACGAAGGCTATTCTAACTATAATGGTAGTAGACGAAGGCCACGATCATCAATGCATGGTAGAAGAAGATTGAAGCAAAAGATAGGTGGCAATGGAGTTCAAAGCGGCCACGAAAGAAATGGGGAATTGTTGTCCAATATGTTATGCTTAAGTCTGAGAACGATCCGAGCAGAATTAGCCTTCAAGGCAAGTTCCATTGGATTCATTTTCTCGAGCACTACAAAATTGTTTACTAAAACTCTCAAATCAGACTTAACAATTCACCCATAGTAAAAGAAACTAGTCAAACCGCCCGATGCACTAACAAGTCAGCGCAGGCCGTTCATAGTTTGAGACCGACGGCCTGAACCAAAGTAGTTTCCCCGTGCCGAGAAGGAAAGCATGAGGTTACAACGCAGCCTGCTCCAGATGCCACAGGTCGCCAGCACAAAGTGAAGACCCCTCAACGCAGCTAAATAGGGGCATAGGACTTCCCATTTTTGGCATCTCGCGCCGTTCCAATTTCAATATACCAAGACCAGCCGGCGGGGTGTGGGAAATCACACGGTCCACACCAAGTTTTTTGAGCAAGAACCCTTCCTGACCATGGCCCACGCTAATGGACATGAGCATGGATTACAACCTTCATTTTCAGCACCCTAATAGCGCCACGCACCAGACGATATTATCTGTGCCAGGGGGTAGACGATGCCTGCACAAATACTTGCGCCTCGCAATTCTTGAATTTCCCTACCACTCAATAGATCCGGTGCCCCATGCCACATGAATGGATGCAGCTTATGCCAGGCCTTGTTCCCCACTCCAAGGACACTTCACTGGTTGCACCACCAATGACGCCCCGCGCCGACCAGCAACTGAGCTAGGGTTTACCCTATTTTAGGCCTATTTTTAGGCTCAATCTCCTACTACTATAAATAGAACATTTGTCTACTAGGTTTTCATAGTTATATCCAAGAGTAGCTTTGACACTTATCATTAGTAGTTTTATCATTGTAGTTAGGAGAGAACTGTCTCTTTTTCTTTTCTTTTCTTTTGATTTGATCCTAGATTACGAATTCAAATCTTTATTTGAATTCCAATTCTAGGGAGTAGTTTCTATAGCTTGGGGATAAATTGTAGTAGCATTGTCTAAATCTATATGTTTTTTGAGATTCTTTAGTTCTTCCTAATTTTGTGTTCATGATATTATTATGATTGTGCTTGATTATTGGAAATGCATGAATAGTAAACCACATATAAGCACACACTTTGGGCTATATTCATGTATGGTTCAAATATCGATGCCCCCTTGGGAAGATAAACTTGATTGTTAGAATGGGTAAGGGAGAACGCGTCCGCGTAGGTGTGTGCATGGGGGATTCAATAATGCTCTGACGTACTTTCCATCACACCAATTTTTGCTGACTTTGTAAAGTTATCCAAGAGTTGCCATGTAGAGAAAACTAATAGTAGCAAACTAGGGACTTGAGATACCTTAGATCATAGATAAGGTGCCAAAGACATAGTGGCCTAATTGATAGGACCCGAGAGAAGTAGAGCATTAGTTGTGAAAGCCCGTGACTTAATTGCACGTGGTCGAAACATACCTACAACAACGGTCAGACCTTGTTCTACTCCTTTAATTACGATGGCGGTGTTGATGGAGCTTTTTTTATAGTTATTTTGTTACCTTTTGATCTATTTTCTAGTGTTTTATTCGAAAGAGTATTGTTTGCCTTAGTTTACGGTACACACTCATACCACTAAACTATGCATCTTACACTACCCGATCGAGAACACAGGTGGTTGGAGGAGAAGGAGGAAAAGAACTAGGGCAAAAGTTCAACCGAGGCTGGAAGTAGTAGTAGAATGATCGCTAGCAATGGTGGAAAACAATCGCAATGTACGAAAGCTCATGGCACCTAACTTGGAGAACCAGCAGCTATGCATCACCTTCCCGCCATTACCTGCCAATGTGAGCTATGAGCTAAAAAGTGGCATGATACATTTCATGGATTGGTGGGGGGGGGATCTGAACAAATATCTTTTGGAGTTCCATTTGGTGTGCATGAACATGAAGACCCCGAGAAATTTCAAAGACGACTACAACCTAAGAGCCTTTCCATTTTCCCTTCAAAGTAGGGCCAAGGACTGGCTCTACTACTTGCCACCGGGATGCATTGGTTCTTGGATTGACATGAAGCAGAGGTTTTTAGAGAATTATTTTTCGACGTCTAAGTTGGCCGGGTTGAAGAAGCTATTGTTGAACATTACCCAAGGTGCTACAGAGAGTATGTATGATTACTGGGAATGCTTCAAGATATTGCTAGCTAGTTGCTTATACCACCCCTTCAAGGAGGGTGATTTGGTGTACTATTTCTTCGAGGGCCTATGTTCTAAAGATATGTAGATGGTGAATGCCGCTTGCAATGGTTCGATAGTGAACAAGAGCCCTAATGATGCAATAGCCCTCTTTGAACAAATGGAAAGTGGTGTACGGAAATTTGGCACTAGTTCAAGGGTTAAGGTCTTGGATGAATCCACGAACTCACCTAAGTTGGAGGAGCAAGTCCAAGCTCTTGCTTCCATGATTAAGGAGCTTTTGCGAGGAAAAGTGCATCAATTCCAAGTGTGTGGAGCTTGCAACCTTAACCACAACTCTGAAGCATGTCCCGAAGTCATAGAATATTAACAAGAGGTGAAGGAAATTGACTACAACAATCGTGAAAGACCACAATTTGTTAGGGGTCAACCACAAGGGTTCTGATGGATCCAAGGAGATGTAAGGCTGGAATTCTATGCAATTTAATTCAACCCGAGGTATCGAGATCATCCTAATTTTTTATGGAGGGAGAAAAACCAACCTTAAGTATACCGGGGTGGACAAGCTTCACCTCAACCATATCCTAGAGGTGAATAATGTTCCAACAATCATGCTTCACTCTACAAGTTTGAATGGGATTAGATCTTAGAAGCCATCGATCAATTGGGGAAGAAAGAGGAAGTCTTTGAGGAGAGGACAAGGCGAGAGATTGAGGACCTTGGCAATAGAGCTTTCTCAAATATCAAACATCTTGAATTTCAAGTTGGTCAACTTGCCACCTCGATAAGCTGACTTAAATCCACGGAGTCTGGCAAACTTCCTTCCCAACTAGAGATCAATCCAAGGAATGTGAGTGCACTTAAATTGAGAAGTGGGAAGGAAGTTCGTGAGACCCGGAAGAAGATAATACAAGAAGATGACAAGATGGTGGAGGATACCAAAGCACACTTTGAAGAGGAGGAGATTGTGGTCAAGGAAGCACCCTCCAAGAAACTTCCACCGCCTGAGGCACAAGTCACTATTCTGTCTCCATTTCCAAATGCTTTGAGGGGACAGTCAAAGGTGATTACCGATGATGCAAACATTCAAAAAGTCTTCAAAACGGTCAAGGTAACCATCCCTATCTTGGAACTAATTGAGAATGTTCCATCATATGCTAAATTTCTTAAAGTTACATGCATAAAAAAAAGTCATAGGCCAACTAAGAGGTTCGGACATTTGAAAATGGGAGGGGTCACCATTTTGATTTATAAGAACTTACTTAAGAAATATGATAACCCTTGAATGTTTTCTATCCCTGTATTTTTAGGTGGTAAACTTGTGGAATATGTCATGATAGATCTAGGTGCATCCATTAATGTTATCCCATTCAGCATATGTGAATGCCTATAAATAGGTAAGCTTCGGGTTACTAGAATAGTTATCCAACTTGCCGATCGTTCCCAAGCTATTCTTAATGGAATAGTAAAGGATGGGATTGTGTGAGTTGGAAACTTGGTTTTTTCGGTGGAATTTTATGTCCTAGAAATGGCACACAACTGGAGTACTTTTGGGGAGGCCTTACGTTAAAAATTCTAGGACTAAAATTGATGTCCACTTGGGAACCATAATTATAGAAAATGACATGGATAAAGTGGAATTTGATATCCACAAATCTAGGCATGATTCAACAAAGTCTTCTTTTATGTGCAAAGGTGTAACCCTGTGTGATGAGCATGATGAAACTTCTTGTGTGACTAATGAGCATGTATGTTTGAATGAATCCCATTGGATAATAATGATGATTCTGATGAATTGCATGATGCAATGGACAATTTGTTTGTGCTAGATTTGTTTTCTACGCTAACCAACTTGCAGCGGGAAAGGGGGATGGTCGAGTTTTTTAAACCTGCTCGACCTCCCCCTAACCCCAATGTGACATTCACAGACTCAATGTTAGCAAGACACGGAGATTTATTTCTTATGACGAGCAAGAGGTCTGAAGGTAAAGATGGTTTGTTGTTGAGACCTCTCCACAACGATGTCATCGTGGATGGATTCACTGATGGTGATTCCGGAGACCCACAAGTAGGTATTTCTAACTATATTGCATGAAGAAGAAAATAATTCGGAAGGATGACAATAAACATACGGTGTTTCTTTTGATAATGTGTTTTGATTAGTGATTAGATGGTTTTTGCATGAATCTAGTTTTTCTATGAAGATTTTTGAGATGAAACTCTTGTTTGGATTGAAATTTTGAGCTCAAGACTCATTTTTGTGTTTGAATGGAGATATATTTGAAGAATGACGTAATATTTTGAAAATAGAGGGAAAAACCAAGGATTAGGGAAATTTTTGGTGGATGCCTTGTGCTGAGATGCTCAGCGCAAGGCAATGCTTCATGCCAAATAGGTTGGCACGGGGCCAAGTTTCGTGGTGAGATGTTTGGCACAAGGCTTTGTCTCGTTCTAGAAGTTCGGCGAGAGGCTCTGCTTCATGCCAAGATGTTTAGTGCAAGCCTATGGTTCTTGATAGCCATATTTTGGGCATAAAACCAATTTTTCTTTGTTTCCAACAGTGCAAGTTTTTGAAAATTATGATTCTCAAACTTAAAAATTCATTTTTGGTTCAATAATTTTGCAATTACCTAATTCCTTAGGATATTTTGAAAATACTTCCAATATCCCTTGAAATTAATTGATTTGTACTGTTGTCCCCTAAATTGAGCATTTTAAAATTTTATGCTTATCCTAATCGTACCTCTCTCCGTAGTCACCTAGGCTAAAATTCCAATCCCATAGTACATTTCTTCACCTAATTCTATCATTTGACACATTCTTCCTTCTGAAGAAACACTCCCTCTCACACACTCTTGGTTAAACTCAAAAAAATGAAGCTTTCTTCCAAGAATTTGCAGTTTTTGCTTCTTCTTTTGAGGGTCTTACAAATTCTAGCTTCAAATTTTGGGTAAACTATTGAACTCTTTGTTTATATATGTTTTATTTGACATTGTGGTGGTGTTATTAAAAGAATTATTCTTGAATGAGTGTTTATTTTTGGATATGTGTTTGAGTTTGAATGCATGATCTTGTGTTGAAGAAAGATTTGGGAGAATTGATGTGCTATTATGATTGAAAGACATGTTCTTCATCGTTGATTGATTTAGGAGAAGATGCATCTTGATTACATGATCTTATTGAAGGGTTGGTGATAACTTACATGAGTTTTTTGTTTGACTAGTAATGTTCTTGTTCAAATAGCCCACATGCTTATATTATCATGTTATGAATGGTTGGGTTATTTGGAAGAATGTTGTCTTATTTAATTGTAAGCCATGCCTTGTTTATGATCATATCACCACTCTTTCCTCTCATTGTGTTAAGATGCCACCTAAGAATAATGTTTTGGAGAAGGGAAAGTCCACTCGGGGTGAGAAGAGGAAGAAGTCGGCAAAGGGAGCAAACCCTGAGCCGATGACTTCCATTCTCCGCAACCCCACTTTTGTGACCGATGAGTTTATGAGTTTATCCAACATTTCTAGAACTGCAGCCCAGAGATGGAGGAAATTGAGAGAGCCGAAGAGGAGTATTTAGGAGATGGGGTTCACTTGCAAGGACACCTTGGCGGCTTTATCCATACTCGAGCCGGTCATTTACGTATTGGACTGAGTAGATCTAGAGTGATTTCTTGAGAAACACTCCAAGATGTACATTAGGTGAAGCCTAGAGTTCCTAGCTACTATGATGCTAGTCATGGACGATGATGGACACAAGGCAATCAAATTCAACCTGGATGATATGGAGTACAAGATGACCCACGGGGGGTTGGGGGGGGGGGGTTACACACACCTTTGGGTGGAGGTACGGAAAGGAGATCAAGAAGGCACACTAAAAATGGTTACCTTTCTCTCTTAGACGCTTTTGGGTGCAACTGACAGACACTGATCGGTAGAACCTGTGCAAGAGTACCACCCTGGTTCACCCGGCATTCCATTATGTTCATCGACAATTGGTTATAGGTGTTTTCTACCACGGTGAACTGACGCAATGCTCGGGTTCAGATGTTCATTGGCTTTGGGCAATGACAGCTAAGGGTAAATTTTACCCAAACTTGGTGGGGTCTTTTGTGCAAGAATGTTTAGCAATAGGGGACAGGAAGAGCGAAAAAATATCTATGTGAGGTATGGTTGGTTTGCTAGTGCAACACTTAGGTCATCCAGTCACACAAAGGGATTTAGCTAACTCAGTAAGATCGGGCACAAGTTACAACGTAGAGAAGTTAGCCAAAGCATCCGTGGTGAGGCCTACAATATCGGAGGGTAAATAAATATGTATGGCTTTATGGCGGAGTGATCACTTGTAGTTTCATGGTACTTCCACAGCCAGAGCGCACTATCATTGACCATGAAATAAGCTTGGATGACCTATTCATTTTTTCGGACTGGAGATTTGAAAGATATTTCTGTAGAGTTTTAGCCATCTCCGAGATAGATATTGAGGAGGCCAAAGGTTAGAGCACTTTGAGAGCACCTCCTAGGCACTCTCGCATATCCATGGACATCATTGACCACTTGCATTCACTTGGGGACAAGCTTTCGAGCTTTACTCAAGTGTTGCAAGAGGTAGTCCAAGCGATAGGAGAGATGCACTCACAAGTGGAAGATCTTAGTTTGAGGATAGACAGCATCACTGTCACACTTTAAACAACAAGATACATAGATAGGAGTTTCATGAGTCACGAGGATGAAGGCTCTTCGGGGACACGAGAATGAGTATCACCATTCTCCCTACCTCACTTATGTTTTGACATGATTTTTGTGAATTTTGGAGACTATGTATTTGCTAAGTGTGGGGAGAAAGTAGTGAGCACTTAGGGAGTCTTCATTCTTGGATTACCTCGGTGCATTTCATGATTTGCATTGGTATTTCTTTTTTCATGTTTATAGAAGATGTTGGTTTTTTTATTGTTGAGAGATGATTTTGGATAGATATTTGGTGGCATGACATGCTATGCTAGGATTTCTAGTTTGCATGAGATAAGATGTTTTAGGAAATTGGTGGTGTAGTTTTGTGTTTGATTATCTTTTGTAGTATGAGCCCCACTTTTGGGAAAATTTTGTGATACACCAAAAAATTTGGAAAATATGAAAAATGAAAAAAATACAAAAACCTAGACAAATAAAAAACCTGAAAAGGCGACTTGGGTAACATTAGGAAAAGCCCGGGTAGGTCAAAATGCCTGGGTAAATATGAGAGACTAGGCCCGACTAGGATTATGAGCCTAGGCAAAAATGAGAGGCCGTGTGAAAAAATGTGAGAAGTGAGTACCCTTTGTGTGTTAAAGCTAAGATGAAAACCCGAAAGGGCTCCTAGGAAAAATGAGAGAAAACAAAAAACTAGGTTGAATGCATGCTTCCGCAGTGGATTGTTTTTCAAGATGACTCCTTGATTGCTTTTGGGATCATTTTGGGAAACGTAAGCTAGCTTATACACTTATCTTTTTGACTTGCCTTTTTCCACACTTTACTTTTGGATTGTTTGATTGCTTATGTTTTTCAGGGAGTGTGAGAGTTGTGTGATTCTTACTCTTTTGGGGGAAACAGGGTAATCTTGGAATAAGTTGAATGCCTTGGTTAACTTATGTGTGCACGCTACGTTTCACTTGATTCTTTGTTTTGTTGTTTATTACTCGAGGATGAGTAAATGATTAAGTGTGGGGAGTCCGATCTCCTTCATTATGTATGCGTTAACCGTTGAATTTGGCATACTTTTAAGCTAGTTTTATTTTGTGGACTGCTAGTATTAATTGAGTTATTTACGTGACGAGGGGGTTAGACGGCCTTGTTTCATTTTCATGTCTAAAATTTGTAATTTGTAGACTTAATTGGTTCTAGTGGACATCTTGTATCCATGGGCTCCTTGATCTTCTTTGTGATCATCTTCAGTAAGTCACCCGTCGGTAATTTTTGTTTACATTCTATGAGAAGGCCGTTCGTAACGGCGATAGAAGATATTGAAAGTTGTTCGCAAGAGAAGTAGTAGAGACGAAGGCCATTCGCACTAGAATGGTAGTAGACGAAGGCCACAATCATCAATGCATGGTAGAAGGATATTGAAGTAAAAGATAGGCGGCAATGGAGTTCAAAGTGGCCAACGAAGAAATGGGGAATCGTGGTCTGATAGGTTATGCTTAAGTCTGAGAATGATCCAAAAATAATTAGCCTTCAAGGCTAGTTCCATTGGATTCATCTTCTCGAGCACTACAAAATTGATTGCTAAAACTCTCAAATTGGACAAATGGTTCATCCATAGTGAAGGAAACTAGTTTAGCCGGCCGAGGCATAAACGGGTTAACGCAGGCAGTTCATGGTTTGGCACCAACGGCCTGTGCCAAAAGAGCTACCCCACGCCAAGAGGACAAGCACGAGGCTACGGCGCTAGATGCCATTGGCCGCCAGCACAAAGTGAAGACCCCTTCACGCGGTTAAGTATGGGAGAAGAACGTTTTATTTTTGGCATCCTACGCCTTTCCAAGCTCATTACTCCAAGACCAGCCAACGGGGTGTGGGAAATCACATGGACCACGCCAAAGTGTCTGAGCAAGGACTTTTCCTGACCACGACCTGCGCCAACAGCCACAGGCGCGGATCAAAATCTTCATTTTCAGCACCCCGATGGTACAACGCACCAGATAATGCAGCCCGCACCAGGGGGTAGAAGCGGCCCACGCAAAGCCTTTTGCCTCACACCTTTTGAAGATCTGCACCACGCACTAGATCTGGCGTCCTGCGCTATATGAGTAGACACGACCCGCGCCGTGGACACTCCACGGGCCGCACCATCTATAATGCACTGCGCCGGGCGGCGGCTGAGCTAAGGTTTACCATATTTTGGCCTATTTGGGGCCTATTTTTAGGCTCAATCTCCTGCCGCAATAAATAGAACCTTTGTCTACTAGGTTTTCATATCTCAAATCCAAGAGTAGCTTGGACACTTATTATTGGTATTTTTATCTTTTTAGTTAGAAGAGAACTCTCTCTTTTTCTTTTCTTTCTTTTGCTTTAATCCTAATATATGGAATTCAAATCTTTATTCCAATTCCATGTCTAGGGAGAAGTTTCTATAGCTTGGGGATAAATTGTAGTGGCATGGTCTAAATCTATATGCTTTTTGAGATTCTTTTGTTCTTCCTAAATTTGTGTTCATGGTATTATTATGATTGTGCTTGATTATTTGAAATGCATGAATAGTATACCACATATAAGCACACACTTTGGGCAATATTAATGTATTGTGAAAATATCGATGCCCCCTTGGGAAGAGAAACCTGGTTGTTAGAATGTGTAAGGGAGAACACGTCCGCGTGGGCGTGTGCACATGGGATTTGAGAATGCTCTACCTTACTTTCCATCGCACCAGTCTTAGCTGACTTTGTAAAGTTGTCCAAGAGGGTCTGGGTAGAGATAGGAAATATTAGCAAACTAGGGTTGTGAGATACCTTAGATCATAGATAAGGTGCCAACGACCCTTAGGCCTAATTGATAGGACCTAAGTGAAGTAGTGCATTCGTGGTGGAAGCCTGAGACTTAATCACACAGGGGAGAAACAAACCTACAACAATGGTCGGACCTTGTTGTACTCTCCTAATTACAATGGTTGTGTCGATAAAGGGTAGCGAGAGCACCCACCATAACAGGGACATAGAAGTGTATCTTATCGGCTACACCACATATTATGTACACTCTATTAGGGTTTCCTAATTATCTATGTGAATGAATCGAGGATAGAAGCGTTAGATTGACCATGTTTCTCAATGATACCCCCAGTACCTGTTTATATAGTTGTTTGCTTTATTTTACTTTCATGCTTTGTAGTTGATGATTGGAAAACCAAATCTCCCCCATTGCATGTTTTCTTTACTAGCTATTCCTTTCACTTGTACAAATTAACGATCCGTATGAGGTTGTATTTTGATTGGTATATTAGATCTAGCATCTTTGTGAACAAACCCAAGGCTTGCCACTAACTGCCCTCTAGGTAGCGTATCAGTGAGAACAGGGCGCATAATTATTAATCTTTTATCTTCTGACCTCCTAGCCTCTGCCTTAGTTAATTAGCTATGATTAATGACCCCGGAGGGAGGCATGTCAAGAAACCAAAATTTTCCATGATTTAATCCAAGAAGTTCCATTTTACTCTATCAAAAGCTTTACCTAAGTCCAATTTTATTTTACAGTTTGGGTATTTTTGTTTCCTGTGAGATATTTTTTCATTTCCTAAAGATAGATAACATTATCAGATTTTTATCTTTGTTTCACGAAAGCTTTTTGATTTTCAGAAATGATTTTAGGCATTAAGCAGGCTAATCTATCATTTATGATCTTGAAAATTATTTTCTTAAAAAAATTGATAGGCTTATGGGCCTATATTCTACAAAGGTTACTAGGATTTTCTTTTTAGGGATTAGAGTAATCCATGTGCTAGCCATTCCAGCAGGGATGGTCTCAACTTTCATGAAATGGGTTACAGCTTCATATACATCATATTGTATGATGTCCCAGTAGGTTTTAAAAATTGTAGTTGTATATCCATCAGGTCCTAGTGTGCTATTTTGGTTGAGATTAAAAACAATATTTTATATCTCATCCAAAGTGGGCTGGGAAATTATAATAGAGTTTTCCTCTTCAATAATCAGATGTGGGATCTGGCTTAGGAAGTTAGATTTGAAGATGGGGGAAGAACTATCAAAGTCCTCAGTTAGTAAGTTTGTATAGTAACTTATTACCTCAGTTCTATATCAGATGTGTTATCTAACCAAACTCCACTAGATGCCTTAATATTGGTAAATTTTTCCATAGTTCTTCTTTCCTTAACAGATTCATGAAAATACCTGGTACTTTCATCACCATTTGTTAGCCATTTTTTTTTGGCCTTCTGTTTCCAAAAAAGTTTCTCTTCTTGTAGGGCTCTAATTAAAAGTGCATTTCTTCTTTTAAGATCAATTAGGTTAGCAATACTATTCATATTCTCATATGTTGCTTCATGAGGCCTAAGATCTTACTCTGCTTTTTAAATTTTTGCATTTATGTCCCTGAATACCTCCATGATCCATTCTTTAAAAACAAACTTCAATCTTTAAAGTTTCAAGAAAAGTTTGTTCAATCCAGAAGACTTAAAAGACTATTCACAGTTTGTTGCACCAATGTCTATGAGATCTGACCTGGTCATCCAAACACCTAAAAATCTAAATGATCTAGGGTAAGTTTTTATGTCATTTCCAATGGTAAGTAAAAGTGGGCAGTAGTCTGATGAGTGTTTGTTTAGTGTGTGTATAGAGCTATCTGGGAAATTTGAGATCCATTGGTCACATTCTATTGCTCAATCTAGCCTTTCTAAGGTAGGGGATTTTCTATTGTTGGACCATGTGAAAGTGTTCCCTACCGTAAATAGGTGCTTAAGCTGATTTGTATTAATAAAATCAGCAAAGTCCTTGATACTATTCCTATTTGGTCTACTTGGTCCTTTGTATTCATCGACATATATCATAGCATTAAAATCTCCTATATACATGTTATTTAAATTTTTGTCCACCTTTAAATCATTCCAAAGGATTTTCCTATTTTTTATTGAGGTGGATGCATGAGCAAATGAAACATTCATAGATTTATTAAAAGTATGAGTATAGATACTTGCACTGATGAATTGGTCAGTTTTAGAAATGAGGTTGAGAGTGTTGTCTATATTAAAAAAACATATATTACACATAGATGAACAAAGCAGTTTTTGAAATTTAGCTTGACTTTATAGAACTTTCCCCGAATAGTAGTATGTTTGGGTTATATGATGTAGATTAATTTAATAGAATGGATTCTAATCAGTTTCTTCAGTCTATCCATTGATGTTCAAATTCCTCTCAAATTCCAAAACAAACTTTTAAGATTACTGGTCTTACTATCCATGGAAAACAAGTGATTTGTTTTTTGTTGAGGATCAAAGGTTCATCCTGTTAAGTTTGTTAAACAATGTTCTTTTCCTAGCTCTAAGTTCAGACTCAGGTTTTCCAGAGGCTTAGCAATACTTACCTGATCCGACTGTAGCTCTTGAGAATCTCTATGAAACATCTCATTTTCCAGATCTTCATTTTAGGAAAGTAGCTTGAATCTGTTCTCAAGATATTGGCTGTCCCTGAGAGACTTGATATGTATATTGCTAGTATCATTAGAATCAGGTGAGAAACTGGATTGCAAACGTTAGAGCTCATCTGATACTCTAAGTGGAGTGGTTTCTATTTGCTGAGTTATTTCATTTTGGTTTTTGTTTGCCTCTTAGATCAGTAGGTTTTGGAGTGATGTGGAACTATTGGGGATGTCAAGGATGTTATTGTTTGGCTGCAGAGCCGGGGGTGATAGAATCCCCTCAATGGATCGTCTATGAGTAGCAGTTTGTTAATCTTCACATGCTGCATCCTTAGCATTTGAGACCGGGGATGTGGTGATTGCTGGTTTAGTGGGATTATGTACGGATTCTAGCACATTGTGAGTTGGTGACTCAGGGATTGTACTAACAATATGCACTTGAGCCTCAACATGTTTCTGAGATATTGTTAAGCCAGATGCTTCATAATATCATATTTGGCTACATCAGGTTCAGCTACATCAGTAACATCAGTTTTAGGTGCAGGTTTCCAGGCTATTTGGGTGTGTGTGTTTTTTGGATTAGGATGAGGTTTTGGGTTGGGTTTGGGGATAAGGTGGGGATTCAAGATTCTACTTTATCCTTATCATGACCTATCATTTTTTTACAGTGGTTGAAATATGTTAGGAGGTCATCATATTCGATAGATTATTTCTTATTATCAGAAATAGAACCTAGCCTAATGGTACCTGGGTCTGGGCTTGCAGATTGATTTCGACACAGATTTGAGTATTGATGGATGTGTGAGTCGAGTAGTGGCCACATCCATCTTCATAAAGGTGCCAATCTAATTACCAATGGCTTCTATTGACTCTCTATTGTAGTAATACAGAGAAACATTTTTTTATTGTGGCCCATACAGGGACAAGTGGAAAATTATGTATTGGCTTTGAAGTCTGGAGTCCATCTGAGCACCCTCATTGTGACTCCATTAAAAGACCATACCTCTTTTATCAAGAATCTGTGAAAATCTTCTGTGTTTTGGAATCAAATGAGAATATTTTTGAAATCTTGTGCTTCCAGCTGGTATTTGTCTGTAAAACCGATGGTCTTGAAATCTGTTTCAATATGTTCAATAGCAGGTCTACCTCTGGGGAACTTTCCAATGAGAGCATTTTTGTAGTGGCTGGATAGCTTTTCTATTTGTTGTAGGAGTATAAACAAGCTAGTTCTCCCTTATGCTGGGTAATAGGTTCAAGATTTGGGGTTAATAGAAGAGCTGAAGTAATTGGGAGGTTTCTCGATTGAAGTGTCTAGGTGAAGGTTCTCTGTGGTGCAGGGGAATTTTGTGTTGTGGCAGCCATAGTGGCGAAGCTTGGTGATGTAACCATTTTCCGGTAAAGCCAACATGAGAAGATGACTGCGAAAGATGATAGTGAGCCGTTATTGTGTCAGAGAGAGAAGAGATATGTTGGAGAGAAGGAGGAGAAAATCATAGAGAGAGAGTGAATAATTCAATCAAAGTTTTTCAACTAAAATTGATTATATTTATAATATTTCATTCAAATTATTTAAAAAGTAATTATTTATATGTTGAGCTTCATTTCGAAAGGTTATAATAATAATATATATCTCAATGCAACAAATAAAAGCAAATATCAAATGACCACATTAGTCTCACTAATTATAAAATGATCTCATTTAACAGTTAGTCGAACTAAAACAAAACTTTTTCATATGTAAATAAATAAATAAATAGTATGAATACAAATTTTTATCAAAAGCGTCCGTCTATTGAAAGACAATCTTTCCATAAGTTATGAAAACACCAAGGTTTAAATTGCAAATTAGAAGAAATCAAGATTAAACTTTTGGGTTGCATTAATCGGGTCATATACGTATCACTAGTGCACGTTGCATGATAAATTTTTAATACTGCAATTAAAACAGTTTACTTTTTTATAATTCTAATTCAACCATGTCTTTCCATATTCATATAGAAAGACGGTATATCTCAAGACCTTTCCTCTAATAAAAGTACTTTATCACTGTATTAAAAAAATTCGAACATATTTGTTATTTCAGATTATGTGTTTCTTTAAATTTTCTTCAGTGATGCATATAGATATAGTACAATGAGATATTTGTGGTTTTAAATAAATATTTAGAAGCTATGTATCTTAACAAGTTATATTTGATTATATATAGTAAATAATTATAATCAGTAACATATTAAAATATTAGTGTGATATTTTTAAACAACTTCATGGGTTTAGGTTAGTCAAAATGACTTCAATATCCCCGGTTGACATTATGATTGATTATATATAGTAAAGAATTATAATTAGTAACATATTAAAATATTAGTATGTGATTTTTAAATAATTTCATGGGTTTAGGTTATTCAAAATTACTTTAATATCCCTGGTTGACAACATCAACAAACAATATCTATTATATGGTTCTTGGGAAGAGATTAAGGGGGATATGGTCATGAATGAAGTGAAGTTACAAATGCATTCACTTGGTTTGAAAGATGATATTAATGTATTCTTGTTAACGTATGAGATGGAGTACTATAAATAGGTGCCATCCTAAATGAAATGGAAACAAGGAACATCTCCCCTTTAATATTAAGCAAAGTCTTGGGAAAGACGGTCTTTCCATAGGCTTATGGAAAGACAGGGTTTAATTCGAATAATAAAAGGTAAAATGTCTTAGTTGCAACATTAAAAATTTAGTATGCAACATGTAGTAGTTATAAAATTTATAACCCGGTTCATGCAACCCAAAAATTTTATCTTAATTTTATCTAATTTACACTTTAAACCTTGGTCTTTCCATGACTTATGGAAAGACCGTCTTTCAAGAGACACACTCTTAATATTATTTATTACTCTTGCTAGCTATTTCCTTTTCCTTTATATATTTGAATATTATTTCCTCTACAAAATTACATATATTTATAAAGAAATTATAGAATAATAAAATAAATGTAGTATTATTGTGCTCAACTTTTGGATGGAACTAGTTTAACTACTATGTAATGTAAATTGTATGGTACAATTGATCAAGACGGTACCCATTTTTATTCAAAATTCACACTTTTGTACCAAAATTATAAATTTGTATCAAAACATACTAAATATATTATTTTTGTTCTAAAATGATCCCATGACTGGCATAAATAAGTTTATTTTGGTCTAATTTCTAGATAACGATGAAAAATAGTTAATTAGTAATGAAAAATAGTTGAGGGGGAAGGGGAAAAATTCCAATATTTTCAACAATTTGGGTTGGAGAATTATTATTTTTTTCGGCGACCATGTCTCCTTCCACATCCATTACTAATCTCCGCTGCCACCACAATCACATTCGCTCTCCGACGATGGCTGCTTCAATGATTCTCAGATCTTTCATTTCCTTCCCATAGAGCACCCACCCTCTCCATATCTCTTCTTCTCACACCCAAAATTCCACCTTCAAACCCACTATAGCTATTGTTGCCGCTTCGGGGCGGAAGACCGCTTAGCCCAATCATCTTTAGTGCCACTTCCGCCATCTCTCAAGCATTACCAGCCAACCCACCAATGAGAATATCTGCGAGGAGGCGTGATGCAACCCCTCTGCCCAAAAATTCTCCGCCAAGTACGTCCCTTTCAACGCCGACACCACCGCCAGCACCACCATCACATTGTCATTTTCCCTCGACAGGATCCTTTACCGAAGCCACTCTAGGGGCTTCCTTGATGTGCAGCACAACATGATGCATTGAAGATGTTGGACAGAGAGTACTTTCACAACCTCTTCAACTCCCACCTTGGATAAACAACATCATCATACAACTATAACATCTGGTCAAATAAAGAGTGGGCTTGCGGATCCAGGCTCAATTAACGATCCATAGACGTTTAGTTTGTGGGCCTCATGGGTTCAGAGCTGTAAACAAGAAGAAGGGAATCAAGTTCGAACCTCCAACAGTTTAGCATCCGTCATTTATTTCACGAAAATTGTAACATCATCGGATTGATTTAAAAAATTATCATCATCTTAGGACCACACCAGAGAGATGCCGGTTAAGTGATCAAAGTGGGAGTGAGAAGATGGAGATGGAGTCACAGGCTGGAGAATAATTCTCCAGCTATGACTATTAAAATTATTAGTATTTATCCCTTTTCCCTGAACTCTTTTATTAAAATTATTAGTCACAGACTACCAAACTTTTAATTTTGAATACAATTGGGTACTATTTTGAGCATTTTCTCAAATTGTAAGTAGTCTCAATTAAGTTGTGCACCAAATACATGTGGCGCCAATTTATTTTTACGAGTGATTGCACTTAGAATTTATTAAAAAGTTTCTCTCATTATTCATCATTCCCAATTACTTTTTCTTTCTTTAATTTTTGTCATGCCACATGGATGGGGATGAAACTGGGGCGGGATTTTTTAGAGGTCCGTCCTACATCCGTCCAAAGGAGGTGGGTATGAGGGCAGTTTTAATAAGGTGGAGCAGGTGTAAGTATGGAAATGAAACCTTTCATGGGTAGTGGTGGACTAGACATGAATATTAGTTCACATTTGTGTCATATTCGCCACGTTCCACCAAAACCCGCTAGTTTAATATAATAAATTATTATTTATCCATGATGCACATATCTGACCTATAATATTTTTATGTATATATTTTTTATATTTTTAATGCAAAAATTATCATAATAAAGTGTATTTTAGGTGTTTTGGAAGATAAAAGTGGGGTGAGTACAATGGGTTTAAATTGGGTGGGGAGATCTAAGTGGCTCATGGATGGATTTTATATAATACCTGATGGGGTTGGGTCGATTTAATGTTTTACCCGGTGTAGGTGATGGGATGGTGTGGGTACGTTTCAGTGGAGCAAATAAAAATAATTGATTGATGTTGATATAAATTCCTACTTTGATTTTATGAAGATTAAAACACTAACATATAAAGTATTGGGTCACTTCATTAAAAATCAATTGATTTTGAATGGAAAATCAAGATACCTTCAAATCTAAACATAGCATCAAATCTCAAGCTGGATAATTGGACCGATGTTGGAATCCCTGTTTAATTAGGCCTGATATTGAATCATTTGGTTTTTAGATCGAAGTCTAAGATATTTTGAAATTTAACATGGTAAAAGTGCCAAGGTTGTGTAATTAGGCAGATGAAATCTTGTTTAATTGGGCATGATATTGGGTCATGGAATACTTTCACGCTTGCACATGGGAAAGTGTGTTAAAATATTCCCCACATTGATTTATTAAAGGCTAAAAGATTTGGGCCGATATTGGGACAATGAGTGTTTCCTAGACCTGGGTCCTATAGAGTAGGTTTCTTGATGTGTTGTTTGTCTTTAACTATGGACAATACACTATATATACTCACCTATTGAGTGCATTTATTGAATTAAACACTAAAAATTAATATTTTAATTAAATATTGTACTTGTTATATAATATTTCTTATATTTTCGCAATCAAACTCACCTTATTACATGTTTTAACTTAATTACTATATACAATATTTAAATTTAAAAAATATGGTTTTTTAAGTTTAAAAATAAAATGACATGTTATTATGGACATAGTGTTGGGTTTTTCTGTTCAAATTCCAAAAAACCTAATTAATAAGAATTGAAGACTTCTGGGTTCATGTAAGGGCATTTCTTGGGATTGTTCATCTTTGGGAATCTCAAAAGTTAGGTACATGACTAAGAATATTCTAAAGCTACAGTTTTGAACTCTATAAATAGAGGGATAGGTAAAGTTCTACTATGTGAGTTTGAAGACATTTGTTCTAGTCCAAAATTCACCTCTCCAAGTCTGTATTTTGTAAATCCGTTGTGGTAATGAAATTTATTTTTGTTTGTGAAAGTAGCAAAATATTAGTGACCCACATTAAAATTTTTGATCTTTCAAATTCAGCCTTTTCTTTTTATTATCTTGATTCTGTGCAAAGGGATTTATTCCTGAACATGTGGTATTAGAGCTAATGTTTCTTTAGCTTCCATTCAAGATTGTAGAAATGGATTCCCAACATGTAGGGTTTAGATTATTGAGAAAATAAGTAGAGTACATAATGGGTACAAACGTAAATATCTAAACTCTAATCTAGTCTCCAGAATCTTCTATTCTAACACCCCCTCAAGCGAAGCATCGGATGCTCATCGACGTAAAGCCTGGACCTGAAAAACTTAAACAAAGGACAAGACAATCCTTTCATGAAAATTTCCGCAAGCTGAAGTTGTGTAGGAAAATGGTGGAGACGAAGCTTGCCCAAGTTTTCCCGAAGAAACTAGCTCATGAAATAAGTGATAGTAAGTAACAATGTGTTTCGCCCGCTTGTGCTCCACGGGATTTTAAGCTAAAAAGATTGCACTGTTATTATCACAAAGCAGAAGTGGGGGACTGGAGAAAGGGAATCGAATATCACATAGTAGATGAGATAATCAAATAACTTCAGCTGCAGCATTAGCCAAGGCACAATACTCAGACTCAGTGTTGGAACGAGAAACACTGCGGAACAAGATTGCCACCCAGAAAGACTGCATACCCATCGGTCAAACAACGAGTCTCGATACAATGCGCCCACTCTTCATCGGAGTAGCCCAACACCTAGGAAGTGTGATCCAAGCAAAAAAACAAACTATAGTTCAAAGGACCATGAACATAACGGAGAATACGAGTAACTATGGTAAAGTGATCATCCCGATGATCCTAAAGATACCGACTAACTGAATTGACCGCAAAAGCAATGTTCAAGCGAGTGATAGTTAGATACTGAATAACACCAACCAAGGATCGATAAAGAGTGGGATTGGAAAACTTCCCAACATTACCAATATGAAGCTATGATTGTGGAAGAAATGGCATAAAGATGGTAGCAGTGTCGGTCATCCCAGCTCGACTAAGAATGTCATAGGCATACTTGGCTTAACCTAAGAACAAGGCGATGGTGTAGACTCCACCACCAAGCCGAAGAAATAATATAAAGAGCCCAAGTCCTTAATGTAAAACTCCGTATCGATTTGAATAATGAACTGAAAATGGTCGAGGATTTATTTCTAGTTAGGATAATTTTGTCCACATAAACTATGAGATATAATAGAATAGTACTTAAAAAAAGACAAATAGAGATGAGTCTGCCAAACTGCAAAGAAAGCCAAGTTTCCGTAGGTAAGTTTTGAACTACTGGAACTAAGCGCATATCACGGGGGGCAAGGTGGGGGAACCTCCTTCAAGCCATAAATAGCTTTCCGTGGATAACAGACATAATCGGGATGTGCATCATCCCTGTAACTAACCGGTTGATCCATATAAATGGCGCATATATCACACCATTGAGAAAAACATTCTTGACATCCACCTGGTGAAAAGGCCATCGGCGCATTGTGGTAATGGAAAGAACCATGTGAACAATCGACGCCTTTACTATGGGGCTAAAAGTTTGATCAAAATCGAACCTTGGAATTTGAGAGAAGCCCTATGCCACTATTCCAGCCTTGCAGCGATCAATACTACCACCGAGAAGATACTTGATACAGAAAACCAATTTGAAGCCGATAACTTTCACGTTTGAAGGGCAAGTCACCAAATTCTAAGTATGCTGGTGGGGAACTACAACAATTTCCTAATCCATGGCCAAAATCTAGCGAGGATCTCGAAGGGTTAAACGATAGTCTTGAGGCTTTCTCTAAGTGACTAAGGCAGCTAGAAAACTAGACACTTCATAATCAGAGAAAGATCAAGGACACATCCATCGTCCTGGTGGCCTTCTAATGAGTGCGAGTGGGAGCTGGCTTAGGAGAGGCATTAGTGACTGCTGCGTCTCGAACGACTGACCAGTTCGTGGGCTTGAGTTTCTCTTGAACTAACCTGCAATAAAATTGTCCCTGGGGGTTCTAGGGGTCAGCACTCTGATGCTTAAGATAGTCCTAGAGTCCAATATGATTAAGACATAATGAATGATAAGTAAATGTGTACCTTGTATTTATACTCCTAGTCCTAAATAACGCCATCCTTAATAATCGCCCTTAATTAATTATAAATGCATGAGTTATATTAGGGTATTAAATAATACCCTAATAGGGCCGCCAGATCTTCATCCCAATGGCCTTCTTGGGCTTAATCTCTATCAAGAGCACCCAGAAAAGCAGGTTCTCAACCTTAAAAGGCTGGAACGGTAAAAAAGTTCTTCGAGGCCTCGAATGCATGGGAAGTTCGATGACTCTGAAGACTCAAAATGAACCTTGTATTTTATTGCTCTTTCCTTCAAGGGAGGGAATATAGTTTTCTAATGAACTCTAAGTACTAGGATTCCAAAAGGCATGGGCATGTCATACAAGCGTGCATGTCATTTCTTCCCAAACGACGTGTTGTGAAAAGGAAGAAAAGCAGTTAAGTGTTTCTATAACTTTTACATTTCCAAGATAGTTATTAATTATCTGCCATTTCAGCCCTCATTATCATCCATTAACCTCTCTTCTTTCATTCACTATTCTCATTTGCAGGAACTTCTTACAAGAACTCTTTCTCTCATTTTCTCTCGAGAGATCTAATTTTCATTGCCTCTCCTAGAAAATCAGTAAGTACCTTCATTTCTCCTTTTATTCTAATTTTTTCATTTCCTCACCTTACAATCATGCCCCATTCTGATGATTGTTCTGCCTCGGAGAGATTTCCCGCTGAGATTAAGGTAGGAGGGGCGGGGATTAGTACGTCATAAAAGGCTATTACTGACTCAAAATTCACTCATTCTTAAGAATTCCAATTTAATTCTGATGTCGGAGGAGGTATGTCTGATCACATTACTAACAGTCCTAGGGAAGAGTGGATTTTTCCAGTGACAGATATGCCTCCTCGAGAGCCCGTCGAGAACTGGCCACCAGGCATGAGCAAGCTCTATATAAGGAGATTCCCTACTAGTGGTAGAATTGGCGTCTACCCTCCTTCGAATCTAGAGCTTGAGGTTCTAGGGGGGGGGTCAAATTCATCTCTGGCCTGCAAAGATACGTCCCTCGAAGCCCTATAGGCGAAGGAGAATGCGTCCCTTTTTCGAGAGAAGTCGACCCTCGAGGAGGAGGAAGTGCCCTCGAGAGTATCTTCGTGTCTTATAGTGGGTGGTCCACCGATATAATTGTCACGTTTACCAGCCGGGAGGTACATCACAAGGTTTTTGCTGTTCCTAGTAATTCGGGTGATTTGAGAAGCTGGAAGAAGGGGATTTTGTTTGACAGCGCGAGGTATAGAGTTCTCCCGTGGAATTGGGATATCCGAGTTGAGTCTCCCGAACATGAAGAGTATAAATTTTTTTATGCCCTCAAGAGGGGTATGCAAAAGTTGTTGTCCAGCTCCCTTGACTACAGCCGCTTCAACAATCCTAATCCCGGGATTGGTGGCTTTGCATTCCCCCCTGAATCTACGAGGAGTGTGTGTATAAATTGCTCTAGAAGAATATCAGGAAGGGGAGAAGAGAACTTGAGGGTCCCAAAGAAGGCCCTTCCCTCGAGATCCGAGTTAGTGATTTTAGGCACTTGGAAGCCTCCGAAGGTGTCTTGATAGAATTCTACTTCTACTGTCTTTTTTGCCATTGCATTTACTTGTACTGATGTTGTCCTTCTTTTTTTTTCTTTTCAGCGGGTCTTGCTAGCGGCTTAAGGAATAAGAAGCCACACTTGAAGAAGCCACAAGAAGCCACACTCGGAACAGGGACAGGGAAGTGTATGTCATCGGCCACACCACATATCATGTACACTCTATTAGGGTTGCCTAATTATCTATGTGAATCAATCGAGGATAGAAGCGTTAGATTGACCATGTTTCTCAATGATTCCCCAGGTACTTGTTTATATAGTTGTTTGCTTTATTTTACTTTCATGCTTTGTAGTTGATAATTGAAAAACCAAATCTCCCCCATTTCATGTTTTCTTTACTAGCTATTCATTTCACTTGTGATGATTTACGATTTGTACGAGGTTGTGTTTTTATTGGTACATTAGATCTAGCATCTTTGTGAACAAACTTAGGGCTTACCACTAGCTGCCCTCTAGGTAGCGTAGCAGTGAGAAAGGGGTGCAAAACTATTAATCTTTTATCTTCTGACCTCCTAGCGTCCGCCTGGGTTAATTAGCTACAATTAATGATCCGGGGGGGGGGGGGGGAGCCATGTCAAGAAACCAAAATTTTCCATGATTTCATCCAAGAAGTTCCATTGAACTCTATCAAAAGCTTTACCTAAGTCCAATTTTATTTTGCAGTTTGGGTATTGTTTTTTCCTGTTCAGAAATTTTTTCATTTCCTGAAGATAGATAACATTATCAAATTTTTCTCTTTGTTTCATGAAAGCTTTTTTATTTTCAGAAATTATTTTACGCATTAAGCTGGCTAATCTATGATTAATGATCTTGAAAAATGTTTTCTTAAAAAATTGATAAGCTTATAGGCCTATATTCTACAAAGGTTACTGGGATTTCCTTTTTAGGGATTAGAGTAATCTATGTGCTAGCTATTCCAGCAGGGATGGTCTCAGCTTTCATGTGTTGTGGCAGCCATAGCGGCTGAGCTTGGTGGTGTAACCATTTTTCGGTATAGCCAATCAGAGAAGATGACCGTGAAAGATGACAGTGAGCTGTTATTGTGTCAGAGAGGAGGAGAAAATTGTAGAGAGAGAGTGAATAATGCAATCAAAGTTTTTCAACAAAAATTGATTATTTTTATAATATTTCATTCAAATTATTTAAAAAAGTAATTATTTATATGTTGAGCTTCATTTCGAAAGGTTATCATAATAATATGTATCTCAATGCAACGAATAAAAGTAAATATCAAATGACCATATTAGTCTCACTAATTATAAAATGATCTCATTTAACAGTTAGTCGAACTAAAACAAGACTTTTTCATATGTAAATAAATACATAGTATGAATACAATTTTTTTATCAAAGAGTTCGTATATTGAAAGCCAGTCTTTTCATAAGTTATGGAAAAACCAATGTTTAAATCGCAAATTAGAAGAAATCAATATTAAACTTTTGAGTTGCATTAATCGGGTCATAAACGTATAACTAGTGCACATTGCATAATAAATTTTTAATACTGCAATTAAAACCTTTTAGTTTTTTATAATTCTAATTCAACCATGTCTTTCCATATGCATATAAAAAGACGGTCTTTCTCAAGACTTTTCCTCAATAAAAGTACTTTATCAATGTATTAAAAAAATTCGAGCATATTTGTTATTTCAGATTATGTGTTTCTTTAGATTTTCTTTAGTGATATATATAGATATAGTAAGTGAGATATTTTTGGTTTTAAATAAATCTTTAGAAGTTGTGTATCTTAACAAGTTGTGATTGATTATATATAGTAAATAATTCTAATCAGTAACATATTAAAATATTAGTGTGTTATTTTTAAACAATTTCATGGGTTTAGGTTAGTCAAAATGACTTCAATATCCCCGGTTGACATTATGATTGATTATATATAGTAAAGAATTATAACTAGTATCATATTAAAATTCAGTATTTGATTTTTAAACAATTTCATTGGTTTAGGTTAGTCAAAATGACTTTAATATCCCTGGTTGACAGCATTAACAAACAATTTCTTTTATGTAGTGCTTGAGAAGAGATTAAGGGGGATATGGTCTTGAAAGAAGCAAAGTTACAAATGCATTCACTTGGTTTGAAAGATGATGTTAATGTACTCTTGTTAACGAATGAGATGGAGTAATATAAATAGGTGCCATCCTAAATGAAATGGAAACAAGGAACATCTCCCCTTTAATATCATCTATTACTCTTGCTAGCTATTTCCTTTTTCCTTTAAATATTTGGAAATTATTTCCTCTTTAAAATTACATATATTTATAAAGAAATTATAGAATAATAAAATAAATGTTGTAATATTGTGCTCAACTTTTGGATGGAACTAGTTTAACTACTATGTAATGTAAATTGTATGGTACAATAGATCTAGATGGTATCCATTTTTATTCAAAATTCACACTTTTGTACCTAAATTATAAATTTGTATCAACATACTAAATCTATTATTTATGTTCTAAAATGATCCCATGACCGGCAAAGTTTATTTTGGTCTAATTTCTAGACAATGGTGAAAAATAGTTAATTAGTATTGAAAACATAGTTGAGGGGGAAGGAGAAAAATTCCAATATTTTCAACAATTTGGGTTGGAGAATTATTATTTGTATCGGCGACCTTGTCTCCTTCCACATCCATTACTAATCTCCGCCACCACCACAAACACATTCGCTCTCCGACGATGGCTACTTCAATGTTTCTCAGATCTTTCTTTCCTTCCTAGAGAGCACCCACCCTCTCCACATCCCTTCTTCTCACACCCAAAATTCCACCTACAAACCCATCATATCTGTTGCCACTCCGGGGCGGAAGACCGCTTAGCCCGATCATCTTTAGTGCCACTGCCACAGTCTCTCAAGCACTACCAGCCAACCCATCAATGAGAATATCTGCGAGGAGGCGTAATGCCATACCTCTGCCCAAAAATTCTCCGCCAAGTACGTCCCTTTCAATGCCGACACCACCACCAGCACCTCCATCACAGAGTCATATTTCCTCGACATGATCCTTTACCGAATCCGTTCCATGGGCCTCCTTGATGTGCAACACAACATGACACAGTGAAGGTGTTGGACATGGAGTACTTTCACAACCTCTTCAACTCCCACATTGGATAAACAACATTATCATACAGCTATAACATCTGGTCATATAAAGAATGGGCTTGCAGATCTAGGCTCGATTAACGATCCATAGACGTTTAGTTTGTGGGCCTCATGGGTTCAGAGCTTTAAACAAGAAGAAGGGAAGGAAGTAGGAACCTCCAACAGTTTAGCATTCGTCAATTATTTCACGAAAATTGTAACATTCGTCGGAATATTCAAAAAATTATCATGGTCTTTGGACCACACCAGAGAGACACCGGTGAAGTGATCAGAGTGGGAGTTAGAAGATAGAGATGAAGTCACAGGCTGGAGAATAATTTTCTAGCCCTGACTATTAAAATTATTAGTATTTATCCCTCTTCCCTGAACTCTTTTATAAAAATTATTAGTCACAGACTACCAAACTTTGAATTTTGAATGAAAGTGGGTACTCTTTTGATCATTTTCTCAAATTGTAAGTAGTCTCAATTAAGTTGTGCACCAAATACATGTGGCGCCAATTTATTTTTACGAGAGATTGCACTTAGAATTTATTAAAAAGTTGCTCTCATTATTCATCATTCCCAATTACATTTTCTTTCTTTAATTTTTGTCATGCCTCATGGATGGGGATGAAAACGGGGCGGGATATTGTGGAGGTTCATCCGACATCCATCCAAATGAGGCGGGTATGAGGGCAAATTTAATAAGGTGGAGCAGGTGCAGGTATGAAAATGAAACCTTTTATGGGTACCAGACATGAATATAAGTTCACATCTGTGTCATATTCGCCACGTTCCACCAAAACCGGATAATTTAATATATAATAAATTATTATTTATCCATGATGCACATATCTAACCTATACTATTTTCACGTAAATACTTTTCATATTTTTAATGGAAAAATTATCATAATAAAGTGGATTTTAGATGTTTTGGAAGATAAAAGTGGGTGAGTACAATGGGTTTAAATTGGGTGGGGAGATCTAAGTTGCTCATGGATGGATTTTATATAATACCTGATGGGGTGGGGTGGATTTAATGTTTTACCTGGCGTAGGTGATGGGATGGTGTGGGTATGTTTCAGTGGAGCAAATAAAAATAATTGATTGTTGTTGTTGATATAAATTCCTACTTTGAT
The DNA here is from genome assembly GCA_037428765.1 of Rubia yunnanensis. NCBI lineage: Eukaryota > Viridiplantae > Streptophyta > Magnoliopsida > Gentianales > Rubiaceae > Rubia > Rubia yunnanensis. Next base: position 45,759,392 of record CM075061.1, on the reverse strand, counting down.
TTTATGAAGATTAAAACACTAACATATAAAGTATTGGGTCACTTCGTTTAAAATCAATTGATTTTGAATGGAAAGTCAAAATACCTTCAAATCTAAACATAGTATCAAATCTCAAGCTGGATAATTGGACCGATGTTGGGATCTCTATTTAATTAGGCCTGATATTGAATCATTTGGTTTTTAGATCGAAGTCTAAGATATTTTGAAATTTAACATGGTAAAAGTGGCAGGGTTGTGTAATTAGGTAGATTAAATCTTGTTTAATTGGGCCTAATATTGGGTCATGGAATGTTTTCACGCTTGCACATGGGAAAGTGTGTTAAAATATTCCCCACATTGATATATTAAAGGCTAAGAGATTTGGGCCGATATTGGGACAATGAGTGTTTCCTAGACCTGGGTCCTATAGAGTAGGTTTCTTGATGTGTTGTTTGTCTTTAAACTATGGACAATACACTATATATACTCACCTATTGAGTGCATTTATTGAATTAAACACTAAAAATTAATGTTTTAATTAAATTATTTTTAAATTAAATATTGTACTTGTTATATAATATTTCTTATATTTTTCCAATCAAACTCACGTTATTACATGTTTTAACTCAATTATTATATACAATATTTAAACTTAAAAAATATGATTTTTTAAGTTTAAAAATAAAATGACATGTTCTTTTGGACATAGTGTTGGGTTTTTTCTGTTCAAATTCCAAAAAACCTAATTAATAAGAATTGAACACTTTTGGGTTCATGTAAGGGCATTTCTTGGGATGGTTCATCTTTGGGAATTTCAAACGTTAGGTACATGACTAAGAATATTCTATAGCTGCACTTTTGAACTCCATAAATGGAGGGATAGGTAGAGGTCTACTATGTGAGTTTGAAAACATTTGTTCTAGTCCAAAATACACCTCTCCAAGTCCATATTTTGTAAATCCGTTGTTGTAATGAAATTTATTTTTGTTTGTGAAAGTAGCCAAATATTGGTAACCTACATTAAAATTTTTTATCTTTCAGCTTCAACCTTTTCTTTTTATTATCTTGATTCTATGCAAAGGGATTTATTCCTGAACAAGTGGTATTAGAACAAATGGATTCCCAACAGATAGGGTTAAGATTATTGAGAGAATAAATAGAGTACATAATGGGTACAAACGTAAATATCTAAACCCTAATCTAGTCTCAAGAATCTTCTATTCTAACACCCCCTCAAGCGAAGCATCAGATGCTGATCGACATAAAGCTTGGACCTGAAAAACTTAAACAAAGGACAAGACAATCCTTTCGTGAAAATTTTTGCAAGCTGAAGTTGTGTTGGAAAATGGTGGAGATGAAGCTTGCCCAAGCTTTCTCGAAGAAACTAGCTCATGAACAAAGTGATAGTAAGTAACAATGTGTTTCGCCCGCTTATGCTCCACGGGATTTTAAGCTAAAAAGATTACATTGTTATTATCACAAAGCAGAAGTTGGGGACTGGAGAAAGGGAATCAAATATCACATAGTAGATGAGATAACCAAATAACTTCAGCTGCAGCATTAGCCAAGGCACAGTACTCAGACTCAGTGTTGGAATGAGAAACATTGCGGAACAAGATTGCCACCCAGAAATACTGCATACCCATAGGTCAAACAACGAGTCTCGAGACAATGCGCCCACTCTTCATCGGAGTAGCCCAACACCTAGGAAGTGTTATCCAAGCGAAAAAACAAACTATAGTTCAAAGGACCATGAATATAATGGAGAATACGAGTAACTACGGTAAAGTGATCATCCCGAGGATCCTAAAGATACTGACTAACTGAATTGACTGTAAAAGCAATGTTCGAGCGAGTGATAGTTAGATACTGAATAACACCAACCAAGGATCGATAAAGAGTGGGATTGGCAAACTTCCCAACATTACCAATATGAAGCTGTGACTATGGAAGAAATGGCATAGAGACGCTAGCAGCGTTAGTCGTCCCAGCTCGACAAAGAATGTCATGGGCATACTTGGCCTAACCCAAGAACAAGGCAATGGTGTAGACTCCACTACCAAGCTGAAGAAATAATGCAAAGATTCCCTAATGAAAAACTCCTTATCGGTTTCAATAATGAATTGAAAATGGTCAAGGAGTTATTTCTAGTTAGGATAATGTCGTCCACATAAACTAAGAGATATAATAGAATAGTACTTCAAGAAAGGACAAATAGAGATGAGTCTGCCAAACTGCAAAGAAAGCCAAGCTGCCATAGGTAAGTGCTAAACTACTGGAACCAAGCGCATGGGCCGGGGGGCAGGGTGGGGGAGCCTTCTTCAAGCCATAAATAGCTTTCCACGGACAACATAAATATTCATGATGCGCATCATCCCTGTAACTAACCGGTTAATCCATATAGAATGGCGCATTAATCACACCATTGAGAAAAACATTCTTGACATCCACCTGGTGAAAAGGCCATTGACGCATGGTGGTAATGGAAAGAATGGTGTGAACAATCGACACCTTCACCATGGGGCTAAAAGTGTGATGAAAATCGAACCATGGAATATGAGAGAAGCCCTATGCCACTCATCGAGCCTTGTAGCGATCAACACTACCACTGGGAAGATACTTGATACAGAAAACCCATTTGAATTTGATAAATTTCACATTTGGAGGGCAAGTCACCAAATTCCAAGTATGCTGGTGGGGAACTACAGCAATTTTCTAATCCATGGCCGAAATCTAGCAAGGATCTCGAAGGGTCAAATGATAATCTTGAGGCTTTTTCTATGTGACTAAGGCAGCCAGAAACCCAGACACTTCATAATCAGAGAAAGATCGAGGACAAATTCATCTTCCTAGTGGTCTTCTGATGAGTGCAAGCGGGAGCTGGCTCAGGGGAGGCATTAGTGACTGATGTGTCTCAAACGACCGACCAGTTCATGGGCTTGATATTCTCTTGAACTAACCTGCAATAAAACTGTCCCCGGGGTTCTTGAGGTTAGCACTCCGATGCCTAAGTTAGTCCAAGAGTCCAATATAATTAAGACATAATGAATGATAAGTAAATGCGCACCTTGTATTTATACTCCTTGTCCTAAATCATGTCAACCTTAATTACTGCTCATAATTAACCATTAATGCGGTAATTATATTAGGGCATTAAATAATACCCTAATTGGGCCGCCACATCTTAATCCCAATGACCTTCTTGGGCTCAACCTCTATCAAGAGCCCCCAAGAAGCGCCCTCGAGAGCACCATAGGCATTTTCTTTGGCTAAATCTTCTCAGAAGATTAAAGTAAGGAAATCTCGAGGGCTAAATCTTGAAGGTTTTGGACTCGATCCCTCTTGGCTAAAGAATAGCCCCATATGCTGATTTTCAACCTTTTCGAAAGGAAGATTCCCCCCGTAACTTCCTCGAAGGAATATCAACTATTTCCCTTAGACATCTTCACTGCGGGCTCACCTTTCCCTTTTCGCCTCTCTTTTCCAAACTTGTTAAACAATTCCAGATTAGCCCTGCACAAGTTAATCTTAATTTCCTGGTGATTATTATGAGTTTGGTATTAAGCCAAGGTATAGGTTGCTTCACTCGCTATACTTTGTGTCTTATAGTGGGTGGTCCACCAACATGTTTGTCACTTTTACCATTCGGGAGGTACATCACAAGTTTTTTGCTATTCCTGGTAATTCGGGTGATTGGAGAAGCTGGAAGAAGGGATTTTGCTTGACAGCGGGAGGTATCAAGTTCCCCCGTGGAATTGGGATGTGCGAGTTGAGTCTCCCGAACCTAGGGAGTATATATGTTTTGATGCCCTCAAGAGGGATATGCAAAAGTTGTTGTCCAACTCCCTTGACTGCAGCTGCTTTAACAATCCTAATCCCAAGATCGGTGGCTTTGCATTCCCCCCTGAAATCTACGAGAGGTATGTGTATAAATTACTCCAGAAGAATATCATGAAAAGGAGAAGAGAACTTGAGGGCCCCAAAGAAGGCCCTCCCCTCGAGATCCTCGTTAGTGATTTTAGGCACTCGGAAGTCTCTGAAGGTTCCTTAATAGAGTTCTACTTCTACTGTCTTTTGTGCCGTTGCAGTTACTTGTACTGATGTTGTCCTTCTTTTTTTTCAGCAGGTCTTACTAGTGGCTTAAGGAATAAGAAGCCACACTCGAAGTAGGGTTAGGGACCTGCTCCCTAAAATCAGGCCTCCACTCCCCGGATTCAGGCCTCCACTCCCCCAGTAGGTGGTGGAAGGCCTACTTCGACCATTGCTAATGGCTATCCTCCTCCCCTCCCATGCTAGGAATGTTTGCCAGAAGACAGTAACGTTGGTAATGCCTCTCAACCACCATTAATAGGAGCATTAAGAGGTATCCCCTTTGAGTGATGTGGTATACATGTGCTACATGGAGCATCACCTCGCGAGCATGGTCTCTAACCCTGAGGTGTTCATCTGCTCTTTTGAAAAATTACTTTTAGTGTGCGTTTTCCTAGCATTGGTCTAAGTTTAACTATTTTGCTAGGTCTCCCAAATTTTCCATGAGGCCAATCAGAAGATGGAAGCTTTTGCCTATGATTTTACTTCTGGCCATGGTTCTCTAGAAGAGAAGCTTAGGAAAAAGGATGCTGAAATTTTGGAGTTGAACAAAGCGCTCAAGGAGAAAAATAGAGTGCTCGAGGACAACCAAAAAGCCTTGGAAGAGGAGAGGCAAAATGTTGATGCCGAGAGGCATCAATTGACGCTGGAGAAGGATATCCTTGAGAAAAAGGTTTAGACTGCTGAGGACCCAGCCTCGCAGGTTCAGGTGCTCGAGGCATTTAAAAGAAAACTTTTGAACAGCTCTAAGTTGCTTCAACTATTTGTGGACCTCCAGGAGGTGGCCAAGCATCTTGGCTGTAGCGATGTAGTTGAGGAATTCTTGAAGCCTCAAGTGTCCAGCTCCCTGTCTGAAGAACTTGCTAAGCAGGTGGACAAGCTAGTCAATCCTGAGCTCGAGGCTACTCTGGGTGCAAAATGGGATGAGACAATCAAGAACGGTGGCCTTTGCTTTGCCCTGATGGATTTCATTAAGTCTAAAGGGCAGTTCTTCAGTGGTGAGGGGATTCGAGCGATCTACCTACCTAAGGCCACAGACGCATCCCCCGAGCAGAATTTAGCAGACGCCCGAGTGGAGGAAATGGTTTAATCTACCTCGAAGGAGAATGATTCTAGGCTTTGACCTTGATTGTAACTTTTGGAATTAGGGCCCCCAGTTGTAACCCTTTTTTTCTTTTAAGAATATCTTTTTGCATTTTTTATGACTTACTTATTGATTTTACCTTTGTTCTCCTTTTGTAGTTTAACTCCATGAAGAGTGTGTTAGAAGGCAATTGTAAGGTGCTTTCGAGTCCTCAAAAAGAATTGAGTGAGATACACAAACAGCTATCAAAAGCCACACATAATTTATCTAATTGTAACCAAGAGAAGGAGTCATTGAAGGACAAGCTTAACTAGCTCAAAGCTGAGATGAAACTGTGGCAGTCCAAAGACCATCTAACCTTCAAGGGGTTTGTTAGAGATTTACAGAGCAAATAATTTAATGGCACATATCCTTTAGAGGTAGTCGAAGATTATGATCCTGCAGATAAAGACTTTGAAGAGATAATGCATCAAATATGTCTAAAATTTGGTTCTCTGAAGTCATGCTTTGCTAGTACGACAAGGCTTCCAGTAGTGAAAAGGAGCGTAATTGGTTGCATGGGTGAAAATCACAGATTAGTGGCCCAAAGGGAGTTGATTTTTGAGTAATATCTAGTGGCTAAGAGAAAAATAACCAGCCTTGAAGAGGAATTGTTCACTTGAAAGATAACTAGCGAACAATTCCTCTTCAAGGCAACTAGCGAAGACCCCCTTTCTTCGAGAGAGCCTCATGAAACCCCTCAAAGGAACCCCTCGATTGAGAATATTTATTTGGCAGAATCCCTCTTATCTGAGAACACACAAATTGCGGGGGAGATCGATGGCTGGAACGTACAAGTTAAAGAAGTTGAGGAGCACACGGCCGATTTTGAAGAAAGAATTGCTGCGCACAAAGTAAGCCTCCTTGCCCACATGTTTTTTCACAACATTCCTTCCTCATATTTAATTGGAAATGATTAGCTCCTGAAATTTCTACTCAAAGATGCTCAATACTGGATGGAGGAAGTTAACGTCACTGAGAATGGAAATCCTTGGCAGAAAAAGGCCTTTGATATTATTCTTGATTGGTTGGCAGAACTGAAGGTAAAGAGATCTACCCCCTCGAGTTATTGTTCTAATCCTCGGTCCCAAAAATCTACCATTAAATAAGCTGAAAATCATCTTGTCCCCTCGATCAAATCCACCAAGGGGTCCTCAAAAAAATTCCGTAAGAGTATTGGGTCCTCCTCGAAGGGTCCATTCAAACCCTCCACGAAGAAGTGGGGTAAGACCATTGCTCCCCTGGATCCTTCTAAATATCCCGTAGAAGAACAAATGAAGGATTTTTGGAGAGCCGCTGGTATCAAGTGTAAAGAGCTCAAAGAAATAGAGGCAAAGGTGAAAGGGCTAGCTCATTTCCCTTACGATTTGTTTTGGGAGGTGTTTCCTCCATTTAGATGAATACATTTAGATGAATAAGTTTGTGTACTTTTTGGTACCGAAATTGTACTTATATTTATTTACAAAGTTAAGGCCTATTTAACTCTCGCTCCTAGAAATTGAAAATTGGGTTTCTCAAACCCGTTTGTTAGCGTCAATGAGGTTAAAAATTGTAACAGGATACAAGTTGCTCGCGCCTATACTTATTCAAACATTTTACACCCCGAATATGAGTGCCACGTACAACTTCTTTAAGAAAATATAGTAAAAATATCTTTGATTGGAAATTAAAATTTTTAGAGACACGAGCATTTTACTTAGGTTCGGTGTTTCCACCTACATCCTGCCAATTTTGTCCACTAGTTCATCATTTCAAGATTACAAAAGTAGACCACGAGTGCCGCTTAAAAGTATACCACCTAAACCTCAGCCTTAGCTAGAAATATCATCTAGAGCGCTGCTAAAAAGGCAACCTTCTCAAATATCAACTAGAGTGCCACTTAAGAGCAAACCACTAAAACATCATCTAAAGTGCCGCTTAAAAGAAAACCACTTAAATATCAACTAGAGTGCCCCTTAAGGGCAAACCACTCAAACATAAACTAGAGCGCAACTTAAGAGCAACCCACTCAAACATCATCCGTAGCTGGAAATATCATCTAGAGTGCCGCTTAAGAGCAATCCGCTCGAACATCAGCCATAGCTAGAAATATCGTGTAGAGTGCCACTTAAGAGCAACCCGCTCGGACATCAGCACTAGCTGGAAATATCATCTAGAATGCCGCTTAAGAACAGCCTGCTTGAACCTTAGCCATAGCTGGAAATATCATCTAGAGTGCCACTTAAGAGTAACCAGCTCGAACATCATCTGTAGCTGGAAATATCATCTAGAGTACCACTTAAGAGCAACCCGCTCGTCATAGCAGGTAGTAATTTCTTAGGTTGGTAATGTTCCACCTCCTTGGTACTCGAACCCTATTTATCTTTTTGAGAACATAGCTTCCTCCCGGGTGCAATTGGATTGCCTTATAGGGTCCTTCACAATTTTCAGCTAGCTTCCCTTCAGGTTCCTTTCTGCTTTTCTCATTTTTTCTCATTACCAAGCCCGCCGGATTAAAAAACACCTTCTCTACCCTTCTGTCATGGTATATTCTGACCCGTTCTTCAACTTTAGCCTCATGTAAAGAAGCTAAATCTCTCTTTTCTTCAACCATATTCAAATCCAGACATCGGTTCCGCTGATTGCTTATCTCATCTGTAGCAGCCATCACCCTTGGGCTAGGAACACCTATTTCCATAGGGATTACTCCCTTTGACCCATATACTAGGCCATAAGGCATTTCACCAGTAGTAAAAGACTTAACTGTATGATACGCCCACAGCACATTGGGTAATTCCCATATCTAATTACTTTCTAACACCTCGGGGCTTGCTCGTATACCATTTACTATTGTTCTGTTGGTCACCTCTATCTGCCCATTAGCTTGGAGGTGGTAAAATGATGTCACCTTTTGCTTAATTTGATATTCCCCACATCAGTTCTTGAAGGGAACCTGAGCAAACACTGTTCTTTTATCCATGATGATTGTCCTTGGGATTATGAAATAGCACACAATGTTCTCCAGCAAAAGGAAATGGTATTTTTCCCCTTATGTTCGTTAGGGGGTTTGACCTCAACCCACTTCATGAAATAATCAATAGCCACTATTAGGTATCTCAATTTTCCTGGTGCTTCTAGAAAAGGGCCCACAAGGTCGATCCCCCCACTCATCAAATAGCCACGAACTATAGATGCTTCTTATCTCTTCCTGGGGAACATGTATTATAAGGGCATGTCTCTGACACTGGTGGCAAGCCTGGATGTATCGATTTGCATCCTCAAACATTGTCGCCTAGTAAAATCCCGCTTGAATAAGCCACCTCGCCACGGATTTTGCTCCCTAATGGCTGACGCGTACCCCCTCGTGGACTTCCCTTATAAGATAATTAGCCTCATGGGGGTTAACGCACCAAAGAAATAGATGCAAATGTCCCCTTTTGTATAACACTTTTTCTTGCAACACATACATTGGAGCTTTAACCTTATCTTTCTGGCATCCACTTCATTTTGCGGTAGAACACCCTTTCGACGATATGCAACGAATGATGTCATCCAAGATTCTTCCACTTCCACTACCATAACTACAATTTCTTCAAAACTTCATTTGCTCAAAGTTTCCATGAGTAATTGCTTCTGGCTTTAGGTTCCCAAATATGAAGAAACGAGCTGGCTTAGGTGTCGGTTTATGATTGCTTTCCCTCAAAACCTGTGTTAAAGTGTAAGATTAAAAATTTTTTAACAATTTTTTTACTACCTCAAGCTATATTTGCAGGTTATGCTCTCGGGCCTTGTATTCCCCATTCACCTGTTGAACTACAATTTGAGAGTCATTGAAAACCTCCAATTCCTCCACTTGCAGCTCCCTTTCCAGGCGCAGTCCAATGATCAGTGCTTCGTACACAGCCTCATTGTTAGTCGCTTTGAATGCAAAGTTCAACATGTAAGGGTAATCTTTTCCATTGGGGCTGGTTAACAAAACCCTGGCTCCACTTCCTCCTGAATGTGAAAAACCGTCCACATACAATTTCCATAACTCCTTTTGGCTCGGTTTCACCTTTCAAATGGGATCCAGACACACCTCGAGGGGCTCTGTAGTTTCCACTATGAATTCTGCCAGCGCCTAACCTTTAATTCCAACTTGAGGTTGATATTGGATATCGTGCTCTCTCAATTCCACTGCCCCATGATCATTCTTCCCGAAATCTCTGGCTTCAGCAGAATGTCCAATTGGGTGGTTCATGAGCACCACTATTTTATGTCCCTGGAAGAAGGGTCTTAGCCTTCTGGCTGCATGTACAAGAGCTAGAATTAACCTCGCGGGGACAATATACCTCGTCTCCAATCCTTGCAAGGCACGAATGACAAACTAAATTGGATGCTAAACCTTCTCTTTCTCTTTTACTAGGGTTGCATTGATTGCCAAAGCGATGCATAAATGTACAGGTATAGCATCTCATCTTTACCTAGTTTCATCAAGGTAGGTAGTGTCCCCAAATGTTCCTTCAACAGCTTGAATGCCTTGTCGCATTTGCCATTCCACTGAAATTTCTTTGCCCTTCGAAGGACATCGAAGAAGGGTGGGTGTTTCTCCGCCCCCTTCGATAGGAACCTGCTCAATGCTGCTAGGGACCCTGTAAGCTTTTGTACATCCTTTATTGATTGTGGTGTTTTCATTTTCTTCAAAGCTTCAACCTTTTCCGGGTTTACATCAATACCCCTCTCCGAGACCATGAATCAGAGGAATTTCCCTGCCCCTACACTGATAACACATTTAGATGGGTTTGAGTTGTTTCTTTGAGTGTGCTAATTGACCTAAATCCGGATGCAACCATGCTGATTTTGAAAATTGGACACATATGTGGAGAACAATGTGCCCTCTATGTGTTTAATTTTTCTTTTTTAGCTGGTTGCAGAGGATGCATTTAGAGAATACAACCTCAATTATTGAATTATTTTTAAACGAATGCAGAGGACACATTTTCTAAATGCGTCCTCTCTTTAATTTTTTTTGTCGAATTCATGAAGAGGACGCATTCTCTATGTAATAATTTTTTGAATGCATGAAGATGATGCATTCATCAATTAAGTTTCTTTTTTTCTTAAAAGCCCAAGTACACGTCCTCAATTTAAGTTTTTTAAAAATTAGTCTACTAACCCAGTAGACAAGTAATTGTTTTGTATTTTTTTTAAAATTTCCATAATGATAAATGCATCGGAAGAATTTGAAATTATTCTTTGAAATTTATGGTAATAAGACTTGAACATCCTACTTACCTGATTAAATATAATGGAAAAATTTGATCGTGGGTATTTCAATTTTTTAAATATTCCAAACTATAGAAAATGAATGAATTATAAAAAAAATTCGGAAGTTACTACAGTAATTTAATTGTAATAGTAAAATTTTGTTTTGTTTTGTAGTTTAAACGAATTAGACATGTAAATAAACTAAATTTTACATTTTTTTAGTTTTCCATTTTTTCCACTTTTTTCCATTACTAACTAATATATATAAACAAAAGTATAAGAGTAGAGGCATTTAATGTTTATGAAATTAGAGATGGTAATGAAATCCAAATAAACATGAATTGATTCAAAGATAAAATATTCGAAGAATACGTGTTAAAAAGATAGGTAGAAACGCAATGAAATGAATGCCCAACGACATGTAATGTACTAATGACGCCCTCTGCAAAGCTTTCCACCTGTTCCACATGGGGTCGGACGTATGGTGCGGGATGTGCATCGTTGAACAGACATCTGAGTAGAAACATGCACGTCGTCATGCGGAACTCCCACTATAAAATCCTCCTCCATATCATTTTTACATCCTCATTCAAATCATACTAGATATGGGGAACACTACCTGTATCAAATGGAGTAGTAGGCGACATATACGCATGACTAGCATGGGAGTACGGTATGCAATAGAATCAGCTGGAGTAGTGGCATAGTGTGAGAGTCCACCGTGTGATGGTCCATCATTGTTTGACTCGCACTTGAGGGTCCGGCTTGAGATGAGCCAATGTGTGTTGTAGGGCCCCGAGCACACGGTCACACAAGGGGGAGGTTTCTCGGTGTGCACATGTGGTTGATAATATTACAGTCTGGAGGGCTCAGGTACATATTATAGAGTACGTGTGGCAATACCATGTACCCCGCTAATAACATTCACGAAATGTGGGGGACATTCGTCCAAATTAATATCTATCATAAGGTGCATCTTGGATATTGCCTGCAACTACATAAATGAGATAAATATGTTAGACATTGAAAAATGAGGGAATATGAAGTATTGTTTGTTGATACTATTAGAAATTTAGTAAATACCATATACTCTATAGTAGCATCGTCTCTATGAAAATCCTCCGTAACAGTTTGGCGTCGTCCTGGCTGATCAATTAGGGATCACTGTCCTGCAAAAATAACACTCCATGTATCCTCGATCGGATGTATATAGATCCGCTGACCAAAGTACATTAATTTTTTGCTCTACTCAGTGTTCCCATGCATCAAGATATCTTCTCAGTTAACCATGCCAATCTATGCCTGACCTCTCTCGTCCGTCTCTAGTATGAAGCAATTTGTGTTCATCCTTAGTGACCAACTACGTGAGTATTTTCTGGATAAGGCCAAATTTCCTGAGAACACGATGATACTTCATGGCGTGCTAGCAACTGAGGTCAACACACAATAGCCAGTTGTTGCTACCAGTTGTACAGTATTGTGGGTGATGTTGCATGACATCCTCAGTGTATGGCTGCCAAATAAACTGACATAATAGATAAGTGTTGTGATTAGGAAAGAAACTCTTAATTTCCATTAGTTCAAAAAAGGAATCCAAATTACATTATACCTGACTATCATAAAGAGATGTCAGATGATCGCGGTACACTTTCAGTACATGCATGGGTGATTGTGAGAAATTGTACTGGGTTCTCCACCTCTGAGGAACCGAATGAATAATATTAGCTATTCTATGTAATTAAAAAAGTTTAAAAATTATGTCCTTACTAATTGAATGCGAACCTGGACCCAAGAGCACTCATTGTGACAGTCACTAGAAGTCGCCTGGTAGGACGGATGGCTGGTATTTGCTCCCATGTCCACAACTGACCGTAAATTAAAAATAATATAATATAATGTAAGATGTCATGATGGACACATGTCAAACTAACAAGTTTAACCAACATTGTTACCTGTAGTAGGACTAGTGGCTTGGATATGGATTTGACTTGTGAAATTGCAGCGTCACATAAGCACCTGTACAAGTGTGCCAGAGTCACACTACCCCAACTGTACTCATGTGCTGCATCTAAGTCCATGAGTACCGACAAATGGAGCAAAGGGATTAGATGCCCTGATGTGTCTGACTTGAGCAATCCTCTGCCAGTAGAAGAATGAAAACCCTTGCCCGATGCTGACAATCTACCTCAGTAGCATCAAGAGGCAATGGATGCGCAATAAGTTTCCCAACTAGCTAGCCCTTATGCGACCCCCTCTGATGTCACTTGTGTCTTGGGTAGCCCCCAGGTAGTCAGTGCATAATCTTTGCCCGTCATTTGTGCACTTGCTTGTGTCTACACCACTTATTGCCATGCCATCGATCGGTAGACCCTAAAGAATGCCCACATCCTGTAAAGTGAAGGGAGCCTCTCCCATCGGCAGGTTAAATGTGTGTGTCTCTAGTCTCCAACACTCGACTAACACAATGATGAGTGAATGGTCCATGTGAATAGGTGCAGAATCTAACAGTCCCTGGAATCCAATATCACGCACATAGCGCATCACTCGATTGGGGATCCCACAAATCCAACAAGCCCCATCGCACCGCCTCACCTTCAATGCCTCATCCTCCAAATTACCATTGTACAGAGCACATGCATGATGCTTTCGGAGAAGGTAAATCAATTCCTCATCATTGGGTCCTTGATGATAAATGGTGTATCCCTGGTGAAAATCAGAACTACATAGAGAAATGATTAGTCCATATTTCCACGAAAATGAATACTATAACATGTAATACATATTCAAACCAAATCGAACCTTAGCTTCAATTTAAAAAATACTAATAATACAAATCCACACAAACAATTACACAAAAAATATGGGAGAATTTAACATAACAATTTGCATAACTACATGATATCTTGTAATTCATATTGGTCTAAACAAAACATTAAGATCTCTAGAAACTTCATATTAAAAACACGACCTTAAGCCAGCCCTCACCCACGAACGCCTCTGCAATCACCCAAAAGTCTCTCATCCATTTGATTCCTTATCATTCTCTCTACAATATGACCATGCCTCTTATTATGAAACTTTTCAATGTCAAGAATCAACCTCCAGTTGGCATGTTGCCATAGTGATGGACCGCAGAGAGGCACGAAACCCTCACTATATTGTTGCACATAGGTGGTCGTGCGGTATACCTTGTCACAAAGAGTAGACGGATCATCACGCCTATACCTACAAACATCCAATGCATGGGAACAAGGGAAATAAAAAATTTTCCATTCGCGAAAACTACACTCCTTTCTCCGGTAATTCACAGTGTATTGGCTCTCACCAATGATGCCATCAATGGTCCTTGTCACAACCTTATAAGTCTGCGATGCTTGGCCATACATGGGGGCAGTATGTCCCTATCCCTAAGTATCTTGCTTCTGAAACATTTTCCAAATCCTGCTTGGGAACTCAGACCTACACAATTTTACATCAATTTAGAATACATCAACTAGTCCGCGAACACATGCTGTAAAATAATTTATCAAAAAATGACCTCCAATTTGTGGCGTCCATTAGCCTTCGTGTAAACATTTCACCTGTTCGTTCAAAAGTGGCTTTGACACATGTTGTTATAGGGAGATATCGTGCGTGCCTTAAACAATTGTTGTAACTCTCTGGCAAATTGGTTTTAAGAATTCCCCAACGATGATCCCCCTCATAAAAAGTAAGGCACCACTTACTACTATCAGGACGTTTAAGCTAATCCGAAGCAGATGGTTAGAGACTCTTCAACTCCTCCTTTTACTCCCTCCACCTACTTTCTTTTCTAGCACAACCAAGTTGCCAAACTAAAGTCTTCAGATGTGCATTTTTTAACTTCCCACACTCCGCACTAAGGAAGTTGGACTGAAAAAGCCTCAAGCGAAACCGGTGGTATCCTGCTAGCTCCACCCATTCATCCATATGTCTCATTGCATTCAAAATCCCATCATGACGATCCAATATAATACAAATTGGCCTAGTATCACCACCTACCACATGGAGTTGCAGTTTTAGCATGAACCAGTTACAACTCTCATTAGTTTCAGCATAAACTATTGCATAATCTATGGGCAGCATGTAATCATTCACGTTGTGTGTTACTGCAACTAGCATTGTGGCCTTGTATGTGCCTCTCAAATGAGTCCAATCCACAGTAATCACCGGCCTACAATGACGAAATGCATCGATACCCTGACCAAATGCCCATAACTTAAACTTAAACTGCCTTCACCCATGACCGTGTATTCTATTAGGCGCCTTTGCCCAATCAACAACGGTGCTAAGATTGGCCCTGATTTACTCATCCATAAGCATACCACACCTTCTTGTAGGAAAGGGTCACATTTAACTCCTTCTTCATATGCGTTTGGACATCCTTCACTGTGTAAGAAAGCGTTAATCTGGTGATGAATGGAATGAGCAATCAACAACGATGTCAGGTTAGTGTTACCATTGGATCGACCAGCACCAATACAACTATGACTACTTGCCCATTTTGTGATCTCCCACATCCCATTGGAAGCCTTCTAGCTAGCTCTAACAATCCAATGATAATTTCCACTACCTTCAACAATGTCCTTACATTTCGCATACCATATACGTGACTTGCTCTCCATAACCCGGTGTTCCCTGTTCATCACTGAACTCCACCTATAGATTGCTTCTACCAATTCTAGCTTACTCTAGAATCGCATACCCAATGCAACTTCACAAGTCGCTTGAATATAACTAGGAAGTCTTTCACCATAATTAGTTGGGTTATAGGCATCCTCATCAAGCCTCCCATAATCCCTAAAGTAGGCCTCCGTATTAGGATTCCCCATAAGATGGAACGTCGTGGCTACATTGTTTGTGTGCACCACTTATTCATCATTGTCCCCTGGATTCGAATCAGTTGATAAGGATCGATCATCTTAATTTTCTTCTTCAAGTTCCCCTTCCTCACCTTCATCATCGCTACCAACATGTTCACCATGACCAACAACACGCTTGCCAATTTCACCCATATATTAATCATCGAAGACATTCAACTCCTCATGATGCACACCATATATACTCGCACTTGTGGACGGCTGAGTGCAATCGACGTGAACATACACACTGGGTTGACTTTACTCACCAATGATAGAAAGTTCTCCAAAACCTTAGCAATGCACAGGGGTTGGTAAGGTTGGCAAAGGTGTATGGTTCTGAACATTGCTCAAAAATGACATGAACGTGCCCAAACTAACATCACCCGCATGATCAATGATGTTTGAAATCTTCTCCATATTCATGTGCAGAAACTCCTCATTTGCAATGCCAAGCCTTCCGAAAATCAATTCAACTAACTCGGAGTGGCTAAACCTCCATTCGAGAGTCACATTTTTGTTAGGTATAGGAGGATCATATCACACACCCACATTCAAATCAAACTTAATCTGACCCCCTTTGGACAAGTACACCGTCAAAAACATCGTAGAACTACATTATACAAATATAGAACATATAATTTCATATTCAGAAAGAAGGTATTATTCAACAACATTTACTCAACTCCTCAAACCATAAACCATACATTGTTCAGTTGTTATCGAACAACCAAATCATACACAAAGATTGATTATCTTACTAATTGACATACAACATTACAACATTGGTAATGTCTCTTCACAATATAAAATTTGAAGTCAATTATACCACACAAATTAAATCATTACTACAACTTCAATAAAAAAGAATTAGTGAACAAATCACACATAATCAATTCACACATTATAACGCATCCTCATTCAACACATTCACATAATCAAACAAAACATAATCATTCATACCACCCATAATCCTCCAGCACATTCATATATTAAAGATTTTTTCAAGTAACTTACAAATTAAACTATTACTACAAGTCATATAAAAAATTAGTGTTAAAATCAAACAACACATAATCATTCAACACATTCATATAATAACGATTTTTTTAGGTACCTCTCGGAGACTCAGGAATTCCGGTGGTGTGTGAATTTAACGTGCAGAGTTGCTGGCAGCGCGTGAGCTCCACGCGCAGACTTACCGGCAACGTGTGCGGCGTGTTCTGGGATCTAACAGCTGCATGACAGTCAGCAACGGCCGACCGGAAGCTTAAACTAACATTCCAGCAAAATTTTAGTACCACACACATGATTACGGAGCAGATATGATGAAATAAAAAACAAAACACGAACTAAGACTTGGGGAGGTACGGACCCAACGATGAAAATGGTGAAATACGAGAGCTTGATCCCGGCAAGGTAGACGGCGATGGCCTCAACATGGTGGGGAGGGAGAATTTTGGTGGCAGAGAAAACAAGGATACCGTGCGTCTTTCTCCTTTTCTGTTGAGAGTTTTGGGTTTATAACATGAAGGATGAGGACGCATTCAAATTAATGGAATTAAAAAGCAAAGATAAGTTCAGAGGAAACATTTAGCAAATTCCTCCTCTTCTTTTCCCCAAAAAATCCCGTAAATTCATGAGGACGCATTTAGTAAATGCATCCTCATTTTTACATGCAATAAAAAAATAAAAATTATTGAGAACACATTTTGAAAAATGCGTTCTCCACATTTGCATCCATTAGCATGTATTGTATCCACAATATAAGAATTTTCTCGACACGTTCAACTTCAAATTAGCCCCTCGAAGCCAACTAAATGTTTTTTCCAGATCCTTTAAGAATTCTCCATGAGTTTTTCTTTTGACGACCATATCATCCACATAAATTTCCATATTCTTCTCTATCTGCCCCTGAACAGTTTATCAACTAGCATCTGGTAAGTAGCCCCAACATTTTTTAAGCCAAAGGTCATATTCTTATAATAGTACGTGCCCACATCTATAATTAACGATTTTTTCCGTGTTTTCCTCTGCAATAAGTATTTGGTGATATCCCTTATACGCATCAAATAAAGTCAAAACCTGATATCCAGTGATGGCTTCCACCAATTTGTCGACTAGTGGCAATGGGTAGCTATCTTTGGGGCAACATTTATTTAAATCGGTGAAGTCTATACACATTCTCCAACCACCATCATACTTTCGAAACATGACTTGGTAGCAATCCATTCAGGGTAATACACCTCCTCGATGACGTCTGCACTCAAAAACTTCTCCACCTCTTCTTTAATTGCATCACCTCTTTTTGGAGAAAACACCCTTCTCTCCTGCTTCATTGGCTTAATCGAGGGGTCAATGTTCAGCCTGTGTAGTACGAGACTCAAAGGTACTCCCATTAGGTCACTAATATCCCAAGAGAACACGTCCCCATATTCTCCCCATAAGTCTCTCAGTCTCTCCTTGACATCTTCGGGAATTATTAGCTTCCCCACAGCTACCGATCCCATATCCCGGATAAGCATCTAAATTGTATTGGCCAATCCCACATCTGCTTGCAGTGTTGCTACATCTCTTTAGTTTCTCGCTTCTCGTACCACCGTAAGGTTACATTTTTTAGCCACATTTTGATCTCCTAGAATGGATGCCACTCCCTTTTCAATCTAGAACTTCATAATTAGGCGATAGGGTGACCAGACCGCCTGAGCCTAATACATCCATAACCTTCCTAAAATCACATTATATGGGGATGGGGTATCCACAACAGGGAAATTACACCTGATAGTCACCCCTTTGTCTCTATCCACTACTCGAAAGAGCAATGTTTTCTCTCCTATTGGAAATATTGGGTTTCTCATGAATTCGGATAAAGGGGAAGCTAACTTTTTCAAGTTGTCGCGCCCTATATCCAACTGGTCAAAGCACTCAGTAAAAATCACTTCTACCCCACTTTCTTCATCAATGAATACTATTCTTATCAAAGACGTTCCAATAATGGATAAAATTACGATAGGATCCGGATGAGGTGTTTGTTCTGGTACAACATTCACTTCTGAAAAAGTGACCGTCTCGTCCGATCGAAACCTCTTGTGGTTGGGCTCTTCTACAGGGACCCTTCGAGTCTCTGCTCTTATCACAACATTCAAAGATCTCTCTCCCACCATGCCATTAATGACATTAATTACTCTTCGCACCGGTGGGTTTTCCCTGTTTTGGTTATCTTGATTTCCCCCTTGTTGTTTCAGGGGTCTGTCATGCCCTTCATCCTTCCCCCTGTCTAAACCGCCTGTTCTGAAGGTCTTCTATCTCCTCTACCCCCGTTATTTTGATTGCTCCTTCTATAAGGCTACCATTGGTTCATTCAAGGCTTTGAGGGGACAACCTGGTTCCTGTGACCTTGCCCTTGAAATCGTCCTTCCCGCTCACACCTATTAATCTCAATCCTCAACTGCATGTAATCATTTGTGTCATTTCCATGATCCCTGTGATGATCGCAATACTGATTTGTTGCCCACCTAGCCACTGCCGATTTGTGAAAACTCTGTAAGGGTGAGGGTGCTCGGAATAACCCTCTGTGTATACTTAAGATCTGTGCAAGAGTTCTCCCTCTGAGCGTTGGTGGTAATGAAGTGTATCTCTCGAACGGTGTTCTTATGGGTTCGACCGGCTTTTCCCTCTATGTTTTACATTCCTTCCCATTTTCTGTGCAAGGCTATCTCTTTTATTTCTAGTTGCTTCCTCTACCCTCGAGTACTGCTCTACAACTTTCTAGAGTTTTTGCAAGGTCTTGGGGGTGCTAGTAAACAACTTCGTGTATAATTCCAAGTCTTGCATCCCCAGCAGGTACCCTTGGATTACCTCATTCTCCATTGTTTCTATCACTCCCAAGCTCTCATCCGCATACCGGTGATAGAAGGCTTCCATACTTTGCTTGTCTTTTGCTTTGTCTGGTAGAGTTCTCATAGTGTTTTGGTGAACTTATTATTCTATGCATACTGGCTCAAAAATGCTTAACTGAAGTCTTGGTACGATTGAAGAGAGCCTCTTGGCAACTTATTGAACCACTCTTATGCTTTTCCCCGCAGGTAGCTTCTTAACAGCCTGCATGTCAATTTCTCATCGAAATCCCAGGAACGTCTGGATGAATTCTTGAGGGTTAGTCTCACAACTGTACATGGGAAGTTCTTCCGGAGGCTTCAATTCCCTTGGCCATCGAACCCCTATGATCACCGAGCTGAAAGGAGACCTTGCAGCCTGGCCCAAGGGTCCGGTCAACCTATCCAATTCCCTCTTTAATGACTCACTTGTATCCGAGGGGGGTTTATATTCCCCCCTTGTCAGGTTCAACCCCTGTCGTGATTCACCAGATGTGACAGATGAGGAGGTTGAGTTGCCCTATATCGAGGGTTTATCCAAAGCTGTCTGAAACCTGAGTATACTGGTGGTGGTGGTTGTTGGCCATAGGGATTATAAGGCCCCTGGCTAATCACCATTCCTTGAATTCCAATACTTGTGTATCAGAGCATGGAAAAAGAAGCTATCATCCCATATGCCGGTCCTGGATTGGCTAGGTTAAGGTAGGAGCAGATGGGGATTGCAAAGGTAACAAATATACTTGGGCCTGCGAGAATAGAAGGCTGAGGCCTAGCTTGCAATGGCTCTCCAGCATATGTGTGATAAGGATAGGCTATTGTCTATTGCAGACTGAGAGGCTCACTCAATAGTTAATCCTACAGGTGAGGGTGGAAGTACTTCGTGCGGGACAGTATCATCCCTAGGAGGGGGAGGGGGATAACTCGTTAGCCAGCCGCAGCCAAGACCTGAGCCACCCTTCTTCATCTTGGTTCGGGGTTGCCCTCCCCGTGTTCTTATTTCCTTGCCCGTGCTGGCCATAGGTTTCCATATATGAATCTCCCAAAACATCTATAAACCTTCCGTCCCTCGGATCGACTACCTCTTTGAGCAGGGAAATGGGGTTTCTTTGTTCTTTCTAGCCCATCATTTCCAATCTCCTCGAGGGCCCCGGTGTATCATTCTGGATAGGTGCCAGGGTATTTTTGATGAATGTTGATGAAGTTTGCCCCCCTTCGTGGTCTACGACTGTAACAGGCTCTGCACGTGACTCTGTTTCTGAGGTATGAAGGTTTGCCATGCGGATATCCTTGACATGGGCGTTGTTTCCTACCCTCGAATTCTCTGTTCTTAACCTTTGCAGTGACCCAGCTCCCGTACCTATCAAACCTTAACCATTCACTCATTCAAATAATCGTGGACATAAACCCTCAAAACTCTTGATCTAGCTTAGTCGTCCCCACAGTCGGCGGCATTTGATGCATCTCAAATAACCGACCAGCTCATGGTCTTGAGTTCCTCTCAAACATACCTGCAATAAAACCGTCCCTGGGGGTTCCAGGGGCCAGCACTCTGATGCCTAAGTTAGTCCAAGAGTCCAATATGATTAAGACATAATGAATGATAAGTAAATGCGTACCTTGTATTTATACTCTTTGTCCTAAATAAATTCCTCCTTAATTATCGCCCTTACTTACCCACGAATGTGGTAATTATATTAAGGTATTAAATAATACCCTAATTTGGCTGACACATCCTCATCCCAATGGCCTTCTTGGGCTCAACTTCCATCGGTGATAAAAGAATCTGGAGCAGGAGGGGTTCAAGCTTGAGGTGATTATACAGAGGCTGGAGTCATAGGCACCGAGGCCGAAGAAGTAGTCGCATGGGCCGAATAAGTGTGTGGAGGTCATATTGGAGCATCAAAATAAGAACAAGCACGTGCAAGGTGACTTAGTAGAAAGCGATCCAACGCAAGAGCTATGGGGAAATGACCATGTAGCTGAGGGCTCCGTAAATGAAGAAGGCTCCAAATGAGAAGCGGGTATCCCACAAAGAGGATGTATAAGGAAAGAAAGTCTCATCAAATTGAACATGGCGTGAGACACAAATGCGCCTAGTAGTCTGATCAAGACACTTGAACCCTTTGTGACGGGGTTGTAGCCAATAAAAACACATGGAAAAGAGCGAGGTGAAAACTTACTAGGCGCAATATCATGCAAACTAGGATACACACGACAACCATATGGGTGAAAAAGAGAATAATCCTGAGCAGATCCAAAAACTACCTCAAATGGAGAATTGCCACTAATAATGGAACTAGGCAGGCAACTGATTATATTAATAGTAGAGAGAAAGCATCCACCCAATAAGCTTTTAGCACAGATGAATGAAATAGCATAGCAAGGCCAATCTCTATAATGTGACGATGCTCCCGCTCAACACGACAGTTCTAAGGAGTGTAGGGAGAGGACATTATATGATGAATGCCACAAGACACAAAGTGGGCCCGAAAGTGATGATTAGCAAACTCTGTGCCACCATCCATCTGCCAGATTTTAATCTTGGTAAAAAATTGATTCTCAACAAATTTCTGGATCTGGAGAAAGATATCAAACAAATCGGACTTCCAACGTAACGGTAGAAACCAGGTGAGTCGTGAAAAGTTATCGACGAAAGCAGCATAATAAGAATAATCCACTTTCCATAAAACTGGAACCGGTCCCCTCAAATCACAATGCACATTATCTAACAAGCTAGTGGCTTGTTTGTCACTAATAAAAAAGGCATACACTTGCTCTTGACCATCTGAAAACAAGAGCAACTTACGGGTTTACGAAAAAATACACGCGTTGAAGGGAGAAAAAAGAAGATTGCCGTTGAACACTTGCTGGAGTTGAGCTCGTAAACAAGCAATGGAGGTGACGGACACCGGCTTATCTGAATCTATGCACTGAGAAGACGTCAGAGAGGACGCCGGGGGCAATAGGAGTTGACGCTGGAGGCGATGCCGGAGGAAGAACAAGCTCACATGACCGTTCTAATCAAAGAGGGAGCCGGTGGCAATGCCAAGGTTGAAGGCAGTATCGGGCGACACTGATGAAGTCGACAGTCACCGGAGACTTAAGAGTGATAAGGGGAGGAGAAAAGTTGTCGGGGGCTTGCCGGAAAGTCACCGATAACTGACCGAAATTTGGCCAGGAAAGGAGGCAACATGGAGGGCTTCAAAAATAAAAGAAGAAGAAGAGAGAATTGAAAAATTAAATCAGAGTGACTCGGATATAATGTAGAAATGAATTCCCCTTAGCTAGGATTTAAATTATTGAGAGCACAAATAGAGTATATAATATATTTAAATATAAATATTTAAACTTAATCTAATCACTATGATCTTTTATTCTAACAAAGACTATAGATAAAAATTATGTTGATGTTGTTCGAGTTGGAAGCTGTGTATTGGCATCTGGGTAGAGGTTTAGTGTTGCTTCTGTTCTGGATTGAGTAATCTTGATATTAGTATACATGTTTGTGTGTCTTTTGTTTTGTTGTAAGACAAATTTATTTGGTGCCATTTAATCTACGTGGCAATGGCACTTTTATTTTGTTGGTACTGATCAATGGTTTGGTGGTATGTATTGTGTGATTTAATGTGGTGAATTAATCTAAATGGTAGTGGTTTGTTTTGTCAAGATTTCATAACCCGGCGGCATGTGATTTTTTGGGTGGCCTGCTATTAATTTGGTGATTAATTGATATTTTTTTCTTTAGAACTTTCGGTTTCGTTAGTAATACACTAACCCGGTGGCGTGTGATTTTTTGGGTGACCTGCTATTAATTTGGTGATTAATTGATATTTCTCTCTTTAGAACTTTCGGTTTCGTTAGTAGTAAATGTTACTATCACAGGAACTCCCTCTAGCATCGATTTTTTTTGTTCTACCACCGATTTGTTCGTAAATAAAAAAATATGTGCTTATATAACCAATGAAACGATTTCACCAGTTGGAAAAAAACTGGTTCTAATTTTAGCACCAATTTTTTGTTAGCACCAGTTTTACAACTAGTGCTAAATTTAGCACCGATTTTTCAACCGGTGCTAAATTATTTCCATGGACTAAAAAAATCCCTTTTGCTGCCGCTTCTAGGGGAAAGGAAAAAGTCCCAAAATTAACAATTTATTGGGATTTAATAATAAAATCAACGTCACAAAATTGATAATATAGAGATAAAACCAAAAAAAAGGTTATGATACAAAATTAATAATCTATAAGAATATAGAAAACTATCCCAAACATAATTATCTACAGGACTAAGCATAACTTTAGCTTGAACTAGCAATTGAATCATGTGGCGTATGCACATCAAATCATAAGGCTAAACCACATAACTAATCTTGAATCTATGATCCTTAAAAATGCTCAAATGTATCGTTCCATATGCATCTACAAGACCATACAACTACAAACTTCAATTTTGTTTGCAAAAATGGTAGGGGAAAAAGAGAAATATAACTAAATCAGTAAATCTTACCATTGAAGGCTCATTGTATGTTCAGAAGCTAATGCCTGGAAGATGCTTAAAACAAATTGGAAATCCTGTGTATATTCAAACAGACAAAGAAACCAAACATACACACAAAGGGGCTACGTAGTTCATAAACATGGAGAGTAATCAAAAACTCCACTCAGCACAAACATAAGGGCCAATTCTGATATGAGCATGAAGCCTAGCTTTCTGTATGGTCTTACTGAATCTCACCAAATCATAACTTCCTTTAGAGTCATACTGCAGAACCAAAATAAAAGTAACTAAAACCTTCCCATTTCTTAGGAAATGTACAAACTCTTCAGCACATTGCACCATACCTTTCCCTGAGTAGGCTCATGAACATTTCATAAGACATAAGTCTCAATCACATCCAAGCCTACATATTTATCCTTGCTTATGTGATCCTCCCACATTTACAAATTATAATTCACCCCACAAAAACATCAGTGTGCTCCAAAAAAAACCCGAGAAAGTAGTACCATATTAACAAAATAAATACTGAATAGCTTGAAACTGAATCCATGTAATGAAAATGTGTCTTTCAAAAAGACATGCCTATTATTTTTCAATCAAAATAGCACAAAAAGGTTCTCATTTTTCAATTGAAAATCATCTTCTTGAGATAGTAACATAAAAAAGTACAAGCTACTTTTAAGAGACAACATTAAAAACGAATTCAAATTGAACTACTACTTAAACTTTGGTGCATTTCCCAGCTCAAGAACACTCATATAATGCTTAACCTAGACATACTCACATAAAAGACAAGAGAACTGCAATGATCTAAAGCAAACATAAGATTATTTTTAAAATTGAAAGATAGAATGATACACAATTTTGTAGAACCATTTGGTGCATTTCTAGCTCAAGAACATTCATATAATGCTAAGAACACCAACAAAAAACTCAAAAAAACACGTCCAAAACTCATTCATCACCACAAACAGAACGAAGAACACCAACACTCACCATAACATACAGCAAGATGCTCGCCGTTACGCAGAAAGCTCCGCCGTATATTGCTAGTTTCTCCAAAGTGATCGCGATGGAGATGGGATGAAACTGAAGATAGATGGCCTTAGTTGGTGACTTACAAGTTAAGGCAACTAACCAAAATATACTAGACATATTGACAGACTGTTTTCCAAAGGAAAAAAAATGTAATTCTAGTTCTCAAATTTATTCACAAATTATAAAGACGGACGTTAATTTTTTAATCCTGAATCAACATCGATATGCATATAGGAATACCAAAGAGAGAAAGTGGCAAATCAGATTCAGACAATCATTGTTACAAATCATCCCAAAAATTGGCAATAAACACTAACCCAGTCAAAAATTTCAGTTCTTGTTTTGAAAGAGCGTGTGCGTAAACTCCTCCTAATAATGACATTCCATTGACCAATATTCATTCATTAGACAAGAAAGGCTCAATAATTTTTCCAAGTGCAAGAAAAAATGAAATGTGAAGTAGCAACAAAACTAATACTGTAGCAAAAATGTATCTGCTAGATTTAATGTGAAATCCAAACTGGAGATACCTTGTGGATCAGGCCATCATTAGTTATAGAGCTGCTGATTTATTTGAATAACTCGTGCAATGCATGGACATCACTCAGTGTAACTGCAACAGAAATACCATCCATCCTAAGAAACAATGATCTTAACTCTTAAGTCTTACATATACACAAACAATAGTTAACAAGTAAAAATTTCAGCTTCAAATCAGTATAAAATACAAATGCTGAAAATGCAGACTAGCACTGTAATTCACGCACAAGTATGCTTAGAATCCATGTGTCAAAATTAGGCATGAATCTCAAGCATAGTAAACCTCAAATCAACACTTAACCAATAACAAGATGTAAGATATGTGGTGTGTATAAGACTTACGAATCCATGGCGAATCCATACAAATCCCCACCACTGCCCTAGCTCCGCCACCTCCGAGCTCTGCCCTGGCTCTGCCAGAAACCCACACCACCAGCCACCAGAAAGAACCGTACGCCTCCACTTCCCTATTTCTGCCACCCCATACCTTCGCCCTAGCTCCGCCACCCCATACCTCCAGCCCTAGCTCCGCTACCTCTTAGCTATGCCCTAGCTCCGCCAGAAACCCACACCACCAGCTACCTTAAAGAACTGTGTGCCACTGCTGCCTTAGCTCTGCCACCCCTACCTCTGCCCTAGTTCCGCCACATCCTAGCTCCGCCAGAAATTCTATCCCCCACCGCACCGCACGGCTTTGCTACCGCTGCTCCACAACTACTCTAATCGAACCACCATCGCCCACTCCAATCGAACCACCGTCGATCATCAATTAGTCGAGCAATGGCGAGGAAAATGCAAAGAAATAATTTTGGGAAAACAGAAAATAAAGAAACGAGGGTGTGCTTTCCTTTCTTTATTTTTTTTACACAGGGGTATAATGGTCATTTCACTTATTTCCAACCATTTTTTATTAGTATTCCTAAATATTATTCAAATAAAGTTTGACCATGGATTATTTAAAGTCAACTTAGTTATTAGTGTTTATATATTGAAAATCAAGTAAGGTTTGACCGTTGATTAGTTAAAGTAAAAAACAATTATTTGTATTTATTATATAAGAATTCAATTAAGGTTTGGCCGTTGATTAGTTAAAGTAAAAAAAAATTATTTGTATTTATTATATACTAATTCAAGTAAGGTTTGACCGTTGATTCGTTAAAGTTAACTTAGTTATTATTGTTTATATATTGAAAGTCGAGTAAAGTTTGACCGTTGATTAGTTAAAGTCGGCTTAGTCACTAGTGTTTCTATATAGAGAGAAAGTCAAGTAAAGTTTGACCGTTGATTAGTTAAAGTCAACTTAGTCACTAGTTTTTTATATAGAAAGTCAAGTAAAGTTTGACCTTTGATTAGTTAAAGTCAGCTTAGTCACTAGTGTTTCTATATAGAAAGAGAGAGAAGTAAAGTTTAACCGTTGATCAGTTAAAGTCAACTTAGTCACTAGTATTTATATATAGAAAGTCAATTAAGGTTTGATCATTGATTAGTCAAAGTCAAATATTATTATTAGTATTTATGATATACTAATTCAAATAAAGTTTGACTGTTATTAGTTAAAGTCAACTTTTTTATTAGTGTTTATGCATTGAAAGTCAAGTATAGTTTAACCGTTGATTAGTCAATGTCAGCCTGGTTATTAGTGTTTGTATATTGAAAGTTGAGTAAAGTTTGATCGTTGATTACTTAAATTCAGCTTAGTCACTAGTCGAAGGTAATGGTAAATAAAAAGAAACCGTGAGAGTCTACGGGAGTGGGAACATTGTCCCACGCCCGTGATACAATGAAACTTACTAAAATACCCCTGATCTAGATGATACAATCATGTGGCACAGAAAGAACCGGAAAAGTCTAAGGGAATGGGAGCCTTGTCCCACTCCGTGAATAAATGATACCTACTAAGCTACCCCTGGACTAGATGATACAGCCAGGTGTCCAAAAAAGATGCTACCCCCTCGTGGTGACAGGGGCCTGTAGAAAACATCTGTGAAAATACCGAGGGGCATGAGAGAAGCTTCACTAGCCCCTCACTCCATGCTACTTCCATACAACCGGTTGTGTGAACCAGCTCTTCAGCCGTGGTTTGTTCCCCACGGGTGTCTTCCTAACCGAGAATGACCTCGGCCTTCAAGTGAAGTAGTATGACGTCTTCTCCAGGAAGAGCTGGCACACCGCTTCTACCATGTACACCTCTAAGATGAAGATAAAGAGGTGTTATTGGCCTTCGATAACGATCTCTGGATGAGTGTCGAGGTTATCTCGGTGGGGTTTGGTGCAGATTGACCATAGTCTGTGTTGCTTCCTAGAGTTCCCCGCCGATAGACCTCCTAATGATGAAGAGACAGGGCATGACTTCTACCGCACACGCCCTGCGTAACGGTTTTGCAACCGTCCTCTCCATTTTAGGAAAATAGACAGTTGGATGTCATTTTGCACTTTTCAGTGCAGTGCAGGCAAATAGCGCAACCGTCAAATCCAAGTGATACCTAGCAAGGGGTTAATTTATTTTTGTATGCCAAATTAATTAACCTCCTACCTGACCTGCATGGCCCTGCAACTAACATAGGAAATCATTTTGGCCAGATAAAGAGAGGCTGCTGTGTTTTTGTTTTGTTTTTTTTCCTGCAGACCCTTTGAGGACTGGAATGCCCCCCTCGAGCACTCAAACACATCCATATCTCGAATGTCCGATTCGAGCAATCGAACACCTCTATCACTCGAATGTCTCCTCGAGCGCTCGAACGTCTCCAGCACTCGAATGCCTCCTCGAGCACTCGAGTGCTCCCCTCGAGCACTCAAACACCTCCAACACACGAACACCTCCAATACTCAAATGCCCCCTAGAGCACTCGCAGACCTCCAGCACACGAATGCCCCTCCCGAGCACTCGAACACGTCCAGCACACGAACACCTCCATCACTCGAATGCCCCTCAGGAGCACTTGAACACCTTCAGCACTCGAGTAACTCTACCACAAATTCCCATTCGAGCAGTAAAATATCTCCAGCTCTTGAGGGCTAACATTCGAGCAGTCAAATACATCAGCCCCTCGGGTAAAAGCACCGGTGCATCACCGCATACTAGGCAAAATTAGTGAATCCACAAAATATGAGAATCTACATTTCCAATCTTCTTTTTCCGGGCATCAACACACCGAAAATGAGGTATTACATATGACTGTTCATAACTGAATAAAAATAAATCCGTGTCCATGGCATAGAGTACAGCAAATTTGTCCAGTCTCCAACTAATGGAGGTAGGACAAGGCCGGGCAGTTTCCGGGAACTGAGCAATAACCACTGGGATTTTACCATGGTTTGAAACACATGCAAGGTCGTTGTTCGCCGGGCACTTGCAAGGGTGAGAGTTTCCCACATTTTGAGCACACGTGGCCGGAAGATGACCGGGTTCAAGGCACTAGCTTGGCCGGAGAGGTGGATCGGGATCTGAACACAAGCTAGGCCGGTTAGGTGCCAGGGGTTTGAGCCCAAGCTAAACCGAATCAGCTGAATAATAACACTCTCTATGTCTGAGATCCATCATTAATTCCATTCCCAAATGAACACTCGTACTACCTATCCACTATGAGCAAGGAACAACACAGATTTTCCATAAACACTCCCTCACAAATCAGCCCAGAATTTCCCTAAGGAACTCCCTAAGAATCCATTCATGGGTGTTCTTGAGGCAGCAAAATAGATAAGAATTTTGGCATAAAAAACATAGCGCTTGGTCGAGGATTGCAATCAAATCAGCAAAACAAGGCAGGCGAGGGGTTAGCCGGGATTTAAACACAGGTTTTGCCGCAATGAGAGCACCCAAATGCTATGAGTTGTTATGCCTAATTCATCACTGTTTTGCCACAACAATTCCACAATTTTGAAACACACAAAACAGAGTTCCATAGGAATCTACACAGGTTTATAATTCTAATCTGACCCTTTCCACAGCAGGCTACACAAAATATAGTTTTGTACAATTTTCACCAAATAAAATGAAGACAACATTCCCTATATTCAACTAAATAAAAATGTGCCCAGATTCAAACAGCATCCATCCACACAAAAATCAGAAATTCACAATTTCACAAATCCACACAATTTTAGCCCAGATTAAAAGCCACCAAATAGAGTACTGTACGACCAGAATACTGCACGAACAGAGTATTGCATGAACAGAGTACTTACACAAATCCACACAAATCCTCCCAAATCCACACAATTCAGATATGGAGTTCTCATACAAATCCCCACATTTCTGCACACAGTGGTCCGCACACAAAACAGAGTTCTATGCAATACACACAGAACAGAGTTGTATGTAATACCACACATTCCACACAGACTCATATACTTCCACGCTAAATCGTGTACAAGAACATCAGTTCATCTGCACCAATTCGACAAATATTCAGACCAAATCTACCAGAAGGAGGTTGGAGACTTACTTGGGAACTCTCATCTTCAGCAGCACAGATTGAGAGAACAACCATATTCTGCGAAATTCGCCTTCCTCCATGTTCAAAGGTCTGAGGGATCCATTTATTGGGAGCCATCTTCCTCCTTGTTGCGCGTACATCCAAGTCCTAGAAGTTCCAGATTCGAACTTCAAGAACTGCAAAGCTCCAAACTTCTTCCCAGAAAACCCAAAATGGAGCTACGGGTTTTCAAACTCCAAGACCGAAAAACTCCAATCTTCCTCCAGAATCGAACTTCAAGATGGAGAAGTGATTCTTCCTCCAAGGAAACCCATATTCAAGGTATGGGTTTTCGGAATTCAAGAGCAAAAGCCAGCTCTTTTCCCAAAATCAGCTCAGTCACTAATCGAAGGTAATGGTAAATAAAAAGAAACCGTGAGAGTCTACGGGAGTGGGAACTCCCGTGATACAATGAAACCTACTAAACTACCCCTGATCTAGATGGTACAATCAGGTGGCCCCAAAAAAATGCCGTGGGAATGTACGGGAGTGGGGACATTAGCCCACTCCCTTTATACATGTTACCTAAAATACTACCCCTGATCTAAATGTTACAACCAGGTGACCAAAAGAAGCTAGTCCCGATGTGATGACCGGGGCCTGTGGAAACCATCCATGGAAAAATATTACAACCCGTCGTGGTGACCGGGGCCTGTATAAGACATCCCTGAAAAACAGAGGGGCGGGAGAACAAACTCACTAGCCTCCTCGCTCCATGTTACATCCATGCTACCGGTGGTGTGAACAGGCTCTTGCACCATGGTTTGTTCCCCACGGGTGTCTTCAACTCCGAAAGTGGTCTCGGTCTTTCAATGAATGAAGTAGTATGACATGTCCTCCTAAAAGGGCTTACACACCGCTTCTACCATGTACATCTCTAAGATGAAGATAAAGAGGTGTTGTTGGCCTTTGATAACGGTCTCTAGATAAGGGCCGAGGCTTTCTCTTTGGGGTTGGGGGCAGTTTGACCGTAGTCCATTGTGCTCCCAAGTGTTCCCTGCGGATAGACCTCCTAGGCTTAAGAGACCGGGCATGACTTCTACCGCGCATGCCTCGCGTAACGGTTTTGTAACCGTTCTTTCCATTTTAGGCAAATGGACAGCCTGATGCCATTTTACACTTTTCAGTGCAGCGTAGGCAAATAGCGCAACCGTTAATTCCAAGTGATACCTAGCAGGGGGTTAATTAATTTGCGTACGCAGAATTAATTTACACCCTACACGACCTACATGGCCATGCTACTACCATGGGAAATCCTTTCAGCCATATGGAGAAAAACTGATGCGATTTTTTTTGTTTTTTTATTTTTAAAATTCTATCTTCCTGCTTTGAAAATCGCAAACAAATTCAAAATCGCACCGGTTTTAAAAGTCGGTGCTAA
The DNA here is from genome assembly GCA_037428765.1 of Rubia yunnanensis. Taxonomy (NCBI): domain Eukaryota; kingdom Viridiplantae; phylum Streptophyta; class Magnoliopsida; order Gentianales; family Rubiaceae; genus Rubia; species Rubia yunnanensis. The sequence continues at coordinate 45,728,292 of CM075061.1, read as the reverse complement.
AAATTTCAAAAATTCATTTTTCCCACAAAAGAAACCGCCAAAAAATTTTAAAATTCAATCTTCCCGCCAAAGAATTCAAAAAATTTGACAAAAAGTTTTTAAAAAGTTTGAATATTAAAAAAAATCGCAGCAGTTTTTCTCCATATGGCTGAAAGGATTTTCCATGGTAGTAGCATGGCCATGTAGGTCGTGTAGGGGGTAAATTAATTCTGCGTACGCAAATTAATTAACCCCTTGCTAGGTATCACTTGGAATTAACGGTTGCGCTAAGGTCAAACCTTAGTCATTAGTGTTTCTATATAGAGAGAGTCAAGTAAAGTTTGACCGTTGACTAGATAAAGTTAACCTAATTATAAGTGTTTATATATTGAAAGTCGAGTAAAGTTTGACCTTTGATTAGTTAAAGTCAGCTTAGTCACTAGTGTTTCTATATAGAGATAGAGTCAAGTAAAGTTTGACCGTTAATTAGTTAAAGTCAATCTAGCTATTAGTGTTTATATATTGAAAGTCGAGCAATGTTTGACCGTTAATTAATTAAATTCAACTTTTTTATTAGTGTTTATATATTGAATGTCAAGTAAGGTTTGACCATTGATTAGACAAAGTCATCCTAGTTATTAGTATTTATTATATACTAATTCAAATAAAGTTTAACCGTTAACTAGTTAAAGTCAACTTAGTCACTAGTATTTAACATTCTACTCATGTCTTGACGGTTTTTCTCACAAGATTTACTTTCTACTGTACATATGGGCGAAATATCGTGCGAAACACACACTAAGTATACCTTACCTGATAACGGTCACCTTCTCCATTCCGGCCGCCGATCATGGCGGCACCTACTCCAAATCCACTGCCTGTGCTTCCCAGTCCCCCTAACAAAAGTTTCCTCCAAGCTCTCAATACGAAACCCTCCCCGCTTTTTTCATCTCTCCCCGATATGCCTAATTTGCACCCTATCACTGAGTTTAAGGGCAAGATTGCCTATATCCTTCCCCCGGAAGAAGGCGATATCTTAGCCTCGCATTATCAAAATGCCCTGGTTGGAAAGTTTAACCGAGGGAAACCCCCAATGGAAATTTTACAATCAGCTTTCAAATCGATAAGATTTAAATCTAAATTCCAATTAGGTTCTATTGACTACCGCCATGTCTTAATCCGCTTTCAGGACTGCGAGGACTACCAACGATGCTGGATGAAGGGCCAATGGATGATTCAAGGTTCGTCTATGAAGGTTCAGAAATGGTCCCCTGAATTTTCTCCTGCAGCTGAATCCTCAACTGTGCCTACCTGGGTAACAATACACAAACTTCCTATTCACTTTTATAACACTTCAACAATTATTGGTATTAGCAGCCAGATAGGTAGATACCTTAAAATGGATGCTGCCACAAATGCTTTAACTAGACCCTCTGCCATTAAAGTATGTGTTGAGGTTGACCTACTGGCTCAGCTTCCTTCTTCTATTGTGGTAGGAATTGGTAACAAACTAGCAGAATATCCTATAGAATATGAGGAATTGCCTACATACTGCACCCACTGTAAGATAATTGGTCACAGTCAGGCAAATTGCAATTTTCTGCATCCAGAATTGAGAAAAACGTCCACTAATAAATCTGAGGTCAGTGAGCTTAAGGAAAGAAAACACCAAGTACATGCTGACACTCAGAAAGTTTTAGTATCACCACCAAAAGAAACAATAGATATTGAGGGATCCTCTTCTCTATCTATCTCACAAAAAGAAAAAGATTTTCAAACTCAAAGATTGAGAGGAGGTTTCCAACATGATAATAATCTCAACTTCTTCATTGTCAGTCATAAGAAAAGGAATGATTCTTTTTACTCTCTGGATGACATCTCTAAACCAATTACCACATTTTTCTGGAGAAAAAAGAACCAACTACCTGAACTTACTCCTATCCGGGAAGATGTAACTAAAAATAACACTGTATCAATATCAAATGCTTTCCATTCCTTAGATGATTTACAGGATGATGATCAGGAAGGTGAAGCAGTTGAGATTCTACATGAGTCCCTGGTATCACAGGAAGGTGAGGTAGTTGAGATTCTAGATGAATCTTTGGAATCACAGGAAGCTTTGGTGCGTTCTACTTTTGGTGACAGGACAATAACAACAGAAGCAAGGATGTATAACTCTGAAGATGCGCAGGGAGTCCCCACTGAGCATACTGCCACCACAGAATTCAAATCGCCAGACAATCACGAAGCTTCCACTGGTGGCCAACAGGTTAAGGAATTTAAATCTTCAGAACTGATTCCAGATGCTGAACAAACCCCACAGGTCAAGGTTAGTAATACTGATCAGAAAGATACCTTGGATAACATGGAGAAAAGTGAGGGTAAGGTTGGTAACAAGAGTAAGACTCCGGTCACGAAACTTAGAAAACTAAGATCTCCACAAAAAGCAACCTCTACTGTATTTAAATGATAAAACACACCATAGTAGGGAACATACTTGTCTGGAATGTTAGAGGATTTGGAACATCACTAGACAGATTAAAAGCCCTAAAATTTAAACATAAAATTGACCTCTTATGTTTAATAGAACCTTGGCATGATAATCAGAATCTAGACATTTTGAAGCATGAACTTGGATATAAATTTGCCCTCCCAGCTCAGAATGCCAAAATATGGATATTATGGAACCATGTTTTCAGTATAATCATGTTAAGGGAATCGGATCAATTTTTACAGGTCAAAATTATTGATAATGCTTCCTCTCTTAGCTGGAACTATTTTTTCGTATATGCTAGTGTAAGTAGACAAACTAGGGAGGCATTATGGAATGAAACTCCAACAACTGACCATTCCATGTATATTGGGGATTTTAATACTGTTGCTTCAGTATCTTAATATAAAGGAAGGAAATCTACTCCAAAAAAAAGCATGAAACAGTTTAATGATTTTATAAATAACATGGACCTGCATGATATCCCCACAGTAGGAAACTCTTTAACTTGGAGTAATAATAGATTTCGGGATAAATGTAGGGATTTAATGTTTCAAAGACTAGACAGGGGCATTGCTAACTTAGACTGGTTAGAACTTTTTCCTAATAGCTCCATACATGTGCTAAACAGAATTACTTCGGATCATTCTCCTTTATTTCTATCTGTTCAATCTGCTGAAGAACAAGTACCTAGGCCTTTTAGATACCAAGAGATGTGGTCTAATAGACAAGATTTTCTAACTTTAGTAGCCTCCAACTGGAATTTAGGTTCCTCTTTCTCGAAGAAATAGAAGCTCGAGAAGGAATACCAAAACCGGTACAAATCTTTTAGTTTGGATTTTTCTCGTAAAAAAAAGAGAGCATTCGGAATTTTTGATACTTTAATCGAATGGGTTTTGGAGACCCACGTTCTACCGAACTGAACTAAGAGCGGAGTATGGCATGGGTTACTTCAGCGCCGTAGTGCCTGGCTTTGCCAAAAGGCCTCATCTCTAAAAGCCCGGCTCGCGAGGCGTCCCTTTGCTTACTACTGGGTTGGATCGGGTGTCAACCTGTGGAGGCACCATTTGTTACTATTGGACAAATTTCTCCTTTTGTTTTCTTCTTGTTTTTTGCCATGATTTCTTGAATTCCTCGCCAATTTGAGGTCAAGCGGTTGAACTCTTTTTATCTTTCTTTTTGTGTCTATCTGGTCTTCCATTGTTCTTGACTTGTTATCTTAAGCAGTCGCTAGGCTAATGGGTATGGTCCAGTCATCTCTTCAATAGAAATAACAACAAGCAAGGTAGCAGTATGATTATCAGTTGTTTTTGCGACCCCCTTTGTGAGGAGGCACCCCTTCTCCCGAACGCCGGCGGCTAACTCAAGTGCCCCCCGAACCGCGCGAAATGGTCGCGAGAATCTCGAGTAACGGGCCAAGGCGACTGCATTGGCGGGCGGCACAGTCCCTGATTCGATGGGCAGCGGTGGAGCTTGAGGCCCAGGAGTCTGATTTTGAATGCCGGTCCACTCGTTGAAGATAAAAGTAAATATTTCTCAGAACATGGAGTGTGAATCAAACCCATGTTTGAATTGAAATTGCGATACTGATGCAAGTTCTTACCTTCTGAATCAGATAGATTCATATCTGACAGAGGTTGACCTCACTTGGGGACTTATTACTCCAGCTGTTCCAAGAGTCTCCACCAGTTGAACCGCCGATTTTTTCACAAAAGCCTATGAAGAGATCGCCAACGTTTGAACAATTTGAATTCAAGACATTTAATTACTTTTTGAAAACAAAATAAGATAAAAAAAGTAAATGATACATTTTTTATACCTATTCCTGAAGGATAAAACGATCCATTTGCTCCTGAATAGCTTCTTTCAAAAGGGATTTCGCTTCCTCGGTAAATGTCTTGGTAGAAGAAATTATTTCTTGGAACTGGGGTTTCTTAGTTTTGACGTAAGTACGTAACTCGACAAGAAATTTCTTTACCTGTCCAATTTCTAATGAATCAAGATAGCCATTACGGCAAGTGGAAAAAGAAGCAGCTCAGTTCCGAGTTGATGGATACTCTGACATAGAGCGAGAAAAATTGAATTTAATTAATTCAACTTATAAGATTTTGGAACAATTAGAAAATTACAAAAATGAAACTATTCAGTTTGAACAGCAAAGGACGATTAATCAAGTTCGACAACGGGTTCAGATCCGGGATGTGATATGGTTCCGAAGGATGAACCGGATATGGACAGTTCCAATAAGATTTCATTCTTGAACAAAGATTCATTTTTTGATTTATTGCGCAGGCCTACCGCGCTTCGCGCCTGCGGTGTTTTGGGCTTTTACGGGGCTAGGGCTCATAAACCCTTTCTTTCATTCATCAATAGGGCCGAGATTGGCTTGGTGTTCAGTGATTGGCCGTCTTCGTTGGTACCGATATGACTTCCGATCGATAGGCAAAAATTCGTTTATTTGCGTCAAGCTTTCGGGGAGCACATTCAAGACTTACTCGAACTATTACTCAACAGAAAATAAGAGCTTTAGTTTCGGCTCATCGAGATCGGGATAGTAAAAAAAGAGATTTTCGCCGTTTGTGGATCATTCGGATAAACGCAGCAATTCGCAAAAGGTTCGTATCCTATAGTTATAGCAGATTAATACATAATCTGCATACGTATCCCGAAAACGTCCGGGTCGAAATATGGCTTTCAGCATCTACATCGAGAATTCAAGTATTATATACGTCATTAGTCCGATCCTTTGTAAGAACTACCCGTAATAACGAACTTGCAAAATGGATCTCTGCAAGACCCACCCGTCGAGCAGGGACGAAAGTCGGCTGGCGGCTATGTCTTTCTATGCCCTCCGCTCAATTCTGGCCATACAATGATGGCATTGTCGATCTTATTCATATTCCAGTTTTTTGGACAAAGTTCCATGTGTGCGAGAGAGATAAGAAAGGGTACTTTCAATGTGCACAAAAAGTACAGAGAAAGGAGGCCCCCAGTCAGGACATCAAGGCATAGGAAGGAAGGTGACTTGGCTGGGGGAAGGGGAGTGGAGACGGTGGACCAGGAACTAGACTATCAGGATGAGGAATTGGGCGTAGAAAACGGGGCGTAATCGTAATAAATTTAACCGTATCCACAAATTCCTGCCATATCAACCTCTTTTATGTTTATCGAACAGGTTATAAAGTTTTTCATAGACCGAGTTTCTTTCGGCTTCCAGGAAATTGGGCAATTTTTTTTGAGCAAATCCTTATTTTGTTTTTTCCATTTCATCTACCGTTATTTCATTTATATTTTCTTTTTTTATCAGCAAATCCCCGAGGATTTCTTCTTCTGTAATATCCTTATCCACTATTTTACCATGCGGATCGATTTCCTCTATTTTAATTGAAAATCTTTTAAATTATACAATTTATCCAATATCTCTTAAATTCTGTACCACTGAAGGGCTCCGGCTCTATCAATCAAAAGACCTGTCACTCTCCATGCTCTCTGGAATCACAATCGTTCAAAGAATAACATGCTTTCCCAGCCGACTTTGTGTTGCCTTCGTCAACCGTGAGTTGCGGGAACCACAAAGCAAAGTTTCACCCTTTAGTGTCCAATGATATCATCGATCGCTTTCATATTTATGGTAACAATCTTTATTATCCTATCTTTCTTTTGGTTTGTGGGATGCATAGATTAGTTTTTAAACTGAAGAGGCTCAAGATTGAAATAAAAGAATGGAACAAATCACACTTTGGTAATGTCAATCAAAATATGATTCAGTCTGAGTCCCTAGTTAATGACCTGGAAATTTCTTTCCAGCAAACATAAGAAGAATCGGTCTTAGCTGAACTTATTAAATCAAAGGACTTGCTAATGAGAGCACAGAAGGAAAAAAATATTTTCTTGAAGCAAAAGGATAGGTTAAACTGGATTAAATATGGGGATGCAAACACTAGCTACTTTCATCACTCCATTAGGGAAAGGACAGCGAGATCTAGAATTAGAAAAATAAAGGATGGTAGTGGGAAGTGGATAACAGAACCACAATTGATTAAACAAGAAGGAGTGAGATTTTTTAAGGAATTACTAAATGAGGATGCCCCTCAAATAATGGGAACTTACATTCATCACTTCTTAAAAGAAATCCCTACAGTGATCACTGATCAGCAAAACCTCCTTCTCCTCCAACCCTTTAATATCCAGGAACTTAAATTTGCGGTTTTTGATCTAAATAAATCCAGTGCTCCAGGTTCTGATGGTTTTTCTGGAGCTTTTTACACTTCATTCTGGGACATCATTAAGGAGGATCTCTTAGATGCTGCTAATGACTTCCTAACTAATGGCAATATCCCTAAGGCCATCTCTAGTACCTGGCTTACTTTAATCCCTAAAAAACCAATTCCTATCACCTTCTCTGATTTTAGACCCATCAGCTTATCTAATTTTGTGAATAAAGTTTTCTCTAAAATGATAATGGAAAGGATTAAACCCCTTATGCCATTACTGATATCCCATGAGCAGAGTGCTTTTATAAAAGGGAGGGATATATCGGATAATGTTATCCAAATGCAAGAGATGACCAGAATTCTGTCTAGGAAATCTAAGGCTTCAAATTTGATAGTTAAATTAGACATGAAAAAGGCTTTTGATAGGGTCTCATGATATTCCTGAACTCAATCCTCCTCAAATTTGGTTTTCATGGAAAATTTGTGAAAAACATCATGCATAACATTGCTGCAGCTCACTTTTCAGTTTTAATTAATGGAGTAACTTCAGGTTTCTTTGCATTTTCTAGGGGTATTAAACAAGGAGACCCACTCTCTCCTTTTCTATACAACATACTGTCTGAAGCTTTCTCCAGAGGATTAAAAAAACTATTTAGCATAGGATATTTACAATATTTCAGTCTGCCAAGATCATGCTCCCCCATTTCTCACCTGATGTATGCTGATGATACAACTGTTTTTTTGAATACAAAAATCAATAATTTGAAAAGGTTTAAAAAATTCCTGCAAGCATATGAGCAAACTTCAGGTCAAAAGGTTAATTTTGCAAAATTAGAATTTTTGTTGCACCCAACACCTCTGCATTAGTAGTTCAATCTGTGAGTAGGATTCTAGGTATGGTGAAAGGCTCTTTTCCTTTTAAGTATCTAGGAGTCCCTATCTTTCCAGGACGTAATTTACAGGTTTATTATCATCCTATCTTGGAAAGATTGGAGAAAGCTATTAATAACTGGAAGAATCGATGGTTAAGCACTGCAGGTAAGATTATACTGATTAACCATTGTTTCCTTTCAATTCCCACACACATGTTTGCAGTTTTAAGCCCTCCAAAAATAGTTTTTAAAAAAATGGAAAAAATGGCTTCTGGTTTTTTTTGGGGGAATGGTGATAATACAGAAAGGAAAAAATGGAGATCTTGGAAAAAAATGACCTTCCCTTTTGAGGAAAATGGAGTAGGATTTAGAGATCTACATGTTATAGTTGATGTCTTTTCTTGTAAACTATGGTGGAAATTGCAAAAAAACAGTACTCAATGGTCTTCTCATCTATGGTCACTCCCTGCTTCTTACAAAAAATCACACATATGGAACAGAATTTGCAAAATCACTGAAAAGGCCAATAGCTTCTCTAGAGTAATCTATGGTATTGGGGAGTGTTCATTCTGGAATGCTAATTGGATAGGTAGTGGAGCTTTGTGTTATGAATGGCCTCAAGAGATGGATATTCCTTTTTTGGATATTTTCCTAAGGTCATTCATAATCAACAAAGCTTCTATCCTTCCAAATCTGGAGCCACACTTGGCTACCAATACTATTCATTTTTTGCAGGAAGTCGAATTGGTTAACTCTCATGAAGATAAGCTTGTCTGGACTCCAACCACAGATGGGAACTTCTCAATTAGCTCTGCCTACAGAATATTCAGACAAAAAAGATCAACCATCAGACATTTTCACAAGGTTTGGTACCCCTTCATACCTAAAAAGATACCAGTTGTTATGTGGAGAGCACTAAATGGTATTCTGCCATTTGATAATGTTCTTTGTAGGCCTGGTTTTTCCCTAGCTTCTAAATGTCTTCTATGCATGAACCATTATGACTCTTTGGATCACTTCTTCAACTCTTGCCCCTTTTCTAATGCTATATGGCAAAGAGTTAATAGCCTCTTACAGCTCCAACAATCAGTGTGTGCTAATCTCAAGAGTAGGGTAGAATTTTATCTTTCTTATAAGGCAGACTCTAAGATACACTCATACCTGATTACTACTGCTCTTTTAGTCACAACATGGTTTCTTTGGATCAGCAGGAATAAAATCATCTTCGAAAATAAACCCTTCTCACAAGATGCATGTTTTAAGGATATTAAAGATATGATTTACCTAATTTTCTCAGCCCATCAATTGAAAGGTAATATTGATAAGCATAAGCATTGGATCCAAGCTAAGATCATTCCTAATATCATTCCAAAAAAGAAAAAATCTTCTACTGCGGTTGTTTGGAATAAACCACTACAGGGATACAAAATAAATATGGATGCTACATGGAAACCTGGTGGTCTTTCTTCAGCTGCGGTTATAGTTAGGAAATGGAATGGGGCTGTGATTACAATGAGAGTTAATATTTTTCAATCCCCTTCTCCTTTGCATGCTGAACTATATGCTATTCAAAGTGGCTATGATTTATGCTCAGAACTGGATCTTAACTGTTGTGTGCTTGAATCGGATTGTCTAGTGGCGGTTAATGATATTCAAAAACCAATGACTTGCCCGTGGATGGTTTTCTCTATTTGCAGCAGTCTTAATTTAAAACACCTAGACCATCCAATTCAACACATCCCTAGGGAAGCAAATTCTGCGGCTGATTATTTGGCAAAATTTGCCATGGAACATAATATACAGGGTGAACTGCAGTTTCAGACAGCTCCTCTATTTCTTAGGGGACTCTTACTCCTTGACAACATAGGATATCCTGGGATTAGAATTGGAACTCCATTGGAGAGTAATAGGAATTAGGCTCCGTGTTTCATTTCTTTGGTGATTCTGAGCATGATTTTTTGCTGCTTCTGTATTCAGTTAAGGGAGATACACTTCTTAATCATAGAATTACTTCACTCCACATTAGACCACAAACTGCTGCTAGTTTTTCTATGATTGCAGGTCTGAGGATGCCCGATGGCAGCTGCTAATACCTCTACTTCACACTCTGATGCTGGCTGGGAAATCATGCTACTGGATGTTATTTGATATGCTGCAGAAAGCTGGTTCCCAACGTCAAACTGACGCTTTAGTGTAATACTGGTTTTAGTGGTTCTACTTCTACTTTCCATCTGGCTGTATACCTTTAACAAATAGGCGTTTCAAGTTTTCGATTCGCCGACCTGTTCATGGTATATCAGTTAGATGGAAAACTAGGATTGACCTTTTGCTACCGCATCGAAGATTGTTTAGTTTATAGTTTGGAATAGGTGGAAACACCGCTTTTGGAAGCAAGGGCTTTATTTCTTCAAGAGCTTATTTTGGCTCTTGGATCATCAATTGGAGGATCTTTTGTAATGATCTAAATCATGAAGCGCCTATTTCGCTTATTCTTTTTCGGCTTGGGGAGCCTAATATATTCCCCCCATCTTCAGATGGTTTAAAATTAAAATAAAATGTCACTAGTATTTATACATAGAAAGTCAAGTAAGGTTTGACAATTGATTAGAAAAGGTCAAAAATTTTATTAGTATTTATTATATACTAATTCAAATAAAGTTTGAATGTTAATTAGTTAAAGTCAACTTTGTTATTAGTGTTTACATATTGAAAGTCAAGTAAATTTTACCGTTAATTAGTCAAAGTCAACTTAATAATTAGTGTTTATACATTGAAAGTCAAATAAAGTTTGACCGTTAACTAGTTAAAGTTGCATTTATGTAAACTAAATCAATTAAGGGTTGAATGTTAATCAGTTAATGAAATAAAATTTATTCTTATTTGTATATATTAGGTCAGTAAAGGTTGATCGTTGATTAATTTAACTTAACTTAGTTATTTGTTAAATTCAACAAAAGAAGTGAACCATTTTGAAAGTTAAAAAAAAAGAAGCTTAGAGCGGTTGCGCAGCTGCTCCCAGCCCACGAAATTTCTGGGAAGATTACATGAAATTTTTGGCAAATTTTTTTAAAACTTTTTGTCGAATTTTTTGATTTCTTTGGCGGGAAGATTGAATTTAAAATTTTTTTGGCGGTTTCTTTTGCGGGAAAAATGAATTTTTGAAATTTTTAGCACTGGCTTTTACAACCGGTGCGATTTTGAATTTGTTTGCGATTTTTAAGCAGGAAGATAAAATTTTAAAAGAAATTAGCACCGACTTTTAAAAATTGGTGCTATTTTCTTTGAAAAACCAGTGTTATTTTAAAATTTGTTGGGATTACTTTAGCGGGAAAAAATTAAATTTTAAAATTTTTAGCACCGGTTTTTAAAACCGGTGCTAATTTCTACCAAAATCGGTGCTATTGTTTTATTTTTTAGCACCGGTTTTTAAAACCAGTGCTTATTTTTCAAAAATTGGTGCTATTTTAAAATATTTGGCTATTACTTTAGCGGCAAAAGGAATTTTGAAAATTTAAGCACCAGTTTTTAAAAACCAGTCCTATTTTTAAAAAAAACCGATGCTATTTTTTTAAATTTTAGCACCAGTTTTAAAACTGGTGCTATTTTTTACAAAAACTCGTGCTACGTTTTAAGTTTTAGCACGGGTTTTAAAACCGGTGCTATTTTGAATTTTTTGGCGGGAAACTAGAATTTTACAAATACTTAGTACCTGTTTTTAAAAATCAGTGTTAATATTTCCAAAACTGGTGCTATTTGAAATTTTTTGGCTATTTCTTTGGCCGGAAAAAGGAAATTTTAAACTTTTTAGCGCCGGTGTTTAAAAACCGGTGCTATTGTAAAATTTACCATGTTAAAATCCGGTGTTTAAAACCGGTGTTTAAAACTAATGTTAAAATTTATAAAACAGTGTTAAAATTTTAAAAAATGGTGTTAATTAAACTGGTGCTATTTGAAATTTAACGCCAAGGTTTCAAGTGAAACAACTGCTATTGGTATGTGGACAAAGCTTGAAAGTCCGTACCTGAAGAAGTTTTTTATCAACAAGTTGCTTTGGAAGCAACGCCTGTTTAATCAACATATGCAGGAAGGAACACCTCTCAGGGATCATCTTGATCAGTTAAACTTTATTTTTTTAGCTTTGCATAATCTTGAGGTTAAAATTGATGATGAGGATGCTGCTTTAATTTCCACTAGTGGAAAGCTTGTGATTAAAGACATCATTCATAGGCGTTTATATAATTTTGGGAAGAAACTGCCTTTGCTGGCAACTTCCGACTTCAAAATTAACGGTTTTGCCTACCCTAAATGATTGAAGGCGATTATTTACATTTTGAAGGTAATTATTTACATTTTGAAGGCGGTTATATTTTAACCTCCTTTGATTGAAACCAAACAAAGGCGGTTTATGTTATAACCGTCTTTGAATCGTTCAATTCAAAGGCGCACTGGCAAACCACCTTTAATTCATGTAGTTTCCGATTTCGGAACCTGGACCCGATCAACTTCCGGATGAGGAACGGAGTGATTATCACATGGCTGAAGAGCTGACATCATTTATGATATCGGAAAAGAAATTGTGTCCTAGTTTAGATTGAGGAAGTCATTCTGGGGTTTATGAAGATTTTAGGTAAATGACTTCCAGACTCGGAAGTTGTTTTGCTAGATAAAAAAAATACACTTTTCTTCATTGTTGCCCATGAGCATTGGATAAGGTGTGTATAGTGTACAATTGAATCACTAGGTATGAATCACTAAGAAAGTGTTGTATGATTTTGGTTTTTTCATTGAATTAGCTTTGATTCTATTGTGCATTGAATTAGCTTTTCATTTAAAGCACGATTTCTTTTTTTCATCTCTCTCCTCTGCCCACGCTCTCTCTGACCACGATTTCTACCTTTCCTTTTCTGCTCGCCGGTAACGGCTACTTCGCTGGAAACGGCTAATACCGTTGATCAACAACTGTGACGGAAGTCTTACCTGCTATGCCGCCCAACATGGCGGCAACCAATGTCAATATTCTCCCTCCTAAATCTTTCGCCGCTGTTCTTCAAAACAAATCACCTCCCCTGTCCAAACTCCTGCCCAGCAATCCAGAGCTTATTCCCAAATCGCATCATTTAGGGGATCCTGCCTGCCTATATTCTGATGACCAATTTGCAATATTATTGGCACATTATGCGAACGCTCTGGTTGGGAAATTCACAAAGGGTAGACTTACAATGGAACAATTGGAGCTGGCATTCAAAATGGTAGGCTTTGAAGGTAAATACCAGCTAGGCTCTCTTGACTATAAACATGTCCTTATTAGGTTTGAACAAATTAATGATTACCAGAGATGATGGATGAATGGTGTATGGAATTTCAATGGTATTTTCCTCAAAATGCTTAAATGGACTCCTGAATTTTCTACGCATAAAGAATCTCCCATTGTTCCTATTTGGTGTACCATCAGGGAAGTCCCACTATATTATTACAACTCGGCTTCCATTAAGGCAATAGGGAATATATAGGCAGCTTTATTAAAAACCTTTAAGTCATCACATCCGGCTGGGATCAGTGTTTAATAATAAGAAGTATCAAATTGAGTATGAAGATATCCCCCTTTATTGTGACCACTGTGCTAAACTAGGTCACTCTTTTGCTCAATGTAGAGTTGTTTCTCAGAACTCCAATGGTAGAATTAAGGATACTAATATAGCTCAGAACCAACCTCACTCTCAGTGGCAAGCTACTAGAAAGAAATTTAACAAACCTTCTCTGATCCGGAACTCTCAGAAAGAGCAACCTCAACCTGGTTCTGATGATACTAATTTTAATGGAACTATAAACACTCTTAGTATAAACTTTCAATCTCCCTCGGAGGTTAACATAGCTTCTGGTAATACTCCTGAAACTTTTACTCAATCTCGTGCTATTCCGGATAATTCTATTTTGAGATTACTAAATGATACAGCTCTATCCAAACCAGTTTTATTGGCCTATGCTAAGGATGATATTCAGATTGGATCTCTTAATCTATCTTTGAACAGTCCCAATCATAAAATAACACTTTCCCAACCAGGAAAGATGGCAAATAGGTTTTCTGTTTTACAGGTTTCTGATAACTTATCCATAGAAACAGATGATCAGATTGAGATAGTGGCTGTGGAGGAGAATAAAATTGACGTCCAGAACACTACAGTTTCTCCTTCCTTGGATCTCACAGGTAATCACCAAGGTACGTCGAAAACTGAAAAGAGTAACTATTTTAGTCAACTTAACAAAATGATGCTTAGATCAGCCACAAAAAGTATTAAATCTAGTGAACAATGATAGTAACTATTGATGTTAATTTTCTGGTGTGGAACCTAAGAGGAATGGAAACTTCGATGCTTAGGCTGACAAACTTATGTAAACTTAAGAAAATTCAATTATTATGTATTATCGAACCAATGCATGATAACTCTAAATGTCAAGCTTATATGGACAAGCTTTCTTTCACTTATAATATGACATTATATAATGGGAAAATCTGGCTCATGTGGTCTAATTCCCTGTCTGTCACACTTATTTCCACTCATGAGCAGTTTTTGCATGTGAGTATTTCACATCAAGCCCTTCAATTTCAAATGGAAGCAATTTTTATTTATGCTCTTAGAAACAGAGAAGGTAGAAAGATTTTATGGAGTGAACTGCAGTCTATCTCTAAAGGTGATACTATATTTATAGGAGATTTTAATTCTATTACTTCCCTGTCTGAATATAGAGGTCCTTCATCTCCTGGCTTAGGAAGTATTAGAGATTTTAACTCCTGGATTAACACCAGTGGTATACAAGAGATCAATACGGTTGGCAATCTGTTTACATGGTGTAACTCTAGGCTCAGGAATCCCATCTCAAAAAGACTTGATAGAGGACTTAGTACAATCTCATGGAACTCTAAATTCCCATCCTCTTCCATTCAAATCCTGAATAGATTGACTTCTGATCATACCCCCCTTCTTCTCCAGGTTTCCACCATGGCCTCCTCAAACCCTAAGCCATTTAGATTGATTGATGCCTGGTTCCAGAGGAAAGATTTTTTAGGATTGATTAGGGATAACTGGGAAAAACCAATGACTGCTGTTACTGGATTGCTCAGATTCTATCTGAAACTGATTAGACTAAAGAAAATAATAAAAATATGGAATAGAGATAGTTTTGGTAACATTGATTTGAATGTTAAGTCAGCAGAGGAGGCCTTAAGAATTCAGGAAGTTATTTTTGATTTGGACCCCTCAACCCCTGAACGTGTTAAGCTTAATGAGAAAAAAGCTTTACTGCTAAAAGTCTTGAAGGAGAAGGAAAAATACTGGAAGCAGAAGGCAAGATTAAAATGGCATAGTTTAGGAGATAATAACACACACTTTTTTCATAAAGTAGTTCAAGAAAGAAACTATAAACAACAGATTACTAAAATAAAAAACCATGCAGGTCTATGGATTAATTCTCAATGTGACATTCAAACAGAAGCAATTGCTTACTTTTCGGACTTGTTAACTGAGCCTAAACTTATAGCGGATGATACATACTATCCTCACTTTCTAAGTCAAATTCCTACCATTTTAACTGATAGGGATAATCAAGATTTAGCTTTTCCAGTTACAGATTCAGAATTGGAATTAGTGATTAAAGGCCTAAATAAAATGAGCAGTCCAGGTCCAGATGGATTTTCAATTAAATTCTATAGCAAATGCTGGTCCATTATAAAACATGATCTGATTGCTGCTGTTAATGATTTTATTGCTGGAGCAGAGATGCCGAGGGGTATATCTAGTACTTGGATTACCCTAATACCAAAAAAATCAACACCATGCTCTTTTGATGACTTTAGGCCAATTAGCTTATCAAATGTATTAAACAAAATATGCTCTAAGGTGCTAATGGAAAGGTTGAAACCTTACATGGAAAATCTTATCTCTCCAAACCAAGCTGCTTTTATGAAAAACAGAGATATCACAGATAATATTTTGTACTTACAGGAATTGATCCGATTTTTGGATAAAAAAAATAGAATACCTAATTGCATCCTTAAGTTAGATCTAAGAAAGGCATTTGATAGAGTAAATTGGAATTTCCTTAGACAGATTCTAATTAGGTTTGGTTTCAGTGGAAATTTTCTAAATGCTGTTATGAACAATTTGTCTTAAGCCCATTTTTCAGTTCTTGTTAATGGCAATCCAGTAGGTTTCTTCAAGGCTACAAGAGGGATTAAACAAGGTGACCCTCTCTTCCCTTTCCTTTTTAATTTATTCTCATAAGCCTTTTCTAGGAGTCTATCTTTTATATATCTCAACAGGAGTGTATCTTGTTATCAAATTCCAGCTTCAATCCCTGTAGTTTCCCACCTTATGTATGCTGATGACACTATTATTTTTATGCAAGCATCGAAGCCAAATCTAATTAGGATCAAAGCTTTCCTAGACATCTTTGAACTTACTTCCGGACAAAAGTTTAACTTTGATAAATCTGACTTTTACCTAAGTAGAAGGGCTACAAATGCAAAATTTAAACAGGTAAAAGCAATCTTAAAAATGAAAAAAGGGTCTTTTCCTTTTAAGTACCTAGGATGTCCCATCTTCACAGGTAGAACATTAAACAGGTACTTCCAACCATTGCTGGCTAGTCTTGATCAAAAGATTCAAAACTGGAAAAATAAATGGCTTAGTGGAGGGGGGAAAATGATTCTCATCCAATCTTGTTTATATGCAATGCCTCAGCTCCTATGGTCGGTTACCAATCCCCCTAAATCCATAATTAAATCATTTGAGAGAAAATTGACTCAGTTTTTCTGGGGACAATCAGAAGGTAAAAATAACAAAGTTTGGAAAAGATGGGTTGATTTAGCCACACCTATAAACTCGAATGGATTAGGTTTTAGATCTGTCACAGCCATAATTGATTCTTGTTCGTCTAAACTGTGGTGGAAGAGTCAGTTGGGTATTTCTTTATGGTCTAAACTATTATGGTCCCTCCCCCCAACTCATAGAAAATCAGTAACCTGGAAACGAATTTGCTATATTAACTCCTTTGCTGAAAAGAACACTGTTGTTATCCATGGTAAAGGAAGTTGTAACTTCTGGTCAGCAAATTGGTGTCTAAATGGTCCTCTCATTAACCATGTTCCAGTGAGCATTTCCTCTGCTCTGTCTGACTACTCTGTGGCAGAATTCATCAGCAATAAATCATCTATTTTAGATCAAATCTCTTCTTTTCTAGAACATGATAAGCTCTCTTTTCTTCAGGAAGATGAGATTATATTGGATAGGGAGGACAGACTAATCTGGAAACCTGAAGTCACAGGTAGATTTTCTTTTAAGTCAGCATATAGGGCCCTCCATCACTCATCAGGTAATTTCCCTGCAACAAAGTTCATATGGAATACTTTATTACAGAAAAAGATCTCAATATTTACTTGGAAATTGTTACATTCATTTCTTCCTTTTGATGATGTGCTCATTACATGGGGTTTTAGTTTAGCCTCTAAATGTCCTGCTTGTTGTCAATCAGATTCAATTCAGCATTTTTTCATTTCTTGTCCCATTGCTCAAGCTGTTTGGAATAACATGGCATCCATAGTTCATTTCAACCTTAATGCTCAAAATTCCATTCCTGAAAGATTCTTCCTTTTCTGGAATTGCCATGACCTGCCTAAGTTACATAAAGTTTTCTGCAATATCCTTCCTTCTCTGGTATGTTAGAATCTCTGGAAAGCTAGAAATAGATTCATATATGATCACAAGAATTTCTCTTCGGATCTCATCTGTAAGGATGTGCAGGATCAATTTAAGCTGACTTTATATGCTTGCCCGGCTAAGTTGCTATCTGTTTCATCTATCCCACCTGCTTTTATGTATTTGACCCCTCTGCTTAGACCTCACCCTAAACCAAAAATAATGACTGTTTGTTGGGAGGGGCCTAAGATTGGCTCTATAAAAATCAATGTGGATGCATCCTGGTATTCTAATAATGCATCAGTTGGCCTTATAGCAAGGGACAATTCGGGTAAACCTTTACTGATTAGCTCAGTAAGAACTGATGCAGAATCCCCATTACAAGCTGAAATTCAAGCTATTCTACATGCTTGCAACATCTTTCCAGGTTTAGATCATTCTTTTACAGTTGAATCTGACTCGAAACTGGCCATCCAAATGATTAATGACCCTTATTCTGCACACTGGCAAGTTTTTAATATGGCTTTCAAAGTGAAGTCCCTCCTAGCAGTGCAGTACTAAAACATACCTTTAGAGAATGCAACTCTGTAGCTAATGCAATAGAAAAGCACTACTCCTCCCATAATCAGTCCCTAAACCTTTCCAATATTCCGAAGCATATCAAGGGCCTAATTTCTTTGGATAAGGATTACACACCTCACATAAGAGTACTAAAAAATAGCCATGTTAAGGATTGATACTGCTAAAAGAAGTTTGTTTTATGCAGGTTCCGGGAAGGCTTTTAGTGGACTGAGATTGCCTATCACAACACTTACAATAGGCTAGGATTGCTACTCGATGTTTGTCAAAGGGAAGCTCTCATCTAATAGATATTTGCTGCTGTTCTTCATCAACTAACTCTGGCCAATTCCTCACTTGTATCTGTCCTACATAGTTCCTGTCTCACTCCTGGATGGAAATATCATGGTCTCCAGCTTTACTGCCTCGTCTCTTCACTCTTCTATGCTAGTCATTACTATTAGGATTTTAATTCTATATACGAATGGTTAAGTTTATAGACTCCCCCTTTTATCCCCCATTGTATTTTTCTGGTTCCTGGGAGTTGCCTGGCCAAGTAACGAATTAACATGGGGTGTGGAGATTCGTTACCTTGGAATTGCAACTTTTTTTAATCTAGCTAATATAACACTATAGCTTAGCTATATCTTTGTAAAAAAATACTACGTCTATGGCTCTTTTCACTTTTATGGTCTGGGGTGCCAATGTATCAACCCCCACCTTCGGGTGATTTCATTAAAAACAATTGATGATTGTGTTTTTGGATGTTAATTGCATTTCATTTTAGGTGATTGACAATGGATAGAATTAAATTAATTGGTAGAGATTTGAGAAATTGCCCGATTACATCTCATCATGCGAGGGTTTCAAATAGTTATACCTCTTGGGTGTGGCACAAAGAGGTTGTTATGCCTAGTGTTGAAGAAGTTAGCCATAAAGAGGTTTATAATTTAGATGTGAACGATGCATTTGAAGAAGTGGGGGAGGATGTTGCTAGAGAATTCCATGGTAAACCAAATGTTCTTAAAGCTTTGTAAAATTACAAGAGGATGATGTTGTACACTGGTTGTAAGCATTCAATCTTAAGTGCAACCTTGCGAATGATGAATTTGAAAAGAAACAATTGGATGGACTGATAAAGGCATGGCATAGACGCTTGAACTAGTTAGGGAATTGCTTTCTGAAGGAAATCTTCTTCCTGACAGATTGTACGCCACAAAAAGAGTTCTTTGTCCTCTTGGACTGGAATTGAAAAAATCCACACTTGCCCGAACGATTGTATGTTGTACAGAGAACTAGACGATGAGGTCCTAGACATATGCCGGGTATTTGGTGAGTCTCGTTACAAGTTAAACAGAGAAGGCATTGCGTTAGAGCAGATGTTAATTTGGTTTCAAAGAAAAAAACACCCGCTAAAGTTTTATGGTATCTACATATCATTCCCCGGTTGAAGAAGTTGTTTGCTAGTAGAGAAGTTGCAAAGTTTTTGTGTTGGCATTTTGAGAGAGGCTGACCTGTGGATGATGTGATTAGACATACGTCTGTTGGCGAGCAGTGGAAGAAGTTGCGCTGACCCATTCTACCCTGATTTTGGTTCCGAGCCTCGTCATTTAAGACTTGGTCTTTCCACCGACGGTATGAATCCATTCGGTAATATGAGCATCACGCACAACTCGTGGCCTGTTCTATTAGTCATATACAATCTCCATGTCATGGTTGACAAGGCAACATAAGTACGTCCTATTATCGATGATGATATGGGGCCCTAGGTAACCTGGTAATGATATAGACATGTGCTTCGCTCTTTTGGTGAATGATTTGAAGACTTTTTTCAAGGATGGGATCCTCGCTTATGATGCTTTTGAATAGGTGGAGTTCACATTAAAGTCATTGTTTTGTACGATAAATAACGTTCCTGCATATGGAAATTTGTCAGGGTACTCAGTGAAAGGGCACTACGCTTGTCCAGTGTGTGAGAAACAAACCTCATTTTCTTCCGGATGGATGTAAAACCTTCATGGATATAAAACCATATATGAAGGCCATCAAAGGTTTCTTCCGGATGGTCACCCATGGAGATCGTCGAAAAAATGGTTTAACGGAGAAGTTGAGGAGAGACTGGCCCGGTACAGCTCATAAGAGTTGAGATTTTTGATAAAGTTATGATTTACCTAATGATTTTGGGAAGAAGAAGCGTAAAGTAGGAAATGAAGGGAGTTGGAAGAATTACTCCATTTTTTTCCGATTCCCTTATTGGAAGGATTTGGACGTACGACATTGTCTCGATGTAATGCACATTGAAAAGAATGTGTGTGATTCGTTAATCGGAACACTGTTGTATACACCCAGTAAAACAAATGATAGTTTGAAGGCTCTGCTTGACTTGGTTGAAATGGGAATCAAGAGCATTTTGGTACCGATCACGAACAGGGATGATTCTTATCTTCCACGTGCTTGCTATTTAATGTCTCTTTCATAGAAGTAATCATTATGTGAGACACTGAGTAGCGTGAAGATGCCTGGGGCTTACTCGTCTAACATAAGTTTATGTGTGTCTGTGGATGAGTGTAAGTTGGTTGGACTTAAATCACATTATTTCCACAGGCTGATGCAAGAACTGAATGTCGTAGCCATTAGGGCGACCTTGCCTTCTCACGTGCGATTGTGCATTACAAAAAATTTATGCTCTTTAAGTCCGCTTGTACAAAAAGTATTAGTTATTGAAAGCTTGACCGTTTGCAATCGATGATAGTAAAAGTTTTTTGTTTGATGGAGGTATACTTACCCCCGTCATTATTTGAAATAGCGGTCCATTTGATTGTACATTTGATCTGTGAGATCAAGTTGTACGGTCTAGTATTTCTGAAGTAGATGTATCCTTTCGAGAGTTATATGAAAATCTTCAAACATTTTGTGAAGAACACGTACATACTCAATGCAAGCATTGTTCATCGTTATGTGAAAGAGGAGGTCATTGAGTTTCGTATAGATTATATGAATGAAGTCGATTCTGTTAGCCTCCAAAAAACAAGACATGATGGCGGGTTGCAGGGTATTGGTGTAAGGAAGGGCAAACTAATTAGCCCTAGTGCAAAAGATTTGTGTTCAGCCCACCTGTATGTTCTTCCCAATCATGGTGATGATGTCCCTTATATAGAGATTCACATGGAAGAGATAAGAGTCAAACATTCTTCGTACAACGAAGCACATGTTCTCCAGCAACACACTAGTGATTTCCCTTCATGGTTACGATCTCATATCACGAATGGTGATCATCCACGTTCGATTAAATGGTTGGTGCGCCATCCATTGGGTAAAGTTACATTATATTCTGGTTATGACACTAATGGATTCACTTTCGGCACCAAATCAAGTGATGATAAAGGTGTATCACAGAACAGTGGTGTGACACTAGTGTCCGAGGCATTACATGTTGGGAGTGCAAGTGATGGAAATCCAATGTATACCGAAACCTGTTAGTTTGGAACTATAATCAAGATATGGGAGCTCGGTTATGTGATAGTGAAAATTCATGTATCTAAATGTCCATGGGTAGATGTGAACACCAGGCACAAAATCGAAGATATAGGATTTACCCTAGTTGATCGTAGTCGAGTTGGTTGGAGAGAAGATCCATTCTTTTTGTCATCACACGCTCATCAAGTATTCTATGTTAGAGATCCTGTACATCCTCAGTGGGAGGTGTTTTTCGAAGGGAACATATCTCTTAGCAAAGAAAATACTACAGAAGATGTCATCGGCCTTGGTCAAAATTCCTTATATAAATCCAATTTGGAAGACACTTTTCTATTGGAGGATGATGGAAGTTTACATGGTTTCTTAGGATAAACTAACCACAATGAGGGAACATGGGTCGATGGATGTGGGAAGATTAATAAAAGGAGAAGGAAACAAAAAAAGATTGGGAACAAGAAGAAGAAGTTTAAGTAGTTGTCGATTTATTTGGTCTCTTCGTTGATTATCTTGTATTGTACTTGACCACCCGATGTACTTCCAGTTCCGGAAGTTTTAAGGCTGATAAGGTAAAAATGTTATATTCCATCCCTTCCCTCTGCTTTGAGTTAGTAATCCAAAGACATATTAAATTCAACATCAAAGAAAATTGATAAGATAATAATTATAAATAAGACAAATCAAATACCATAGCAAAAGTTTGTTCAAATTTTAAGTTAGATAATGTCAAATTTGGGGAAATTCAGTGAAAGCAATTCAATTACAAGTCCTACATGGAACTTGAGATAAAAAATCAAATAGAAGAATTTGGCCTAGGACTTGATGTAGACGTAGATGACAAAAGGAGCTCGTAAACGCGCTGACGTCGTTCCAACTTCTAAACATGCTCCCTCATCTGAGCCAGTTTAGCACGTACCCATTTGTAGCATGCCCTGAATGCTTTCATGAAAGTAGGAGAAGATTCCTCTGCATTGTAAAAAATAGTAAACATAAGCTGTAATGTGTATCATAGTAGTAAAAATAACGTATAAGTGAAAAAATATGTGTTTTATACCTTTCTCAATTATTGACCTCTTGTTCCATTCTTCATCTTGCTTGTGAGCCCACTTGTGTTTAACCAAGATCCACTTCTTCCGTGTGTAGTGTTTCTTTTCGAACCACTTGCATTGCTTCTCCTCACCATGTAATTCCATCCCCGGTATGCTCTTCAGGATCAATATGATCAGAATACGATATGGTAGGCCCTTGATTTTGTTTTCGAGATTGCAACCCAAAACATATGATTGAGGATCACGATACCTGGATTGATCTTCCTACCCTCAATGATGTAATAAAACATCATTAGAGTTGCATAACTAGGCTAGGTTATTATTGCACACAAACACTCTCTTCTCCCATTACTCCAATTAGTGCTTCCTGCCCCCATCATTAATACTATCAGATCTGCCTCCATCCATGAACACAGGCCTGATAAACTAGTTTGGAAGCCTGACCTCATTGGGAATTTTTCTTTTAAGTCAGCCTATCTGAAACTGAGACCCCCAATTAATGCTTTCCCTGCTCTTAGAAATATATGGGCTAACCATATTCAGAAAAAAATCTCAGTATTTATGTGGAGGCTTTTAAATGCATTACTGCCATTTGATGATATTCTTATGCAATTTGTTCAATAAATGTGCTATCTCCTCTGCGGTTTGGAGGGAGGTTCATAAAATCTGCGGTCTTTCATATTTCGAGTGTGTAAACCTATGGGATAGATTGGCTAGTTTTTGGGCATATAATGGTCTATCTAAAATTCACACCAGACTGGTCCATATTGCACCTATTCTTGTCTGTTGGTCATTGTGGAAGGCAAGAAACAGGAAAGTTTTTGATAACCTCACTCCGCATTGTGATAATTTCCTTAAAGAGGTCAAAGACAACATCTATTTATCTTTTTCTGCCTTTCCCATTGGGATATCTAGACAGATTGACCATGAACTTACTTCAGAAGGTTATATTCCACTGATTTTAAAACCTCCAAAACCTCCCATCATCACAGTTACCTGGCTGAAACCTAATTGGGGCATAAAAATCAATGTAGATGCCTCATGGCATCACTCCAAAAAAGCAGGCATTTCAGTCATCATAAGGAATAACGAAGGTTTTTTACATGCCAGGGGGTACTATGTTGTAGCAGATTCACCATTGCATGCTGAAACTCTAGCTATTCAATGTGGGGTACAACTAGGATTATCTTATACATCTCAACAGGTTGTGATTGAATCTGACTGTCTGATAGCTATTAATATGATCTTACACCCTTCTGTTAGACACTGGAAATTTTTCAATCTAATGGACAATATTCAGATCTCTTTGGGTAATACTAAACTGAATCACATTTTCAGACAAGGAAACCAACCTGCTGATGATCTTGCTAAGTACATGTTACTTACTAAGACTCACCAAACTTTCAGTTGGTCAAATCTGCCTGCAAGAACAAAAGGGTTACTCTGTCTAGATAACCTGGAAGTTCCTACAGTTAGATCCCCTTATTTGGTGAACTGATGCTACTAACCGCTTTCTTCTGTTTCATTGTTAGGAACTGATGCTACACTGCAGCAACATTCAAACAGAGGACTTCTATTCAGGCTTCAAGCTTCAGGCCTTCTTGTCCCAAACTCTACTTCAATCTGCTCATCACTCAGCCCTGTTGCTTCTTCAGTTGCAGCAACTCATCTGCCTTACCCATTCTGAGCAGCACCCCAATTTCTTGCATTGGTGCTTCATAGTTGTACTTGTACATTTTGTATCATTCTGCCTGATGCTCATATTTTCCTAGTGATATAGGTGGCTAAGTGGTGTTTCGATTCGTCGATCACCGACCTGCTCCTTATAATTTCTTGGTATAGAAAGCAAGGCATATCTCATGGTTTGTCTGATCTGATAGGAATTTTTTGTCCTATAGATCCACTCCATTGTTTTGGAAGCAATAGCTATTGCTTCTTAGTCTAGGCTTCTTTTTCAGCTTAGTAGTTATTTTGTACTGATTAAGCCTCCAGGGCTAAATGTTGTTAGTTTCTTTTAATCTTATGGGTTTAGGGTGCCCAATATAATTCCCTCCACCTCATGGTGGTTTTCATTTAAAAAAAACTAGGCTAGGTTAGGTGGACGGTTATGGGTACAATACATCTTGCTATCATTTCGTACAAAATGAACTAGGCTATGGTCAGCTTACTAGTGTCATAACTCTCTGGCTTCCCTAAATTGGCAGGGTTCCGACCAAAATACCTTTCCCTACAGGCTATTGGGTCAACATACGGCTTGTAAGACTATAGTGGAAAAGCCTTTTTGTGATATATATCATTCAGAGGTCCCATGACGTCACCGGGAAACACATTTTCTGGACCTTTGTACAGACACTCTAAGAATTTATTAATTATCCACGTACTGAGGTCAATAGTGTACCCATTTACCCTAGTTGCAAACTCAACATCCTCTTTCGGTGGAAATTTCTATAAAACTAACACAAATCATCAAAGTGAGACAGTTCATTAATAGTCATCAATTTCTCAACATGTTGCTCCAAAAAATGAATAGGATCAGCTAGGCCTATACTATGTCACACATTAAGGTTTAGCACGTAGAAATCTAGAAATTTACCATGTGCGTAAGTCATTGTACCTCGATTGAGCCTCGGGTGACACAAACCTAGCGTGCTGAGCAGCATTTGCACTAGCCTTTTTGGAAACACTTTTCTTTGATAGAACCTTTCCCCCCTTCCCTCCTTGCTTCAATGAGGCCCTTATATAAGCTAAGAAATATGAATTTGTGAAATTTGGATGGATTCCGGTGCCGGAAGTAGTAGAAGTTGCGAAACTAGGGTTTGCAATTGAATGATTTGGGGCTTTTGCCCATTTTTTATATAGTAGCCATGCTTCCAAGATTGGAACCTTGTCAGCTATTAAATATAAAATAGCTCAAGATGCATCTAGATGAGGAATGTATTAATTACGAATGATAATTTTGGAGGAGAAACATCACGTTTGTACCTAAAAGAGAAGCTGAGATCGAAACTTTTCTTTCGATCACGGAAACATTGTCATGTGCTGGGCATAAACAAAAGGATTTTTGGTTACATTTTTGGCAATAGGTGACTTGAACACAAGGTTTGGAATGGAAACGTTAGCTGATCTCGGAACTCTACTTCCGATCTCGGAAGCAGAATCTGTTTCTCATATAAACTATAAGACAAATTTGGTAAAATTACTAAGTTGGGAAGCCAATTCAACATGTTCGTGATAGAAATGGCACCAAAACTTGGAAAACAATTTTCTGAGCCCGGAAGATCCTTAGATCGATTAATTTCAATCTACTATATGTTATTCATTTAGGTCCGAGCAGGATTAGTAAATAATTCGGGCGCATATTTTACATTGATGTGATTCTCTTCCAAACTCAAAATTATGTTGTTTCCTATGGTCATTCAGGTCATTTATGTACATTTTGTAGTTAATCATTGGATGTTTCACATCAACCTAAACTAGCCAATGTAAATATATAAAATTACTAAGTTTGGTGAAACGGATTTGAACATAACTATGATGTTTCAACATCCTTACCAATACTAAGTACTTAGAATGTAATTAAAATAACAAGGTTTGAAATCAATGTTCATGAATGTTCATCTAATCATTGTGAACCATTGCGACAAACTCGGCATTAATCTCTTCATCATTGGGAGCTTCTTCATCGGTGTCACTCTCGGAGAATTCTGGTGCAAAGTTTGCCATTGGCTCATTGTCAGGTAGTTTCAACTGCACCCCAGTGGTTTGGATGAACTTGGCATGACGGTCTTCAATGCGTCCCAATTCTTCATTTGCCTTGCTAACATCACCTCAGATGCACGTAATATACTTCAACACGTGACTCTTCTAGTCAACTCGACCACCTACAAGGACACATATTTTGGAACACAGGTTAACAAAGAGTGCAATTGGACCAAATGTTTTACAAAAAATGAAATTAACTCACGTGATAACTCGACTCTCTCTCCATAGATGCATCTCAAGCTCTTTTCATGGCTTTAGCGGCAGCCCTGGGTTTCTCCATAACCTTGTGATGCCACTTGAAATCTTCTCCCATTTCTAATTTCTATGTGTTACCCAACTTTCGTCATAAAAATCTAACCTAAGTGGCCTATCTACATGTATGACCCTAAACTGCTTCAGCAATTTAGTGATCAATGCCCTGTATGGGAGATCTTTCTTTTTCGTAGCCATAGCCTTCAACATATAGTTAATGATGACAAAGCCAGGATTAATTAGAATGCCTCCATCGCATAATGGAGAAACATTAGATTCTCTATAGTTGGCTCGCAAGCGTGCCCTCCCGACAAAAAAATATTTGAGCAAAACCACTCATAGACTAGCCTCTCCTCGACTATTAGTTGACCAACATAATAAGTATCAGCCCTACCCGGTGTATCCTCTAACCTCTGAAAGTATTTCTTCCCCATTGCAACCATGCATAACTGTGTCGAGTCTGTAACACCAAGCCACTGCTTTGTATGGTAGATTTGTAAGGGACCATTAGGATTACCGGGACTTAGTTTAGAGAGGTTGGTATACTCATTACCTAGGACAACGTTGATGGTGTACTTGGTGACCATAACATTAATTTTATTCACCATAGTCAAGTCACTATTCCCAATTTTCTTCCCTAAATTCGCATGAAATTGGACAACCTCGTCCGAATACATACTCTTCTCCATAGTCATAAATTTCTCCATTCCTTGATTTTTAAAATGCCTTAAAATATAACCTAGCAACAAGTCTTGTTTTGTGGAACTAAGCACTACCTTAGGATTACAATATTTCTATATTTAAAAAAAATCAACGTACCTCTTTTCAGCTACGGTGTTGAAAACTTTTTCACTACGCCCAATCTACTCATACAGATCGTTGCTTCGGCTCGAAGCATTGTCGTGGCAGCTTTTCCTTTCCATTCTCCTCATCATCAACATTTTCCCCATACAAATTCCTGGTTTCTTGAGTCTAAAATCGGAAGGAAAGACTAGGGTTTGGAGTTGGGTTCTTGTTGTTAGAACCCAATTGAAAGTTTCATCTTTTTATTACTAACCAGAAATTCCGAGTGAGGAACATTGTCAGCTCTCACTGAATTGAATGCCTAAGTTACTTTCGATAGAGGAAGTAATTCATGTACTAGAAAAAAAAGCAATGACAAGCTTCCTAACTAGGAAGTTATACTTACGGGTAAGCCCTAAAATGCATTAAAGCCAAAGTGATACCATAATCACTATTCACCCGCATTTTCCCCTAAATTTTCCCTCAAAACCCACCAAAACTCAATTCTCCCATCTTCTTCCATCTAATCTTCCACTACATCCTTCCTTGATGTTGATAAACCAAAACCCTACACTAGTTGCTCAATATTCAAAAGATTTGGAGTGGTTAGAGGCAAGGAATGGAAATATACAAGGGCTTTGAATGTTATACAATTAGGTAAACAAAAATCATCTAAAACATAGACTATAGTGGGTTTTTCATTCTCAAAAATATAAGAGTCATCTTATACATAATTTTTGAATATGGTGCCCATGTTCAAGTCTAATCCATATTGAGATATTGTGTTGGAAAAAAACATTGTGTTTTGTTGTTGGTAAATTTAAATGATGCATGATTGATTAATCATTTATTTTTTTTACGTGTTAAATTGTTAGGGTTTGTCGCTGCTGATGAATAGTGGATTTTAAATTCTAGAAGTGCGATAATGTCTAAGAAACGAATTCATGAAGATCATGATTGTTCTGGAGATAGGAACATCGAAACGATGGTAAATGATGATAAAGAAGATGAGGGACCCGTAATGGTAGGAATTGTAAAAATACACTATAGAATGCTAGAGCGGAGGATGGAAAGAATGGAATTGTCCCCCTTGGTTTTCTACGCAAATGGTATTTGTTTGTCAGAGTAGCATGCAAAGTGGTCTAGTTGGGTTAGGAAGGTGGGTCGGACTAGGATTGAGATATATTACGATAGTTGGCACGATGTGGCAAAGGATTTCAAAGTCACCCTTTGGTTGGAATGCAAGGACATCTATGTACATGATTGCATTTCCTTTCTAATCCCTTGTTTTACACTTACAAAATTATATAAACCCATAGTGACTTAGAAGTTTCATGACATCGTAGGGACCATTTGAAATCGAAGTGCCGGACATGGGCGACTTAAGGAAGAGGGCAATGAACATGCTATCAAAAAGTTGGCGAGAACACAAGTACAAATTATTAAGAGATTATGTCTACTCAATGGAAAAAAGAAACCATCTGTGGCTTACATACATGCATATTCAACAAGAGTGTTGGGAAATGCACAAAAGAAGAGCATTAGTAAATGAAAACAAATGTTAGTACACTAAAAATCACGTGATTGTATTATGGTTTTGTAGTGTAAATGTCACATGGCTTCCAACGTAGGGTACGAGAGATGAGAAAAAAAGATTTGGAAAGATGAACATAACTTCTCATCGGAAGAGACGCGGTGGTTATGCCTTGGCGGCTCGAGAGATGATAAAGGAAAAATATGACAAGATATTTTATTGGCCATGGAAGGGGGGATGGACGAGGAGGAAGCTTGGCAATCGGTTTTACCATTGGAATTCAAACAAATCAATCGGTGTGATCTATTACTAAGAGCTCAAAGAAACAACAAGGGTGAATATGTGAAGGAAGAGACGATTCAAATCGCGAAAAAAGTGGAAAGACTTTTATTAACTTGTTCTATTTTAAACTCGCTATTTATTTTTTCAGGAAGATATTGTCGCATTATTTATTGCAGGATATATATTTTTGGATTACACTAGGATAAACTGAAACAAGATGAAATAGATGTTACATTCATTCCAATTGGAAAGCATGATATTTTGTGTTAGGCCATCAGAAAATCCGATCACCCAGGATGCAAGCAAGGGGTTGGCGCTTTCGTGACTCAAAGAGAGGCTTTTAGAATTGTACATTCATTTCATAAGGCAAAGCCTTCAAGACTTTACACTTTGCAGAAAGAGGCAATAATGAGGGACAAGAGTTTAGAACAGCAAGAAATCTTAATTCGCAAATTAGTGAAGCACATCGGACTACAACTGCTCGACATCCTGAATGATCTATATAGTGATTGGGAACTACCTTCCAGAGGATCTCACTACTCTCCAGGTGAAATAGAGGTGAACCACAACGTAGTGCAACAAATTCGAAGGATTGAAGACTGTCTTAATCAAAACATTCTTTCTCCCCAAAAAAGGTTAAATTGATTATTTTCACCTTCTTACTGCTTTTCGTGACGATGTTAATTTATTCATTAACTAAATGATGTAGGGTTCCCAATTATGTGAGCTTTTCATATAGGTGGGTGAGAGTGCAAACCCCCTCCATGTTGATGATGGTATTTTGTAAGAGTCGATGAAAAATCCCCATTCAATTCCAATCCCCAATGGAATGGCAAGGGTGATGGTGGATAAAGCCTATGTGCAAAATGCAAGCTTACCAATGCCAGAAGGAGATTATAGGAAGGTAGGAACCACTCAAGGGATTTTTGTTCTATGGCCTCGACGTCTAGTATACGTCGATCCTACAAAAGACAATTATTTGAAGGTTAGCCGGCCACAGACAAAAAAAATTCCAAAGACTACGAACGCTAAGAAGCCCGCTATAGCAAAGCCACAAGTCCTGAAGGGTTCCCCAGTGTTCATCCAGATTTTGTGTAATTTTACTCAACACACACCATCATAACTCCAGCTACACATTTTTGGGAAATGAAGGTGTTTTTGGAAGAACTTGAGACATAATTGCGTAGAGGAGTGATCAGAATTAATTATGCAAGTGTGACCAAGTGAACCAAACAATCATGTCCCTATTCCTATTGTGAGTACATTGATTAATTTCCAAAAATTTTACAATCGTGTACTATTTGCGTTTCAATTTTATTCTTGTCTAATCTTCAATATGATATGGCTAAGGTACATGTATCTCTTGGCTAATCAAAGAGGAATGGGTTGTGTAGGATACTTCTATCCATTGATGACACCGGGGATTGGGTGATCGAACCAAGACCAGATTGGTTACGTTCGAAAATGCATTGCACGCAAGGATATAAAATTATTAGTTGCACCTTACAATATTGAGAGGTGATGTTCTCCATTTTATGTTATCTTACATGACCTTATATGTTAGGGTTTGAGTATATATTTTATTAAAGTAATTGTTTGATTGTAGGATCATTAGAGACTAATTTTGATTGTTCCGGAGATGAAGCTTGTGTAGTGGATGAATCTGTTGCACTTTCAACCTTCAAAATCTATTGCCGATATCTTGAAGAGTGCATTTTATGGGTTGAATGAGACAACGACCTTACGTGTAATACAAATCAAGGTATAAAATTCAATAAACGTTTACAATTAAATTAAAGTTTCTAGTTATTATATAGTAATAATATTTTCTAAATATCAGTACAAGAAAAAAACACTGACCTGGGAGTGTGGGTACTACGTAATGTTATATGTAGTAGAGTGTGTCAAATATGTACGATTGGATTTCTTTGAAATTAATAAAGTGACTATTTTTTCATGACTTGCCTATTGATCTTCATCTAAAAAGCACCACATAACAACTAATATTGTTTACCATTTGAACAGATGTTCCCAAAGGATTATAAGCCACATTCACAAGATGACATCAATAATGCAAGAAATTATTTTGCATGCCATCTAGTTCATGTACGATCTGCGACTCTTGAAGCTCCGAATGTGATACCTTAGCAAATTTGCCAATGCTCGTGACATGTATTTTGAGAAATAGAATTTGCATGTTTTCTATTCCTACCTACATATAGTTGCTTGATTAGCCTTATCAATATATTTTCGTTGAAACTATGAGCGTGTTGTTGACTGTTGAGTAGCATTAGGCATTGACATGTCATTTGTGGAATAGAAATGTAGGTGATTCTATTCCTACACATAGATACTTGCTTGTTTAGCGTTATCTATACGTTTTTGTTAGCTCATACAATGTGTACAATGATAAATAGAAATTGTATTGTGCTGGATTCGAAATAATGGGGTTATAGCAACAAATGGATATTTTTACCATTGTAGCTGAGTTTGCTTCCGGATTCAGAAGTTGTTCATGTGCTTCATCCATAATTTTTTATGACATGATTCTGCGTTCTGGTTTCAGAAGGTTTACAAATGACACAAATTACAAACTCGGAAGCTTTTTATTATAAAAACATGAAATTCCATTAAAAAATCTAGGTTAGGACCGGAAATGACACGTGATGTAGGAAACATATAGCACTTCCGGTACAGGAAGTAGCAGATCGTTTGACATGCTTCCGTCAGTTCTGAGTTCATAAATATGGTTGGATTTGACACCCAATATAGGAACCTTGAAATAAAGTCTGAGCCCTCTTCAGGTACCGAAAGCAGCATACACTTCCGTTACTAGAAATGTAATACACACCCGAGGAACTCATGTTCCTTTCTAGCTCGGAAGTAGATTAAAGGCAGTTTGGTAAGCATGATAAAGGTGGAAATTAAGCACCTTCTATGGTTACCAACAAAGGCAGTTCTCAAAACCATCTTTTATCAAGAGGGATCAAAGGCAGTGCCGGAGAAGGCACAAAAAAAGTGCCTTCTCTGGTCCAATAAAACTGTCTTTGATCCCCCATTCCTACACTAGTGTTTGTTAGTTTATTTACCATTATCATATGAGAGTTTTTTCAGTCAATTGTGGTTTGTAAAAAGACCCTGAGTTTGGAAGAGGTTAGGCCATCTTTTCATACTTGAGAGCTAAGCCATAAGGCGGTAGGTACTGAGGCAGATGGTAAGGCTTCGACATTTGTTATTAATGGAAGTAAGGGACACAAAAAATCAGGTAACATGAGACAAAATTTCAAGGGCTCCAAACCTGATGATATTTGTAATTACTGAAAATAAAGGGGGTATTGGAAATATATGAATGTTAAAGAAGATGCAATTTGGGAAATCAAGTTTTGCTGCTATACTAGAAACAAGTACAAGTTATGAAGAGAATGATGTAGTAGAGATTCTGTAGTTGTTGCATCTTCTAGAGTTTGCAAGTGTGTTTTTGTTAGAATGTTAGACAGATATGAGCTTTGGCCCATTATGTAGTAGACAGGGTTCATTGTACTAACTAGGTTTCTCCCCTATTTATTTCCCAATAATCAACATCTCAAACCATCGTGGTTTCTTTTCTATCATGGTATCAGAGCAAGTCTGATCCTAAACCTAAATTTTCTTTTATTATTATTTAATTTTTTCCGACCAATCTCTCCCCCATCGGTAATTCTCTGGCCAACTTCCGGCAAGATTCTGACAACCATCTCCATTTTCCGGTGATTATTTCCAGTCCATTTTTGGTATTCCAGATTATCCTCTGATGGCGTTCTTTCACCCAAGGCGCTCTCCTCGAGGCCGTCCTCTCTGACGTAAATCAGGCCGTCTCCGATCTCAAGCTCTGTCAGTCGTCTCAGTCCTGCAGCGGTGCCGTCTCTGATCCTATGTTTTGTCACCATCTCCATGCAGCAGCCACCATTGTTGTTGCCGTCCTATCGGCGCGTCCTATCAGCATCGGAGAGGAAACACTAACTTAAGCACTAACTTTCAGCTTTTCCCACAGTTTATTTGGCACCTTTATCTCGGGAAGATGGTTCCACTAATTGGATTGCAGACAAAGCTTTGTTTCAGGTTATTTTGGATGGTTTCAACGGTTATCATTAGTCGAATCAGTGGATTGTTAATTCTGGTGCTACATTTCATATCACTGCACATACTAGTCATCTTGATAAGGTACAATACTATCGTCAAGTCTTCAAAAGCTCAAATGAAAGTCTTCAAATCTTCAAATCTTATAATCTTCTAATCTTCATAGGTAATCTTCAAAGTATTCAAAGTCTTCAAACAATTTGACTTGTCACACAAAATCCTCTAGAAAAGTAATAAAAGCGTAAACGCCACTTTTAACTCTTCTTAGAGAATTTCAAGGCAAACTGCCACATCTAAAGCATAAAAGTGTACAAAAGTGAATCCTTATAACCATATAAAACGAGCACATCAAACCTCCCTACACTTAAAACTTACTCGCCCTCGAGTAAGAAAAGATTCAAGCACACAATGGAATTCATATGTTCACATCCTAAACTAATATCCCCCCAATCAAAACCTCACAAAAAACTCTCAATATCGTAAATCCCAAAATTAAAGCTCAGATGAGATTTTTTCACACACACAACCCCAATTCGTAAATCTAACCAAACCTACCACCTATCAATTAAATACCCATAAAGATGTTTCAAAGTCCCAAATTGATAATCCTAAAATCAAATGACACCAAATGAAGTTAAAACCATATGAAAGGTTCAAGTACATACTTCACTTCATACCAATATATCAACCAAAATCCAATGAGACAAATGAAGTCAAAACCATCTAGGAGGTTAAACACATACTTCACCCAATGCCACTATATCAATCAAAACAAAATATAAAATAATCAAGCTTTTCATAACCATACTTCGTTTTTCAACCCACTAAGTTACCCAATCCCAAGAGGTCCTTATCCATCCATATGAAAACCGCAACCTTATGACTCCAACGCTGGCAAATGGGTGAAATCATAGCATTTTCCTTTTTTCTCTCTTTCTCCCATTTTATCTAGGAGCCCTTTCGGGTTTTCATCCTAGCCACACATCATGTTTCTTTGACTCACATCTCATTTTTTTCCGCATATTTAGCCTCTCATTTTTGCCTAGGTTTCCCTTTTGGGTTTTCGATCGATCCGGGCCCCCGATGTTGCCTAAGTTGCCCTATCGGATTTTCAACTTAATGGGTTTTATTTTTAAATAATTTTTTTTCTTTTTCATTTTCTTTTTTTTTCAAAATTTTCAATTTGTTTCTTCCTTTTTCTCATGTTTTTCCAATAAAAAGTAGCAAAAAGCATTCCAAATCTAGCTAGCATGCATTTGAGTCCTCTAACACCTCCCCGCACTTAAAACATTACATTGCCCTCAATGTAAACATGTAAGGCAAGAACAATAAAACTCAAGGTAAGAGGTAGAGTGACACCCATTTCTCTGCATAGTTGCCGGTGATACGGTGCAATCCCATGTATTTGTATAGAATCAGTCCCGAAATTGGTTTCAGAGCTGGAAGGGAGAGCAGAAGTGCCATAGAAGAACTCAACCCTCGAGCAAAATGTTGTCTACTTGGCGCCGTTTGATCAAGACTAACACCACAGAGAACAACATCAAACTTACAAGTACATAAGGATTTGTAATACTAGGTTTAGCATCGAAAGTTCATAACCATAGTATTCTCAAAGAACAACCAATCCATCATGAAACCACCACTATTAGATTGTCCAATAAAAATATCCAAGCATCATTATAGAACATAGAAATTATAGTCACAATGATGTAGTCAACATACTACAATCAACAAAGGTACTATAAAGATGAAAGAATCGTTATATGTCAATATATGTAAGATGGTGGAGGAATGAGTTGAGGTATGGTGGTTCTTGGAAGTATTTGGTGAAGAAGAAGAACTGATTATGCAGTGTTTAAGCACAGTTGAAAAGCTGGTTTCTCCATCATGACTCGCGACAGTACTGGTCGTGACTCGCGATGCATTTTCGTGACTCGTGATCAAGCTATCGCGAGTTGCGATATCTTGTGTCTGTGAGCTCAATTCTTCCAAAAGTTTTCTGTTTCAGGTTACGACTCGCGACAGCCCTGTCGCAATTTACGATGGCTATGTTGCGACTCGCGAAAAGCTGGTGCTGGGAGTTCATTTTTTCTCCCCTGTTCATGGTGACTCGCGACGGCAGGGTATCCAGGCACTGAGAAAGAATTTATTTTTTCTTACCAACTTTCCAAGCTTTCTTCCCTTTCTCATGGATCTCCTTCCTTCATCCCTTTCAATGCAATGCACTTCATTTTGCTACAAAATCTCAGGAAAAACACACCATAAAAAGAACAAGACAAAATAACAAAAACTAAACAACAAAAACAAAAAATAAAGGCCAAATTTATTTACGTTATCGGCACGACAAAGCTCCATATATTTAAGGTCATTAGAAGGACCCTAATGTTATCCATATGGTGAAGGCTTGAACCCCTTCACCATGAGCATCCAAAAGTAGAGAGGTTTGTGTACAAAACTTTCAAGAGAAAAGTCTCGTTGAGGTGGAGGTGGTTTAAAGGGAGTTAGGTGGTTAGCAGGCTTGAGATTGTCTTTTGGCTCCTCTCTTGTCTGCCTCAAAAAATCCAAAAATTGTGGGGGTAGGGGGTGACGATTCTAACGAATGTAGCACAAACACCTCTTCCTTTATTTTGTTCATCCTCAACAATCAAATCCTCATCCCCTTCGAACTCAAGCTCATAACCCATGGTGACCTCACTCATCGAATCCTTGAGTTTGACTTGGGGTGGTGTATTTTTTGAATCACGAGCTTCCATTCGGTCCAATGCTTCTAATATACTCCTTGCATGCCCCTCAATAGACTTAACACTATAGGAGAGCAGAGTGTCCGGTTCTTCACTAATCAAGTTGTTCAAGTTTGCTATTGCATTCATGACTTCCCCAAGTGTCAAACTTGAACTTCCTTATTGGGCTTGGTTTTGGGGTATGACATAAGATGGTGATGGCCAACTATTTTGCTCATATTGTTGGTTTTTTGGATCATTATCATACCACAAATCCAAATTACCACTCCACTCCAGATTGTAATAATTGTGGTATAGATACCAATCTTGAGCTTCTTGCCCTTGAAAACCAACATCTCCTACCTCTTGCAAGATTCAACCTTGCATTGCATCTATATGATAAACATGAAAAAAATGTAAATTAGCATATTTTTCTAGCAAGAATCACAACACATTATGCACAAGAAGTTCTAATTCCCTGTTCTTGGATTATCATGTCAAAGAGCTAAGAAATTTACAACTTTCCTGACACCCTAACACTTCATATACTCAAACAGCCCATGGCATAAATGAAGTAAAACATCACATTAAAATACATGAATGCCAAATAACAAATGCTTGAAGAAAGTGTGAATTAGAGGTTCTTTCTATATAGATATGGAAGCTTCAATCAATTGCTCCCAAGATTAAACAAACCTGGACAATGAAAAGACATGATTAACATACAAAAACTATGAAAAGAAAGAAATGAAAACTATGGTTTTTGAAACCCAGAAAATCGCAGGAAGGATAAGATCTGAAGAGGAGAGGATAAGATCGATTTAGAATTTATAGTACAAAAAAGTAAGAAATTTCTGGCCACCCATCTGTCGCGACTCGCAACTAATCCATCGCGAGTCGCGACCAAACCAAGTTTCAGCATCTTGATTTCTTTCTTCTTTTTGTTTCAAGTCCTCCTCTTCACTTCACTTATCTTCAATTCTTCAAGTCTTCAAAAGCTCAAATGCAAGTCTTCAAATCTTTAAATACTCAAAGGTAATCTTCAAAGTCTTCAAAGTATTCAAACAATTTTCCTTGTTGCACAAAATCCTCTAGAAAAGTAATAAAAGCGTAAATGTCGCTTTTAACTCTTCTTAGAGAATTTCAAGGAAAAATGCCACATCGAGAGCACAACCGTGTACAAAAGTGAATCCTAAAAGTTCTAATATAACCATATAAAATGGGCACATAAGTCCCATCCGAATCTGCACACTTTTTGGTCAACTTTCTCAAGACATGTTTGACCATCAATTTCAACTAGTATACCGACGCCAATATCATCATGTGAGATATTGGTGGATATACTGCATGATATATTTTCTAAATATCAAATTTTAACACACCGTTAAGATACGTAACTAAAGTTATCGTTGGCCAAACATGACCTGGGAAAGTTGACCAAAAAGTGTGCACATTCGGGTGGGATAGAGGGAGTCAGAAATATGGATAATCCACAAAAATTCCTAAAGGTAAATTGCATTTTTTATTATTTTATATTTGGGTAAAACAACACATTTAGGTAGTGAGTATCTTAGAAGAATAGTAATTAAGGAATATGCCTAAACATGAAAATAAAACACTAGTAGAGAGCCTCCTATTAAAGACAACAATGGAAGACTGTTATAGAAAATCTACTCATAACAACCTTAAAACACACTTCCGAACTCGAAAATGGTTGTTCGGACCCGGCTTATAAAATTTAAGGCATTTAAACATCAATTTAATGCAGTTTTTGAATAACCGCCTTTAATTAGACCTAATTAAAGGCAATTTTGGGTAGAACCAACTTTAATTTACTATAATTAAAGGTGGTTATGACAAACCACCTTTAAAAATGACTCATTCCAAATTCAGAAGTGAGGTCCGATGGTTTTTTCAAACTCAAATATCTGATGGTTTCCATGTTACAAAGGGAAGGCACATTTTTCATTTTTGGAAGACGTTCAGGTCCAGTTTATGAGTTTTATTATGTATTAATTTTTTTGAAAACAATTTCTGAGTTTGGAACTAGCCCTGTGAATAAAAAAAACATGCCAAATTCATTTAATGCCAGAAAACCCTAAAATTTTGAAGAACTTGCTCAATTTTCTTCCCCATTGATGAAGAAGTGTTTTGTACTTGAGAGTCTATCATTTTTCATTAGAGAAGGTTATTTTTATTTAAATTTTATACTTAAAGATCTTGAAATATTACAAGGTGTGTTTATGTTTTATATCTATATTTTAAATTAGGGTTTGAGATTAGCTAGGGTTATGATTATTGTTGAATGAATCCTCATGTGTTGCATTGTAATTGACTTTTTCGGATAATGGATTGAGATGAACTCACTAGTAATGATCCTAGAAAATCACCCGAGTACATGTCATTGGTTGAATAATTTATTTTGTTTGCATTTGAACATGATTCTAAAAAAATAGTTCTTCGGGAGCATGATACTCATGTTCGGATTGTAGAAATGATGCATATTTAGGGAGGAAGAAGTTGCGGGAACATCCCATAATGAGGGGGTTTCAAACAAGCTACACTCGTTGGGTATGGCATAAGGAAGTTGGGGGAGCTT
Source organism: Rubia yunnanensis (assembly GCA_037428765.1). Lineage (NCBI taxonomy): Eukaryota > Viridiplantae > Streptophyta > Magnoliopsida > Gentianales > Rubiaceae > Rubia > Rubia yunnanensis. The sequence goes on along the minus strand of CM075061.1, from coordinate 45,689,915 downwards.
CTAATACGATTGAATTGGAGGACATGGCGGTGGGTGATTAATTAGATGGCAATGTGGAGTATGAAGAAATGGTGCAAGATATTGCAAGGGAGTTCAAAGGTAAACTACAAGCTTTAATTGACAAAAAAGGGACGCCTTTGTGCAATGGTTCAAAACACTCACTTTCGAGTGTGACTCTACGAATAATGAGCTTGAAGGTAAAATTTGGATGCACTGATAAGTCGATAACCGAGGCTCTCAATTTTTTTAGGGATTCGCTTCCAGAAGCTATTGTAATGCCTGATAGGTTGCATGCGGAAAAAAAAATACTATGCCGATGGGACTTGATTTGCAAAAAATCCATGCGTATCCAAACAATTGTATGTTGTATAGGGGTAAGTAGATAAAGATCGAGATAACTATTAGGTATGCGGTGAGTGCCTGTACAAGCTTAAGAGAGGTGGGCTTAGGTGTGGAAGTTCCATTGAAATCAAATAAAAAGACAAAGGACAAATTTTTATGTTACCTTCTAATCATTCCCCATTTGATGAAACTATAGGAATGTAGGGAAGATACAAATTTATTGTGTTGGCACCCAGATAGGTTTTGGTCCGCTGATTATGTGATAAGACATACTTCAGATGATGAGTAATGGAAGAAAATCGATGCTCTATACTTTGAGTTTGGCAAAGAGTCCCAGCAATGGATGTTGGGATTGTGTACAGAAGGTATGAATCCATTTGATAATATGAGTAGCACACATAGCTCTTGGCATGTTATAGTTGTCATTTACAACATTTTGGCTTGGTTAACTATGAAACGTAAGTATGTGCTGTTTGTCTTTGGATGTTAGATATATCTGGATGTTATGCACATTGAGAAGAACATTTGTGATTCTTTGGTTGGGATGATGTTAAATACCCCTGGGAAGACAAATGATGTGTTGAAGGCTAGGAGAATCTAGAGAAAGTGACCTCTGGTGATGATTGTTATATGCCCCCTACCTGCTATTTAATAATGCAATTGGAGAAGAAACATTTTTATGGGTTAGCAGTGTGAAAGTACCCTGTGCGTACTCGTCCTACATCAGCACTTGTGTGTCAGCCAAGGAGTTGAGGTTGTGTGGGTTGAAGTTACACAATTGTCACAACTTGATGCATGAATTAAATTTCCATTTGATCCACATTGCCTTTCCATTTTAGATTGTGCATTACAAAACTTTGTTTGTTTTTCAAGTCAATTTGTTGCAAAAGTATTAGTGTTTCGAAGTTGGATAGGTTGCAAGTAATGATCGTTCAATTTTTGTGCCGGGTGAAAATGTATTTCCCTTCTTCGTTTTTTGACATTATGGTCCACATGATTGTCCATTTGGTTTGGGAGATAAAGCTATGTGGTTCGGTTTTTCAGAGATAGATGTACCCATTTGAGAGGTACAT